>OY744481.1:339056182-339691229 GCA_963556165.1 Tipula helvola | reverse complement strand
GGTCGAATATTTCTACACGTTCGTGGAAAATTCAATTTTTTTGAAAATCAACTGAATTATAGCCCACAAATTCAGAGCCACAAAAATCGAAAATCTGCAAATGTGCTCCGATTTCGATGATTGGTACCTCTATCAATAGGCGTTGAGACCTGTAATTGTCATACAAACGGCCATTTGGATCGGCCGAATATGTCTACACGTTCCGTGGAAAATTCGATTTTTTGAAAATCAACTGAACTATAGCCCACAAATTCAGAGCCACAAAAATCGAAAATCTTCAAATGTGCTCCGATTTCGATGATTGATACCTCTATCAATAGGCGTTGAGACCTGTAATTGTCATACAAACGGCCATTTGGATCGGTCGAATGTTTCTACACGTTCCGTGGAAAATTCAATTTTTTTGAAAATCAACTGAACTATAGCCCACAAATTCAGAGCCACAAAAATTCGAAAATCTGCAAATGTGCTCCGATTTCGATGATTGATACCTCTATCAATAGGCGTTGAGACCTGTAATTGTCATACAAACAGCCATTTGGATCGGTCGAATATTTCTACACGTTCCGTGGAAAATTCGATTTTTTTGAAAATCAACTGAACTATAGCCCACAAATTCAGAGCCACAAAAATTCGAAAATCTGCAAATGTGCTCCGATTTCGATGATTGATACCTCTATCAATAGGCGTTGAGACCTGTAATTGTCATACAAACGGCCAATTGGATCGGTCGAATATTTCTACACGTTCCGTGGAAAATTCAATTTTTTTGAAAATCAACTGAATTATAGCCCACAAATTCAGAGCCACAAAAATCGAAAATCTGCAAATGTGCTCCGATTTCGATGATTGGTACCTCTATCAATAGGCGTTGAGACCTGTAATTGTCATACAAACGGCCATTTGGATCGGCCGAATATTTCTACACGTTCCGTGGAAAATTCGATTTTTTTGAAAATCAACTGAACTATAGCCCACAAATTCAGAGCCACAAAAATCGAAAATCTTCAAATGTGCTCCGATTTCGATGATTGATACCTCTATCAATAGGCGTTGAGACCTGTAATTGTCATACAAACGGCCATTTGGATCGGTCGAATGTTTCTACACGTTCCGTGGAAAATTCAATTTTTTTGAAAATCAACTGAACTATAGCCCACAAATTCAGAGCCACAAAAATTCGAAAATCTGCAAATGTGCTCCGATTTCGATGATTGATACCTCTATCAATAGGCGTTGAGACCTGTAATTGTCATACAAACAGCCATTTGGATCGGTCGAATATTTCTACACGTTCCGTGGAAAATTCGATTTTTTGAAATCAACTGAACTATAGCCACAAATTCAGAGCCACAAAAATTCGAAAATCTGCAAATGTGCTCCGATTTCGATGATTGATACCTCTATCAATAGGCGTTGAGACCTGCAATTGTCATACAAACGGCCAATTGGATCGGTCGAATATTTCTACACGTTCCCGTGGAAAATTCAATTTTTTTGAAAATCAACTGAATTATAGCCCACAATTCAGAGCACAAAAATCGAAAATCTGCAAATGTGCTCCGATTTCGATGATTGGTACCTCTATCAATAGGCGTTGAGACCTGTAATTGTCATACAAACGGCCATTTGGATCGGCCGAATATTTCTACACGTTCCGTGGAAAATTCGATTTTTTTGAAAATCAACTGAACTATAGCCCACAAATTCAGAGCCACAAAAAATTCGAAAATCTGCAAATGTGCTCCGATTTCGATGATTGATACCTCTATCAATAGGCGTTGAGACCTGTAATTGTCATACAAACAGCCATTTGGATCGCTCGAATATTTCTACACGTTCCGTGGAAAATTCAATTTTTTTGAAAATCAACTGAACTATAGCCCACAAATTCAGAGCCACAAAAATTCGAAAATCTGCAAATGTGCTCCGATTTTCGATGATTGATACCTCTATCAATAGGCGTTGAGACCTGTAATTGTCATACAAACGGCCATTTGGATCGGTCGAATATTTCTACACGTTCCGTGGAAAATTCAATTTTTTGAAAATCAACTGAATTATAGCCCACAAATTCAGAGCCACAAAATTCGAAAATTCTGCAAATGTGCTCCGATTTCGATGATTAACACCTCTATCAATAGGCGTTGAGACCTGTAATTGTCATACAAACGGCCATTTGGATCGGTCGAATATTTCTACACGTTCCGTGGAAATTCAATTTTTTTGAAAATCAACTAAACTATAGCCCACAAATTCAGAGCCACAAAAATTCGAAAATCTTCAAATGTGCTCCGATTTCGATGATTGATACCTCTATCAATAGGCGTTGAGACCTGTAATTGTCATACAAACGGGCCATTTGGATCGGTCGAATATTTCTACACGTTCCGTGGAAAATTCAATTTTTTTGAAAATCAACTGAATTATAGCCCACAAATTCAGAGCCACAAAATCGAAAATCTGAAAATGTGCTCCGATTTGGAAGATTGGTACCTCTATCAATAGGCGTTGAGACCTGTAATTGTCATACAAACGGCAATTTGGATCGGCCGAATATTTCTACACGTTCCGTGGAAAATTCAATTTTTTTGAAAATCAACTGAACTATAGCCCACAAATTCAGAGCCACAAAAATTCGAAAATCTGCAAATGTGCTCCGATTTCGATGATTGATACCTCTATCAATAGGCGTTGAGACCTGTAATTGTCATACAAATGGCCATTTGGATCGGCCGAATATTTCTACACGTTCCGTGGAAAATTCAATTTTTTTGAAATCAACTGAATTATAGCCCACATATCAGAGCCACAAAAATTCGAAAATCTGCAAATGTGCTCCGATTTCGATGATTGATACCTCTATCAATAGGCGTTGAGACCTGTAATTGTCATACAAACAGCCATTTGGATCGGTCGAATGTTTCTACACGTTCCGTGGAAAATTCAATATTTTTGAAAATCAACTGAACTATAGCCCACAAATTCAGAGCCACAAAAATTCGAAAATCTGCAAATGTGCTCCGATTTCGATGATTGATACCTCTATCAATAGGCGTTAAGACCTGTAATTGTCATACAAACGGCCATTTGGATCGGTCGAATGTTTCTACACGTTCCGTGGAAAATTCAATTTTTTTGAAAATCAACTGAACTATAGCCCACAAATTCAGAGCCACAAAAATCGAAAATCTTCAAATGTGCTCCGATTTCGATGATTGATACCTCTATCAATAGGCGTTGAGACCTGTAATTGTCATACAAACGGCCATTTGGATCGGTCGAATATTTCTACACGTTCCGTGGAAAATTCAATTTTTTTGAAAATCAACTGAATTATAGCCCACAAATTCAGAGCCACAAAAATCGAAAATCTGCAAATGTGCTCCGATTTCGATGATTGGTACCTCTATCAATAGGCGTTGAGACCTGTAATTGTCATACAAACGGCCATTTGGATCGGCCGAATATGTCTACACGTTCCGTGGAAAATTCGATTTTTTTGAAAATCAACTGAACTATAGCCCACAAATTCAGAGCCACAAAAATCGAAAATCTTCAAATGTGCTCCGATTTCGATGATTGATACCTCTATCAATAGGCGTTGAGACCTGTAATTGTCATACAAATGGCCATTTGGATCGGTCGAATGTTTCTACACGTTCCGTGGAAAATTCAATATTTTTGAAAATCAACTGAACTATAGCCCACAAATTCAGAGCCACAAAAATTCGAAAATCTGCAAATGTGCTCCGATTTCGATGATTGATACCTCTATCAATAGGCGTTAAGACCTGTAATTGTCATACAAACGGCCATTTGGATCGGTCGAATGTTTCTACACGTTCCGTGGAAAATTCAATTTTTTTGAAAATCAACTGAACTATAGCCCACAAATTCAGAGCCACAAAAATTCGAAAATCTGCAAATGTGCTCCGATTTCGATGATTGATACCTCTATCAGTAGGCGTTGAGACCTGTAATTGTCATACAAACGGCCATTTGGATCGGTCGAATATTTCTACACGTTCCGTGGAAAATTCAATTTTTTGAAAATCAACTGAACTATAGCCCACAAATTCAGAGCCACAAAAATCGAAAATCTTCAAATGTGCTCCGATTTCGATGATTGATACCTCTATCAATAGGCGTTGAGACCTGTAATTGTCATACAAACGGCCATTTGGATCGTCGAATGTTTCTACACGTTCCGTGGAAAATTCAATTTTTTTGAAAATCAACTGAACTATAGCCCACAAATTCAGAGCCACAAAAATTCGAAAATCTGCAAATGTGCTCCGATTTCGATGATTGATACCTCTATCAATAGGCGTTGAGACCTGTAATTGTCATACAAACAGCCATTTGGATCGGTCGAATATTTCTACACGTTCCGTGGAAAATTCGATTTTTTTGAAAATCAACTGAACTATAGCCCACAAATTCAGAGCCACAAAAATTCGAAAATCTGCAAATGTGCTCCGATTTCGATGATTGATACCTCTATCAATAGGCGTTGAGACCTGTAATTGTCATACAAACGGCCAATTGGATCGGTCGAATATTTCTACACGTTCCGTGGAAAATTCAATTTTTTTGAAAATCAACTGAATTATAGCCCACAAATTCAGAGCACAAAAATCGAAAATCTGCAAATGTGCTCCGATTTCGATGATTGGTACCTCTATCAATAGGCGTTGAGACCTGTAATTGTCATACAAACGGCCATTTGGATCGGCCGAATATTTCTACACGTTCCGTGGAAAATTCGATTTTTTTGAAATCAACTGAACTATAGCCCACAAATTCAGAGCCACAAAAATCGAAAATCTTCAAATGTGCTCCGATTTCGATGATTGATACCTCTATCAATAGGCGTTGAGACCTGTAATTGTCATACAAACGGCCATTTGGATCGGTCGAATGTTTCTACACGTTCCGTGGAAAATTCAATTTTTTTGAAAATCAACTGAACTATAGCCCACAAATTCAGAGCCACAAAAATTCGAAAATCTGCAAATGTGCTCCGATTTCGATGATTGATACCTCTATCAATAGGCGTTGAGACCTGTAATTGTCATACAAACAGCCATTTGGATCGGTCGAATATTTCTACACGTTCCGTGGAAAATTCGATTTTTTGAAAATCAACTGAACTATAGCCCACAAATTCAGAGCCACAAAAATTCGAAAATCTGCAAATGTGCTCCGATTTCGATGATTGATACCTCTATCAATAGGCGTTGAGACCTGTAATTGTCATACAAACGGCCAATTGGATCGGTCGAATATTTCTACACGTTCCGTGGAAAATTCAATTTTTTTGAAAATCAACTGAATTATAGACCACAAATTCAGAGCACAAAAATCGAAAATCTGCAAATGTGCTCCGATTTCGATGATTGGTACCTCTATCAATAGGCGTTGAGACCTGTAATTGTCATACAAACGGCCATTTGGATCGGCCGAATATTTCTACACGTTCCGTGGAAAATTCGATTTTTTTGAAAATCAACTGAACTATAGCCCACAAATTCAGAGCCACAAAAATTCGAAAATCTGCAAATGTGCTCCGATTTCGATGATTGATACCTCTATCAATAGGCGTTGAGACCTGTAATTGTCATACAAACAGCCATTTGGATCGCTCGAATATTTCTACACGTTCCGTGGAAAATTCAATTTTTTTGAAAATCAACTGAACTATAGCCCACAAATTCAGAGCCACAAAAATTCGAAAATCTGCAAATGTGCTCCGATTTCGATGATTGATACCTCTATCAATAGGCGTTGAGACCTGTAATTGTCATACAAACGGCCATTTGGATCGGTCGAATATTTCTACACGTTCCGTGGAAAATTCAATTTTTTTGAAAATCAACTGAATTATAGCCCACAAATTCAGAGCCACAAAATTCGAAAATCTGCAAATGTGCTCCGATTTCGATGATTAACACCTCTATCAATAGGCGTTGAGACCTGTAATTGTCATACAAACGGCCATTTGGATCGGTCGAATATTTCTACACGTTCCGTGGAAAATTCAATTTTTTTGAAAATCAACTAAACTATAGCCCACAAATTCAGAGCCACAAAAATTCGAAAATCTTCAAATGTGCTCCGATTTCGATGATTGATACCTCTATCAATAGGCGTTGAGACCTGTAATTGTCATACAAACGGCCATTTGGATCGGTCGAATATTTCTACACGTTCCGTGGAAAATTCAATTTTTTTGAAAATCAACTGAATTATAGCCCACAAATTCAGAGCCACAAAAATCGAAAATCTGAAAATGTGCTCCGATTTGGAAGATTGGTACCTCTATCAATAGGCGTTGAGACCTGTAATTGTCATACAAACGGCAATTTGGATCGGCCGAATATTTCTACACGTTCCGTGGAAAATTCAATTTTTTTGAAAATCAACTGAACTATAGCCCACAAATTCAGAGCCACAAAAATTCGAAAATCTGCAAATGTGCTCCGATTTCGATGATTGATACCTCTATCAATAGGCGTTGAGACCTGTAATTGTCATACAAATGGCCATTTGGATCGGCCGAATATTTCTACACGTTCCGTGGAAAATTCAATTTTTTTGAAAATCAACTGAATTATAGCCCACATATTCAGAGCCACAAAAATTCGAAAATCTGCAAATGTGCTCCGATTTCGATGATTGATACCTCTATCAATAGGCGTTGAGACCTGTAATTGTCATACAAACAGCCATTTGGATCGGTCGAATATTTCTACACGTTCCGTGGAAAATTCAATATTTTTGAAAATCAACTGAACTATAGCCCACAAATTCAGAGCCACAAAAATTCGAAAATCTGCAAATGTGCTCCGATTTCGATGATTGATACCTCTATCAATAGGCGTTAAGACCTGTAATTGTCATACAAACGGCCATTTGGATCGGTCGAATGTTTCTACACGTTCCGTGGAAAATTCAATTTTTTTGAAAATCAACTGAACTATAGCCCACAAATTCAGAGCCACAAAAATTCGAAAATCTGCAAATGTGCTCCGATTTCGATGATTGGTACCTCTATCAATAGGCGTTGAGACCTGTAATTGTCATACAAACGGCCATTTGGATCGGCCGAATATGTCTACACGTTCCGTGGAAAATTCGATTTTTTTGAAAATCAACTGAACTATAGCCCACAAATTCAGAGCCACAAAAATCGAAAATCTTCAAATGTGCTCCGATTTCGATGATTGATACCTCTATCAATAGGCGTTGAGACCTGTAATTGTCATACAAACGGCCATTTGGATCGGTCGAATGTTTCTACACGTTCCGTGGAAAATTCAATTTTTTTGAAAATCAACTGAACTATAGCCCACAAATTCAGAGCCACAAAAATTCGAAAATCTGCAAATGTGCTCCGATTTCGATGATTGATACCTCTATCAATAGGCGTTGAGACCTGTAATTGTCATACAAACAGCCATTTGGATCGGTCGAATATTTCTACACGTTCCGTGGAAAATTCGATTTTTTTGAAAATCAACTGAACTATAGCCCACAAATTCAGAGCCACAAAAATTCGAAAATCTGCAAATGTGCTCCGATTTCGATGATTGATACCTCTATCAATAGGCGTTGAGACCTGTAATTGTCATACAAACGGCCAATTGGATCGGTCGAATATTTCTACACGTTCCGTGGAAAATTCAATTTTTTTGAAAATCAACTGAATTATAGCCCACAAATTCAGAGCCACAAAAATCGAAAATCTGCAAATGTGCTCCGATTTCGATGATTGGTACCTCTATCAATAGGCGTTGAGACCTGTAATTGTCATACAAACGGCCATTTGGATCGGCCGAATATTTCTACACGTTCCGTGGAAAATTCGATTTTTTTGAAAATCAACTGAACTATAGCCCACAAATTCAGAGCCACAAAAATTCGAAAATCTGCAAATGTGCTCCGATTTCGATGATTGATACCTCTATCAATAGGCGTTGAGACCTGTAATTGTCATACAAACAGCCATTTGGATCGCTCGAATATTTCTACACGTTCCGTGGAAAATTCAATTTTTTTGAAAATCAACTGAACTATAGCCCACAAATTCAGAGCCACAAAAATTCGAAAATCTGCAAATGTGCTCCGATTTCGATGATTGATACCTCTATCAATAGGCGTTGAGACCTGTAATTGTCATACAAACGGCCAATTGGATCGGTCGAATATTTCTACACGTTCTGTGGAAAATTCAATTTTTTTGAAAATCAACTGAATTATAGCCCACAAATTCAGAGCCACAAAAATCGAAAATCTGCAAATGTGCTCCGATTTCGATGATTGGTACCTCTATCAATAGGCGTTGAGACCTGTAATTGTCATACAAACGGCCATTTGGATCGGCCGAATATTTCTACACGTTCCGTGGAAAATTCAATTTTTTTGAAAATCAACTGAATTATAGCCCACAAATTCAGAGCCACAAAAATCGAAAATCTGCAAATGTGCTCCGATTTCGATGATTGGTACCTCTATCAATAGGCGTTGAGACCTGTAATTGTCATACAAACGGCCATTTGGATCGGCCGAATATTTCTACACGTTCCGTGGAAAATTCAATTTTTTTGAAAATCAACTGAATTATAGCCCACAAATTCAGAGCCACAAAATTCGAAAATCTGCAAATGTGCTCCGATTTCGATGATTAACACCTCTATCAATAGGCGTTGAGACCTGTAATTGTCATACAAACGGCCATTTGGATCGGTCGAATATTTCTACACGTTCCGTGGAAAATTCAATTTTTTTGAAAATCAACTAAACTATAGCCCACAAATTCAGAGCCACAAAAATTCGAAAATCTTCAAATGTGCTCCGATTTCGATGATTGATACCTCTATCAATAGGCGTTGAGACCTGTAATTGTCATACAAACGGCCATTTGGATCGGTCGAATATTTCTACACGTTCCGTGGAAAATTCAATTTTTTGAAAATCAACTGAATTATAGCCCACAAATTCAGAGCCACAAAAATCGAAAATCTGCAAATGTGCTCCGATTTGGAAGATTGGTACCTCTATCAATAGGCGTTGAGACCTGTAATTGTCATACAAACGGCAATTTGGATCGGCCGAATATTTCTACACGTTCCGTGGAAAATTCAATTTTTTTGAAAATCAACTGAACTATAGCCCACAAATTCAGAGCCACAAAAATTCGAAAATCTGCAAATGTGCTCCGATTTCGATGATTGATACCTCTATCAATAGGCGTTGAGACCTGTAATTGTCATACAAATGGCCATTTGGATCGGCCGAATATTTCTACACGTTCCGTGGAAAATTCAATTTTTTTGAAAATCAACTGAATTATAGCCCACATATTCAGAGCCACAAAAATTCGAAAATCTGCAAATGTGCTCCGATTTCGATGATTGATACCTCTATCAATAGGCGTTGAGACCTGTAATTGTCATACAAACAGCCATTTGGATCGGTCGAATGTTTCTACACGTTCCGTGGAAAATTCAATATTTTTGAAAATCAACTGAACTATAGCCCACAAATTCAGAGCCACAAAAATTCGAAAATCTGCAAATGTGCTCCGATTTCGATGATTGATACCTCTATCAATAGGCGTTAAGACCTGTAATTGTCATACAAACGGCCATTTGGATCGGTCGAATGTTTCTACACGTTCCGTGGAAAATTCAATTTTTTTGAAAATCAACTGAACTATAGCCCACAAATTCAGAGCCACAAAAATTCGAAAATCTGCAAATGTGCTCCGATTTCGATGATTGATACCTCTATCAATAGGCGTTGAGACCTGTAATTGTCATACAAACAGCCATTTGGATCGGTCGAATGTTTCTACACGTTCCGTGGAAAATTCAATATTTTTGAAAATCAACTGAACTATAGCCCACAAATTCAGAGCCACAAAAATTCGAAAATCTGCAAATGTGCTCCGATTTCGATGATTGATACCTCTATCAATAGGCGTTAAGACCTGTAATTGTCATACAAACGGCCATTTGGATCGGTCGAATGTTTCTACACGTTCCGTGGAAAATTCGATTTTTTTGAAAATCAACTGAACTATAGCCCACAAATTCAGAGCCACAAAAATTCGAAACAAAAATTCGATACAAACAGCCATTTGGATCGGTCGAATGTTTCTACACGTTCCGTGGAAAATTCAATATTTTTGAAAATCAACTGAACTATAGCCCACAAATTCAGAGCCACAAAAATTCGAAAATCTGCAAATGTGCTCCGATTTCGATGATTGATACCTCTATCAATAGGCGTTAAGACCTGTAATTGTCATACAAACGGCCATTTGGATCGGTCGAATGTTTCTACACGTTCCGTGGAAAATTCAATTTTTTTGAAAATCAACTGAACTATAGCCCACAAATTCAGAGCCACAAAAATTCGAAAATCTGCAAATGTGCTCCGATTTCGATGATTGATACCTCTATCAGTAGGCGTTGAGACCTGTAATTGTCATACAAACGGCCATTTGGATCGGCCGAATATTTCTACACGTTCCGTGGAAAATTCGATTTTTTTGAAAATCAACTGAACTATAGCCCACAAATTCAGAGCCACAAAAATTCGAAAATCTGCAAATGTGCTCCGATTTCGATGATTGATACCTCTATCAATAGGCGTTGAGACCTGTAATTGTCATACAAACGGCCATTTGGATCGGTCGAATATTTCTACACGTTCCGTGGAAAATTCAATTTTTTTGAAAATCAACTGAATTATAGCCCACAAATTCAGAGCCACAAAAATCGAAAATCTGAAAATGTGCTCCGATTTGGAAGATTGGTACCTCTATCAATAGGCGTTGAGACCTGTAATTGTCATACAAACGGCAATTTGGATCGGCCGAATATTTCTACACATTCCGTGGAAAATTCAATTTTTTTGAAAATCAACTGAACTATAGCCCACAAATTCAGAGCCACAAAAATTCGAAAATCTGCAAATGTGCTCCGATTTCGATGATTGATACCTCTATCAATAGGCGTTGAGACCTGTAATTGTCATACAAATGGCCATTTGGATCGGCCGAATATTTCTACACGTTCCGTGGAAAATTCAATTTTTTTGAAAATCAACTGAATTATAGCCCACATATTCAGAGCCACAAAAATTCGAAAATCTGCAAATGTGCTCCGATTTCGATGATTGATACCTTTATCAATAGGCGTTGAGACCTGTAATTGTCATACAAACAGCCATTTGGATCGGTCGAATATTTCTACACGTTCCGTGGAAAATTCAATTTTTTTGAAAATCAACTGAATTATAGCCCACAAATTCAGAGCCACAAAAATCGAAAATCTGCAAATGTGCTCCGATTTCGATGATTGGTACCTCTATCAATAGGCGTTGAGACCTGTAATTGTCATACAAACGGCCATTTGGATCGGCCGAATATTTCTACACGTTCCGTGGAAAATTCGATTTTTTTGAAAATCAACTGAACTATAGCCCACAAATTCAGAGCCACAAAAATTCGAAAATCTGCAAATGTGCTCCGATTTCGATGATTGATACCTCTATCAATAGGCGTTGAGACCTGTAATTGTCATACAAACGGCCATTTGGATCGGTCGAATATTTCTACACGTTCCGTGGAAAATTCAATTTTTTTGAAAATCAACTGAATTATAGCCCACAAATTCAGAGCCACAAAATTCGAAAATCTGCAAATGTGCTCCGATTTCGATGATTAACACCTCTATCAATAGGCGTTGAGACCTGTAATTGTCATACAAACGGCCATTTGGATCGGTCGAATATTTCTACACGTTCCGTGGAAAATTCAATTTTTTTGAAAATCAACTAAACTATAGCCCACAAATTCAGAGCCACAAAAATTCGAAAATCTTCAAATGTGCTCCGATTTCGATGATTGATACCTCTATCAATAGGCGTTGAGACCTGTAATTGTCATACAAACGGCCATTTGGATCGGTCGAATATTTCTACACGTTCCGTGGAAAATTCAATTTTTTTGAAAATCAACTGAATTATAGCCCACAAATTCAGAGCCACAAAAATCGAAAATCTGAAAATGTGCTCCGATTTGGAAGATTGGTACCTCTATCAATAGGCGTTGAGACCTGTAATTGTCATACAAACGGCAATTTGGATCGGCCGAATATTTCTACACGTTCCGTGGAAAATTCAATTTTTTTGAAAATCAACTGAACTATAGCCCACAAATTCAGAGCCACAAAAATTCGAAAATCTGCAAATGTGCTCCGATTTCGATGATTGATACCTCTATCAATAGGCGTTGAGACCTGTAATTGTCATACAAACAGCCATTTGGATCGGTCGAATGTTTCTACACGTTCCGTGGAAAATTCAATATTTTTGAAAATCAACTGAACTATAGCCCACAAATTCAGAGCCACAAAAATTCGAAAATCTGCAAATGTGCTCCGATTTCGATGATTGATACCTCTATCAATAGGCGTTAAGACCTGTAATTGTCATACAAACGGCCATTTGGATCGGTCGAATGTTTCTACACGTTCCGTGGAAAATTCAATTTTTTTGAAAATCAACTGAACTATAGCCCACAAATTCAGAGCCACAAAAATTCGAAAATCTGCAAATGTGCTCCGATTTCGATGATTGATACCTCTATCAGTAGGCGTTGAGACCTGTAATTGTCATACAAACGGCCATTTGGATCGGTCGAATATTTCTACACGTTCCGTGGAAAATTCAATTTTTTTGAAAATCAACTGAACTATAGCCCACAAATTCAGAGCCACAAAAATCGAAAATCTTCAAATGTGCTCCGATTTCGATGATTGATACCTCTATCAATAGGCGTTGAGACCTGTAATTGTCATACAAACGGCCATTTGGATCGGTCGAATGTTTCTACACGTTCCGTGGAAAATTCAATTTTTTTGAAAATCAACTGAACTATAGCCCACAAATTCAGAGCCACAAAAATTCGAAAATCTGCAAATGTGCTCCGATTTCGATGATTGATACCTCTATCAATAGGCGTTGAGACCTGTAATTGTCATACAAACAGCCATTTGGATCGGTCGAATATTTCTACACGTTCCGTGGAAAATTCGATTTTTTTGAAAATCAACTGAACTATAGCCCACAAATTCAGAGCCACAAAAATTCGAAAATCTGCAAATGTGCTCCGATTTCGATGATTGATACCTCTATCAATAGGCGTTGAGACCTGTAATTGTCATACAAACGGCCATTTGGATCGGTCGAATATTTCTACACGTTCCGTGGAAAATTCAATTTTTTTGAAAATCAACTGAATTATAGCCCACAAATTCAGAGCCACAAAATTCGAAAATCTGCAAATGTACTCCGATTTCGATGATTAACACCTCTATCAATAGGCGTTGAGACCTGTAATTGTCATACAAACGGCCATTTGGATCGGTCGAATATTTCTACACGTTCCGTGGAAAATTCAATTTTTTTGAAAATCAACTAAACTATAGCCCACAAATTCAGAGCCACAAAAATTCGAAAATCTTCAAATGTGCTCCGATTTCGATGATTGATACCTCTATCAATAGGCGTTGAGACCTGTAATTGTCATACAAACGGCCATTTGGATCGGTCGAATATTTCTACACGTTCCGTGGAAAATTCAATTTTTTTGAAAATCAACTGAATTATAGCCCACAAATTCAGAGCCACAAAAATCGAAAATCTGAAAATGTGCTCCGATTTGGAAGATTGGTACCTCTATCAATAGGCGTTGAGACCTGTAATTGTCATACAAACGGCAATTTGGATCGGCCGAATATTTCTACACGTTCCGTGGAAAATTCAATTTTTTTGAAAATCAACTGAACTATAGCCCACAAATTCAGAGCCACAAAAATTCGAAAATCTGCAAATGTGCTCCGATTTCGATGATTGATACCTCTATCAATAGGCGTTGAGACCTGTAATTGTCATACAAATGGCCATTTGGATCGGCCGAATATTTCTACACGTTCCGTGGAAAATTCAATTTTTTTGAAAATCAACTGAATTATAGCCCACATATTCAGAGCCACAAAAATTCGAAAATCTGCAAATGTGCTCCGATTTCGATGATTGATACCTCTATCAATAGGCGTTGAGACCTGTAATTGTCATACAAACAGCCATTTGGATCGGTCGAATGTTTCTACACGTTCCGTGGAAAATTCAATATTTTTGAAAATCAACTGAACTATAGCACACAAATTCAGAGCCACAAAAATTCGAAAATCTGCAAATGTGCTCCGATTTCGATGATTGATACCTCTATCAATAGGCGTTAAGACCTGTAATTGTCATACAAACGGCCATTTGGATCGGTCGAATGTTTCTACACGTTCCGTGGAAAATTCAATTTTTTTGAAAATCAACTGAACTATAGCCCACAAATTCAGAGCCACAAAAATTCGAAAATCTGCAAATGTGCTCCGATTTCGATGATTGATACCTCTATCAATAGGCGTTGAGACCTGTAATTGTCATACAAACAGCCATTTGGATCGGTCGAATGTTTCTACACGTTCCGTGGAAAATTCAATATTTTTGAAAATCAACTGAACTATAGCCCACAAATTCAGAGCCACAAAAATTCGAAAATCTGCAAATGTGCTCCGATTTCGATGATTGATACCTCTATCAATAGGCGTTAAGACCTGTAATTGTCATACAAACGGCCATTTGGATCGGTCGAATGTTTCTACACGTTCCGTGGAAAATTCGATTTTTTTGAAAATCAACTGAACTATAGCCCACAAATTCAGAGCCACAAAAATTCGAAACAAAAATTCGATACAAACAGCCATTTGGATCGGTCGAATGTTTCTACACGTTCCGTGGAAAATTCAATATTTTTGAAAATCAACTGAACTATAGCCCACAAATTCAGAGCCACAAAAATTCGAAAATCTGCAAATGTGCTCCGATTTCGATGATTGATACCTCTATCAATAGGCGTTAAGACCTGTAATTGTCATACAAACGGCCATTTGGATCGGTCGAATGTTTCTACACGTTCCGTGGAAAATTCAATTTTTTTGAAAATCAACTGAACTATAGCCCACAAATTCAGAGCCACAAAAATTCGAAAATCTGCAAATGTGCTCCGATTTCGATGATTGATACCTCTATCAGTAGGCGTTGAGACCTGTAATTGTCATACAAACGGCCATTTGGATCGGTCGAATATTTCTACACGTTCCGTGGAAAATTCAATTTTTTTGAAAATCAACTGAACTATAGCCCACAAATTCAGAGCCACAAAAATCGAAAATCTTCAAATGTGCTCCGATTTCGATGATTGATACCTCTATCAATAGGCGTTGAGACCTGTAATTGTCATACAAACGGCCATTTGGATCGGTCGAATGTTTCTACACGTTCCGTGGAAAATTCAATTTTTTTGAAAATCAACTGAACTATAGCCCACAAATTCAGAGCCACAAAAATTCGAAAATCTGCAAATGTGCTCCGATTTCGATGATTGATACCTCTATCAATAGGCGTTGAGACCTGTAATTGTCATACAAACAGCCATTTGGATCGGTCGAATATTTCTACACGTTCCGTGGAAAATTCGATTTTTTTGAAAATCAACTGAACTATAGCCCACAAATTCAGAGCCACAAAAATTCGAAAATCTGCAAATGTGCTCCGATTTCGATGATTGATACCTCTATCAATAGGCGTTGAGACCTGTAATTGTCATACAAACGGCCAATTGAATCGGTCGAATATTTCTACACGTTCCGTGGAAAATTCAATTTTTTTGAAAATCAACTGAATTATAGCCCACAAATTCAGAGCCACAAAAATCGAAAATCTGCAAATGTGCTCCGATTTCGATGATTGGTACCTCTATCAATAGGCGTTGAGACCTGTAATTGTCATACAAACGGCCATTTGGATCGGCCGAATATTTCTACACGTTCCGTGGAAAATTCGATTTTTTTGAAAATCAACTGAACTATAGCCCACAAATTCAGAGCCACAAAAATTCGAAAATCTGCAAATGTGCTCCGATTTCGATGATTGATACCTCTATCAATAGGCGTTGAGACCTGTAATTGTCATACAAACAGCCATTTGGATCGCTCGAATATTTCTACACGTTCCGTGGAAAATTCAATTTTTTTGAAAATCAACTGAACTATAGCCCACAAATTCAGAGCCACAAAAATTCGAAAATCTGCAAATGTGCTCCGATTTCGATGATTGATACCTCTATCAATAGGCGTTGAGACCTGTAATTGTCATACAAACGGCCAATTGGATCGGTCGAATATTTCTACACGTTCTGTGGAAAATTCAATTTTTTTGAAAATCAACTGAATTATAGCCCACAAATTCAGAGCCACAAAAATCGAAAATCTGCAAATGTGCTCCGATTTCGATGATTGGTACCTCTATCAATAGGCGTTGAGACCTGTAATTGTCATACAAACGGCCATTTGGATCGGCCGAATATTTCTACACGTTCCGTGGAAAATTCAATTTTTTGAAAATCAACTGAATTATAGCCCACAAATTCAGAGCCACAAAAATCGAAAATCTGCAAATGTGCTCCGATTTCGATGATTGGTACCTCTATCAATAGGCGTTGAGACCTGTAATTGTCATACAAACGGCCATTTGGATCGGCCGAATATTTCTACACGTTCCGTGGAAAATTCGATTTTTTTGAAAATCAACTGAACTATAGCCCACAAATTCAGAGCCACAAAAATTCGAAAATCTGCAAATGTGCTCCGATTTCGATGATTGATACCTCTATCAATAGGCGTTGAGACCTGTAATTGTCATACAAACGGCCATTTGGATCGGTCGAATATTTCTACACGTTCCGTGGAAAATTCAATTTTTTTGAAAATCAACTGAATTATAGCCCACAAATTCAGAGCCACAAAATTCGAAAATCTGCAAATGTGCTCCGATTTCGATGATTAACACCTCTATCAATAGGCGTTGAGACCTGTAATTGTCATACAAACGGCCATTTGGATCGGTCGAATATTTCTACACGTTCCGTGGAAAATTCAATTTTTTTGAAAATCAACTGAACTATAGCCCACAAATTCAGAGCCACAAAAATTCGAAAATCTGCAAATGTGCTCCGATTTCGATGATTGATACCTCTATCAATAGGCGTTGAGACCTGTAATTGTCATACAAATGGCCATTTGGATCGGCCGAATATTTCTACACGTTCCGTGGAAAATTCAATTTTTTTGAAAATCAACTGAACTATAGCCCACAAATTCAGAGCCACAAAAATTCGAAAATCTGCAAATGTGCTCCGATTTCGATGATTGATACCTCTATCAATAGGCGTTGAGACCTGTAATTGTCATACAAATGGCCATTTGGATCGGCCGAATATTTCTACACGTTCCGTGGAAAATTCAATATTTTTGAAAATCAACTGAACTATAGCCCACAAATTCAGAGCCACAAAAATTCGAAAATCTGCAAATGTGCTCCGATTTCGATGATTGATACCTCTATCAATAGGCGTTAAGACCTGTAATTGTCATACAAACGGCCATTTGGATCGGTCGAATGTTTCTACACGTTCCGTGGAAAATTCAATTTTTTTGAAAATCAACTGAACTATAGCCCACAAATTCAGAGCCACAAAAATTCGAAAATCTGCAAATGTGCTCCGATTTCGATGATTGATACCTCTATCAGTAGGCGTTGAGACCTGTAATTGTCATACAAACGGCCATTTGGATCGGTCGAATATTTCTACACGTTCCGTGGAAAATTCAATTTTTTTGAAAATCAACTGAATTATAGCCCACAAATTCAGAGCCACAAAAATCGAAAATCTTCAAATGTGCTCCGATTTCGATGATTGATACCTCTATCAATAGGCGTTGAGACCTGTAATTGTCATACAAACGGCCATTTGGATCGGTCGAATGTTTCTACACGTTCCGTGGAAAATTCAATTTTTTTGAAAATCAACTGAACTATAGCCCACAAATTCAGAGCCACAAAAATTCGAAAATCTGCAAATGTGCTCCGATTTCGATGATTGATACCTCTATCAATAGGCGTTGAGACCTGTAATTGTCATACAAATGGCCATTTGGATCGGCCGAATATTTCTACACGTTCCGTGGAAAATTCAATTTTTTTGAAAATCAACTGAATTATAGCCCACAAATTCAGAGCCACAAAAATCGAAAATCTGAAAATGTGCTCCGATTTGGAAGATTGGTACCTCTATCAATAGGCGTTGAGACCTGTAATTGTCATACAAACGGCAATTTGGATCGGCCGAATATTTCTACACGTTCCGTGGAAAATTCAATTTTTTTGAAAATCAACTGAACTATAGCCCACAAATTCAGAGCCACAAAAATTCGAAAATCTGCAAATGTGCTCCGATTTCGATGATTGATACCTCTATCAATAGGCGTTGAGACCTGTAATTGTCATACAAATGGCCATTTGGATCGGCCGAATATTTCTACACGTTCCGTGGAAAATTCAATATTTTTGAAAATCAACTGAACTATAGCCCACAAATTCAGAGCCACAAAAATTCGAAAATCTGCAAATGTGCTCCGATTTCGATGATTGATACCTCTATCAATAGGCGTTAAGACCTGTAATTGTCATACAAACGGCCATTTGGATCGGTCGAATGTTTCTACACGTTCCGTGGAAAATTCAATTTTTTTGAAAATCAACTGAACTATAGCCCACAAATTCAGAGCCACAAAAATTCGAAAATCTGCAAATGTGCTCCGATTTCGATGATTGATACCTCTATCAGTAGGCGTTGAGACCTGTAATTGTCATACAAACGGCCATTTGGATCGGTCGAATATTTCTACACGTTCCGTGGAAAATTCAATTTTTTTGAAAATCAACTGAATTATAGCCCACAAATTCAGAGCCACAAAAATCGAAAATCTTCAAATGTGCTCCGATTTCGATGATTGATACCTCTATCAATAGGCGTTGAGACCTGTAATTGTCATACAAACGGCCATTTGGATCGGTCGAATGTTTCTACACGTTCCGTGGAAAATTCAATTTTTTTGAAAATCAACTGAACTATAGCCCACAAATTCAGAGCCACAAAAATTCGAAAATCTGCAAATGTGCTCCGATTTCGATGATTGATACCTCTATCAATAGGCGTTGAGACCTGTAATTGTCATACAAACAGCCATTTGGATCGGTCGAATATTTCTACACGTTCCGTGGAAAATTCGATTTTTTTGAAAATCAACTGAACTATAGCCCACAAATTCAGAGCCACAAAAATTCGAAAATCTGCAAATGTGCTCCGATTTCGATGATTGATACCTCTATCAATAGGCGTTGAGACCTGTAATTGTCATACAAACGGCCAATTGGATCGGTCGAATATTTCTACACGTTCCGTGGAAAATTCAATTTTTTTGAAAATCAACTGAATTATAGCCCACAAATTCAGAGCCACAAAAATCGAAAATCTGCAAATGTGCTCCGATTTCGATGATTGGTACCTCTATCAATAGGCGTTGAGACCTGTAATTGTCATACAAACGGCCATTTGGATCGGCCGAATATTTCTACACGTTCCGTGGAAAATTCGATTTTTTTGAAAATCAACTGAACTATAGCCCACAAATTCAGAGCCACAAAAATTCGAAAATCTGCAAATGTGCTCCGATTTCGATGATTGATACCTCTATCAATAGGCGTTGAGACCTGTAATTGTCATACAAACAGCCATTTGGATCGCTCGAATATTTCTACACGTTCCGTGGAAAATTCAATTTTTTTGAAAATCAACTGAACTATAGCCCACAAATTCAGAGCCACAAAAATTCGAAAATCTGCAAATGTGCTCCGATTTCGATGATTGATACCTCTATCAATAGGCGTTGAGACCTGTAATTGTCATACAAACGGCCAATTGGATCGGTCGAATATTTCTACACGTTCTGTGGAAAATTCAATTTTTTTGAAAATCAACTGAATTATAGCCCACAAATTCAGAGCCACAAAAATCGAAAATCTGCAAATGTGCTCCGATTTCGATGATTGGTACCTCTATCAATAGGCGTTGAGACCTGTAATTGTCATACAAACGGCCATTTGGATCGGCCGAATATTTCTACACGTTCCGTGGAAAATTCGATTTTTTGAAAATCAACTGAACTATAGCCCACAAATTCAGAGCCACAAAAATTCGAAAATCTGCAAATGTGCTCCGATTTCGATGATTGATACCTCTATCAATAGGCGTTGAGACCTGTAATTGTCATACAAACAGCCATTTGGATCGCTCGAATATTTCTACACGTTCCGTGGAAAATTCAATTTTTTTGAAAATCAACTGAACTATAGCCCACAAATTCAGAGCCACAAAAATTCGAAAATCTGCAAATGTGCTCCGATTTCGATGATTGATACCTCTATCAATAGGCGTTGAGACCTGTAATTGTCATACAAACGGCCAATTGGATCGGTCGAATATTTCTACACGTTCCGTGGAAAATTCAATTTTTTTGAAAATCAACTGAATTATAGCCCACAAATTCAGAGCCACAAAAATCGAAAATCTGCAAATGTGCTCCGATTTCGATGATTGGTACCTCTATCAATAGGCGTTGAGACCTGTAATTGTCATACAAACGGCCATTTGGATCGACCGAATATTTCTACACGTTCCGTGGAAAATTCGATTTTTTTGAAAATCAACTGAACTATAGCCCACAAATTCAGAGCCACAAAAATTCGAAAATCTGCAAATGTGCTCCGATTTCGATGATTGATACCTCTATCAATAGGCGTTGAGACCTGTAATTGTCATACAAACAGCCATTTGGATCGGTCGAATATTTCTACACGTTCCGTGGAAAATTCAATTTTTTTGAAAATCAACTGAACTATAGCCCACAAATTCAGAGCCACAAAAATTCGAAAATCTGCAAATGTGCTCCGATTTCGATGATTGATACCTCTATCAATAGGCGTTGAGACCTGTAATTGTCATATAAACGGCCATTTGGATCGGTCGAATATTTCTACACGTTCCGTGGAAAATTCAATTTTTTTGAAAATCAACTGAATTATAGCCCACAAATTCAGAGCCACAAAAATCGAAAATCTGCAAATGTGCTCCGATTTCGATGATTGGTACCTCTATCAATAGGCGTTGAGACCTGTAATTGTCATACAAACGGCCATTTGGATCGGTCGAATATTTCTACACGTTCCGTGGAAAATTCAATTTTTTTGAAAATCAACTGAATTATAGCCCACAAATTCAGAGCCACAAAATTCGAAAATCTGCAAATGTGCTCCGATTTCGATGATTAACACCTCTATCAATAGGCGTTGAGACCTGTAATTGTCATACAAACGGCCATTTGGATCGGTCGAATATTTCTACACGTTCCGTGGAAAATTCAATTTTTTTGAAAATCAACTGAACTATAGCCCACAAATTCAGAGCCACAAAAATTCGAAAATCTGCAAATGTGCTCCGATTTCGATGATTGATACCTCTATCAATAGGCGTTGAGACCTGTAATTGTCATACAAACGGCCATTTGGATCGGTCGAATATTTCTACACGTTCCGTGGAAAATTCAATTTTTTTGAAAATCAACTGAACTATAGCCCACAAATTCAGAGCCACAAAAATCGAAAATCTGCAAATGTGCTCCGATTTCGATGATTGATACCTCTATCAATAGGCGTTGAGACCTGTAATTGTCATACAAACGGCCATTTGGATCGGTCGAATATTTCTACACGTTCCGTGGAAAATTCAATTTTTTTGAAAATCAACTGAATTATAGCCCACATATTCAGAGCCACAAAAATTCGAAAATCTGCAAATGTGCTCCGATTTCGATGATTGATACCTCTATCAATAGGCGTTGAGACCTGTAATTGTCATACAAACAGCCATTTGGATCGGTCGAATGTTTCTACACGTTCCGTGGAAAATTCAATTTTTTTGAAAATCAACTGAACTATAGCCCACAAATTCAGAGCCACAAAAATTCGAAAATCTGCAAATGTGCTCCGATTTCGATGATTGATACCTCTATCAATAGGCGTTGAGACCTGTAATTGTCATACAAACGGCAATTTGGATCGGCCGAATATTTCTACACGTTCCGTGGAAAATTCAATTTTTTTGAAAATCAACTGAATTATAGCCCACAAATTCAGAGCCACAAAAATCGAAAATCTGAAAATGTGCTCCGATTTGGAAGATTGGTACCTCTATCAATAGGCGTTGAGACCTGTAATTGTCATACAAACGGCCATTTGGATCGGTCGAATATTTCTACACGTTCCGTGGAAAATTCAATTTTTTTGAAAATCAACTGAATTATAGCCCACATATTCAGAGCCACAAAAATTCGAAAATCTGCAAATGTGCTCCGATTTCGATGATTGATACCTCTATCAATAGGCGTTGAGACCTGTAATTGTCATACAAACAGCCATTTGGATCGGTCGAATGTTTCTACACGTTCCGTGGAAAATTCAATTTTTTTGAAAATCAACTGAACTATAGCCCACAAATTCAGAGCCACAAAAATTCGAAAATCTGCAAATGTGCTCCGATTTCGATGATTGATACCTCTATCAATAGGCGTTGAGACCTGTAATTGTCATACAAACGGCAATTTGGATCGGCCGAATATTTCTACACGTTCCGTGGAAAATTCAATTTTTTTGAAAATCAACTGAATTATAGCCCACAAATTCAGAGCCACAAAAATCGAAAATCTGAAAATGTGCTCCGATTTGGAAGATTGGTACCTCTATCAATAGGCGTTGAGACCTGTAATTGTCATACAAACGGCAATTTGGATCGGCCGAATATTTCTACACGTTCCGTGGAAAATTCAATTTTTTTGAAAATCAACTGAACTATAGCCCACAAATTCAGAGCCACAAAAATTCGAAAATCTGCAAATGTGCTCCGATTTCGATGATTGATACCTCTATCAATAGGCGTTGAGACCTGTAATTGTCATACAAACGGCCATTTGGATCGGTCGAATATTTCTACACGTTCCGTGGAAAATTCAATTTTTTTGAAAATCAACTGAATTATAGCCCACATATTCAGAGCCACAAAAATTCGAAAATCTGCAAATGTGCTCCGATTTCGATGATTGATACCTCTATCAATAGGCGTTGAGACCTGTAATTGTCATACAAACAGCCATTTGGATCGGTCGAATGTTTCTACACGTTCCGTGGAAAATTCAATTTTTTTGAAAATCAACTGAACTATAGCCCACAAATTCAGAGCCACAAAAATTCGAAAATCTGCAAATGTGCTCCGATTTCGATGATTGATACCTCTATCAATAGGCGTTGAGACCTGTAATTGTCATACAAACGGCAATTTGGATCGGCCGAATATTTCTACACGTTCCGTGGAAAATTCAATTTTTTTGAAAATCAACTGAACTATAGCCCACAAATTCAGAGCCACAAAAATTCGAAAATCTGCAAATGTGCTCCGATTTCGATGATTGATACCTCTATCAATAGGCGTTGAGACCTGTAATTGTCATACAAACGGCAATTTGGATCGGCCGAATATTTCTACACGTTCCGTGGAAAATTCAATTTTTTTGAAAATCAACTGAACTATAGCCCACAAATTCAGAGCCACAAAAATTCGAAAATCTGCAAATGTGCTCCGATTTCGATGATTGATACCTCTATCAATAGGCGTTGAGACCTGTAATTGTCATACAAACGGCCATTTGGATCGGTCGAATATTTCTACACGTTCCGTGGAAAATTCAATTTTTTTGAAAATCAACTGAATTATAGCCCACAAATTCAGAGCCACAAAAATCGAAAATCTGCAAATGTGCTCCGATTTGAAAGATTGGTACCTCTATCAATAGGCGTTGAGACCTGTAATTGTCATACAAACGGCAATTTGGATCGGCCGAATATTTCTACACGTTCCGTGGAAAATTCAATTTTTTTGAAAATCAACTGAATTATAGCCCACAAATTCAGAGCCACAAAAATCGAAAATCTGCAAATGTGCTCCGATTTCGATGATTGGTACCTCTATCAATAGGCGTTGAGACCTGTAATTGTCATACAAACGGCCATTTGGATCGGTCGAATGTTTCTACACGTTCCGTGGAAAATTCAATTTTTTTGAAAATCAACTGAACTATAGCCCACAAATTCAGAGCCACAAAAATCGAAAATCTGCAAATGTGCTCCGATTTCGATGATTGGTACCTCTATCAATAGGCGTTGAGACCTGTAATTGTCATACAAACGGCCATTTGGATCGGCCGAATATTTCTACACGTTCCGTGGAAAATTCGATTTTTTTGAAAATCAACTGAACTATAGCCCACAAATTCAGAGCCACAAAAATTCGAAAATCTGCAAATGTGCTCCGATTTCGATGATTGATACCTCTATCAATAGGCGTTGAGACCTGTAATTGTCATACAAACAGCCATTTGGATCGCTCGAATATTTCTACACGTTCCGTGGAAAATTCAATTTTTTGAAAATCAACTGAACTATAGCCCACAAATTCAGAGCCACAAAAATTCGAAAATCTGCAAATGTGCTCCGATTTCGATGATTGATACCTCTATCAATAGGCGTTGAGACCTGTAATTGTCATATAAACGGCCATTTGGATCGGTCGAATATTTCTACACGTTCCGTGGAAAATTCAATTTTTTTGAAAATCAACTGAATTATAGCCCACAAATTCAGAGCCACAAAAATCGAAAATCTGCAAATGTGCTCCGATTTCGATGATTGGTACCTCTATCAATAGGCGTTGAGACCTGTAATTGTCATACAAACGGCCATTTGGATCGGTCGAATATTTCTACACGTTCCGTGGAAAATTCAATTTTTTTGAAAATCAACTGAATTATAGCCCACAAATTCAGAGCCACAAAATTCGAAAATCTGCAAATGTGCTCCGATTTCGATGATTAACACCTCTATCAATAGGCGTTGAGACCTGTAATTGTCATACAAACGGCCATTTGGATCGGTCGAATATTTCTACACGTTCCGTGGAAAATTCAATTTTTTTGAAAATCAACTGAACTATAGCCCACAAATTCAGAGCCACAAAAATTCGAAAATCTGCAAATGTGCTCCGATTTCGATGATTGATACCTCTATCAATAGGCGTTGAGACCTGTAATTGTCATACAAACGGCCATTTGGATCGGTCGAATATTTCTACACGTTCCGTGGAAAATTCAATTTTTTTGAAAATCAACTGAACTATAGCCCACAAATTCAGAGCCACAAAAATCGAAAATCTGCAAATGTGCTCCGATTTCGATGATTGATACCTCTATCAATAGGCGTTGAGACCTGTAATTGTCATACAAACAGCCATTTGGATCGGTCGAATGTTTCTACACGTTCCGTGGAAAATTCAATTTTTTTGAAAATCAACTGAATTATAGCCCACATATTCAGAGCCACAAAAATTCGAAAATCTGCAAATGTGCTCCGATTTCGATGATTGATACCTCTATCAATAGGCGTTGAGACCTGTAATTGTCATACAAACAGCCATTTGGATCGGTCGAATGTTTCTACACGTTCCGTGGAAAATTCAATTTTTTTGAAAATCAACTGAACTATAGCCCACAAATTCAGAGCCACAAAAATTCGAAAATCTGCAAATGTGCTCCGATTTCGATGATTGATACCTCTATCAATAGGCGTTGAGACCTGTAATTGTCATACAAACGGCAATTTGGATCGGCCGAATATTTCTACACGTTCCGTGGAAAATTCAATTTTTTTGAAAATCAACTGAATTATAGCCCACAAATTCAGAGCCACAAAAATCGAAAATCTGAAAATGTGCTCCGATTTGGAAGATTGGTACCTCTATCAATAGGCGTTGAGACCTGTAATTGTCATACAAACGGCAATTTGGATCGGCCGAATATTTCTACACGTTCCGTGGAAAATTCAATTTTTTTGAAAATCAACTGAACTATAGCCCACAAATTCAGAGCCACAAAAATTCGAAAATCTGCAAATGTGCTCCGATTTCGATGATTGATACCTCTATCAATAGGCGTTGAGACCTGTAATTGTCATACAAACGGCCATTTGGATCGGCCGAATATTTCTACACGTTCCGTGGAAAATTCAATTTTTTTGAAAATCAACTGAACTATAGCCCACAAATTCAGAGCCACAAAAATCGAAAATCTGAAAATGTGCTCCGATTTCGATGATTAATACCTCTATCAATAGGCGTTGAGACCTGTAATTGTCATACAAACGGCCATTTGGATCGGTCGAATATTTCTACACGTTCCGTGGAAAATTCAATTTTTTTGAAAATCAACTGAATTATAGCCCACAAATTCAGAGCCACAAAATTCGAAAATCTGCAAATGTGCTCCGATTTCGATGATTAACACCTCTATCAATAGGCGTTGAGACCTGTAATTGTCATACAAACGGCCATTTGGATCGGTCGAATATTTCTACACGTTCCGTGGAAAATTCAATTTTTTTGAAAATCAACTGAACTATAGCCCACAAATTCAGAGCCACAAAAATCGAAAATCTGCAAATGTGCTCCGATTTCGATGATTGATACCTCTATCAATAGGCGTTGAGACCTGTAATTGTCATACAAACGGCCATTTGGATCGGTCGAATATTTCTACACGTTCCGTGGAAAATTCAATTTTTTTGAAAATCAACTGAACTATAGCCCACAAATTCAGAGCCACAAAAATCGAAAATCTGCAAATGTGCTCCGATTTCGATGATTGATACCTCTATTCCGTGGAAAATTCAATTTTTTTGAAAATCAACTGAATTATAGCCCACATATTCAGAGCCACAAAAATTCGAAAATCTGCAAATGTGCTCCGATTTCGATGATTGATACCTCTATCAATAGGCGTTGAGACCTGTAATTGTCATACAAACAGCCATTTGGATCGGTCGAATGTTTCTACACGTTCCGTGGAAAATTCAATTTTTTTGAAAATCAACTGAACTATAGCCCACAAATTCAGAGCCACAAAAATTCGAAAATCTGCAAATGTGCTCCGATTTCGATGATTGATACCTCTATCAATAGGCGTTGAGACCTGTAATTGTCATACAAACGGCAATTTGGATCGGTCGAATATTTCTACACGTTCCGTGGAAAATTCAATTTTTTTGAAAATCAACTGAATTATAGCCCACAAATTCAGAGCCACAAAAATCGAAAATCTGAAAATGTGCTCCGATTTGGAAGATTGGTACCTCTATCAATAGGCGTTGAGACCTGTAATTGTCATACAAACGGCAATTTGGATCGGCCGAATATTTCTACACGTTCCGTGGAAAATTCAATTTTTTTGAAAATCAACTGAACTATAGCCCACAAATTCAGAGCCACAAAAATTCGAAAATCTGCAAATGTGCTCCGATTTCGATGATTGATACCTCTATCAATAGGCGTTGAGACCTGTAATTGTCATACAAACGGCCATTTGGATCGGCCGAATATTTCTACACGTTCCGTGGAAAATTCAATTTTTTTGAAAATCAACTGAACTATAGCCCACAAATTCAGAGCCACAAAAATCGAAAATCTGCAAATGTGCTCCGATTTCGATGATTGATACCTCTATTCCGTGGAAAATTCAATTTTTTTGAAAATCAACTGAATTATAGCCCACATATTCAGAGCCACAAAAATTCGAAAATCTGCAAATGTGCTCCGATTTCGATGATTGATACCTCTATCAATAGGCGTTGAGACCTGTAATTGTCATACAAACGGCCATTTGGATCGGTCGAATATTTCTACACGTTCCGTGGAAAATTCAATTTTTTTGAAAATCAACTGAATTATAGCCCACAAATTCAGAGCCACAAAAATCGAAAATCTGCAAATGTGCTCCGATTTGAAAGATTGGTACCTCTATCAATAGGCGTTGAGACCTGTAATTGTCATACAAACGGCAATTTGGATCGGCCGAATATTTCTACACGTTCCGTGGAAAATTCAATTTTTTTGAAAATCAACTGAATTATAGCCCACAAATTCAGAGCCACAAAAATCGAAAATCTGCAAATGTGCTCCGATTTCGATGATTGGTACCTCTATCAATAGGCGTTGAGACCTGTAATTGTCATACAAACGGCCATTTGGATCGGTCGAATGTTTCTACACGTTCCGTGGAAAATTCGATTTTTTTGAAAATCAACTGAACTATAGCCCACAAATTCAGAGCCACAAAAATCGAAAATCTGCAAATGTGCTCCGATTTCGATGATTGGTACCTCTATCAATAGGCGTTGAGACCTGTAATTGTCATACAAACAGCCATTTGGATCGCTCGAATATTTCTACACGTTCCGTGGAAAATTCAATTTTTTTGAAAATCAACTGAACTATAGCCCACAAATTCAGAGCCACAAAAATTCGAAAATCTGCAAATGTGCTCCGATTTCGATGATTGATACCTCTATCAATAGGCGTTGAGACCTGTAATTGTCATACAAACGGCCAATTGGATCGGTCGAATATTTCTACACGTTCCGTGGAAAATTCAATTTTTTTGAAAATCAACTGAATTATAGCCCACAAATTCAGAGCCACAAAAATCGAAAATCTGCAAATGTGCTCCGATTTCGATGATTGGTACCTCTATCAATAGGCGTTGAGACCTGTAATTGTCATACAAACGGCCATTTGGATCGACCGAATATTTCTACACGTTCCGTGGAAAATTCGATTTTTTTGAAAATCAACTGAACTATAGCCCACAAATTCAGAGCCACAAAAATTCGAAAATCTGCAAATGTGCTCCGATTTCGATGATTGATACCTCTATCAATAGGCGTTGAGACCTGTAATTGTCATACAAACAGCCATTTGGATCGCTCGAATATTTCTACACGTTCCGTGGAAAATTCAATTTTTTTGAAAATCAACTGAACTATAGCCCACAAATTCAGAGCCACAAAAATTCGAAAATCTGCAAATGTGCTCCGATTTCGATGATTGATACCTCTATCAATAGGCGTTGAGACCTGTAATTGTCATATAAACGGCCATTTGGATCGGTCGAATATTTCTACACGTTCCGTGGAAAATTCAATTTTTTTGAAAATCAACTGAATTATAGCCCACAAATTCAGAGCCTCAAAAATCGAAAATCTGCAAATGTGCTCCGATTTCGATGATTGGTACCTCTATCAATAGGCGTTGAGACCTGTAATTGTCATACAAACGGCCATTTGGATCGGTCGAATATTTCTACACGTTCCGTGGAAAATTCAATTTTTTTGAAAATCAACTGAATTATAGCCCACAAATTCAGAGCCACAAAATTCGAAAATCTGCAAATGTGCTCCGATTTCGATGATTAACACCTCTATCAATAGGCGTTGAGACCTGTAATTGTCATACAAACGGCCATTTGGATCGGTCGAATATTTCTACACGTTCCGTGGAAAATTCAATTTTTTTGAAAATCAACTGAACTATAGCCCACAAATTCAGAGCCACAAAAATTCGAAAATCTGCAAATGTGCTCCGATTTCGATGATTGATACCTCTATCAATAGGCGTTGAGACCTGTAATTGTCATACAAACGGCCATTTGGATCGGTCGAATGTTTCTACACGTTCCGTGGAAAATTCAATTTTTTTGAAAATCAACTGAACTATAGCCCACAAATTCAGAGCCACAAAAATCGAAAATCTGCAAATGTGCTCCGATTTCGATGATTGATACCTCTATTCCGTGGAAAATTCAATTTTTTTGAAAATCAACTGAATTATAGCCCACATATTCAGAGCCACAAAAATTCGAAAATCTGCAAATGTGCTCCGATTTCGATGATTTATACCTCTATCAATAGGCGTTGAGACCTGTAATTGTCATACAAACAGCCATTTGGATCGGTCGAATGTTTCTACACGTTCCGTGGAAAATTCAATTTTTTTGAAAATCAACTGAACTATAGCCCACAAATTCAGAGCCACAAAAATTCGAAAATCTGCAAATGTGCTCCGATTTCGATGATTGATACCTCTATCAATAGGCGTTGAGACCTGTAATTGTCATACAAACGGCAATTTGGATCGGCCGAATATTTCTACACGTTCCGTGGAAAATTCAATTTTTTTGAAAATCAACTGAACTATAGCCCACAAATTCAGAGCCACAAAAATTCGAAAATCTGCAAATGTGCTCCGATTTCGATGATTGATACCTCTATCAATAGGCGTTGAGACCTGTAATTGTCATACAAACGGCCATTTGGATCGGCCGAATATTTCTACACGTTCCGTGGAAAATTCAATTTTTTTGAAAATCAACTGAACTATAGCCCACAAATTCAGAGCCACAAAAATCGAAAATCTGCAAATGTGCTCCGATTTCGATGATTGATACCTCTATTCCGTGGAAAATTCAATTTTTTTGAAAATCAACTGAATTATAGCCCACATATTCAGAGCCACAAAAATTCGAAAATCTGCAAATGTGCTCCGATTTCGATGATTGATACCTCTATCAATAGGCGTTGAGACCTGTAATTGTCATACAAACGGCCATTTGGATCGGTCGAATATTTCTACACGTTCCGTGGAAAATTCAATTTTTTTGAAAATCAACTGAATTATAGCCCACAAATTCAGAGCCACAAAAATCGAAAATCTGCAAATGTGCTCCGATTTGAAAGATTGGTACCTCTATCAATAGGCGTTGAGACCTGTAATTGTCATACAAACGGCAATTTGGATCGGCCGAATATTTCTACACGTTCCGTGGAAAATTCAATTTTTTTGAAAATCAACTGAATTATAGCCCACAAATTCAGAGCCACAAAAATCGAAAATCTGCAAATGTGCTCCGATTTCGATGATTGGTACCTCTATCAATAGGCGTTGAGACCTGTAATTGTCATACAAACGGCCATTTGGATCGGTCGAATGTTTCTACACGTTCCGTGGAAAATTCGATTTTTTTGAAAATCAACTGAACTATAGCCCACAAATTCAGAGCCACAAAAATCGAAAATCTGAAAATGTGCTCCGATTTCGATGATTAACACCTCTATCAATAGGCGTTGAGACCTGTAATTGTCATACAAACGGCCATTTGGATCGGTCGAATATTTCTACACGTTCCGTGGAAAATTCAATTTTTTTGAAAATCAACTGAATTATAGCCCACAAATTCAGAGCCACAAAAATCGAAAATCTGAAAATGTGCTCCGATTTCGATGATTGATACCTCTATCAATAGGCGTTGAGACCTGTAATTGTCATACAAACGGCCATTTGGATCGGCCGAATATTTCTACACGTTCCGTGGAAAATTCAATTTTTTTGAAAATCAACTGAATTATAGCCCACAAATTCAGAGCCACAAAAATTCGAAAATCTGAAAATGTGCTCCGATTTCGATGATTGATACCTCTATCAATAGGCGTTGAGACCTGTAATTGTCATACAAACGGCCATTTGGATCGGTCGAATATTTCTACACGTTCCGTGGAAAATTCAATTTTTTTGAAAATCAACTGAATTATAGCCCACATATTCAGAGCCACAAAAATTCGAAAATCTTCAAATGTGCTCCGATTTGGAAGATTGGTACCTCTATCAATAGGCGTTGAGACCTGTAATTGTCATACAAACGGCAATTTGGATCGGCCGAATATTTCTACACGTTCCGTGGAAAATTCAATTTTTTTGAAAATCATCTGAACTATAGCCCACAAATTCAGAGCCACAAAAATTCGAAAATCTGCAAATGTGCTCCGATTTCGATGATTGATACCTCTATCAATAGGCGTTGAGACCTGTAATTGTCATACAAACGGCCATTTGGATCGGTCGAATATTTCTACACGTTCCGTGGAAAATTCAATTTTTTTAAAAATCAACTGAATTATAGCCCACAAATTCAGAGCCACAAAAATCGAAAATCTGCAAATGTGCTCCGATTTGGAAGATTGGTACCTCTATCAATAGGCGTTGAGACCTGTAATTGTCATTCAAACGGCCATTTGGATCGGCCGAATATTTCTACACGTTCCGTGGAAAATTCAATTTTTTTGAAAATCAACTGAATTATAGCCCACAAATTCAGAGCCACAAAAATCGAAAATCTGCAAATGTGCTCCGATTTCGATGATTGATACCTCTATCAATAGGCGTTGAGACCTGTAATTGTCATACAAACGGCCATTTGGATCGGTCGAATATTTCTACACGTTCCGTGGAAAATTCAATTTTTTTGAAAATTAACTGAATTATAGCCCACATATTCAGAGCCACAAAAATTCGAAAATCTTCAAATGTGCTCCGATTTGGAAGATTGGTACCTCTATCAATAGGCGTTGAGACCTGTAATTGTCATACAAACGGCAATTTGGATCGGCCGAATATTTCTACACGTTCCGTGGAAAATTCAATTTTTTTGAAAATCATCTGAACTATAGCCCACAAATTCAGAGCCACAAAAATTCGAAAATCTGCAAATGTGCTCCGATTTCGATGATTGATACCTCTATCAATAGGCGTTGAGACCTGTAATTGTCATACAAACGGCCATTTGGATCGGTCGAATATTTCTACACGTTCCGTGGAAAATTCAATTTTTTTAAAAATCAACTGAATTATAGCCCACAAATTCAGAGCCACAAAAATCGAAAATCTGCAAATGTGCTCCGATTTGGAAGATTGGTACCTCTATCAATAGGCGTTGAGACCTGTAATTGTCATACAAACGGCCATTTGGATCGGCCGAATATTTCTACACGTTCCGTGGAAAATTCAATTTTTTTGAAAATCAACTGAATTATAGCCCACAAATTCAGAGCCACAAAAATCGAAAATCTGAAAATGTGCTCCGATTTCGATGATTGATACCTCTATCAATAGGCGTTGAGACCTGTAATTGTCATACAAACGGCCATTTGGATCGGTCGAATATTTCTACACGTTCCGTGGAAAATTCAATTTTTTTGAAAATCAACTGAATTATAGCCCACATATTCAGAGCCACAAAAATTCGAAAATCTTCAAATGTGCTCCGATTTGGAAGATTGGTACCTCTATCAATAGGCGTTGAGACCTGTAATTGTCATACAAACGGCAATTTGGATCGGCCGAATATTTCTACACGTTCCGTGGAAAATTCAATTTTTTTGAAAATCATCTGAACTATAGCCCACAAATTCAGAGCCACAAAAATTCGAAAATCTGCAAATGTGCTCCGATTTCGATGATTGATACCTCTATCAATAGGCGTTGAGACCTGTAATTGTCATACAAACGGCCATTTGGATCGGTCGAATATTTCTACACGTTCCGTGGAAAATTCAATTTTTTTAAAAATCAACTGAATTATAGCCCACAAATTCAGAGCCACAAAAATCAAAAATCTGCAAATGTGCTCCGATTTCGATGATTGATACCTCTATCAATAGGCGTTGAGACCTGTAATTGTCATACAAACGGCCATTTGGATCGGTCGAATGTTTCTACACGTTCCGTGGAAAATTCGATTTTTTTGAAAATCAACTGAACTATAGCCCACAAATTCAGAGCCACAAAAATTCGAAAATCTGCAAATGTGCTCCGATTTCGATGATTAATACCTCTATCAATAGGCGTTGAGACCTGTAATTGTCATACAAACGGCCATTTGGATCGGTCGAATATTTCTACACGTTCCGTGGAAAATTCAATTTTTTTGAAAATCAACTGAATTATAGCCCACAAATTCAGAGCCACAAAATTCGAAAATCTGCAAATGTGCTCCGATTTCGATGATTGATACCTCTATCAATAGGCGTTGAGACCTGTAATTGTCATACAAATGGTAATTTGGATCGGCCGAATATTTCTACACGTTCCGTGGAAAATTCAATTTTTTTGAAAATCAACTGAACTATAGCCCACAAATTCAGAGCCACAAAAATCGAAAATCTGCAAATGTGCTCCGATTTCGATGATTGATACCTCTATCAATAGGCGTTGAGACCTGTAATTGTCATACAAACGGCCATTTGGATCGGTCGAATGTTTCTACACGTTCCGTGGAAAATTCGATTTTTTTGAAAATCAACTGAACTATAGCCCACAAATTCAGAGCCACAAAAATTCGAAAATCTGCAAATGTGCTCCGATTTGGAAGATTGATACCTCTATCAATAGGCGTTGAGACCTGTAATTATCATACAAACGGCCATTTGAATCGGTTGAATATTTCTACACGTTCCGTGGAAAATTGAATTTTTTTTGAAAATCAACTGAATTATAGCCCACAAATTCAGAGCCACAAAATTCGAAAATCTGCAAATGTGCTCCGATTTAGGTGATTGATACCTATATCAATAGGCGTTGAGACCTGTAATTGTCATACAAACTCCCATTTGGATCGGTCGAATATTTCTACACGTTTCGTTCATTTGGTGGCACCCTAATAATGCGGCGCCCTAGTGAGGCAGCCTTTACAGCCCCATGGTAAAGATTTCCTTGAGAAAAGGTTAGTCATCCTGCATGGGAACAACTTAAACTCATGCTTCTATTATACCGATAGGATTTCATGAAATTTGAGATAAAATTGGAAGTTTCCCTCCCTTTAAAATATGTACCTACTAAGGATTTGAAAGATTTACTCCATGGTGACATCATTCGAGTGCCCGGATTTATGGCTAAATTGTTAAAAATTGGCGTGTTTTTCCACTGCGCAGAAACTAGTTATCATTGCATTCAGTTGGTCCGGTATTATAGATGGCCATGGTTCAATGTTGACGGTTGATGAAATCTGATTGATTATTTAAAAAAATTGAATTTTGAAATTAAAACAAGGAATTAATCATGTTTACAATTTATGATTTTTGCGTTTGATTGTGAGATTTAAGGTCACTTTTTTGTTCTCTAAGTGACCGATAAAGATAGTTAGAATCCGAGTATCTGTTGCCCAAATCAAATAAAAGAAAAATTGAACGATTCGATTTTATTTCCTATTTTTTTTGTAATATTTGTAATCTTTATTTTAAAAATTATGTATTTTTTTTGTATCATACTGATTCATCTCGTTACTTGAGTCCATTGCAATTTTCTCTTTATAATTTAAAAACAAAAAAAAAATAATAAAATAATTGATAATAACTATAAAATGGTTAACTAGGTATTTCTTGATTTCTCTTTTCTTCTTTTTTTTTTTCTTGCATAACACGTCTAATAACAATTACATAAATTTATTATAACATAAAATCTCTAAATAATAATTAATTAACTTAACCGTCTGTCTGTCTCAATAATTCATTTTTTTTCGGATTTTTTGCGTTTTTTTATTAATTAATTAAAATATTTATATATTATACACAATTAATATTTAAATTTTATTTACATAATTTAACAAAACATAATTATTGTTTCCTATGTTTGTCTAAACATTCGATTATTCCCGATTGTATTTGTTATCCAGTTAATTACTTTATTCGATAATGAATTATAGATTACGGGTTGTGGTCGACGGCCACAATTGCCATGATAGCTTAATATACCTTGAACTGCCCATACATTAGTTTTGGATGAGTAACACATAAGTGGTGCTCCCTCATCGTTCTGTATAGGAAAGTCGTAAAATTATTAGAAAACTTAATTAATTAAGTAATTTATTATAAAACTTACATAACACGTTGTTTGATTGCTTGCCAGTGAGCTGCATATTGTGTTCTCGGGCAAAGATCCAGCATAATAATCTGTTGAATTACATTCATTGCTATCAATTATTGGTGTAGTAAGATAGCGCAAATACTGTTCTTGAATTGGTTCTGTGGAATAAAAAAATAAAAATTGTATTACAGTGTTAAGAGTTTGTAGGAGATTATTAAACTTACTTCCTGGATTTTGTACACCCCAACCGGCTGTTAGGCACATGCTTTCATCTTCGATTGCATCCGTTGCAAGACAGCTTGCACTTACGGCCGAATTAAATTGCAATGACGTTTGTAGTTCGAGTAGAACAAAGTCACCGGTATACAAGAAGCGTTTATATTTGGCCTGAAAATAAAACAAAATAATTTAACTCATATAATTTTGTTAAATTTAGCTCTCACTCACTTGTGGATACACTATAATTTGTTTCACGTGTACACTTTGCACATTTGTATTGTTCGCAGATCCTTCAAATTGTGAACTGCCTGAGAATAAGGTCCAATTTAATTCTGTTCCTCGTCCGTTAATAAATTCAGTTTGTCCGATTATACATGAGTATGAGGCTAGTGCCCATCTTGGTGCGACTATAAAAAAATATCAAACAATTAGAATCGATTTAATCGGCTGGATCCTAAAAATCTTACCTAGGGTTGCAGTACATTTTAGTCCACTATTTCCACTGTGGACTAGTGCTAAACTTGGCATTTGATCCTTTTGCACACGATTTCCTCCAGTTATGCGTGATTTTTGTTCATCGAGTGAACCACATTCAAATGGCATACATTTTATTGAAACGACTCCTTCACTGCACTCTTTCACCACCTTTAAATCTTTATCCAAAATAATACTGACATTTTTATCATACGACGGATATGTAGACCAACTTTGTGATCCACTATAACCCATTTTTTGACAAACGCGATCAGCATTCTCTAAACTAAAACCATCGGAGCACACAAGACTGTAATTTCCATCGCTACGTTTAATTTGCAGCAAATTTTTTTCAACGTCCGTCAAATTCTTACCGGTTCCAAATTCAAGCGATTCTTTCGAAATCAGGCTACTAATTTCGGCACATCCCCATTCGTCCGATAAATCAGGACACTGAGGACTTCCATCACATACACTATTGTGTGGCACACATCCTCCGGTATGGCATTTAAAATATTCACTCGGACAATCACATGGATATTCATCCTCACCGCCTAGACAATCGACGCGACCATCACATCGCCACGATTCGGGTATACATCTACGTTGTGTCGTACAGAAAAATTCATTGTTACTACAAATATCTGGACAATTGGTTTCGTCACTCCCGTTCGGGCAATTTTCCATACCGTCACATTTTTGTACGGACGGAATACACGGGCCGGGCCGATCCGGTTCACCACAAGAGATCTCATCGAAACGACATTGCCACGTCTCACAATTAAATTCATCGCTATTATCGTTACAGTGAGAAATTCCGTCGCATACTAAATGACGTGCCAAGCATGGCCCATCTTGACACTGGAAGTGACCCGGACAACCGAGACGTTCACAATCCAATTCATCTGAATTATCGGAACAATGGGCAATTGAATCACATCGTTCGCTTAAATTAATACATGAAGTGCTATCTTTAATCGATGTACCATTCGTACATTCAAATTGTCCTGCTGTGCATTTCGAAAATAGTGCAAGATCACCGTCATTTATCTCACGTAAATTAATTCCGTTTCCTTGATCAACCACCGATACTGGTGCTTCTAATTCTTTACTATTGTTGCTATGGATTACCGAGAATTTTGACGTTTCAATAGCATCACTTGAAGTATTAGTGATCACTGGTTGAAACGTCGCTTCATCTAAAAAATGACCGGTTGTTGTTATGTTTTGTAATGAATTTTCAAGCACATCTGATAATGGACTTGCGGTTGGAATTTCAGTGGTGGTGGTGGTGGTTGATGTTGTGGTCGTCGAAGTTGTTTCGTTCAGTGATGGTTCAAAAGTTTCATCGGGTTTGATATTTTTATTGTATTTCTTGAGCGGTATCACTTTTAAATCGTTGTTGCTATATTTTGTGTATTTGTCGTCGAAAATTTCATTTAAATTATCCGTCACAGATGAACTATCGGGATCAATATCGTTCGATGTAAGTGACTCTAACGTTGTAGTTTTAACAGTGGTAGTGGTGGTAATTGGAGCGGGTGTCGTTGTGGTGGTGGTAATTGGAGCGTCGCTCGTTGTGGCGGTGGTCGTACTTGTTGTTGTTGTCGTCACCTCTACAGTAGTCAGTGAAATAGTATTTGGTGTAGAATCTGGTACTTCTGGTATCAGTGTAGTTATTTCCTTTTCATTTTCTTCCATCTTTTCTTTGTCAGTTGACGATTTGCTTATGAAAATCGTTGAATCTTCCATAGTTTCAGTGGTTCCTATTGTAGTTTCTTCTTCAATATCATTCTCGGTAGCACTCACCGTTGTCATTTCATCGTCATGTGTATCCAACGGGATTACACCCAAGTGAAGTATATCGACGGGTTCAATTCGATTCTCGGTCGATGTTTCATTATAAACCACCGGTTTCTGTGTAGTTTCGGGTCGGTTAGTTGTCACATTCTCGAAGACCGGTTCAATTTCATGACCTCGCTGTAGAATTTCAATTAGTGTTGCATTATTTTCGTATTCCGGTAAAAATGGTGATTGTTCCTCGAGTATTGGGAACATTGTATCACTTTCGGTTAAATTCTCGGTAACAGCGTACATTTTTGAACTGGTTGATTCGATATTTGGTAAGAATGGAGACATTTCTTCGGCAGAATTTCCATCTACAGATTCGTCGACAAATGATCGACCTGCACTAGTCTCGTTCCACTTGTGAATCACAATTGGTGAACTTGTACTGTACAAAGTTGAACCATTAGTTTTACTCAAATCGATAGTGCTGCCGTCCATCATGTTGACCCCACTCTGAGTTTCATTGTGAACGGGAGGCCTGTAATATGATTCGGTTGGCATTGGTGTATCATCAATTTCCTCGGTAACTGGCGCCGGCACAGAAACAATATTTATATTCGGTGATGTTCGGTAAGTGGTCGTAATTTTATTTTCCGTTTCATCAATATTAGTTGTTGATTCTGATACGTTATCATCGTTGAATACGGGTACTACAATTTTCGTCTTATTTTCTATTTTGATCGGTTCGGAAATATGCTTAGTGGTCGGAACTTCTTCTGTTGTCGTCATCATGCGTAACTCATTTTCGTCTTCATCGCCATGCACATAAGTAATATGGTCGTTATTGTGGAAGAACATGTTGTGATTTGAGTTTTCGGCCATATTACGTTCGGTACTAGTATTCTGTAGGTAAATCATCGTTGTGGGAACAATTTCTTCATGTTCATCGGAATTATGTACGGCAACCACAGGAATTACATGTAAAACTTCAGTAACATTGTCTAATTTTCGTCCACGAGTTTCTGTACTATTTTCCAAATCGTTTTTAACTATCCGGGTAATTGGTGAGTCATCTTCAGTGTTTCGATTTGTATCGAATACTTCATTAGTAGAATTATTATGTTCTACATTTCTAAATACCAGTGTCTCATTTAATTTAGTTTGATTGGCTTGGTCGTTTGGTACAGCGCCAACATATGTTACATGATACCTATTAGTAGTGGTTTCTGGTTCATGATTAGCTGCTGTGGTGTTTGGATTATTTCGTTGAACAGGGGCAATAATGTGAATGTGAGATTCATGTTCTGAATCGCCGATAGATTCCGGTTCAGCTGAAGGTTCAGGTTCTGCTGATGGTTCGGGCTCTGCTGAAGGTTCTGGCTCTACTCTGGGCTTAGATGATGATGGTGATATAATTTCAGTGATTGACTCTCGTTCAGTGGTTGGTTCAGGTTCTGCTGCAGGTTCATGTACAACTTCATGATCTGATTTATTTGCAGATTCTGGTTCACTTGTCGGTTCTGGTTCACTTGCTGGCTCCGGCTCGCTGGATGGTTCCGGTTCACTCGCTGGCTCCGATTTACTTGTCGGTTCAGGTTTGCTAGATGGCTCTGGTTCAACAGTTGGTTCTGGTTCGCTTAACGGTTCTGGTGTAGTTTCATGGCCGTATCTTAAATCAGTAATAAAAGTGTGATCATGATGCATATTTGAATCATTTGTCGGGTGTGTTCCATTCGATGCTTTTGGTTCACTTGATGGTTCCGGTTCACCAGTTGGTTCAGGCTCGCTTGATGGTTCTGGTGTTGTTTCATGTTCGTGTCTCAAATCAGTAATGAAGTAATGCTCCTTATTAACAGGTGATTCACTTGACGGTTCCGGTTCACTGGAAGGCTCTGGTTCACTTGAAGGTTCGGGTTCACTTGTAGGTTCTGGTTCACTAATCGGTTCAGGCGTAGTTTCAGAATTTGAATTCAAACCAATAACAAATTGATGATCTTTATCGACGGCATGCTCGCCGGTCGGTTCTGGTTTTGGTTCACTAGTTGGCTCAGGCTCACTAGCTGGTTCGGGTTCACTCGATGGTTCCGGCTTGCTAGATGGCTCAGGTTCAGTTGTTGGTTCTGGGGAACTGCTACCATCATTTTCATGGTAGTAAACATTAACATTATTCATGTCATGCTCATGGATGTGGTCATGCTCATGCTCATCATTGTGGTCATGCGTATCGTAATGACCATGCCCATTTTGATACATATTATGATCATTATACATGTTTGTTGTTACTTCCGGTTCGGGTTCCGGTTCTGGTTCTGGCTTTGGTTCAGATTCTGGTTCTGGTGTATGTTCATTTGGATAAAAATGATCAATAAAATCATTTTCAAGATCACTTGGATGATCCTTGTGTTCATTAGGATGATCATGCGGTCCTCGTGTTTCGGTCACCTCGTAAACTTTAAACGCATCGATCGCTTTAGTTTGTTTCTCAACACATTTTTTCTCAGCATTATCATACTCCATTCCAATCAGGCATTTACATGTAAAATCAAATAATTTTTCATCATAGTGACAACCATGTTCACAGTCCAAATCAATCGAGTTCATGGCGCATGCGTCTGGAAGTCGGGCAACACGAATCGTATTAACCGGTACCAAATACACTGATAGATAGCCATGATTCTCAGTTAAATATTTCGATAATTGTTCCTTCATTGTCTCTTGCGTAAGGGGCGCCTCACTAATTTCGCTTGGCCAACTAACGCGATAGTCCACAACAACAGATCCGGATCTAAAATTAAGAACGTATTTTAGCAAAAATAATCACGGCAAAAGAGTTCGAATCGATTAACTTACTTTAAGTTCATGACTTTAACAAAAATGTTATCATTTGTTTTGCCTGGATACAATGACTCCTTGATGCCTTCCTCGAGCTGTCGCACCAAATCTTCATACAGAGAACTGTTATGATTATTATATTCGTCCAAAAATTCTATATTGCTAAGCGTTATCTGCCCCTCAAGCGTATTATTCACGTAAACGATATCCTCATCCGTTGTCGGCGGAAACGGTGGTATTGTCGTAATAGGCGGTTCTGGGGTTGCCGGATATATTGTATTATCGTTGTTTTTACTGCCGCCGCCAAATATGCTCGCCGATTTGACTTCATTGCCGCCTTCGTTAAATTGTCGTGAATCAATTTCGGTTGGTTCACTTGCTAATATTACACCGGCTAGTAAAATTTTTATGGATTAAATAATTATTGTTCACACCCCCTAAATATAAAATTTACTTACTTGCTGCCAAAATACCAACGATAATTGCACCTATCAGTAATGCTAAACAGACTGCCCAGCATAACCATTTCCGCCATTTTGATTTGACTCGTTTATCTTTAGTTACATATAATTTTTCACCTCTGAAAATATTTAAAAAAATATATTCCGTTAGTGGGGTTGAGACCTGGGGTGGACTAGTTCCCCGTTTCAATAATCAAATGTACAAAAATGTTATAATGATCAAAAGCACCAATAAATAAACCATTCCCCCGTTTTTGTTTTTATGGTATATACACAATGGAATTTATTAAATAAAGGACCCGAGGTATATGCCCCTCCCCTAATTTTTATTCATTTATATACAACAGTGGTGCCCACGAAGTTTCTCGACAGAATATCGAAGAAAATTAATTCTTTAATATTGAATTTTCAATCAGGGGATTTAGGAATAAAGAAGTACAAACTCTAAGGAATTTAGGAATTTCATGAATTAGGGAATTAAAAATTCAAGATACAATTGCTCAAATTTGTGTATTTTGATGACAAAATAAAAATTTAAAATTTGACGAGTTCGAGCGGTCGATATTATTCAACCTTTTTCTGAGCACCACTGAATTATACAACTTATATATGACGTGTATGGCAGTTTTAGTAAAACCTCCAACCAAAAAGCCGTTATTTGTATTTTTTTTAAATTAAACAAGAGCAACAACAACACAAACATAAAAATGAAAAAAAACAATTTTTTTTTTAAAAATATATCGTGGGGGGCAACTACCTCGATAATTTTGTCCAATTTCTATAATCCACTGCCCCAGGTTCTGTTTCATTTATTGAATGCCCTCGAAAATCAACGCCACCATTGCCGTAAACATTTTCAAATGACACACTATAAAATTTAATTGCGATAACTAAAAAGATATTTTTTGTGCGGTTCGGTCTTGAAATATTGTGCAATTCCTACCTCATATATTTTCTATGCTCATTCACAGGAACAAAATATTCATCATACGGATCACCAATATTAACTTCGGTTTCATTTTTAACTGGCACACCATTTCCTTTACCATTGGCTGGCTTTTTTATATTGACTAACTCCAAATTGACTGCTTCTGTAAAATGTTAAAATATGAAAAAAATAAAAATAAAAACGAATCATTTAGAGAACTCGCGTGCATATACAACACTTACCAACTAATGGCTTCTCAGGCGACGATGATTTACCATTTGCTGATTTTTTTCCTAATGTACTATCATTTAAATTATTATTATTATTATTACTACTGTTATTATTATTATGTCCATTTTGGCCGAACGAGCTAAGAGGACGTGGTGCTTTTATTGTATCACCTTCGTACACCGGATTGTCGTAACCCATTTTTTCATCACTAGTCGATCGTGGCCTTAACGGTATCTCTTCCATTTGTGCCGACGGTGTTGTTATATCGATTTGTGATCGAGGTGATGGTGATGATCCCATATTAGAAGCAGACGATGAAGGTTCATCATTTATCGATAGAGAAATTTCATTTTTATAAGCGTATGAATTTTCATGATCAATTTGCTGTTGTTGTTGAGCCGCTGATGTTGTTTCAGTGGAATCGGTATTTGAGGAATTCGATGAGAGTAAATTTGAATTATCCATTATACCGAATTTTTAACTGTAAATAAAAGAAAAAAAAACATTTGTTAGTCTACAGTCCATACTCGTAAAAGCTTTTTGGAGTAACAAAAATTTATTTTGAAAGCAGGTATGACTTAGCCAAGATATTGCCACATACGAAATTGTTACTAAGTGCTCAAGGTAATATGGTTATGAAATGGAAAGTACAAAATATATTTAGAAATATGCGTGTGTATAACAAGTACGTATTGCTATTAGGCTTTTATTATGATAATTTGAGTTATTACATTAAATACATTCGAAAATGTTAGACCTTCACCTTCTTCGATTGCTCATCTTAAAATAAACGTGTTCGGTTTAAGTTTTATGAAAAAAAAAAATCCCAAACACTTTTGTGAATAATAATTCTGTTGTATTTACTTGGAATTTAGACTTTGTGTGGTTTACTATATACCAGAATTGAACTCGGTGTGTTCGCTTGTTTTAAAATCAACGATTTTTATTGATCTTGAGAGTTTCACTCAAATATAAATTTCTGTAGTTTTTAGTTCGTGTCACGTCACTTGAAAATTGATATTCTTTAAGGCAAACGAAGTGACGTGACTACAACTGGTAATTTATTAGTAAATTACAAATTAAATCGTTTTATAACAACAATATTATTATTATAAACAACAACAAATTTAAAACTGTATACAAAATTATTCCAAAAACATTTTAAAATATATAAAATAAAATAATTGCTTCCTTCCATTTTGTGGTAATCGTCTGTCACTTGCAAAAATCAAGTAACATGTCGTATAAAGTGACTTCAGACGTAACAAACGACTAAGAGAATGGCAAATTTGATGTGACGTGACTATATTCATGAAAAATGACGTGACACGACTATGATAATTTGTATGTTTTAGTTTTCCGGTTTCTGCAAAATCAAACCTTAGTTTAGGGCCTTTTTCATAATTTATTCAAATTAAATTTAATTTATTGATGACAGAACAGACATCCTGTGGGAGAACTGTGACATTGTGTTAGTGGCATTCCGGCTTTGAATCGATCCAGAAAAACCACTAACCCAATGAAATTTTGATAAACCAACAAATACGTAAATCATGTTTTGGTTTTATTTACATTTTAATTTGCTCTTATTCTCACTTTAGCTATTGGAAAAACGTAATTTTGTTAGGGCACGTGACAAAATAGTGGGGCCTATTTCTCAATATGATACGAATATGAGTACGTTGAATCAGATTCGGTCGTTCTTATTGAAATCAAATACTAATCATATATACATTCGAATTCGTATCACACACCGAAATAGCCCCCCCCTCCCCCCCAGCAACTTCGGTAAAGATTTAGGATTTTTTAAATTGCTTTTAACCAAAGCCAGAACCAAATATTTAATTTAACTTTGAACCAAAACCAAACCAGCTGCAAGAAAAAATTTGGTTTCCATCTCTGCTGACAAGATCGAGATAAGAAAAGTTATGATGTTGGGTTCACACCAAAATAGAAGCATTGGTATGGAGACAAATACACAAAGCAAAAACAAAATAATTGTAACGAGAACTGTAACGTTTTCTGAAAGATATTTTTTTATTAAGACGAAAAGTCGTTGCTATGTAAATATAATTTCGGAAATAAAATAAAACCTTACAGGCAAAAAAAAATTGGGTGTCTATCAATGAAACAAGGGACGCTGCCGAATGTTTTGTTGCTAACATTATAGTAGAAATTTTATGGAAGGATTTGTGTAACATTAATTCGGTGTATTAGACTGCTAATTTGTAGATAAATCCAATGCAACAACAGTGGGTAGATCAAATAAATATTCAAGAAAATATTTTTCAAATCACCTTCCAGAATAGGTGTTTTTAAATGATTGGTGCCAAGTTTACCACTACCAACACATCCTATTGTTATACGATGGGGAACATGGACACGGGCAGTAGAATATTGGTCCAATAAAAAGGATGGAAAAGGATGCTGCGTCAATCGTCAATTGTGCACAACTCATTGCAAAAATTGAGTTGTGCAATGACATTTAGTTCATACAAACTATATGGATTTATTTTAAAAATGTTTAAAAAATATTGAAAATGTACCAGGATCAACTGATGAACAAATTACAATACAAATATAAATAATTTTTCAGAAGATTTCAGGTTTGCAGAAACTAAAAGAAATTAACAAAGTATGTGGAATAAACCGGTGCAAACTGACATAATAAATGTTGTACATTTTAAGTATGCGCCAATCGCATCTCCTGTGATGTGGAAATAAGCTTTTCACAATATAAAAACATCAGATTGGAGGCTAAATAATTAGAGACTCCGATCTTTTCGTACTGGCGGCTGCCAAACACAATATTTTTAAATAAAATTGTCTTGAGTCTATTTTGATTTATTGTTGTAAAATGAACGGGGAAAGTCAAGTGCATCGAATCCTTTCATATCGCTACAGTTAAGTGCTGCCCTTATAATTTCACTTGATCATATGAGGTAGCTTTGTAGCAGAATACCAGAAATGCAAACAAGAACGATAACAACTAGAAACTTAACTTTAGGCGTAAATTTCACTTTACCTCTTTTTTGTCGTGCTATTTCACGTTTCGATTTGTTAATGTGTGTTTTTCTAGATTTATGAATTTTCGATCGCACGATCAAAAGATTCCATGTTTTATTACTATTCAGAAATTACTTTATGTAAAAATATTTGAACAAAATTATTATTTACTAATAAAATAACACTGAACTATTAATATTGTACCATTTGTGACCGTGTTGAAGGATTACAAAAGAATATCAAAATATTGGTTGTTGCATTCCTTTATATGTATATCTATTCGAATAACGGTAATTAAATTTACAGGAAAAATCCTGTCGGATTTGTATTAACAATAAAAAACATGATGATATATTGTTAAGGCCGGTATTCACGTACAATTAAATTGCGCAATATAATTGTTTGACGTCAATATTGCACAATAAAATTCCAAAATCTTGAATAAAATTGGAGAATATTGTGCAATGTTCTGACGTCACACAATTATATTGCGCAATTTAATTGTACGTGAATACCGGCCTTTAGGTATTGCAAAAATGACACACGACACGAGACACGATTACAAATTAAATTATAACAAGAGAATCCCGAAGAGATATAGGGTAGGTAAAACGGTAAAATACCGTTATTCATAAAAGATAAAAAATGGAACGAGGGAAAAAACCAAAATGAAAAATGAAATATGTCACAGAGTGTTATAAAACAGTGGTTAGCCAATTTAAATAGTTTAGCGTGTTAAAATTTGAAAAAGGTCTTTTCAGATTAAAAATTATCGGATATCTCTCTGATCTCTCTAGTCTCTCCGACGTAATAAAAAAAACACCCCATAAGTAGTCCCCGGAATAGAATCGTTTTGCTTCTAAGCAGACAAATCCAAACAAAAACTACATTTAAAAAAAAATGTATTAGACCCGGGTTTGATTCTAACCGACATAAGTATTATATGTAGTCCGTGCAAAATATTATTGAAAATTTGCAGATCTCGCGCATAAACTAATCTGGCGGGAACACAGTGATGAATTTTTGTTTATTTATTTACGTTTTTTGATGTTTAAAACAAAAATTGCCTGTTTTGAATACACATTTTGTAATTTCTCTCAAATTGTCCAACATTTGAGCAATTGATTACTACGTCGATAAATTCATAAATGTTTCTTAAATAATTTGAAAAATGAAATTTCGGAATTTGAACGCTTTTTTCAATATAAATGACATTCTAATTTTAATATTGCCTGGCTCGTTCATACCTGAAATTAATTCTTAGATTTTGTGCAGTGGCGCTGGGATTTATTATTGTAATCAAAAACATTTTTAATATTTCAAATTATTTAAAATGTAATTTAGTAGGATTAAATATTCGTAGGTTATTCTTTTTTTAGTTTTAGGAACAATAATAAACGGACTCCTCATCATTTTTATATTTTTACGGGTACCTTTGCTGAGGGGCTGTGTAAACCAAAAAAAAAGATTATTTTCATTATTATTTTGAAAGAACTGTAACCGTGTATTGAAAACAGCCTAAAGAGCATAATGTATATTTAAAAGTATGTAGCTGCGCTTTAACTATTTGTTTGTAAATCCTTCAAAATTTTGATAGACCACTCAAATAATATTTCCCGTTTACATTCCTTTTACATTAGGTAAAATAAAGTTTGGTAATCTTAAAAATTTCCGATCTTGAGATTTTTGGAGATTTATCTGTTTTGGGATGAAAAGCTGGTTTTCGAAGTGGTGTCTGTCGGACTCACTATCAATCTGCCTGTGTCCTTCCTACAGCTCAAATGGTTTAACCCATCGAACTGAAACTTCAAATTTAAGTTGTTATCCATAAATTGGGAGGTCTCGGTGAATTTGAGTAAAGATCTATATGCACCTCAAAAATATAAGATTTACTTCCAAATATGTTTAATAAATATCAACATTTTGAACCTTAATTTTTTTTGGATTTATCTGTTCTGAGGTTCTCAGAATCCGAAAAATCGGGTTTCGAAGTGATGCATATTGGTTGGTATGTCTCTTTGACTGTGCCCTCTCTGAAGCCCATCCATGGTTTAAAAAATCGAAATGTATTGTCCGAAAAAAAAAATAAAAATTTAAAAATCCAGAATAATGAAACAATCCGAAAAAAAACAACAAAATATTTTTCTCTTTTCTCATAAAGTAGAAAATATACGAGTAATACAAATTTCTGGGGTTGATATCGTTACCTAAAATAAAAATATCCCCCAAAAAACAAAAAAAATCCTAAACCATTATGTTTTTTAAATCTAATAAATTTTTGTTTTTTAATAATTATTTACATAGTAAAATAGAGAACTCTCTAATAGGGAACCGCTTAGCACTGGACCCCCTTTGCGTTAGGAAGACAGGAAAACGTCAGAAAAATTGTACACAAAATATTTATTTTTATAATAATATTTACACTTGTATTTTTTCATACTAAAATAAAAAACTCATTAAAGCCGCTTGGCATTTGTACTCGGTGCAAGGACGTCAAGAAATTACCTAGCGACTTATTTAAAATTCAATGGAGTCTTCCTTTTTAACGGGATACTTTACTGTGCATTTTTTGGAATTTTTGTTGAGCTATTTATTTTTTTACAATTCACCTCTTGAACTTTCCAAATAATGCGAAAAAATGAGAAAATCCAGAGATACCCTCGAATTCTCAACAAAAACGAAAAGCAAATTTAATTACCAGATTTCTAATAAAAATCTAATGGGATGGTCTCCATTAGGTTTTTATTAAATACGATCAACTACAATTTGATAACAAAAGGATGCTCCATAATTTCTTATGGCGTGGAGAGGACCAATGCTAAGCGGCTTTGAGGAGTTTTTTATTTTAGTATGTCCCATGTTGGTATGTTTAGGATGTTCCATCCTCCAACCTATACAACGAATTAAAATAAGTTTTCAAATTTTGGGTTTTTTGGTTGTCTAATCGAGGGTAATCCAGATATAGGACAGACAAAAAAACTTAAAATAAAAATACAAATTAAAAAATAAAAATAAAATGCCAAAGTTATTTTATTTAAAAATGTTCTTGGCCAAATAAAAATTACAATAATGATAAACGAAACATAATATTAACATTTACATAGAAATTTACTAAGATTTTCGCTCACTCTTATTAAAATGAAAAACAGTTAATTTGTCTGTCAGGCGGTTCTTATGTCTTAAACCAAGAATTCATGTACTTTTTGGAGTTGCAATCACAATTTTGGAAAGTTTTTTTTCAAGACTCAGAGATTGTTTCAGTGAGTCAAAATAATCTATTGTATATCTATTTATACGTAAACAACGGTACAAATTGCTGCTGAACGAATGTGGAATTCCAAGATTATTTGGGCAACCCAAATATTTATCTGAAAAATTATTACCAATTAGATTGGCAGAGGTAGAAACCATAATTAACCCGTAAAATAAAAAATGTTGCTAATAAAAAAAGTAATGAAAGAATAAAAATATCGAAGCATCGCAAGACCCAATTCCCTTTAATTATAAATTTTAAAAAAATTAATCGATATTTGACTAAAATCATTCAAAATAGGATATTTTTCGATTAATTTTCGACTTGAAGTATGTAGTCTTAATTACAGCAATTGATTTTGATTGACCAAGTTTAACTTCCTTCCATATAATGCCTTTGGGAAGTTATAATTGTCTTTGCCAGATTGCCATAAACATGTTAATGAAATGATTATCTGTGACTCTTCTGACTTTTGAATATAAATTTGTTCTTAAAAGTAAAAAGCTCTGCAATTCAGTTTCGAACCCTGTTTTTTTATATCTAGGAATCAACCAAATACTGGAACCAAAAACGAATAATTGGGTTTAAGTAACGTTTTAAGTTATGCGGTTTCAAATTCTACCATTAAACTAGTGTTTATTTTGTTGTTGTCAAAACTCTAAATGAGAATGGTTGTTGTTGTCAAATTTATTAAAATGCCAAATTCTTATGATATTGAAGGTAGATTTAATTATGTTTTTAACAATAATATCCTTTAATTTATAAAACATTGCACGGAGCTTTATAAGCTTTGAAATTTAACATTTTGATTTTGTGGGCTTAACTTAATTAGTATGTAATATTTGGTGTTAACAATCATTTTATTTGTACTATAAGACATTGCACAGAACTTTTAAAATACAATAATCCTAGGAAACGCCAAAACCAAAAACGAATGTTGTCAAAATTCTAAATGAAAAGTTATCGTTGTCAAATCTATTAAAATGTCAAATACTTGGTACTTTGGAGGTTGAGCTTCATTTGTGTGTCATAATTGGTGTAACAATAATTTTGTTTTAATTATAGAATATTATACAGAGCATTACTGGCTTTTAAGCTTAGAAAAAGCTAGCACCAAACATTCAAAGTAACGTATTATAAAATGCAAATTTTCAATAAAACAGACATGATATTTTGTTGTTATCAAATCTATTAGGACGCCAAATAGTTGTGATTTTGGAGAATATTGTGTTGAGCTTTCAAGCTTTTAAGTTTGGAAAAACTAAAACAAAAATCGATTAAATGACCGTACGTAATGTTCTACGATTTTTTTAAATACAAATTTTTCATAAAATTGACAATTTTAAATAAGAAGTTTGATGCCAAATACTTGTGATTTTGGAGGTTGAACTTCATTCGTGTGTCTTATTCTGTATTAACAATAATATCATATTAGTCAAAAAATATTGCACAGAGCTTTATTTAGTTAAGGCCACATTACACTTTCTTGGGTCGGCAAAATCAACTTGCTAGAAAGTATCCTATCACAAAGTATTATCAGAGACAACATATTTACCATAGATTTCTCATTTTTCTAAAAACTATGAAAAAAAGTAAACTTCTGATATTTCCCATCTTATCGTTGTATTGCATATACGTATTATATACGCAACGCATTTAAAAATCATTGCCATATAAAATACACCAACACAATGAAATATCAGAAGTTTATTTTTTTTCATGTTTTTAGTCAAAAGAGAGATCTATGATAAATGTGTTGTCTCTGGTATTATATTTCAATAATATTCTCTGATAATTTTCTGAATAGTGCAGTAGCAAATTTTACAATACCTGTTAAAAATTTTTATTGTATTTAACGCATAGGTACATGCAGAACTCTTAACAATTTCTCCTCTTCGTAAAATAGTTATCTAGAAAATTATAACTTAAAGTTCTTTAATAGTGCTTAAAATATTTGGTAAATCTTTTACAAGTAATTCAGGATTTCACTTATTTTCGAAACGGTGCCATGTTGATACAACTCAGTTTTTGGTTTTAAATTTTAGGAGTATTGTAAAAAAAATCATGAGCCGACAAATAATGGAGTCGTTAAAACAATTTTTTGATAACATGGTTTTCAGAGCTTAAAGAAAGTCTGTCGACTCATTGTTTGTCGAGATATAATTGTTGTCCTAAGAATTTGATCCTCTTTATGCTCCTTGGGCGTGTACAATTTGCTACGCAACACCCTGTATCGCAAAAGCCATTTTATGATGTACTGTTTTACGAATTGTATAATTGCTTGAAGTATTGCATTACATTTTCTAAATAGTTAACTGTTCTGAGAAAATATTTATTTGAATCAAATCGTTGCTAAACAACAGGTCTTCCCTTTATTATCGCCTCAGTTTTCATACTAACGAGTAGTTTGTTATACCTCAGCAGTTATAGCAATTTAGTAAAAACGATTTTGGGAAATTTCGAATTAAATAAAATCCTTCAATTTGAAGATAATGCAGTCGACAAACAATTCCCGCCTCACTGGTTTTGGTGTTACCTGTTTTTCCTATATGTTATGGTTCAAAGTCAAAGTAACGGTGCAAAATATGGCAACAATGCCAGCAAAAATATTGTACGGTACAAAGGTAACAATTAAATCCCTAACAGTCACGAAAATTTTTTTTTTCTTAATAAGTAAGGTTGATTCCTCTTACATGATTTAGAAATATTTTCAACTTACAATAATCGATACTGTCAAAATAAATGGCATTTTATGTTGTACAAAACGCTATTAGTCATCGGGATCGTACAATTTTGATAATTTGACATCCACTTATATTTCATCAGTTTTCTGGGAATAAATCAATGACTGACAAGTTTTAGGGTACTTCGTTAAAATTTTGTTTAGTACATGAAAAAATATGTCTGTTAGGCATCGGGACAAAAAAAAGTTAGTTACTCGTCTGTTACACGTATATTACACGTTAGCTACATGTAAGTTACACATCAGTTACACGTAGGAATTCTTAACGAAAACAAATCATTAAACTTTAAATACATTATTAGATATACAAGAAGGATCAATAAATACGGTAATTTGTAGAAGTATCGTTGTTTCCGACCCAGAATAAGTTTATCAAATTAGCCAAACACGAAAATTTGTTTTATGTTTCAAATACATTTTTGAAATTGTCTATAGGGTAAATTACAACAGAGATTAATACCACAAAATTTACAGGGCTCTGATGGTTACACAATCTCTCTTCTAATTCAGAAAATTCAGAAAATATTTCTGAATACTATCGAGACACGCAAATATAGTATTTGTATCCACCAATTCACATGGTTAATCCCTGCAGTGGAACGAGATTGAAAAATGAGAAATTGAAAACTAATTCTGCTCACACTGTTAGGCCGGGGTTGGTTATTCTAAAAATTCGACATTGGTTGCTCTTGAAAGCTACAATTTCTCTGTTGAGAGTTAGTGGGTTCTCTCTAAATTATTAACAGTGTTCGCCCCATACGAAAATTGATTTTTCCTCCAACCATAGCACTAAGTTTCTGTTTTTTGTTACGATACAAATTTCACGAAATTTTTAATTTTTACAATTTTTTGCTATTTTTTAAATGTAAAAGAAAAAATTATAAAAGGCGTGATCTTGTTACCGGCAAATTTTAGATGATACAGGATCAGTATAATATTGTTAATAAATTGCGCCCAGTAAGTTTTTATCTATTTAAATTTCTGTAGCATCAATAATTTTAGATTGTTGGAATCAAATGTCAGGTATCCAGGTTGAACACCCAAATTTTGTGCTATAAGCAGTTTTGTACCATTTGTTGTTTTGAAATATGCCATTTTGCCAAATTACATCTTAACATGGGCCATGACGATCTGGACCGTTTTTAGTTTGTACTATTGACATAAATAAAGTTTCATAAATTTAACTTAATTTGTTTCTATTTTGACACCAACATCAGATAATTATATCACGTTTTTTTAACGCACCTTTAAAATCGATTTATTTAAAGTGTAGGTAACCGAAATCTATGTGAAAAATTTAGGAAATAAATAAATTGACTTAAATACGTTTTTTAAACCCTAGCAAGAATTAACCGGCTGGAGTTAAATTTCTCTGAACTTGTACACCTAAAGTTAAAAAGTTTATTATTAAGGTGATATTAAATTTGAGATTGTTAATAAATTTTGACGAGAATTATAAATCTCGATGAAAATATTTTAGTATGGTTTGTTTTTCCACTCATATATTTATATATTCATTTGATAAGGACTGTTTACAAAATGTATTTGCTAATCCCAAAAATGTATACGCTCAAAGTATTCATTTTATAAATATTTAATAGCTTAAATTTAATAGCTTAAACAGAGCCACAGTTTACTTTTTATTCGCCATTAACCTTGTATAAAATAACGCTCACTAAAATATTACCACTAATTGAATTTCTGAATAACTAATAATTTTACTGTTTTGCTAAATTTTAACAACATCTTCAAAATATCTAGAGCACGAAATGATTAACATTCGAGTAACATTTTTCATCATAAAGTGCCAATTTAGTAACTTGTTTTTATAGCTAATGTACAATAATAACATCAAGATACTTTGCAAATAATTTGCGAATAATTCACTAACCCGGAATTGTCAAACAATAAGAATTAGTAAAATCAAAATCGTTTCTGGAATAATTTGACTTTCAAATTAAAGTAACAAAAATTGTCACTCTTAAATATTTTCAGTTATTCTATCTTCTCTCTTGACTCATTTGAAAAAGGGTGACTAACACAAAACTCTATTCTCACTTGAAAATGTTTCAGCTAAAGTAAAAAAAAAACGTTAAAAGATTTGTTTTTTTTTTCAAAATCAATACTACATGTTTAATATTAATATTCTTCTGCTTTAGTATTGGTAGCGTACTCAGTATAGAACAAAGTATTTTTCCAATTTAGTGATTCGTGCTTATCGAGTAAATCCCAGAATGTAAAACCAGCTTTTGCGTACAATTTCTTTCAAAGAAAAAAAAAAATCACTCAAAATATTTCCACTCAAAAAATCACTCGAAAATTCCCACTCAAAAAATTTCACTCCATTTTCTTTTATCCAAACTAAAGGAAAATGATTATAATTTTTTGTATCTTGTTAAACCTTGCTCACCTAAAAAATAGTTTTACTCAAAAATTAATCAAGACAACATTATTTAGAAGTTATTTACATTAAATTTGACCCCAATCGAACGTTAAACAAGTGCAGTCCTTGTGGTACACGTGTACTGGAATTTCAACTTTGTTCGGTTCTAAAAAGTATGAATAAAATTGAAAGTCTTATAATAAATTTTCACTCAAATATATTTCTCTTTTGTTTTATTACACCTTTTCGCTGTGTTTATTAAAAATCGTTTAATTTTGCATTTGATCAAAACCACAATCGGGGTAAAAACTTTTATATTTTGAAATTTTCAAGAAATTGGCTCAAAATATCGAAGGTGAACAACAAGTTATAAATTCCAATACATTTTAATGTCTTGCATATTATTGTTACAGTTTACTTAAATTTAAATTTCGACAAAATTGGTCAACATTTTGTTGTTGCTGTTGGAGTTGTTGTTTATTTCAAGGCCAATTAAAGATGAGGCTAATTATATTAATGCCTCTGCCTCTATTAAAAAAAAAAACTAGATCTTCACAACCGGAATAATTATATATAATTTGTGAAGATTTAATAAAAACATATAAGAAAAATGATGTTTAATTTCACCAGTGGAGTTGGACTCTTGCAAATATAATAATCCAAAAAATTGAAGGTGTTGTCCATGAGTCGAGCGCACAACGATCTTAGATCCGTGTTTTTAAATTAAATCAATAATTTATTTCCGCACTATTCACAAACACAGTACACTCAGATTATATAATAGACATATCACACATCAAATTATAAAATTTGAATACACCGATAACGTATACACACACACACAATCTTTAGAAATTCGTTTTCTTTCTTATATTCACTTATTGAATTTAGCCACTTTTTTTTTTATTAACCATGCTAAATTGAAATACCCACATCAGACAGAAAAATTAAACCATAACCTTTTTTTTATTTATTTTAAATTTTAGCTTCGTGTATTTGGTGCGTTCAAGACCTCAAAAATAAAATTGAAACTGGTTTAAATAAAAAAATTGATACACGAACGAATAAATTTAAAAAAAAAAAAAAAAAAAAAAAATGCTAAACTTTCATTTTCAAATTAACACATTTTCCAGTAAGGTAATTGGATAGACATATTATTATAGCGCTATACGTAACAACGAATAATTAATCAATTTAATTAACCTTTTTTATTTTATTGCAAATTAAAACCACATTTTTAATTAAACTTTAACACACACAAACACTGTTTTATTTTAGTTCGTTTCTAAAGAAATTCTATTAAAAAAAAAAAAAAATGTTTGTTATGTCTAAATTGTATTATTCTAATATTATAACTGAACTTTAATATTTAATTTTTTTATTCAATAACACAACACGATACAACTTAACGAATGTACTCTCAACATCTTTCTATTGCTGGAAGAAAAAAGTAATACAAAAAAAAAATTAAAAAGTCTGCAGAAAATAAATAAAATAATCGGTTTGTCTCTTTTTTCAACGTATTTTTTCTTATTCAATTCCACCGTCATCATACTAACCTCGCCGTAGTCGTCGTCGTCGTCATCGTGATTCATAATTTTATTCATAATTTACAGTAACGCGCTAATAAAATATCGCGATCTTACAACAAATGATATTTTAAGTTTTATGTCCAACATAGTTTACAGGTTTTTAGGGCCCGCAAAATTTGTATATTTTGTATTTTTGAATATTTTGCGCATGCAATTTTTCAGTCACTGCACCTTTGTGGTTTAGTGACTGTATAGTACTATGTGTGTGTGTGTGTGCGGACTTAAGGCGAACGAAAAAAAAAATGTAAAAAATGAAATAAGATATAGAAAATTTTTCAAAAGAAATATATAAAAAGAAAAACAGGTTCTCCAATTTTATATAACTTTTTTTTAGAGTTATTTGAGTTGGATTTTTGCGCACCAGATTCAACAACACACAAGACATAATTTTACTGCTGTAAAGTTGCGAGTAAATATTTTCGAGCTATTTCAAATCAGCTAGAAATTAGAATCGAATGACTATTAATTTTTTCATCTATGTAGGTATACCCATTAAAGCGCTGTTAAGCAATATTCTCAATGTCCATTCGATTTTATGGAGCACGAAAGATAATGACAATATTATTTTACTTAATGTTTGTTTAGATCTAGAGAGTCAAAGAATTTCGATTGTGTTGTGAATGTAATCAATTTATTACTACTTTACTAATTAGGAATGATTGATCATTAACGGAATAGTTTGTTTTTTTATTGTTGCGCGTATACATGATCGTAATAATATGTCGTTTAGAACGACACTATTATTATGTTATTTTAAAACATTTACAGGTGTGGCTTTTGTCTTGAAGATCTATCAATATAAATAACACATGTGCAAATATGTCCAATATATAAAGAAACCAACTGGTTTAGTTTTATATCCTATATGTATATTATCATCGATAAATTAGGGTTGCAAAATTTTGGTCTTTACTAATGACAGGTTATTCAAAAATTTTTTTTTAAACTGAACATAAATAATTAGTTTGAAATTATATACATAATTTGATGTTTTGTATTACATAGATAAACTAAAAGATATGAAATATTGAGTAACATACGCAATAACGTAAACCGCTAGCTTGGAAATTCGGTTCACTCTCATCAGAAGAAATGTAAGAGCATATATTTTATCAGCAGATTTCGTAATCTGTCGGTTAGTTTAGAAGGAGAAAACAATAATTTCCGAAATACATCACTAGGTAAAATCGAAAGAAAAAATTTGACAGATTTATTTGGTAGTAAAGAAACCAACAGAGAAAAAATAAATTTGTCACTCAATTTCAGGTATTGACCAATCCGCTTCATTCGGTTAACCCTCTAATGCCACAATTTTTTTCGGGGCGAAAAAATCACAACAAAGTAATTTTAATGCCATAAACACAAATCCAATTTCAGAAATTAAATTTGGCACAATCCTGACTTTGTACAGGCAAAAATCAAAATCCACCTACGGCGGATCAGGGTCGAATGTTAACAAAAAATTACGGTTTGTAGTGGAATTAAGAATTCATATTTATTGTTAGAAAATAATACTTTACACCATGTTAACGGTTATGGAATTCAAAAAAACAATTTTTAGTGGTTGAATTGCATAAATTTAAATTACATTTTTTGCAAAATGATTGGGTCTCAGATTTACAGTTTGTCATTTTGCACATCTTTTTGCCCGATCTATCTAAAAATATACACCAATGCCCTATTTGGTCGTATCTGAAATTGTCTACGGGCATGTATGATTTCTTTGGTTTGGCTGGAGGCGGCGATTCCGAAAAAGATGGTCTACCACGTTTCGCTGGTTGGACAGTGCCCATCACACAAAGGGCTTCTGCTACTTCAGTACGAAAGTCAGGAAGCTGTTTTTTAGTGTTTCCTGGAAGACGATGATACAAAACGTAGGCATTGACCATCGCTAAATCCAATAGGTGAAAAAAATTCGGTTTGTCCATTTCCTAGTCTTCATTCGAATGCGGTAGCAGCCAATAAGACTGTCCATTAAATCGACCCCACCCATGTGCTAGTTGTATTCCTTAATGATAGCGGGATAATCGATTTCAATATTTTTTTTATTTATTCGATCCCATCGTATGGCTTTTTGAGGTGATTGCTCCAGTTGTCGCGACAAAAATGGCTTGGTCCCAACGTAAGTCGAAAGTAATCGGACAGTTTTTGTATCACGCCACAAAACATTGGTAATATCCAAACCATAAGCTGTGCCAACGTATTCTTCAGAATATCCATGCTCAACTTTGTTTTTTGCTAGCTCCAATTCGGAGGACAGTTTGATATTTGGCACACGATTTGCTCGCACTGTTCCCAAACTATAGATGCCACGGCTTCAAAGGTATACCAGCAAACCGAGCGAGGTATAAAAGTTGTCGGAAATAAACAATGTGGTTGATATTATCTGGGATGTCTTTTGACAGACGAACAACGACATTCGACGCGGCCCCTAGATCCGGTATATTCTCAGAAATTTCATTATCGCCAGCACCCGAATAAATTTCAAATGCATAGGAATACCATGATGAATCGCAAAGTGAGAAAATTTTCGTTCCCCATTTATGTGGTTTGGCCGGCATATATTGACGTGTCGGATTTCCTCGCATTTTGGTGGCACACATTTGTTCATCAACACAGAGACGCTGGCGCATTGGGATGGAAACAAATCGTCCATGGAAATGTTTTATGAGCGGTCGTATTTTATACAGCCGATCATAGCCCGGTTGATCTTTTGAAATCGCAGCTGAGTTATCATTGAAATGCAACCTACGATGCGTCTCTTCGAACCGATGGCGAGTCATAGATTGTCTTACGGTTCCATTGAATGTCTCCCCCAATAAGCTCGAACGTTTGGAAACCTATATACAGACATAAAAATTAGGATCCCGATAAATTTTAGAAGTTCTGATTCTTCAGTGATGAATCGTGTTTCAATATTAGTTTGCCGAGCATATAAATTCATTTGATCTGCTAGGTACCGAAGAAAATCACTGGTTAAAAAATAGCGGAAGCAGTCATAAGGTGTTTTCAACGCCAGTAATTCAGTTGGTAGCTCCTTTTGACCATGAAAAATGATTTCATTTAAATGAAATTGTAGCTTTTTCTTCTTCCAAATTATCGATTTGAATTCCGGTGAGTCATTTTTTACTTCGCTTATATGGCCATTGAATGCACCACAAGAAGGACCAGTAGGGACATCTTCCTCGTGTTGTAATTCAGTTTCTTGAGGACATTTTTTGAACCGAGAAGTATTTGGATGTCGAGTAGATAGATTGATAGTAGCTGAAGAAGTTGATATATAAGATTCAATAGGTGTTTGAGCTTGTAGAGAAGAGTTCGCTGAACATGCCTCGTCGTCATTCCTATTCAAAATCATCCGGTTTGCTTCAGTACAATTCTGTGTAGTGTCAATCTGCTGGTCGGTGGGTGATTCTGTCTCAATAAATATCAGGACAGCGATTTTGGTCGCAAAATGAGGATTGATTTGAGGATTACCGGAAGGCAATAGTATTGGTAAATTGTATTGGTGTTGAATGTGCATTTTTCTTTCAGTTTTTCGTTTAATATGATGCAAATAAAAGAGATAAAATGACGCGAGTAATAGGGATAACATGATACAAATAAGAGGAATAAGCTCAGAAGAGAACGATTGACAGGATGTATTAAGAGAGACTGAGACAGAACAACAAATTCCGAAGAAAAAAAAATTAAAAATATTACGAAGCGAGAGAGACTCAAAATAAAAAATATTAACCAAAAAAAACAAAAAAGCTAGAAAACAAAACGATTTTGTTTATTTTGTTTAGTATTGTGTTGCAACTCATGATGGTTGGTCGGTTGCTCCTATACGATGTTATGTCCGAGGTTGGAGAAATTTTATTCTAGCATATACACAGCAAATAAAAAAGCGAGATGGTTTATTTTATTACTTTCCTTTTTAACTTGCGTAACCTTTTTTTATATACAATTTTTTTTGTTTAGAATAAAATGTCCACACGCTTCGACATAACATCGTAAAGGAACAACCCTCACGAGCTGCAAGGCAACACAAAACTAAAAAAATAAACAAAATCATTTTATTTTCTTACTTTCTGTTTTGGTTCCTTTGCTCAAAATTTAAAAATTAAAAATATTACGAATGGAGCCGACGACTGAAAAATCATTCATTTATGTTGCTTTTTGTTTTTTTTTATTTGCGAGAAATTGTTTTGGTTACGTTTATGTATTTTGTTTTGGTTTTTTATTAACGAATGAATTCCACTAGTAAGAAGAAAGGGAAAAATAACTCAAGGCGAGCGTAAGCACCAAAAATTTGAACCGATTCACCCGCTTGGCTTGTTTTTCATACTTACCCCATGAGAAAACTCATGAGAAAATACACTAATACAATATAAATATTTGACGGCACACAATAGCAAAATGTATATTATACACCGTGTACATATACAAAATTCTCAATCCTCAATCCTCATTTTGCGACCAAAATCCCTGTACAGGAGTACAAATTGAAAATGCGGGTTTTTTTCTATTTTTGAACGTTTATTCTGAAAAAATGGTAACAAATGAATTATTCAAAGTATTGTCCATCGCTAGCCACAACTTTTTCCCATCTTTCTGGCAATTTACGGATACCGTCGCGAAAAAATTCGGCCGGCTTGGCTGCTATCCAGTCATCGACCCATTTTTGGGCTTCTTCGTAAGAATGGAAGCGCTGGTCAGCTAGGCCATGTGTCATCGATCGGAAAAGGTGGTAATCGGAAGGAGCAATGTCTGGGCTATACGGCGGGTGGGGTAAGACTTCCCATTTCAGCGTTTGTAGGTATGTTTTGACCGGCGCTGCAACATGTGGCCGAGCGTTGTCATGTTGCAAAATTACTTTGTCGTGTCTTTGTTCGTATTGTGGCCGTTTTTCTTTGAGTGCGCGGCTCAAACGCATCAATTGAGTTCGGTATAGTGCTCCTGTGATGGTTTCGTTCGATTTCAATAGCTCATAATACACCACACCCAGCTGGTCCCACCAAATACAGAGCATGAGCTTGGCGCCGTGAATATTTGGTTTGGCCGTCGATGATGATGCATGGCCGGGGTAACCATATGATTTTTTGCGCTTCGGGTTATCGTAACGGATCCACTTTTCATCACCAGTGACAATGCGATGCAAAAAACCCTTCCGTTTTTGCCGTTCGAGCAGCAGTTCGCATGCAAAAAAACGGCGCTCGACGTCTCTCGGCTTCAGCTCATACGGCACCCAATGTCCTTGCTTTTGGATCATTCCGAGGGCTTTTATACGATGGGAAATGGCTTGTTGTGTCACTCCCAATGAATCTGCGAGCTCTTGTTGAGTTTGACACGAGTCTTCATTGAGTATTGCCTCCAATTCAGCATTCTCAAACTTTTTCACTTGGCCCGGCCGCTCTTTGTCCTCAACGTCAAAATCACCACTTCTAAACCGCACAAACCATCTCTCGCACGTTGAAACCGATGGAACATGACTCGGATAAGTCTCGGAGACCAATCGATGTGCTTCAGCAGCACTGTTCTTCAAATTAAAGAAGTAAATTAAAACTTCCCGCAAATGCTGTTTTGTTGGCACGAAACTCGACATATTGAGAGCTCAAAAAAACTATGAATTTGACACTGCGACAAATTGACACATACTGAAAATTAAAGCTATAAGACGTAGCTTTGACATGAACATAGTCACAGTACTGCCTGATGCGTATAGCGTTAGTAACGCCATCTGTTATCAATCCCGCATTTTCAATTTGTACCCCTGATACATAATCAGGGTCGTCAATATCGTCATCACTATCGAAATCTTCGGCTCCATCTTCACTTCCAGTTTCTTCATCATCAGTTGGAACCGACTCCATCATATCAATAATATCATCTTCCGTCATTCTCGAAAGATCGTAATATGTTTTACAATGTGCCATGACTAATAACAAAAAAAATTAAAGATCACACAATAAAAAATACAAAAGAAAATCATAACACGAATAAATCATGCGAAAAACTGTAAGCGCAAGCATTTTGACCATAAAACCCGAGTCCGCCTACAGACGGTTTCAGGTGATAGTGTATTATTGATAACAAACAGTAATATTTTCTGTTATTTTATGCACTATTCAAAAGATAACTCTTTTTTCTACTCACCAGTATTTTTTTCACAAGAATCGTATAAAAATTACTAATAATATTTTATTGTTGAAAGTCCCGTTTTTCAAACAAATAATTATTTCGTCAGTTTTCGTCAAAAATTCACTTTGAACTGATTTAAAGGAAAAACGAAACGAAATAGAATATTACTGAAAAAACCAATGAATAAAGCGGAATTGCGATTACAGTTTTAGTGTTTGTTTTCGTTAAAAAAAATTTACATGTGTGGATTAGAACGGTTTAGTTTAAGTCCGTCTTGAGGCGGACTAGAGCATTAGAGGGTTAATAATTCGTTCAGAATTTTCATCATGTCTAATTTGAAGATTGTGTTCGCCTTCCTTTAAGTACCTCCAAATTCGTTACAAGAGGCTACTTCTCAAGACGTCCTGCATCCTCCTTTTACTTCCACCATACTCAGCGGCGGAGCGAAGGGGGGGTTGCGAGGGGTTGAAACCCCCCCCCTGGGTTTCACATATTATACTAAAATCATTACATGGTGATGTGTTGATCCACACAAAATAATTTATAATTCGAATAAGGCTCATTACCTGTTATAATATGCAAGTAATCTATTTTTGATTCTTCACATACAAGAAATTTAAACAAAGCGGCGTAATATTAGACCTAATTTTTACAGATCTGTGTAGACCTTTTTTCCAGATTAAGTTGAAATTAGATTACATAAGCGAAGTTAATTAAAATGTTTAAAAGACGGTCAGGTATCTACCGGTTGAACGCTTGTACGTATAATAACAAAATTAGCACAAAATATTTGCCAGATTTTTAGTAGTACTCTTAACCTGGATCCTGGATAATCTCTCCAATTGAAGAGTTCTAAGACGTTCAGGCGCCTTAAGAATTACCCAAGAAACACAATCGGTGGGAAGCGACTAAATGGATTGGCATCATTAAATATTCATAGAGATGTGGTTATATAAATAGACTGTGTCATCGATGAATTGGCCTTAGTGTGTCACGACGAATCAATATAAAACAATAAAAAACTAATAAAAAATTGAATTCAAATAAATTCGAATGCATTATTTTCTTATAGAAATTATTTTTTTTTAACCCCCCCCCCCCCCCCCCTCGACGAATTTCTGGCTACGCCACTGACCATACTTTCTAAATATACTGTCCAGTTTTTGGTTGTTCAATCTCCAGAAAACATGTTTTATAACAATGATTTATAATATTTGTTGTTTAACATTGCTAATTGTTATATGTATAGTAGAAATGCGACTTAGGTAATACATTGGAAGAAATATTTTAAAAACGAAAGAAATCATAAATATTCGAAAACTGTGAATTTGCTGGCCAAATCTAAGGTAAATAGTAGATTGTAATTTTAGTACAAATTTACATCTGAAATCGTGCCAATTCTCTGGTAAATATAATTGTCAAAAATGGATTGAAGGGTGAAATTTACTGATTTATATAGGTAAGAAACGAAACTGCAAACAAATTGTGGATGCATTTGTTGTCATAACCCACAAAATATAAAAAATGTAAAAAATGGAGCAAGTTAGAAATTCAGGAGAGGAGGTTTGAAACAAAAAATAAGATGACATTAATAATAATAATGTGTGGTCAAGCTTATAAAATTACCTTTTATTACAAGAAATGGTTTTGCTGAAATTTTGCGAATCACAGGGGGAACGTCATTGTTTGAGTTATTGTCACAATGTTCATAATTACGATTTTGTTTTAATTTTTTAGCCTAAAATTAGAAATCGTATCGATTATTGCCTGTATTCCATGAGAAAAATTGGCTGACAGTCAAACAAATCGGAAAGAAAAAAACAATCTGATACCGTCAATCCACACTGGGTCTCATTTGATACTAGTTTCTGGTATCAAAATACCAGTCGGATCCACACGCAGTCTCAAATGAATCCGGATTCTTCAATAAATTTATATGTATGTGTATGTCGAAACCAATGCCTACTAGATATATTCAAGATGGCACTGGTCGCAACACAATATGAAACAAAAAAATACAAGTCAAAAATGTCCTTGAAATTTTTTTTTATTTCATTTTTGTTTGTGTTAGTGTGGTGAAACCATACATAGAAATCAAAAAAATTTTGGTTGAAAAATGAATCCGCAACAAAACCGGTTTTATAGGTAAAGGGAAAAGAAGCGAAGAATGATACCGGACTCATGAGACCTAGTGTGGATTAGCTCACTCTCCATATAAGAGACAAAGCCAACGCTTTTTTTTTATTTTTTTTTTTTATTGCAGAACCATTTTACTATAAAATAAAAAACACGTCGGCTTTGTCTCTTACATATGTATATGGGGCGTCAAATTATTTTTCTCTTTTCGTTTTTTTTGACTGTCAGTCAATTTTTCCCATGGAATACAGGCATTAAAGCTTGGGACATAACATCGGAAAAAAATATCATAGTATCAGAAAAGAAAACCATAGTAGTATAGAATACCTAAATTCCAGAAGCCTTCTATCTGAATTCCAGTCAGCCTATAGATCTAACCACAGCACTAGAACTGCTTTGCTCCAAATCAGCGATGATATTCGGAGGGCAGTTGATACCAGAGAGGTTTGTACCTTGGTGTTGCTAGATTTCAGCAAGGCTTTCGATCGGATTGATCATCAGCTTCTGATTTATAAGCTTAAAGAACATTTCAAGTTTTCTTCCACTGCGAGTCAATTGGTTCATTCATATTTATCTAATCGCTCACAGATTGTCACCATGCAAAATTCCATATCCGATTCTAATAACACTTATTCTGGTGTTCCCCAAGGTTCAATTTTAGGACCTTTTTTATTTATGATGTACATTAATGACTTGACGAAAGTGATTACACATTGTAAATATCATTTATTTGCTGACGATGTTCAAATTTATAGATTCTGTAATCCTATGGATATTGTGAACAGTATTAATAAAGTCAATTTGGATATAGGCCTAATTGTGGAATGATCCGTGAAAAATCGTCTGGGTATTAATAGTGAGAAGACTCAATCTATTTTAATATCGTCCCACGTTCGATGCGTCGATGATCTATCGAAAATTTCTGTCAACGGAGCCAGCATAAATTTTTCTGATACTGTTAACAATCTTGGTTTAATTTTTGATCGAACTCTATGTTGGAACTCGCACATCGAAGGAGTTAATAGGAGGATAATATTTTTACTTAGAATGCTCTGGGCTACGACTAAATGCTTTTCTAATGAACTCAGACTTAGATTGGTCAAATCTTTTGTACTTCCTCATTTTCTTTATGGTGATGTAGTATTTTTTGATCTGCAAATGAAATACTTCTCTGAGTTACAAATGCTCTTTAATAGTTGTGTAAGGTATGTTTTCAGACTTAGAAAATATGACCATATCTCTTGTTATTCCAACTTGCTATTCGGTTGCTCTCTTCATGAGTTGTATACTTTTCGAGTGTGCTTATTTATTTACAAGCTTTTAAGACACCAGCAACCGAAATATATTTTCGACAAGTTGGTAAAATCTTCTGATCGCATGCAAATGTTGAAGCCAGCCAGAAATAAATGTAAATTGATGAATTCGTCTTTCTTTGTTAGAGGGATAAGCATTTGGAACAATTTGAACATTAATATTAGAAGATCTAGTTCCCCGGCCATTTTTAGAAATAAATACTTTCAACATTTTAATTTTACTCTATAACAGTTTACTTGTAGTCACTTCTTTTCTTTACTATTTATCTTAATTCTTTAGTCAGCAGTGATGTAGAAGTCTTTTTCCTTATTTTATTTTTTTTTTCTTATTGGGTTCATGGTCATGTTAATTAGTGGTGATGGTAATTAGTTAAGTAATTGGGTGGCATTTTAGATTTTAGAATTTAAAAACACTTTTTTTTGTATTCCTAATGGAAAAAGTTTTTGTAACTTATTACATTTATATATAAATCAATAAATAAATAAATATTTTCCTTAAGCTCAGTATGCAGCTCGAGCTAAGGTAAATTTTCCATACAAATTTGACGTAAAATTTAGCTAGCTAAATAAAATAATTTTTTTTTTCAGACAATTTCGCTGAGCGGTATGCACCTTTGCGTGAAAAATTTGAAAAAATATTAGTTGTTTCATTCAAGTCTAGATTGCGCCACTATAAATTCTCTAATTCTCTAAACATTTTAGCCGTAATTTATCTCACAAGGACAATAATTTGAAGATACATTTTGACGGTTTTGAATTTTGATTCATTTTATAATCGAAGTAGCCATGAAGTAAAATTAATTTATTTTTATATAAAGAAGACAGAAGTCACAATGGCCGACCAACATTACGAAGTCGAGTATTTAGAGTGCTTTTATTTAGGCAGAAACTTCATTCAAAAACAAACGAATAAAAGTCAAACAAAATCAACAAAATTTATCTCTACACAAATTTTTAGCTTGACGATTTATCTGTAATTAAATGGAGACTTGTGGAGACCGCGCTAAAATTTATCTTAGCTCGAGCTGCATACCGAGCTTTAAAGTTAAAATTTTTCAACTAAAGGCTAGTACTCAGATCGATTTCGCGCGAAATCTCCCTACGATTTTACCAAAGTGAAATCAGAAATGAAAAATTTCGTTTCTGTTTCGTTTGAGTAGTGCTCAGTCCCACAGCGAAAAAGCAAGGTTATTTCAATGCATCAGAGATGGCGCGCTTAAAGTCTCCAAATATTTTCAAGCGAAATTAATGCAGCAATTCAGTATTTTCACGTGAAATTGTGTTATTTGTGTTTTTATATCGAGAGTTTATTTTATAAAGCTGTCATCAAGTGTTTTTTTGTGTTCTCGAGTTTTTTTAATGTGATTAAAAGTATAAAAATACTTTAATCACATTAAAAAGACTCCAATACCCAAAAAAAACACTTGATGAACACTTGAACAGCTTCATAAAATAAACTAAAATTATGTCAAAAAAAAAATCTCCAAAAAAAATTTCTTTTCTATTTCGCACGAAAATAAATAGATTTTTGGAGACCGCGTTAAAATTTCGTTTCATTTTGATCTGACTATTAGCCTTAAAGTATGGAATAGGCAGGCGGGGATTATACATTTAAAGTGATTTGGTTGGTAGAAAATTTGAAAATAAGTACTATGGTATTATTTGCCGATGTTATATCCCAAGCCTAAAATTACCAATTTTAGTAAACATATTAAATAGAGATTACGATGAAAAAAGGCCAACATTCGAATAATTCCACAATCTTCCCGGAAAATAGTGAAAATAATTCCGAATAAAATTCTTTTTAATTTCGTTCATATTTCGAGATAACAACAATTATAAAAACAATTATCAAAACGTTAAGAAAACAAGCAACAACAATCATTCAACCATGTTCCTATGTTTTACCCTACTTTTTAGGTACAGTTTTTCAATTTACCTAATGCACTGTTAACAAGTAAGTAAAAGTGGCGTTTACCTCAAATTTAGCCCGCGACCCAAGTAATGCCTGTATTCCATGAGAAAAATTGACTGACAGTCAAACAAATCGAAAAGAGAAAAATAATCTGATAATCCAGTTAAGATACAAAGATAACGCTTTTTTTCATTTTTTATTTTATAGCAAAACAATTTTGCTATAAAATAAAAAAACACGTTGGCTTTGTCTCTTATATGGGGCGTCAAATTGATTTTTTTCTTTTCGTTTTTTTTGACTGTCAGTCAATTTTCCCATGGAATACAGACTTAAGGGATTACACTGTATTTTTCTGGTTTGTTTAGCCACTGATAAATCGAAATAAAGCGAGAAGGAACAAACAATTTTCGTAAAAGTATGATCAATTGAAAGGTATGATTGACAGCTGTTTCAAATTCGTCTTTTATTGCGCATGTCATCATTCAAAAACTATCACCGCAAAACAATTCGATTTGCTTTTGTTATAAATTACTTACTATTAATTAAGTTTTGAAAATATTTTGATAACAATAATTTACAAAACATGTGTCGGTTAGATTCAAAAGCAAGGAAATTCCTTTCAGAAAAATGATGAAATTAAGCGAATAAACTTCAAAAGACATCTACGCCTTCATTAAAAATAAATAAAACTGAAATAGATCCACTTTGAAACTTACTTTCGTATAAGTACGTGTAAAATGAGCAAATTTCAAAATTTAATTTTCAAAACTGCTCTATTCCAAAATTATTTTACGTTAGCATCTGTAAAACTTTTTCGAACTTATTTGGGAATCCAACTCCAAGCAAATCAGTAACACTAACTTCACTTTAATCGAAAAAAAATTGTAATACCATCAGAATCCATCTACGAGCTGTCAAACAATAAAACACAACCATTTCTCTAAAGAAATATTTCATTTATTCATATTTTGGTAAATAGAACTCAAAAATAATTTTCAATTGTTAAATTCAAACCATGTTTTATTGTACGAGTACTTCATATTTCGTAAATTTTAGCGGCCTTAACAAAAAAGTATTTAAAAAAAAAGAACTGAAGGGAAAAGCCAAGTGTATTATATCGTCGATGATATACCGTTTAAAAATACACAATATTCATATTAAAATACAACAAAAATCGCAAACAATTACGGCAGGATGCAGCATTAAGGATTCAGTAGAAGCTAGAGAACACAAAACTTTAGTGAAACAACAAGGAAGTTCATGTGTTCAGAGATCAAGTATTCTAACTTTTTGTGCACAGGAGTGCGTTGGAATACATTCTCTCCAAATGTGCGGCTTTACACGGGTTTTCAATCCGTCAAATTTGTACATTAGAAGCCATCAAGGGATACGTTATTGCTAAAGGATTTGATATGCCCAAAAGTCATTATACCATATGGAAACATTATAAAGAATTTTTTTTACGGAGAAAAAACAAGAACTCGAGGACAGATTAATTAAGCAGATAAAAATTGGAAGCACATTCAGTATAACTGTGGATGAATGGTGTGATAACAAATTAAGAAAATACCTTAACGTCACACTTCACGGCACTGGCAGTGATAACTCTTACATTTTGGGGTTAGTCGAAATAAAGGGTTCCATTACTTCTGATATTTTACAAGGAATAGTACGTCAAAAATTAAAAGAATTTGATTTTAATTTTGAAAATGATATTTTGGATTCTTACTCATGCTGGAGCTTCAATTATGGTAAAGTATGGCAGCAAGATTGGATGTGGGGCACAATTTTGTCAAAATCATGGCATTCATTTATCATAGGATAACCAATATGAAATTATCGAGGAAGATGAAACCGAAGAGTCATTTAATAGTGGAACTGAAAATTTTAACATAAATTTCAACTATCCCGAAGAGAAATATGAATCTAATTCTGAACAATTTGTATTGGAATATAAAAACATAGGGCCCGCACTAAGTCGTCATCGGTTAAGAATTCTATACTGCAAAATTATGTACTCCTTCAAGAAAAGAAAAATTTAAACCTTATTTTAGACTGCCAAACTCGTTGGAACTTTTTAGTTCCTATGTTGGAGCGATTTTTGAAACTAAATAGATGTATATTAAGTGCCGTAAGAGAGATAAATTTGCCGTGGGATGCAAATAAAATTGCAGTTTTAAAAGACATTTTGCAAGTACTTAAACCACTAGAAATCACAGTTCAGAAACTTAGCAGCGACGATGCTACACTGCTGACTTGTAAGGGAGTGTACACATTTTTATTCACTAAATTACGAGAAGTAAACAGTGAATTTAGCAAAGAATTACTAGAAACGCTTAAAAATAGAATATTAAAAAGGCGAAATAAAGTTTTGGTTTCGCTTTTATTATACATATTTACAAACAGCAAAAAATGCCAAAAAATTCAGAGGACTTTCAATATTCAACTAAATTGGAAGCCGTTGCATACGCATCAAAGTTAATAGTGATGACTCCAGCTGTAAAGGTGAACAAATTTTTTGCAACATTATAGATAATGGTAACCTTAATAAGCAGCTGGATGCTGCTATTATGTCATTGTCTCTATCATGTAATCCAACTCGTGCATCTCTGAATGTCAAAAATGAGTTTAAATTATTTGATGCAACAAAGAAACGATCAGATATCTTAGATGCTTTATACAAAGCTTTGCTAAGTGTGCGTCCAACCTCTACAGCATGCGAAAGGACTTCTATAGTGGCTGGGAATTTTGTAACGAAAATAAGATCCTCACTTAAATTCCCGTATGCTTTAGTTTTCGTGAAGTACTACTATTTTCTTAAAAATAAATAATATTGTTTGCGTGGGACTTGACGTTTAAGAATATATTAAAGACTGCAAGTTCATTTATGCTGAATTGAATCAACAAATGTTTATTTATTATTTTCAATAATTTTTTGTGAATGTGCAATAATAAATTTTGAACGAATTTATTTTATTTTAATGAATACACGTAACATGTTTTTTGAAAAAAGTAGTGTGCTATACTTGTTTTATCTAATTTTTCGCTAAAATACGGTTAATTGATTAATCGATTAATTTTTAAAAAAATCGACGGTTAATTGATTAACGAAAAAGTCAAACAATTGCAACCTCTAGGTAGCTACGACCAAATTACAAAATACAATTCTAACTGCATACATTAAGTAGGAAGCAAGAACATACTGACTTAGCGAATTAGATTCACTAAATCAAAAATCCTCATTTCTTTGGTACATATATTATAAATGATTGGCTTAATCATTTTTTTCTGATTAACAAGCCGAAAAATGTTGTGAATGCCATTATTGTTAATATATCTTATCTATAAAAAACCGAAAGAATCTTATTGATTTAAATACAGACAAACTTCGTTTTCTATTGAAATTAAACGTTTTTTCCGTTTATCTTAAAAGTCAAAAAGTGGAAAAGCGATTTACACGAGTCATATAAAAACAATATGTCTTCTTTTGACGTTTGTTATGAGTTTTCAATTGCCACTCATAGAACCGGAATCGCAATTTCTCAGATTTTATACAAATTAGAATTTTTAATCGAATAAACTCATATGACAAATTACCCATCAAAACAGAATCCTGGTGCAGGTGGGTCGGACAAAAAGCACTTCGAAGACAGCCCTTCGGCTGCAATTTTAGGTCCGTAGCTCCGTGAGATCTTAACTAATTCAGATGATTAAAGAATTCTGGTCGATTAAATGAGCCAGATGCTCAAAGATCCGGAGTAAACTGAATTATAGACTATCAAAAGATGGCTTTCTACTTTATTATAGAAAACGAAATATTACAACAAAAATATCGCAGTATAAATATAGCAGCCAAACAAATCCTTGACTGAAATCTCGGAAACGTTTTATTCGTAGGAAAATAAAATCCCAAAAATAAATGTAGTAAAAACAAATTGTTGCTTATATATTTATCGTAAGACACGAATATTGCATATGTCATCATAATGAATGTTTTTTATGTTTTGCACGCACAATTGTCTTAATTACTCAAAAAAAAAACTTCTTGCAATGTATCACCATCCCAAATTCTTTTTTTTAAAAATAAGGCAGATTGTCCAAAAAATAGACGAACTTCTTTTAACATTTTAATAGCTTCAAAATTCAAACATTTAGGAAATTCTAAAATGAGCAAGTTCAATGGGGCAAGAAACGAGTCCAATTTCTTTAAATATCTGCACCTGCACGGAATCGGTAGGATCCTCCAGACTAGTGAGGCTGGTAGGCTAGTAAAACATATCTCACATATCTCGAAAAAAACGTTTCAGCGGCTATTTTACGTGTATTACTATGCCAACCAATATGGACTTTTGTGATTTTAATCGAACGACTGCGTCGAGATTTACTGAATAAAGATAGAAAATTGACTGTCAAAAAATAGACGTACAAATTTGTGAACTATCAAAATACTTCAAAAATCAAAAGTTGACGGGAATTTAAAAGTCGGGAGAAACTAAACAGCAGAAACAGATCAAAATAATATAGAAAACCGGCCCTCACTGCGAAGAGCCCAAAAGGATGCAAACAAGTATTATATAGCCCTAGCTTTTTAAATTGGTTTGCTAATGAAACGAAAGTAACTGCTTAGGCGTATACGTCTTTTAGCAAAAAACTTTTCGCAAATAAAAGTTTGATCAAATTACGTTTAGCAAAAAACACGTTTGGCAAACATTTATTTGGCAAAGAACTATGAATGGCAAATTCACTTATGTCAAATATTTGTTTGACAAATTTCTTTTTGGCAAATTATTCGTCAGGAATTATGAGGCATTTTAATCGCGCGATCAAAATGCCTCATAATTCCTGAAGAATAATTTACCAAAACGTGATTACTCTAAAATTTGGACAAAATTTACGCGTGCCGCGCCTGAATTATGATAATAAAAATATTTTTGCTTGAGAATAAAAATTTAAATTCTGGAAAATGAAGATTTAATCTTTCTTTTCCAGAATTTTATTTTAAACTATTCTGGATAATGGAGATTTTCATTCTAATTTTATTAATAAATCTCTATTTTCCAGATAATTCTAAATCTCCGTTTTCAAGCAATAATATTTTTATTAATTCCAGCGCGCGTCATATCTGTCAAATTTCATCACAATCAGTTCAGGAATAGCCAAGTTACAGGCTTATTGGCCATATTCCAAAAGTTCATCCAAAAATCATTTAAGCATCCCATTTCCATAATACTTGTCGAATTTCATCATAATCGGTAAAGAAATAGCCAAGTTACAAGCTAATTGGGCATATTCAACAACTTCATCTAAAAATCATTTAACAATCCCATTTCCAAAATCATTTAAAAATTCCATTTACATCGTACCTGTCAAATTTATAATATATTTTTTGATCAAACATACATTTGCCATTCAATTTGTTTTGTCATATGATATTTGCCAAATATGCAAATTTGCCAAAGATATTTTGATGATACGTAACTTTGCCAAATGTCGTTTGCCATTTAAACGGCTCCCCCGTTTAGACATAGGTATGGGCAAATATTCAAGCGAAACATGGTTATTTCTGGTGTCGATTAAGTGTGATGGTAAATCTCATCATGCATAATCGATATTATAAATAAAAGTGAGGAATAGTAAATTGAATCCTTTACTTAAAAAACAATAGATATGAAAATGCATACCAAACATTGGGAGAATGGATAAATGGGGGCTAGTACAAGAGATGTACCATCACGCCCAAGACCCGCAACTTTATTGTCACGATCAGTAAATTCATCATCCGAACTCTAATTTTTATTCTACTATTTTTTAGTAATCATTATGTCATAAGATTCGAATATTTCATGAAGTTCATCACAAAATCATAAACTTTCTATTTTATATTTGAGGAGGGTTAAGTAAAACAAAAATGGAAAATAGTAAGTGAGCACGAAAAACACTATTTTGAAACGACAAATAATTTGACTTTTCTCAACACCTGCAAAAAAAAATTTTGATTTACATTTTTGTCTACGAAATATGCCGAAACAGTCAGTATATGGATATTTGCAGCAATAATACTGCCAATTTGATATTTTCTTCGTTTCTCTAAATTAAAACACTAAGGTAATCTGTCATTCCAAAAAGAAAAGGAGAAACATCAATACACACATTTTTAAAATTTTTTAAAAACACTTGTTAAATATTTCGCAAAATTACAAAAGGTTTAAAAAATCACTCGATCGATTTCGGCTTATTAGGCCATCATCAGGAGTATCTACTAAACTGTAAAAATAAAAATGTAGTTAGATATATATATATAGTTGGAAAAAGCAAAAAGTGAAACCAAAATATACAAATAAAAAAATGTGGGAGTGGTAAACAATAAAATTGGTGACAGCAATAAACATTAAAAATTAAAAAAGGGGGTGAGTTAAACACAGGTATATGATTATTGATTAGTCAACGGTCGAATAACAAAACTCCAGATGTTGATTTTTTTTTTTTTCTCTCCTCCTTCTTTATTTTATTATAACCCGACGTATTAGTAATTTTATGGTATGGAATAAGTATGGGAATAATACAATGCGGGGTCGGTAATTGGTGAGAAACGGATTTCTCTCTGTTCGTTGAGGATATTTTGGTTAAGAAATATAGCTTTTCGGATTTCGTAAGATTCTAAGTTGTCTAAACGTCTGCTGTTTAAACTGGATGTGTGATTTTCTAACGTTAAATGATTATAAAGGGATGATTGATGGCTACCAGATAAATGTTCTTTAACTCTAACTTCAAAATTGCGCCCAGTCTGTCCGATATAAGAGGAAAGGCGATCAATTCTTGGTTTGTTGTTAAAAATCATTTTGAGAAACATCAAAATAAAAGTATTAAAAATTTCTTATTTTTTGCTAGAAAAAAGAATTTTGCTAAATTTTGGCTTTTAAATTTCTGTCATGTTGAATTTACGCTCACTTTTATAAATATTTTGCATATCCTTGTTTTCTCTCGCTTCTTTAGAGTTTTTAGTCGGAAAAATAGCCAGTGCCATAAAACCATTTACGAAAAAACATAGTTTTGGCTAGACGTTCGTTGTTTGAAAATTGATAAAATTTCATTCTACTGAAATTTCTGTTCTTTTCCATCAATCTTGTAAAATGGAACAATGAAAACATTTTTTAAGTTGTAATATTTGCAAAATTGGAAAAAGCGTAAAATTCGAGGAAAATTAATTTCGAAATAAAACTTCTTGTTAATAGCCTCAATTTCGCCAATTTTGGTCAGAATTGTGATCAGATCACCATTTTCATTTAAAATCTTCATTGGCTTTTTTAAAATATAATTAATCCTTAATTTTCAGAAATTCTTAGTTCCAAATTTAAGATCAGTTGACAATTATCGATTATACACCTTTCTGATTTATGTATTTCGCTTCTTGCTAACAAAAATTTAAAAATGGAAATTTTCATATTAAACTTTTAAAATTTCTAAGTTCCTTTAATTAATATCAGTAGCAACATTAAACCTTCAAGCAAGTTATAGATGTGAAAACTTTGTTTCTGGAATGGTTAATGATTTGGTGTCTTTCCAATTTTTTTTCAAGAACTTCTAACCCTATTGGGATATGGATATTACATATCAAACCACGTGAACGTAGAGGAAACATAACCTAGAAGTTTTGGTTGGTGAAAATGTGAAATACAAAATTATAGGGAAAAGTCGCTTGATTTATCTAAATTCAATATGAAATATTTAATTTCGGGTCGAAGTGAATATTTTAGTCGGTTAGTGTTTAGTGAGAAAAGTGGTTAGTGTGTAAATTATATAAAAATGTCTCGATTCGATTAAATTATCGATACATTTTAATTTGTGTGCGACCAAATTATTCGATGAATTACCTAAAATCATTATCGTCGGATAAAATACTCACGTGGAAGTTAATCGAATGCAAGGATGATTGGATACTCATGTGGAATTTAAACGATAGAAATTCATGGTGTTGTATTGGCGTAGGGCCTGTCTTAAAGATAGCAAGAGGCTAAATATCAGGGAAGTGAATTTTGATTTTGGTTTGGTTTTTGAGGTTATGTAATGCTGGAGTTTAGGTTTTATGATTTTTAAAGCTTATTCGAAGGCAAATTATATAATTATAGCGGTTGTATCTAAACTTGTAACATTATTTACCAGTAGTACGGTTTTATGATAAAATTGGCTGATCTTTACGATGGTGCCGCGCTATTTGTCGTGTTGAAGAGAATATTTTTAGTCAGTTAGCGCTTCGTGAGAAAAGTTGTTAGAGTGTAAATTATATGAAAATGTCTCGATTCGATAAAATTACCGATACATTTAATTGGTGTGAAACCAATTTTTCGATGAAATAACTGAAATCGTTACCGTCGGATAGAACATGGCGGAATTAATCAAGTGCAAGGATGAGATGATATTCGTGAGGAATTCAAACGATATAAATTTCATGGTGTTGAATGGGCGTAGGGCCCGTCTGAAAGAAGGCAATGAGGCTAAATGTCAGGTAAGTGATTTCTGGATTTTTGGTTGTTTTGAGGTTAAGTAATGCTGGAGTCAAATGAATTATGATAATCTATAGGGGACATCACTGTAATTTTCCATAATAACTTGCGGTCAATGATATAGGGAGACTTATCGATAATGCGGTGTTGTTAAATACGTGAAGGCTGAGTACGGGATTGCTTCTGAGGATGTCATGTTTAACAATTTTTAATTTTTGGTAAGCGAATAGGAGTGAAATTAATTTTTTATAATTCATGTCTGGTTGTTACTTGTGTTTTATTTTTATTTTATTTTATTTTGTAACATTTTATCCCATCCTTATCGGGGGTGGACGTCTGTTGTCTTGGAGGAGGGTTGGTGAATATATTTTTAAATTTAAATGATGACTAGTGTGATGGCGATCTTTTGAATAGGAGGATACCAATATATTATTTTTACACAAGGTTGGATTTGTGATACCGCTCTAGATTTTTTGAAGAGGGATTAATGGCCTTGCTGTATTTAGTTGATTGCTTTTACTATAGCCATATAATAACCAATCCATGAAGATTTTAGAGTTTAATAATTTTTGGTTTATTTAAAAGTAGTAGAGATCAGAATTACAGAAATAATTTTCTTTGGGCCGAATTAATTTGAAATTTAAAGCATTAATTGAAGCTGAGTAAAAATTATTACCTATGTTCTAAAGTTATTTTCATAGAATGTTTTGCTGAGTGGTGTGTAGTGATTTTAGTGACTGATTGGGTTACGGATATATCCCTGGAAAGTTCTTTTTGGTGACTATTGGATGTGTTCCTGAAGGAAGCTGAGTTATCAATAATTTTGTAATATGATTAAATAGTTAATTAATTGTTAAAATTTGTAGGGGTCTCACCTATCCTATTTTGGGTTACTGATAACATTAATTAGAATTCATTACAGGACAGCGCCTATTATAGATCAAACCACGAGAATCTTAGTGGCAGATTTTGCTGAAACGCTATATATATTATAGGTTGAACTAAATTGTAGTTATAAGTAGTGACAGGGACCAGGATGAAGGAAATATTGTGAACAAACAGATGATCGCGATGATATTATTAGCTCTAAGTCATAAATAATTTATGATTATTATATATTTTATATTTATATATTTATTAATTATATATTTACTAATTATGAATATGATTTTCAGAAGACCCCAGGAATCTGATGCAGCAAACTAATAAATGTTATTTTAGAGTACAGTTTTAATTTAAACTAACTATTGGCTATAGGTACCTACTTAGGTGTCTGTAACCGAGCATAACCCTAACAAAGGTAAAATTGGAAAGATTCTGTCGCTTAAAGAAGAAAATTATTCCAATCGTGCGATTTCCCCAAAAAATTGGTCGCGATTCTTGGACCATCAATAACTATTTCAAAGATCCAGAAAACCACATTTACTCCAGCAACATAAAAATGCTCGATTAGAATATTGCCGTGGACATCTACATTGGAAGGACTATAATGGTTCTAGGTTATTTTTTCGGTCGAGAAAAAGTTTAATCTAGATAGACCAGATGGTTTTAGACATTAATTTCATGATTTGAGGAAATCGGAGTTATTCTTGTCCCGCCGCCAAGCCAGTGTTGGCTCCATCTTGCTACATATCGTGCTACATATTGATTTGACCGACAAAACTTGCAAAACTACATTGAGCTCCTACAAGTGCAAAAAATCAATTTTGGACGAAATGTTTGAAGGCCAACATTTTCCAGCAAGATAACGCAACAATTCACACAGCTGCGCGAGTGAAACAGTGGTTTGAAGACAATAACGTGGAAGTTTTGAATTGGCCGGCTTTGTCTCCGGATTTAAATATTATTGAAAATCTTTATGTTATCGAGCCATATTTATTCGAATGAAAGGCAATAGGAATGCCGAAATGACCTTATGGCAGCTGTTCTTGATGCTTTCGAGAAAGTACCGATAGAATTAATACAAAATCTTTATAAGTCTTTGCTTAATAGAATTTATGATGTTGTAAGGAACAATGGAGGACAGATGATGGTAATCAAGTGTCAATGCAGGTATGCGTATTATAGTCATTGGAAACTTAGATAAGATAAGTATGTATATAGAAAATAAGGTGAGGAAAAATTTTCAAATAATTAGGCGCATTATCTTAGGTTTTATGGAAAATTTTCAAGTGAGAATAATCAAGTGTCGCGGAGTGACACGATATTTTTAATTAACAGATTTATTGCGGATATGCAAAAATGGTAAACTCCTAGTTTTTGACTTGAGTAGTAAGCAAGCAAATAGAAAAAATTTTGTGGACAGTTAAAAGTGTCTGCAATTTTTAATTAATGTCTAATATTGCGTTCGAATCAATTTTATTTCATATTTTGGAGAAAATAATTTAATTTGTAAAATTAACCTCAACATTTCAGAAAATTGTACTAAATCAGCTATTTTCATATTAAAAAACGGCCATAATGGATCCGCCATTTTCAATTTAATTTTTTTGGCCTCAGATTATGATTGATTCTTGATTATTATATGATTTTATACATTTTTTGAATAATTATGAAACAGTTTGTTACTGGAGAGTATATTGCTGTAATGGGTCCGCCATTTTCAATTATTAAATTTGAACCACAAATTCGTAACCAGCGTCTACATCGTCAACAAAACTAGCAGCACCCATTATAGCGCCAGTAATGGATACCGTTGAGATAGATTATCCGATGTGGCTTTTTGTAAGTAGAATTGCAAAACCGGTCACAAAACACAATTTCAAAATTTTATTAATTGTAAAATGAAACTTGATGAAGCTGTGTGCGTCAAAATTTCACCCAAAGAAGTAAATGGCCTGTTTTACGACTATGTGTCATTTTGTGTGAGTTTACCTGCTGAATAATTTAAAACTGCGTTAAAATCAGCAATGTGGCCACCTGGACTATTTAGTCAAAGAATTCGAGTGGAGACCACCTCACCAAAATTTTCTCAGTTCGAGCCCGGCCAACGCCCAACTTAAACCTTAACTACATAAACCAAGAGAACCTGCATCATGAGAACTCTACTAGAAAATGTCCTCGAAAGCAGCTCAATTTCAAAATTTTGTATTAAAAACGCTCTTTCCGGTTTATATCATCTGTGAAACATCATTCAACAGTGGGATCCTGAGTTCTGAATTCCTCTCTAGCCAATATGTGGTTTATAGATGTAGCCGTTCACCGCAAACAAGTACTAAAAAATCTCTTAAAGAAGTACTCATAGCGGTCGATACATCATTATCGAATGAGTTAGTTGAAATATTCAAACTGTCCATCGAGCAATTATGTGTTAAAATTGCAATCAACAAAAAATCAATTTTCATATATGTTGCTTATGTTCCGCCTGGCTCACCAATTTCATCTTGGATGGCCTGCTGCGACACAATAACGGAAATCAACAATGCTGCTAATCCATATGACACCATCTTAATCACGGGGGACTTTAATTTTAAACCTAAGCCAAATTTGCGAGATCCAAAATGGACTGGACCGAATTTTACACCTGATTTTTACAAATGAACGAAATCTATTTAAAGTAAATGAATCGCCATCACCATTCCGTTAGTAATGATATTCACCACAAAGCATTAGAAGTAATTTTTGAAAACAACGGCAATAATGTTATTAATAATCAACAAAACTGCAAGCCGTATTACAACTTCAGAAAAGCTGACACAATGCATCTTAATCAATTTCTTGAGGGGATTAACGAAGAAAATGAACTTAACAGCAGCAACATAGATGTTAACGTGGAGAATTCTACAAAATCTTATTTACGGGCATATAGAAATATTTGTCCCTACTGCTGTGGCCAAACCAAATAAATATCCTCTATGATACGATAATAAACTTATCAATCTTAAGAATATAAGAAATACAAGGCTTTCAAATAAAATCTGAAATTCTGTTCCGAGGAAAGCAAACATAAATTCACTGGGTATAACTAAAATTTCGAAAGCTACTTTGAGATAAAATATAAGACAAATTAAGGACATACATTAGCCAAATTAAGGAAAAAATAAAAAAGACCCAAAACATTTTGGAGATTTTTTAAAGAAAAACGTAAAACTAATGGTTACCCAGTGTGTATGATATTCAAGGAACGTAAATCTTGTGACCCGTACATCAAACATATTTGCGGAGTTTTTTAATCAAATTTGTAGACTTTTTATCTGAAAATAAAATAAAAAATAAACCAAAACCGCCAGGGGTAACGAGTTGCATGAATAAATTCATGTCCTATTAATCAAATGGCTAGTTTACCTTTCCGGAAGAGAGACAGGTGAGCTCCGGAACAAATAATATTTATACTGAACCTCCCTCATTGGGCTACAGAAAAGTGGAACGGCTTTAACTTCATCAGGGATCGTTTACAAGAACATTTTAGGGCGAAATCATTGCTTTTAGAACTATGTACTCTATTAATGAATACTCTTTTGGATCAACAACCAAGTATTTAATATGATATGAGTCGTTTTCATCCTGAAACCTGGGCAAATCAAATAGAATTTTTTCTAAAGGTGCTAGGAACAATTTTAGGCTGATTTATTACCGATATTTTTATGTAGTGAAGGCCACTCATGATACGAGTTTCGATTGTATATAAGAATCGTCGGTATACCATGAGGTCTTTGTACAATTAACATTGACCTGTGAGATGGACCTGGGAGTGAAACCAGTATTAAATTATGTCTTAATCGAAATTATTTATACAACAGCTGAGTAAAAGAGAAAATTAATTCACAATAATTCCAAGCAACAAAATAACAGACAAGTTGGCAGGAGCTGAGAGACTTGATCAAAGTATTGGTGTGTATGTCGACCAAAAAAATAAAATCTGAATAGCTGTTATAACTCAGATTTCTGAATTCTTCAAATTAAAAATTAATCAAAATTCACGTTTTCGGTATTCTGATCATGTTATCAATTTATTTCTTTGAAAATTAACTTTTGGCTGGGATTCATATTTAGAAAAGGAATTATTAAAGAAAGAGATATTATAAGAGCACACATCTACCAACAACCACGCAATACGATTTGATTTGCTGCCAGATCGACTTTCACATGAAAAATGATTTTATTGTATTTAATGTCAGAGGTATTTTTAATCAAACTTCATAATTTGGTAAATGCTTGAACTTTTCATATAGGTTAACTGGAATTGTATGAATCATGATTTTGGAATAACTCTTTTAATTCGATTTGCATTGTACACATTTGAATAGACTTTAGCCGGATTCCAAATTTTCTATACGTTATATAAATTTGACAGTTTGAAAATTAAAGTCTCCCCCTATATTATCGGATAAATCCGTAATAAATTGTACTTGATTAGTATTTTAATAAGAAATATTGCAAAATTTAAGACGCTAATTTTCGAAGGTAAATTTATCACACTCGTCAAATTGTCACGGCCTTACATTTACATTTTCTAGCAATCAGACTTTTGTTGCATTATAACTAATTGTTATACAACAACACAAAATATATACAAATACCACCGTTTCTAAAATCATTGTAAATGCTTCTTCTCAAGACGAATGTAGTATAAGGAAACAATTATATAATCGGAGGTAGACAATAAACATTTATATTGTTATAAAAAAACTAAACAAAAAAAAATAAAATATTGAAGTGTCACAGACCCCATAAATAAATTTGTTATAGTTTGCCTCTCTATATATGGACGAAGTATATAAAATTCAAATAATTTTGGTTATATGAATAATAAACCAATGAAAAGAAAATCACCTGTTCCTTTATCATAACAATCCACTTTTGGTAAACTACTTATATATGTATATATTGTTTATGCGATGGACTGTTGGTTAAAGAATTATACTTTTTCAAAACAGGAACCCTTGTTTTACTTTTATGTTCTTCTTCAAATATGATTTCCGCCTAAGTGTACAAACAATTTTGTCTTATTGTTAGTCATAATTACCATCGTGCGCACACAGACGTGTTTTATATTTACCTACCAAACCAAAATCTATACATTAAGAATATCAACTTATACAATACATAATATGAAGATGTTTGCTTAGCTGTTTAGAGTCTATTATTATTTACCACTGCTCTTTATAGACTCTCGCGTCTACTCTATTAAGGAAGATGATTTAATTTTGAATATTCTAAAAAAAACAAAAATTGAAATAATTCTTCATTTCTTGAATATTAATAAGACACTAAGAATACATAAATTAAAAATTCTTATAGTTAGTGATCTTTAACAATGGTCAAGTATTTCAAGCGTGAAGAACTAATTTTATTTCTTTTTTTTGGTTTTTGTATATCATTGAGTAAGAAATAGATCAGATTTTTTAGCAAACAGATAAATTGCTTTTAATAGCATTGAAGTCTGTGAGTGCGGAACCAACCAAAGCATAAACCACATATATATTTTTATAAAGAATTGCAACTCAAACTGAAGGTGATCGCAAATATTTTATTTTTATAATCCGTTTGGAGGATGACATTGAGTATTTATACATACATCTACACTCTACAGTTTGATAAAAAAGGACGAAACTGAATATGTGCTTGTGATATATTTGCCTTAATTTCTTATATATAGGGAAATGCCATGAAAAGTTGCAGCAGAGGGTATAAGAAACGGGCTACTATGAGGCAAGAACCTGTTGACTTAGCGAATTATAGTCACTAAATCAAAAACTCAAGGAACACCCTCATTTCTGTGTGTTTTATGCCCACACATTCTTTTGTAATATGTTTTAATTGAGCACGTATTTCGGTTAAATTTTATTGTTGTTTAATTTTATTTTAACAATATTTTACATCTCGTACGTACCTACCTAAAGATTACAGCTCTTAAGTCTCATTTTATGATCAAAACTCAGCTCAGGAAATATTGCAAGTTCTCTTCTCGTCTATTGTAACCAGTCTCAGTAGCCAGTGTGCCACAGGTATACCTTACTTAATAATATTTCCGCTGGCACATTATCGATATGGCAGGTTCAATAATTCTTTCAGTTGCCGGTGGTCCACTGGCGGATGACTATTTTTCAGAATGGTTGCAAACAGTTAAACAATTTCCGAAACTCCAACTAAATTACAACTATTTACAACCTTAAGTGTAAAGAGATTAGTAAAGTCAAGCTTACTTATTCCGATAGATAAAATATGGTACACTCACATTAAATAAGTTTTAGCCTTACACATCAATTAAATCTAAGATTAGAATTTCGAAGATAAATTGGCTTTTAATTTTAAGTTCGAAATTACGGTTAGAATTGTTGTTTTTTGAAGTTTCTAAATCTATTTCAGGTAAATCTATAAAAAGTAGATGTAAAACTAAAAGATGTTTAAACTTTAAGCATATTTAGGATATCTTCATTAGAACTTCTAGTTTAACCTAAACTTGTCGTGCTCTATCTGGCGCCTACTTGTTTGTCGTATGTTAAATCTCCCAACTTTTGCGCTGAATTCTCTTTTTATTATTTTAACGGACGTGCTTACGTTATTTGCCTGTGTTATCGGTATTTCTCGTTGGAGAGCACGGAATGATAGAAGAATCTGTTATTTTTGACAACATAGCGATGGTTAAAGTTCTATTCAAAAGTGCTATTTCGTCTTCTAGTTTTCATTTCTAATAACCGATTTGATTTTAAATTAATGAAAAATTGGTATATTCACTTTGTTAGGGTCTAGTCATTCTGAAATTATATATTTTTAGCTGGAAAGTATTAGTCCTAATAGGCGGTTTGACGCCTTTTGAAGGGGGAGACCAAGTTGATTGGAGAAATCGTTCCGTCTCCTCATGGCAACTGCTGGTAACTGATGTCTCCTGGTACTTTTGGGAATTTGGCTCAGGCTAAAGTACGGCGCTAAAGGAGCAAACCTTTACAAAAAACCCTAATCTAAAGAGGAACAGCATATGCCGATGGATGAATAGGGCGAGTATAGGATGGCGTTAACGGAATATAATCTCGAATTAAGAAGATCTAAAAGGGCTACCTAGAGGTACTTCTGTGAGGGAATCAATGAATTACCCTCTGCAGCTCGTCTCCAGAATGCCCTTTATGCCAAGGTATTGATGAAATACTCCCCAGCTTGGCCCAGTTGTTTCGAGCAAGTTATGTTTTTAACTATATTCCGAAACTATGGAGGAAAGTAAATGTGGTATTTATACCAAATGGAGGGGATCGCCTGAGCACCCAGCCTAAGGCTTATCGGCCAATTAGCCTCACATCATTTCTATTGAAGACGATGGAAAAAATCCTGGATCATCAAATAAGAAGTGAAATCCTTGTAAATAACCCGCTGCATCGGAACCAGGCAAATCCACTGTGATGGCTCTAAGTGGTCTAGTCACGAAAATTGAAACAGCAGGAAATTGCCCTGTGTGCCTTTGTGGACATTGAGGGGGTTTTTGATAATACCTCCTATGGTTCAATAGAGTGGGCAGCTATCGAGAAGGGGGTTCTGCCTTCTACAACTAGGTGGATCCGCTCCATGCTGAAACATCGCGATATTACAGCCAGATTAAGTGGCGAGTCAGTAACCATCAGCGCTGTAAAGGGCTGTACCCAAGAAGGCGTACTGTCTCCTCTTTTATGGTCATTGGTTATTGACAGATTACTGGTCCTCTTGAGTAGCCATGGGTTTGATGTCCAGGGCTATGCGGCTGACGTGGCTATTATGATTAGAGGCAAGTTTGATGGGATCATCTCTGATCTCATGCAAAATGCACTCAATTTAATATGGCAGTGGTGTGACCAGGAAGGAATCAGTGTCAATCCAAACAAAACTGTCATTGTCCCTTTTATAAGGAGGAGAAAGATCTCGCTTATAGCTCCCTCGTTAAACGGTACTATTGTTGCTTTTTCTAAAGAGGTCAAATATTTAGAGGCCATCCTAGATCATAAACTGAACTGGGATTAACATTTACAAAAAATTCAAAATAGAGCCACAAAGGCTTTCTTGTGCCCGTCAGAGATTCTACGGACGTACTTGGGGAATACAACCAAAAATGATCCACTGGTCATTTCCAACAATCATTAGGCCTATAGTCACCTACGCATCGCTAGTGTGGCGGCCTAAAACCTAACAAAGGTTCAACGTATGGCCAGCATTCGGGTTACTGGCTCAATGAAAACATGTCCAACCGCATAATAAAAAGAATGCTGCTACTATGGTCCTTAAGAAGCAGGCGGAGGATAACATCAAGCCAGAAAATATAGTGGGTTATCTGGAAAGCCTCAAGGAGTTTCAGACAGACCCTACTATAGGAATGCCTTCCGACTGTATGCCAGCTAAACTGGATTTCCACAAACTATTTTGTGTTAGATTGCCTAACCGGGAGTTGTGGAGTACAGGGAGACAATGGTGTGGCTTACAAATGAATCAAAAACGGAAGATGGGGAGGGGGTAGGAATATACAGGAGTGTGACATCCCTCTCCAAGTCCTTGGGTACCAATGCTACCGTTTTTCAAGCAGAAGTGCATGCTATAGAACTTTGCGCAAGGATAGGCATATCTAACGGCCTAAACGACACAAAGATTTATATTGTATCAGACAGCCAATCGGCCTTAAAGGCTCTTAGGTCTTTTACCATTGAGTCAAGACTGGTATGGGATTGTCTGAAGGTTATTAAGATTCTGGCAAGCTCAAATAAGGTAACACTTGTTTGGGTGCTAGGTCATACTGGAATTGCGGGAAATGAGGCAGCTGATGGCCTTGCCCTCAGGGGTTCTGCCTTTCCATTCATTGGACCAGAGAACTTCTGCGGCGTCACTAAGGGATACCTTAGGGCAGCGGTAAAATGCTGGTGCGAGGTGGCTTGAACGCCCACATGGCCCTCCAGTAATAATATTAATAATAATTACTCCTAAATATTCGGTTAAGGATATGAATGCAGGATATATTTACATCTTTGCTGAATGCCGCCCAAATTAATTTTGAACGGAAATTATTTTCAGATTTTACAATGAATTCAGGTTACATATATGAAATAGAATCAGTTTAAGAGATTATTTTGTACTTGCATTGCTTTGTTTAAGAAAAGGAGCTTTTTCCAGCAATTCTTCGCGTTCTTATATTTATTTGGTTAACTGTTAATTTCGAAGTTTGGTCGACTTGCCAAAAAGCATCAGAAACAGTTGAGTTATGTTGGCAAAAATTTGAAACATTGATTTTCTTCTGTTTGCAGAACCATAGAATCTCAAAAGGAGCAGTTAAATATTTAGGCCTTTCATGATGAATGATTACATGCCGTTCGTTACGCCTATAAAAACAAAAATTCTTTGAGAATAAATTAAAATGGATCGAGGTGAGAGCCTGAGGGAATTGTGCAATGTTTTTTTCAATTTCCCTGGGTACACAGCATAAAGAATAATCAGTTTCACTGATATGACTTTAAAATATTTTATTTTTCAAATCTTTTTCAATAAATTCTACCATGACTATTTCCCTTAAGCTAGCACTTTGCTGTCATCGATATGAGTTACTTAGACTGATTTTATTCCGTGTAGACTTAGTTCTTGCCTTCAAATTTTTGTTTGGTTAATTTTGATGTAATGTGGGATTACTAAAATTGCTGAACAACCACGATGACTATTGCATAAAGATGACAATTGGTTACTTCGGCTTTTTGGTTGTTTGGGTGAAGTCGTAAATTTGGTCAATTCTTTTTAGGGAGTTTTGTTTATTCTATATTGTTAGTTACTTTAGCAAATTTGGGACGCATATAGTAATTCCACATTTTATTTGGAGGGGGGGGGGATTTTTCGTTCGGTTTTTTATTTGAACTATGCGGTGAAGATTTTGGATTTCAATGCCTGCAGCGTTTTTCATATTTTTTAGTTTTAAAATCAAGCTGATTAGCCAAAACTAATTAAAGTGATTTCTTTCTTAAGAAATCTTGGTAGAAACTTTCCTCGCTACTGGCCAATTGCAACCGGTAATTATGTACCTACATAAAAACGCTAGACTAAGTAATGTTGGTGCAAATAGCTCTACTTCTTTTTATGCCGATCGATGATTCCGGCTTTGAAACTTTAAATAAATAAACTTTTCTACACAAACTCGCTCAAGCAAACCGACGACCACCTTTGCGTTAATGAAATTATAACTTATCTCAAAATTTAAATTATGTCGTTTAGTTGTTAAATTATATATTCAGCCAGCGGCTAATCGTATCTTGAATATTATAAGCCAATGGAGCTTTCAAAAAAAAAAAATAAGTCAGAGCACAACTCAAATCTACGGTAGGTACACCAAATTGAATTGACTTTTTAACATTTAATTCATAATCATTAAATGTTTTAATCTCACCTGTGCCACCGAAATTAAAAACACTCAATTTTGTATTCTTTGCGTCGAGAACAAAAAAAAAAAACGTTTGGTAAATCGACCGTTAAATTATAATAAATTATAAATATATTAGTCGCAAACCGCGATCATGTCATTCATTAAAAAGCAACTACGTATGTATTATGTACATTCAACGACATATTTAAATTTTATATTTCTAAAATAAATAGCGGAAAAAGCAAACAATTTCGCACCCAATGCTAATTCTATTTTTTTATTATTTCGTTTTTAAGCCAGCCAACCAGCAGACATGTAACATATAAAACATCATTTTTATACTCTTTGAGAATTTAACACGACAGAAAAAAAAGTAAAAGAAAAGTAAGCGTAAGTAGGTATGTATATACGAGTAAGTATAAAAAATCTTCCGACCGAATGACCCACAAAAAATAAATGTATAACATAATTATTGAGCAAAACGATTGGTCGACGAATTAAAATATTTTCCCATAAACTGTCATTCGATATAATAAACGACGATGTGATTGTGTCTCTAAAATATATCGACCATATGTACATAATATACTTTTCACTTGTAGCATGATCAGATTCATTGTATAAATATGATATTTACATACATGGTCATTTTGATCTTGATCTTCATCTTATTTATTAACTATTATCAGCTTCAATTGTAATAATAACAGAATTTATGTATGTATTAAAAAAAGCCGGTTAGTAAGACAATTTTCTTCTTATCTCGCTGCGAGACAGTTTGTGATACTTGCACCCGTATACTTGTACCTACATATACAATTGATCTACAGATGATCATACGTTTTTTTTTTTGTGTAAATAGCATTTTGATTTCATTACCTCCTAGCATAATTACATTTATTTAAACCTGTCTTAAAGAAAGTAAAGTGAACAAAAAAAACTGTAAAAAATATCAATATATACACAAGATGACCGATCACATTATTATCATCAAACGAGGAATGAGAAAAGATCATGAAATGTAAATTTTTTGTTTTTTTTTTATGATTTAATTGTAAATCTGTTTAGATTTGAAAGTCATATTTAAATGTTTAAATTGCACAGTAAATTATGTATATGTACTGTACATAAATTTATTTTGATTTGAGGAAAGAAAGTGCAATCTCTATTTAGATAGTTTAGAGCTAATTATAATTTGTTACGATAAATAAATGTAATTTCATTTAAATGATCGAGATGAGTTGAATATTTAACATAATTTTTGAATGGCATATTTGTTGTTGGGTGGTGGTGAGAGATGACTGCCGATCTATACACAGAAAACACTCAAAATGTAACCAATGTATTGTTGAGACACGATTTTTTGTGTGGAATAGTCTAAGCCTGCAAAAAGTTTGTAATTTTGGATCTATATAGGTAGAATGCTAACAAATAATTATTTTGTCATTATCAGCAGATATAGTCAAACGATTCCACTAATTGGTTGCAGTCATTTAGTAAATTGTTACTCATATCAATTACATATCTACTTATTGCTTTGAGTAGCTACTGACAATGATCTCTTTCTATTCATATCGGTGCGTTTAATTTCAAATCACATGTTTGTGTTTCATATAGGTAATGTTCTATTGAGTTTATTTCCATGTATAACTGAATTAAATAAAAAATCTAAATAAAAATGAAACTAAAGCTTATTTATCTCTGCACCAATCTTGCCGTTAAAGATGTTTTGACATCATTGTAAATTTGCACCCACACCGATGCCAGGATCAAAACAACAAATTATTGCTGATTTGGAGAGCGGTAGATCGAAATTGAACCTGAATAGGAGAAAGAGACTATATAATTCATTATATACACTTTCTTACACAAAAAATCGCTTATGTAACAAGTATAAAACACAGCGTGCATAAATTAAAATTGAAAATAAACGCATCATAGTACTTCTCAAATCATAGAATGTTAATTACATAAAGGAAAAATATTTCACAAATTGGATTACGATGAAATATAAATGGGAACGTGAAAAACTCTATGTCCAAGATAATTACCTATTTCAACCCCAACTGAAAAATCCTCAAAGTGGTTGATTAATGAATATGTGCAATATTCAGAGTTTATGAGTGACCAAAATAAGAGATGTCACCCTTAGAGTCGATGTAATAATGGTTTTATTTGATGTTACTGTTAAATATATCCCAATGCTCCTGTAGACATCGCATTGACAACATTGATCGATCAATTGATTGATTTTTACCAGAGGTATCGGAAGTATGTAATGAGGTAGGTAAGTAAATTTAACATTAATTTAGTACCAATGAGCACAAAATGAACACGAAATGACAATGTTTTATTAGTAAATACAATAAAAAGGCACTGAAAAATTCCAATTATTAATGCAAATGTTTTTGATTAATAAAAAATGGTTAATTCATCCAATCTACTCCAGGAATCGTTTTTAGTACCAACATTTACAACATTTTAATAAGAAGTCACAAAAAATGTGATTTGGCACTCTATCAAAATCTAGCCCTAGATTTACTCTCCTCGACTGAGACCTTCATCTCTCCATCTTTTCTTGCAACGTGGTTTCTTCAAAGGTTCTATTAACTTTAAGATTCGTTCAATAAGTCCAATCTATTATGCCTAGTCTTATAGCGATAAGCGAGAAGTTCACTTACTGAATATTGGTATTAGTGCCCGTATCATTGAAACTTTTTTGACCGCCCTAAATATTACTTTGGTACAGTTAAAAATTTAGTTTTACAGCTGGTTTCAATTTGGTTAGGAGCTTTCACGCTAACAAATTTATTAACAACTTCTTCAAATAGATGAATATTGTTGTTCAATTGCTAAAATTACATCAGCCGAACAATTCATTGCCCTAATTGGATAATTCGATATGAATTAATAGTAATTTGATGGCTATAATATAACTTTTACTGGTTGCCGAGTGGTCAAAGGACCAAATGAGAAAGTATTGGTGGATATGGCAGCCAAGCATTTAATAAAAAACATATGGCTTTTTTAGGTTAAATTAAATTAAAAGAATTATAAGTTCTAGTCTTCTAAGGACTTCGTTCTTCGAAGCCGTCTTACTGGATTTTGGTTGTTCAGCATATGACGCAAATCCGTATTTTCTTGTTGATTGAGGCGCTGTACGTGTTTTCTAGCATATTTCTTAATAAGTGGGTTCGAGCTTAACCTCCATGTTGTCTCCAGTTGCCAAGATTGAAGTAACATCGGCAAATGTTGTAATATTTGTTCCTTTTGTGCTTGGCACGTCTCGCTTATAAAGTATACTTCCTTGTGAAACTCCAGCCGATATTTTCTTTAATTCGGAGTATTCCTCTTGTGGTTTATATTCGAGGCCTCGGTGCCATACTTTGTCGAAGGCTTGAGATATGTCCAAGAAATACTTGGCATATTTTGTTATTTTCCAGAGCATCTTCAATTAGATCTGTGATTATGTGCACTTGATCTATGGTCTCCCTATAAATCCAAATTGGTGAGGAGGAATGAGTTTTCTGACTTCTATTACTGATTTTAACCTCTTGAGTAGTAGCTTTTCAAATAATTTTGAAATTGTAGGAAGTACGATGTTTTCTTGTTTGGCGGCGTATTGGGTTTTAGAATCATTATCACCTCTGCCACTTTCCACTGGTATGGAACGTATTTTAATCTGAACGCTGCGTTGATTACTTGCAGTAATTTTCGTAATACTTTTTCTGAAAGAGTTTTAGTGAATACCTATCACTGGACTTATAAGTGATAGGTATTCACTAAAAGATTTGTTCTTGATTTTTTTGATAAGCATTTTTAATTTGTTGCTTAAATTATTAAATCGTGATTTGCTTTGTGGTGCTTGATTCTTCTGCCAGATTATTCGCGCTTTCCGTTTTTCTCTAACCAGATCTCTCACTTCTACTAGATAGTTGATGTGACTGTCCGTTTGATTACAAGAAAGAGGTATACTCTGCCACTCTGCTTGCAGAATACTGTTGTTCAACAGCACCAATTGAATATCAAGTTAATACTGTGAGAACCAAACTAGGGACCATGGCTTAGTAGGAAACTCTGTTAATCCTAGCCTTATATATACTTCTCTAAATTTGACGACAAAATTGAACAGCTTGCATAATTTTAATTTTTTTAACATAGCTGCTGCAGCCAACAATTTATTGTTAAAAGCGCTCGATATTATTATGAGGGTGTTATCTCTTTCGAAGATTTTATAGTTTTGAAAAATTCCGATTTGTTAATTTAATTTTATTTTAGCTTAAGTTATTGATAAATTTGTTTATATCAAATTTAAAAGAAAAACCCGACACAAGAGACATGACTTCATTCTTTTGCATTGATTTTGCTTATAATTGCATTAGAATTTAGCGATTTAAAAATTTAGAATAATACATGAAGATTTAAGAATTCTGGAAATTAGCAAAATTTAAAAGATTTTAAAATAAATTTAAAATTATTTGGTTATAAGAATTTAGAAGGTTAAAAAATTGTAAGTTAGCAATATGTTAAAGGGTTTGGGAAGTTACAAGTTTAGAAATGTATGAATACAGAAATTTCGCAATTTAGGAAATTTGAAAATTTAGATAATACGCTTTAATTTGGAATTTAGTTAAATTCGAGATGTTTTAAATATTCGATAATTAATTGTAGGATGATTGAGGAATTAATAAGAATTTGGATATTAAAACATTGGGAATTATTGAATGTATAAATTTAGGATATAATTGAGGTAATTGTTGTTACTAAATCAGTTTATTTTTTACCAATTATATTGTAAAATTATAAGGGAAGACGAGAATTTATAAAATACATCGAAAAGGCTTCAGTGTAGTATACGGCTCTCAGCCATATTTTATTTTGATATTTTAGGTTGCTGAGAAATGGGATTTTGATACAAAATCGACCTAATTTTGTGTTAAATTCTCATTTCTCTCTTTTTCTCTCTTTATGCTTAGTTTAATTCAAAACCCGAATTAGATTTTAATCTAAAGTGTGTTCCTACAAATTCACTTAAATTGTATTTAGAATTCATGAATATAAATTGTGGCAAAAATTTGTTTCAACTGACGATGTAAGAATTTTAAGTTTTGAGTCAAATTAGGCTATACAGAATAATTAGAATTGGATTTATTGCAAATATTCGGACTGATTTTGTATGCGGTGGGATCGCTATCATCATCCGCATTTAAAATTAATACATCAAGCATCAAAAGCAATCAAGTATAAACACAGTCTTCAATACAAAAGAGGATATTTTGATAACAGTCAATTTCAAAATGACATTAAATATTACATAATATAGACATCAGAACACGAAATATCCTTTTTTGTATAACAATACGGTTTAATAAATCCTGTTTTAATTATGCAGTTTTAAATGGTTTACTTTGTTTAATTTGGTAGTTTATTTATTGTAAGTGAACTAACGTTTTATTAAAACTTCTAAATTAAAACATCGGCATAGACATAGACACAATGCCACCAATAATCAATTTAATATCGATTTTAGTGAAAATGCTGTTGTTTAAAGGGATTGACGTACTATTTAATGAAAATAAGTTTGAAAAATAAGCCTATCCGAAATAGGCAATAATGAGATATGCTCCGGAATAGAAAAATTCTCCTCCACCATGCTTTAAAGTTTTAAAAAGCCTGAATTAAATTGTCATCAGTATAGCAATTTAATTAATTTGCCTTACATTTTGAAGAATTTCTTTTTGTTACACATTTTACAACAAATTGGAATAAAATCAATGTACTGAGTTGTTGTTGTCAAAATAAAAAATGAAAAAAATGTTTTCGTTAAATCTATTAAAATTTGAATTACTCGCGGTATTCAATGATAACCTCTAATTTTGTGAAATATTTGATCAGCCTATAGAGTGTTTATGATAATTAAATAGGTTAGAGTTTTATGTGCTTTCAAGTTTTGAAAAGCTTGAACCTAACTACGGTTAAATTGTCGATCGAAACAATTTAATTAATTCGGTTTCTTATTGCAGCAATTGTTTAACATTTTACAACAATTCGAATAAAATCAACGTATCGAGTTGTTGTTGTCAAAATACGGAATGAAAAATTGTTGTTGTCAAAATACGGAATGAAAAATTGTTGTTGTTAAATCTATTTAAATTAGAATTACTCGCGAAGTTGAAACATAACCTGTATTTTTGTGAATAATTTGAACAGCCTATACCGATGTGAAGTTAGCCCAGACTTACATCCCAGAAAAAAAAAATCATCAGGCAACACTACAATTTCAACGTTATCCCATCCCAGCATTATTTCATATCATATATAATTTACTCTAGCCCAGAAAATAATTTTTGTTTTATTTTAATACATATTTTATTACATAGAAAATCGCACAAATTAAAATCGTAAATTATACGGGAATTTTTAGAAGAAAATACTAAATTTTAAAGAAAAGGGCCTTAAAGTTAGAATAATATCAAGATTTGATCGGGGTGGTTCTTTTCCGGAAACCATCGGTATGATTTCACATTATCTAACTCTATAAATAATATCGAAATGATTTGTTTGTTGAGATTATCGCTATAATTATTTAAATTAGCATAGTACTGAATAATACCGGAAAAGAAACATCCCGGTCAAATCACGGTACTATTTAAGGCCATTTTCTTTAAAATTTAGTATTTTCTTCTATAATTTGCCGTATAACATATTATTTAAATTTTTGCGATATTCTCAATAAATAAAATAAAACAAAAATTATTTTCTGGGCAAGAGTAAATTATATCGGTTGGGCTGGGATAACGTTGTAATTTTAGTGTTGCCAGATATTTTTTTTTTCTCGGGATGAAAGACGGGGCTAACTTCACATACAACAGCCTGAATAGAGTTGGTTTATGATAATTAAATAGGTTAGATCTTCATCTGCTTTTAAGTTTTAAAAAGCTTGAAACAAATTACGATTGAACAAATTGGAATAAAATCAATGTACTGAGTTGTTGTTGTCAAGACAAAAAATGAAAAAAAAGGTTTTTGTCAAATCTATTAAAATTTGAATTACTCGCGATGTTCAAACATAACCTTAATTTTTGTGAAATATTTGATCAGCCTATAGAGTATTTATGATAATTAAATAGGTTAGAGCTTAATGTGCACTCAAGTTTTGAAAAGCTAAAAAACAAACTAAGATTAAATTGTCATCAGTAACATTTTTATTAATTTGGTTTCATATTGAAGCATTTTTTTAGTTACACATTTTACAACAAATTGAAATAAAATCAATATACTGAGTTGTTGTTGTCAAAATACGGCATGAAAAATTGTTGTTGTCAAATCTATTAAATTTCGAATTTCTTGCGATATTCAATCATCAGAAATTTTTTTTTTATTTTTATAATAAATATAGGTCTATTTTTATGAAATATTTTATAAGCCTTTTATGATAATTAAAAAATAAGCTATAGAGCTTTATGCCCTTTCAAGTTTTGAAAAGCTTAAAACAAACTACGGTTAAATTGTCGTCAATAACAATTTAAGTAATTCAGTTGGATATTAAAGCGTATTTTTTGTTACACTTTTTACCTAAACGGTTTACCTAAAAGGTTCAATTTGATTTGTAAAATAATTCCTCTTAATGGAGCACTAACTTAAAATTTCGTCAATATTAAAATAATACCGCTGCAAAACTGCTAACATCTAGATGAATAATCAGCTTTACAGCGAAATAGCTTTCCATGTATCATTGGGCGCTTTCAATTCCTTCAACATGTTGTCATTAAAAATTTACTGATGGAAAAAATAACATTCGATCTTAACATAACAACAAATTGTTCAAACTTTCTTAATAGAAGAATATCTAACCGCTACTGAGAATTTCTTCTTTCCCTCGTTAGACGCGTTTTTATCTGAAGAAAAAAGCAATTTCAATTATGCATTCAAGTGAGAATTTAATAAATGAGAAAATGCTGTTGTTTGTGTCTCTTTTGTGAGTGCTCTTTTGTGACCTTAAGAAGGTCATTACATCTTTTAAAATTTATGTTCCGACAACAATTATACTTTACTGATTTTTTTTTAAAATCTAGATTTGATCAACTTGATACTTAATGAACACAGTTTTCAAAGTCTGCCAAATTGTTTAAAGAATGCTAAATAAATTATAAATTAGCTAATTATTTTGAGATGAATCTTCATCATTTGCTTAAAATAATATTGGCGGATGTTGCAACTTAATTTAAAGTAGTAACTCAACACTATCGAAATATACTATAGACTCGAATAATTTCGAAAAAGTTCTAGAATAATGGCGATATTCTAAACAAAATTGGAATATTCATGAAAATCTTGAATTATACTTTATCTTGAGAAATCTCAAAGCAAAAAACCTCTTTCTCGAAATAATATCGAAAATATTCATCGATCCTCGAATATTCTAATATTGGATGATTTCGAATAAATTATATGCCCAAGCACCTTTAACGTTATTCAAACCCACACATTTCTTGAATTTCGAGCACCTTACCCAACTCAATGTTAATGTTAAACAGTTGTAATTTTTATAGTTCCCCATATTTACCGGATTTTTGATTAAATAAAAATTTAATTTGCCCCCTCAAACGAGGTAAATCAGGTTTATTTTGGAAACCATATTAAGTGAAAGGTAAATGCACATTTCTAAAGCAACAATGGTATTATTTGTTTGATTTCGGTGGGATTATTACGATTTCGACAGAGTGTTGTGCCGATTTCAGTCCGGAAGTTCCAGATTGCATGTTACTGCCTACAGGCTTACTGATGATTTCGAGATCATTCAGTATGTTGGATATTGACAATGAGAATTTGTTCATTTTTACGAGAATCATAGTGACTAATTAAAGGACAGTAAAGTACAGAATTTGATTTGCCGATAATATCGAAATTCCAAAAAAGTCCAATGCTATTTGAGAGTTCCGTTATTCGAGTTGCCTGTTTTTTGTTGCGATTAGCGTTAACTTGCTTGATGTTTCCGACATTCACAAATTATAGCCGCATTTTTTGACGTTTGATCTGATTCGGATCAGATCATGTTTCATGAACCGACCATACAAATTGGTTGTTGTTCTCAATGTAAACCTTGATCTGATCTGGATCACTATGCGTCAAGAAATGCGGCTAATATTAAATGTTTTTCGTTTTCTAGATTTTTGTTACGCAGACTTCTAGAGATATCGAAAGTATTCATTAATATCCAGGTTTTTCGATATTATTGAAATGTTTTGAAATCATTCGACTTTTAAAAAGATTATTTAAGTTTGTGTGGGGTATTCTAAATTTTTTAGATTTTAGTAGATTTTGAAGATTATTCAAAATTCGTTTTAGCCCGATAGATTCGATATCTGTAAGTTTTCCAAAATTTGCAAGGTTCTTGAAATTCCGACGATTTTTAAGTTTATTTCAAAATTATTGAGATTTGTCAAATTATTCGAAGTTTCGAATATTTTTTTTGGAGATGTTTAGAAATTATCAAAGAGTTGGATTGCATGAAATTTTTGATGATTTAATTTTTTAAAACTTCAGCAAAATGTTAAACAAAGTCTTTTTACGTTGTTTAACTTAGGAAAAAGTGTCTTCTAAGTCAATATTGATTCGCGGCTTAAAATTGTCTTTCTTTTTATTTTGATTAATTTCAAGCTACCGGTAAAATCTTATTTACCTGAAACGGTAAAGTTTTTTACCTGTAAAGAAAATATATTTGTAGTTAAACCCAAACTAAACTTAGACTCTGAAATTCATAGAAAATCTCGAAAATCCCGATGTTCCTAAGTCGATAACATAATGTTAACATATAGCATTTATGTCAAATTCAACAAACTCGAATAGTCCCTGTTAAAACAATTTTTTGGGATAAAATTAAACTTAATTAAAAAAAAAGTTAAACTCGCCCAAATCCGGAATCCTGATTTTGTAAGCATTACACTAGCTTTGGGAATTTTTCCGAAATTGCGACAAAACGAAATTATGTAAATTTCGTGTTTTCGTAATGCTTACATAATCACCTTTCCTTGCAATTGCGACTTTGTGAGTCCTTTGGAAGTACAACTTTCTGTGCAATTGAAGTGCATTAGGCGGACAATTTGCTTGCGGCTTCTAATTCTTTCATAACAATTTGTTTTACCAAATTAAATAAAAACCCAAATTAATTCTGTGTAAATTGAATACTTGGTAAAAATCGGTTATTATTGTTGATTACCTAACTGAAAAGTTTAGAATAATCAGTTTACCTTAATCTGTTTTAAACTTCCTACCAGCACCCTGTTTCCCTAAAAAATAATATAATGTGTAAACGGGTAAAGTTGGGAAAAGCAAAGCTTACTTTTATAAGATTGCAATTTTTCGATTTGAATGCTACTAAATTAATAACGAAAAATTGCAAACTGATACAAGTAAGCGTTGATTTTTAGTAATTTTCATTTACACATTAGTTTAATTTTTAGATAATCAGGGTGCAGTAATGAGTTTAGCAGCTATAGGTACGCGGCGGGGTCTAAGCAACCCGTAACAAATTTTTAAATAATTTGTTTGATTGTGTAGAGTGTTCCAAAGTACTAAAATCAATTTATAAATATGTTGAAATTTCTAAAAAGTACAACCAACAAATTCAATTATTGCATGCGTAAAAATTTTAATCAGGAGCCGCCGCTACTTCATCAGGAATACTCACAAGGTCGGTGCTTTCTCTTTTGACAAATTTCCAAAACTCTTACCACCCCAATTTAAAATATTCCCTGAATATTAACAATTTATTTTATACTGTAAATATTGAATATTTTTGTATCTCCCGAAATTTAAATTTCAAAATTCACCGAGTTGAGAAAAAAAAATTAATTTTTGCGGTACTTTAAAAAAATCTAATAATTCACATTATGTGAAGTTTCAGTTCAATATTCTGAAATTGTGGAGAAACCTGGAGGTTTAGAAACCCAATTTTAAGCTAAAAACAACATAATGTAGAATATTAAATTTAAAAAATTATAGGCACCCCTATTAATTTATATTTCTAGTCATCTATTAAATTTAAAATTAATGAAATAACGAATTTTGATTAATTTCAATTTGATATTCCAAAGTTCGACAAAATTCGTTAATTCCACGCTTTACAATCATGATTTTAAAATTTCTAGCACACCTATTAAATTTTATTCAATTCAAGAATTTTTAATTTCGGTGTTTACCTCTTTTACCAATTAATATTATAGCCCAGAAAACACACAAAAAAAAAAAAATTTGGATGTTACAATCTTGGCGTTGAAATTAGATAACAACATCCAAATGAAAAAAAAATGAAGGCTTAAAAAATAAAATTTCCAAATTTATCAAAATATCAAAATTTAGTTATTCTTATTTAAAATTAATTGATATTTTTGGTTAGAATTTATTTTATGGATAAAATTTAGAATTTGTTGTTTTAATAAGAAAATGTCAAATTTTGAATGCCTCTTGTAAATTTGGATTTAGAAATTTAGGATCTTGAAATAATTATCTTGAAATTTTAATTATCAATTTTAATTATTAATTGGATTAGGTCACTATCTATAAAGAGTAGAACTTTTGCATATTTTGAAACCAATAAAATTTTAGGTTTTGCAACAGCTAATCTAAATTATAGTTCGCTGAGGTCTTTCCTTATCTTGGAATGAATTCTCATTTTGTTTTTAGAGTAATCCGACGAGGCTTTCATCCAAAATTTTTTGTAAGAGTTAGTTAAAATTACATTAAATCAAATTAAAGACTATTTTAACATTTTAGTTCTGCTTTGAATAAAGTCGATCCTAAACAAAACCAAGCAACGTTCCACAATATTTTTTAATATTATTTACGTTTATAAAAAAACTGGCAATTTGGCATTTACCAAACAAAAAACAGCATATTGAATAATAATAATTCACAATTCTTTTCTAAGTGTAAATACCTTTTCACCCGTGCGATATAATTAATCATGTGTACTTAGAAATTTTAGATTGAATTAAGCTAAGATAATATTTGCAAACCACTAGAGGTTTTATTATTGATCAAATCGTATATTATACATACCTATACATATTTATATTGACATAACATTTTATTTATATTTTTATAGAAAAGTGAAACCATTAAATCTTTTTTATGTATATGGGTATACCTTAATCTTTATAAAAGTAAAATAAAAAAAATTATATTGAATAAGTTGATTTCATAATCTTAAATGTCTATTTATAAGTTGTTTTTAGTGTTTTGTTATATAGTATGTGTCTAAATATTTTTTTTTTTTAGTTTTTAGCTAATATTATGAATTAAGAAAAGTGGTGTCGCGACTTGCACGTTGGTGCGAATCAAATATTTGATTTGACCGCACACAAATAGCTGAAATATTTGTCTTTTTATGTAAGTTTCTTCAAACCACAATGCATTAATAATTTATTAATAAATCAAAAAAAATGTATTTTGATTTAAGGCTAGAAATGAAATTACATTTTTTTAATTAGGTAGTAAATTTTATTGTAAACCTTGGAATGAATGACACCTTGATAAAAATGAACTCTTTATGTTGTGGTAAGGATGTAATTTATAGATTTCTTGTGGGTGTTGTTTAGTGTAAAAAACAGTATGTGAAAACAGATGAAAAGAAGTGATATACATTCGCACAAAGTGAATGCATATTTTAATCTCGGGTTTATTTATTTAAATTTTAGTCACTCATTATAATTTCTCTTATTGTTTAATTTAATTGATCAAATTGTTTTAAAATAAAACTATTTTTTAATGTAATCAAAGTATTTTAATCGGAATACTAATTTATTAACTTGTAGCAGCTGTATACATATCGGTTCATTTGTGAGCTTTTAATATGGTGAAGATGTAGATGTGCCCGATCATCTTAAATAATAATTATTTGAAACAAAAAAAAAATTAAATTTTGATTGTAAAATTAAAAATTGCCACAACTTGCGGTTTAACAATATTGGAGCCAGAATGACGTAACTACGAATATTCGTAGCTGAATGTTATAAATTACTCTTATTTCGTATAGCTATAGAAAATCCCTGTCTTAGTTTTCAAAACTTGAGTTTCAAACGAATTGTTTGCTAATACATAATTATGTAGCCAAACATAAAACCAAACAATATGTTGATGTAAAATGCATTCCAAAAAAAAATTGTAAACCTGTTAAACTCCAAAAATCTTAAAAGAATAGCTGTACGAGAATTCCAACACAAAAACTTGTTGTAGCTTTTTCTACCCTGCCACATATTTAAAACTACCAAATTTTTCGGTCCTCAGTCCAGCGAAGGCTCAAAACAAAAATATTGTCAATAGTGTCTCTGTCGATTAGCCGAAAGCATTACCTAACCGGTCGAACAGCGCAATTATTTGCTTAAAAAATTATTAAAAACCTACGATCCAGAATGATCCAGCGTATTTGGCTTGTGCGAACCAAATAATTATCTTACTCCAGTACCTACAGAGATTTTGGTTGCAAAATGAGGATTGATTTGAAGATTACCGGAAGGCAATAGTATTGGTATCGAATGGGCGTTTTTTAGTTTTCCATTTAACATGATGCAAAAAAAATCGCTCTTTCAACAAGAATAAAAGGGATAACATTTGCCGTCTTACTTTGGTAAAAGTTATTCCTATCAGGATAGGAATGAAATTTTGCCCAAAGTAAGAGCAATTCTTCTTCAGAATAATTTTTTTTTTTTTTACTTTAAATAGTTGGTACCAAGCTCTAAAATATAATTTATTATTTAGAATTTTAACAAATATAAATAGTGATGACAAATTATTGAATAAAGTATAATAATTTCAAATGATAATCAACAAAATTTAAAATTCTGATTTAACGAAAAATTAAAAATTGTTATTTACTACCAACTCATAAAACTAAATATATCTAATATATTTACTCTAGTGGTAAACACTAAAACTACGTGAAGAAGAGAATTTTTCTATACCTACTTCTCAGTCGAATGAAACTCTTCATTTCGGAATGAAAATTCACGTTGTTGTAAAATTGTCAAAGTAAGACTAAAACTATACAAATAAGATAAATAAGCTCAGAAGAGAACGATCGAAAGAAACAACAATATTCAAAATTTAAAAAAAATAAAAATAAAAATATTACGAATGGGGCTGACGACGAATGCATTTTTATAGACGAGACATTTTTTTGTTTACGTATGTGTCTGTTGTTTTGGTTTTCTATTAACGAAACCACATGAATGTCCTCGGATACAACAGCGATAGAGACAAAAACATGGATTCCTCATGTTAGAACAAAGGGAAAAATTACTCAAGGCGAGCGTAAGCACCAAAAATTTGAACCGATTTCACCCGCTTCCCTTGTTTTTGATAATTACACCATGAGAAAACGCATGAGAAAATACACTAATACAATAAAATTATTTGACGGCACACAATAGCAAAATGTAGAAAATTCTCAATCCTCAATCCTCATTTTGCGACCAAAATCGATGTCCAGGACAGCGATTTTGGTCGCAAATTGAGGATTGAGAATTTTGTATATGTACACGGTGTATAATATACATTTTGCTATTGTGTGCCGTCAAATATTTGTGTTGTATTAGGGTATTTTCTAATGCGTTTTCTCATGGTGTAAGTATCAAAAACAAGCGAAGCGGGTGAAATCGGTTCAAATTTTTGCTGCTTACGCTCGCCTGGAGTAGTTTTTCCCTTTGTGATAACATGAGGAATCCATGTTTTTGTCTCTATCGCTGTTGTAACCGATGACATTCATTTGGTTTCGTTAATAAAAAACCAAAACAAAATACATATACGTAAACAAAAAAATGTCTCGTTTATAAAAATAAAAACAAAAAGCAACATAAATAAATGATTTTTAATTTATTCATTCTTCTTCGGCCCCTTTCGTAATTTTTTAATTTTGTTTTTTTAATTTTGAATATTGTCGTTTCTTTCCAAGTTATGTGTGGGAGTATATACAGTGCGGTTCAATAGATTACCGCTACTCAATTCTGATGAGCAAAATTCAATTTCTAGCCGGTGCGTGTGAGATAGAAAAAATTGTGAAATAGAGAAAGAACGAGTATTTAGTACTGAATACAATAGCAAAATGAGAAAATCGCAGACTTCAGATTAACTGTGTTTTTGGTTTTGTTATGAAAAATGAGTCAGAAATTCATGACATTCTTTCGGTTCATTTGGTTACCGCCACCAAACATATTGTCGTTGTTCATGAATCTGAATAGTTTATTTTTTTAAAAATTTGAAAGTGAAGTTAAAAATTAGTATTTTTGTTATCAGTTTTTAATCATTGGGTAAGAAAAAATGTTTAACTTTATCAGAAAGGGCCATAATAGATTTGCATCATCAGGAAGGGTTTTTAGGCCATGCTATAGATCGTAGGATCGGAAGAGGTCACGAAGCCATACTAAATTATTTGAAGGATACAAAATCTTATGGAGGTAATTACAAAGGAAGGGTTTCAACGGCACTTATACCTCAGGATAAACGAAAAATTGTTAGATTAGCCTCCAATTCGTCTCACAACAAAAATTACCCTTCAAAATAGTGTTAATGCCAGTAAATCGACTGTCCGCCGTGATATTTTAAGTGCAAAATATCTGAAGCGGCTGAAGTTAAAGAAAAAACCACTATTGAATGGTGAACGGAAGCAGACATGATTGGAATTCGCAAAGGAACACATGACTTGGAATGTGATGCAAGGTCAAAATGTTAATGACTGGCGAAAAGTCGTATTTTCTGATGAAAAAAAAATTAACTTGGATGGACCAGATAGGTATAATTATTATTTTCACGATCTCAGGAAATTGGAAGGGTTTTTGAATCGTCATCATAGTAGCGAAGGGGACGTAAGGGTCTGGGGTTCAATCTCTTATTATGGCACAATCGATTTGATGTTTCAAAGTACAAAAATGACCGGAAACAGTTACAAGACCTTACTAGAATCTGTTTTCCCTCAAATCCATAACCTTTTTACACCACTCTCATGAATTTTTCTTCAAGATAACGCGCCAATAGACACAACTCGCGCTGTAAAATCGTACATCACAAGCCTAAATGTCCAGCTATTGCCGTGGCCAGCATATTCGCCGGACTTAAACATAATAGAAAATGTTTGGGGCTGGCTCACACATAACGTATACCAAGGAGGGAAACAGTATGATACTATGGAAGAGCTGATTCTAGGGATTAAAGCGGCCTGGGCAGAAATTTCACTCAATTATTTGAAGTCAATGTACGACTCACTTGAGGATCGTATTTTTGAAGTTATTCAGAATAATTCCACTAAATAAATTATATTTTAATATTGTATTTAAAATAAAAAATAAACTTTTGGTAAGAAATCAAACAAAATGCTATTATTTCATGTAATTTTTCAAGTGGCGGTAATCAAATGAACCGAAACAAAGTCATGAATTTCAGACTCATTTTTCAAAACAAAACAAAATACACATTTATCTTGAAGTCTGCGAATTTTTCTTTTTGCTATCGTATTCAGTACTAAATACTCTTTCTTTCTCTATTTCACAATTTTTTCTATCTCACACGCACCGGCTGGAAATTGACTTTTGCTTCTCAGAATTGAGTGGAGGTAATCTATTGAACCGCACTGTAAGAACATAATAAAGTGTAGTATTTTAATATATTCTCTTGATCGTTCTCTTCTGATCTTATTTATTTTATTTGTATAATGTTATCCCTTTTATTCTTGTTGATTTATCTCTCTTATTTGCATCATGTTAAATGAAAAACTAAAAAAACGCCCATTCGACACCAATCCAATTTACCAATACTATTATCTTCCGGTAATCCTCAAATCAATCCAAATTTTGCGATCAAAATCGCTGTCCGGGTGTAAAAACATTAAGGATTTGCCCGGTAAGTCTATAGTTACGAGCCACCAAACTCAGTTTTAATTTTGAATTAGAAAAGGTTCGAATTTCGACGGAAGATTTCCAATTATTTTGGGCAAATAAAAACTCTGTTTGTACGGGAAACAATATTTTTGACCAATTGGCATAGATTTATGCTTGGTAAACTAGCTCACCAATAAATTAATTAGAGACGGAACCAGCCTCGAAAACAGTTAATATCATTTATAAACTAATTTTATTGGAAGCCAGATGGAAGACAGATATCGGAGTGAAATTTATGCCAACTAACAAAATTTTTACTCAAAAAATTTTTACTGAAAGGGCTATATAGGAAATGCAATAAAGGTATAAAGATAACAGAAAATTATTTCATATCGATATGATCGAAGTACACTCCCGAACAACAAAATCGACTCAAACCTTTAGCGCTCACAGAAAGGCGAATTATTTGAAAACGACTTAACCGATTTTTACAAGACAATATTTGAGGAATAATGAGACTTCTTTCATGAAAATTGGTTCAGTACTTTTTTTAATAATGGATTTTGAATGGAAACGCAACCAAAATTGATGATTATGAAAATAAATATTGGGGATATTTAAATTTAAATTACAACAAAAAATTCAACCCAAACAAAAACAATTTTATTGGTTAATACTTAGTATTTCTCCCCCTTGCGTCTACAACGATTGGCATGCGATTACCCATATACCTTATTAAGGCTTTGACAAAGACTTGGGGGATCGCATCCCACTCCTCACCCAAGCCCATCTTGAGGTCACTGATGTTAGATGGCACCGGATTTCTCGCTCGCACCTTCTGTTTTGGTTCGTCCCATAAATGCTCAATTGGATTCATGTCTGGACTGAGGGCTGGCCGCCTCATCGTCTCAATACCACCCCCATTCATGAACTGCTGAGAGGTTCGAGCTGTGTGACACCGGGCATTGTCACGCATCAATATGAAATCTTCCCCTACATATCCTGTGTAGGACACTACATAATCCAAAAAAATGCCCTCGATATATCGTTCAGCCGTCAGACCTCCTCTATCAGGTACAAAAACTAAATCTGTTTTTTCGTCAAACGATATGCCAGCCCACACCATGCACGAACCGCCACCGTATGAGACTGTTTTAGCAAAACCGCACTGCGAAAATCACTCTCCTCCACGCCGGTAGACCCGGTTTCTCCTATCATTACCATCGATACATATTCTGCACTTGTCAGTGAATATAATGGATACCTACATTGCTCGATGCACCAATTGATGTGTTCGCGAGTAAATTCGAGTCGCCCTTTGCGATGGCGTACTGTCAATTTTGGGCCTCTAGCGGACCATCTTGGAGTGAGCTTGGCTTCCTTCAAGCGTCTTCTTACTGTCCATTAACTAGCGGCTACATCTCGCACTTGGCTTAGCCCCTGCTGGACATCGGCGCCCGTGAGATAGCGATTTCGCAGTAAAGTTAGGACGATAAATCGATCGTCCCTCTCAGATGAACATCGATGTCGGCTGGTATGCAGTCTCTGATTGAAGGTACCAGTTTCCTGAAACCTTCTGGATACTCTTGAGACAGCAGATTAGCTCATTTCTAACTGACGAGCGACTTCTCGTTGATTGCGACCTTCTTCCAATAAAGCAACAACTTGTGCGGCTTTTTCTAGAGTAGTATCCATGATTTTGTGGAAACAACGTATGAGACTGGTAGAGATTTATTCAGGGCAACGTCTGATAAGTGACTGATGGCAAAAATTGGTCAATGTGGTATTATATAGAAGATTGCAGCACTCCAATTGTTTTCACCGAAACATCGCATTTTGCTACGAATGCTTTAATTTGAAAAGTACTTTATAGATTTTAATGATAAAGGTGTTTTTTTTTAAAGATAAAATACTAAGCTCTCAATAAAACGTTGTTTTACGAAAATTGGTTCAGCCATTTTAAAAAAATATGCCTTTTTGCACGCGCGGAAGTTTGAGTCGATTTAGTTGCTCGGGAGTGTAGTTTTGAATGTATATTTAGCTTTCAAAAACCATTCCACTCAAGCACACAAGCAGAAGTCTTGCCGCATTAGTAGTTCGTATTTAGATTCAAACCGTATTTTTGGATTATGATTTTGAATTTCATAAATGCGTATGTTGCAGATCAGATATTTGTCAAAAATCTTCCCTAGCTTCAAAATACCCTATGGTTTACCCTACAATAAACCTGCTGGCTAATTTATCAAATTGTTTAAAAACGTTCTAAAAGTATTCCATTTTTCACTCAATAAATTTTCACTGATAGACTAGAAAATAAAAATTTTCAATTTCAACTGAAAGGAAAAGAAATAAAGCTAGAAAAATAGAAAATTATTTGGAAAAAGTTTGAGTGAAATTTACTATTAAATGCGGAATTGTCGGGTTCGTCTGGCACCAATATGATTCAACGTAGTTTTGAATGTATATTATTTAGCTTAAAGAAAGCATCCCTTATTCATACACAAGATAGGACATTTTTGAAATTAGAATACCGAATTTTTTTTTCAAATTCAATATAACAGAACTCGGAACATATTTAATATCACTCAAGGAATTTTCGGGAATCGTTGAAATTTGTAGTCATGTGCATGAATTGAGTTTTTTAGCCATATTGATCATATCGATGTGATACGATACCCACCCCGACCATACAGCATTTAATACTAAATTTCACTCAAATGTTATTCTAAATAATTTTCTATTTCGATAGCTTTAGTGCATTTCCTTTGAGGAGAAATTGAAAAGTTTTTAATCTACCAGTAAACATTTGTTGAGTGAAAATTGGAATTCTTTAAGGGCACGGTGTACATTTTGTTAACTTGCCATGAAATTCAGAAGATGGCAGAGAAAACATTGGATTACAAAAAATTGATAAATTTGCTAGCAGCTTTATTGTAGGTTGAGCCACCAGTTATTTTAAAACAAATGGCACCATCAGTGGTAACCTGACAAGTTATAAAAACGTAATATAAGTACTTCACATCAACAGAAGTAGTTAGTCTATTGTATAAATCTCACTCTTTCGAATTTACGACTCAAACATTAGGGTGTCAACCGAAATTGAAAACTAGTGTTCAATTCAGATTTGTGGATATACAGAACCTCAACCGTTGACAGGGTCAACCAGAAACCGAGCTCAATAAAAAGCAAGAATAACAAAACCAGTTATGGAGTCTCGTGTGTCGCGGCAAAGAGCTAAGGGCTTACCAACAAAATGTTGACTAAGCAAGAGTAGTTAATTTAAAGATTTCAATATCAACGCCGCAAAACATAGGTAGTCAAAATGAAGGATCTATACAACAACCAACTTGCTATTTATAGTGAGCTTCAAAGGAGTAACACTAATTACAACAAGAATAGCGAGGTCAGGAAAACAAAGGATTACCTGCAAAAGAGGAAATTCATCAATATCGATCGAGAGATGAAAAAAAACTTCTTTGGTAGCAATCCATCTCATCCATATTGAACCGAAAGAGATTCGGTTAACAAATCCTACAATAACTATCGAATTGTTTCTACAAATTCCTATCAATCCAACCACCAACCAATATGCCAAGGTTCAGGGGTATCGCCGTCACTAGACAGTTCAGCAATTCCCTCTGTTACCAACAATCAGCAGGTAAGCAAGTCGGATGCAAGTACGAACGAAATTATATTCAACAACAGGAATGAAGACGTGAAAATGCGTTTGTATTATTGATTTATGGACGATGCGAAACATCTACTAGAACCTGAGGACATCAACGATCAGCTCCAACATAAGCTGCATAAACTCGATACCAGGATGGCAGTTACATTAAAAAATATTAGTGGATGCCACTCCTGAAAAAGAAGAAGAAGATACGATGCACTATACTTCAGAGAAGGCTACTTCTCGCTTTTAGACAATAACTTTGAGATGCTAGATCCAAAATCACCAGAGTGCTAAACAAACCAAAATCAAGGAATTCAGCAAAATGCGAGATCAAACTAAGACGAATGGAAATTCCATACTTCCTTGGCGATCCCGTGAAATGGACATCATTCCATGATTTATTTAGAACGATTATTCATGAAAATTATAAGTGACACCGTCAAGATGCACTAATTGAAAACCACGGTACTCGGAAGTGCGGGCAAATGAATAAGCCACTTGGAGGTAACCGGTGATAATTATCATGATGCGTGGAACCTGTTGGTAAACCGATACTAAAACAAAAGGCAGCTACATACTGAACCAATACGAGCAACAAACTGGTCCATTATAAGCCACGGCGATGATCCAAGTACAGATTGGAAAACAACAACCAAAACTGCTACGAATGCTAATAGATCCTGACTCACAAGTTTCAATTATCACAGAGGACGACAACGAAATCAAAACCGCCATCAGGTAGGTCACCGTGTAGCAGCACGTGTTTTGTCGAATTTCTCCTTTGAAATAGAAGCCTTGGTATTGCCAAATATAACACGGTATCTGCCTGAACAACATTTCCACGTTCAACAAGTATTTTGATGAACCAGGTTGTAAAAGGAATTCAAGGAGAACCAATCGCCCTACAGACACAGATAGGCAAGGATTATATTCGGAAATAAATCAAACAACAAGCCATCTAAGATCGGGCCACTGGTCACGTTGACGGACATCGTTAATTAGTTGAAGAAATTTTGGGAAATAGGAAGAAATACAACTCAAAAAACTTAAGAAAGAAGAACAAAAGTTATGTGAAGAAACATACCATCTCTCGGGTCGTTCAAGCAGAGAGCCTTCGCTATATTCATTCAACTTGAACGGTGATTGTCAATGGCCAGCGAATTCTTTAAAGATTATCGGAAGTGTATAGAAGGATATTGCAATCAGGGGCATTTGATTGAGAGTAAGGAACAGAACGACAGCGAATATTACATTCCTTATCATGCAGTGAACAAATCTACTAATACTACTACCAAATTACTCGTGGGTCTCAAATTACAAGAGAATCTGATGTCAATTCTACTGCGATGGAGAAAATACTATAGTTAGCATATACCTACAGCGTATATAGAATGAATCCACCGACAAATAAAAATACATCCGAATGATCAACAGTACCAGAAAATATTACGGATACATCTTCCGACAAAACGATAAAATCATATTAGCTCACAACCGTACAGTTTGGAATGGCATCTGCACCATATCTAGCTATCAAGACATTACAACAGCTGGCGGCCGATGAGAAGAAAAACTTCCCAATTGCAGCAAAAATAATTAGGAGCGATTTCTATATAGATGACTTATTATCTGGAAGTAAGAATCTGGAGATAGCTCAGGAGGCTCAAAACCGCAACTGATCACTATCCTCAACTCATAGAAAATGTCGATCCCGAATCGAGAACACTCGAACCTTTTATATTTAATGATGAAGCAGTAAAGACATTATGATTGATTTGGAATCCAGGCACTGATACGTTTAAGTTTAAGGTGAACCTCATATCGTCGTCCTAACTGTGAATTAACGTATCTGACATTTTTTCAAAATCTCATCTGTGATACAAAATGGTTACTCGTGAGAAACTCTGTCTGCATTTTTTGCACCTACGTTGGTTCACCGTTAGGACGAATATGTCTCCTAAGAGTCAATTAACGTTGGTGCCGGAATTCGGCTTCAGTTTCTCAAGACAAACATTTTGGTATCAAAGATGGGATTTTGAAAAAATTTCAGATACGTTAATTCCCAGTTAGGACGACGATATGTTGATACCCTGTTAAAGTTAGCCGAAAGTTTACAGCAGAAATTAAAAAGTCGATACTGCAGATTACGTTATTAACATTCCAGCCGAAAATAAAAAAATTGTGGTCATCAGCCGAAAGTAAATACGATACATGGATTGAAATAAAAAATTTTGTAAATAGTCTTACGTGGAAAACTTTGTTTAACCTAATCGCGGAAAATATCGGAAAATCAGAAGAATTCACAAAATTGGTACAAAATCAACCTAGAGTGTTATAACTGACGTTGAATGGTTTTTATTGAATTTGTCAATAGCTATCGGTGGAAAAAAAATTCAGTACAAGTTTCTCATGGGAAATCTCGGAAAATTCGATATTCCAAACATCATTAGAAAATTTAGCTGATGAGCCTGATTTTATAGGTACTACATTCATTTCTTAATTTCAACTGGGAACTTTATCAAATTTTCCGAAATTTCTTACGGGAAACTTGAATTGAATTATTTGTATGCTATGACTAATTGACAAGTCACATCAATGAAATCCATCTTCAGACATAACACTCTAGAGGCTGATTTTATTCCAATTAAAATATTTTTTTGGGGTTTCGCGAGTTTTCCACAATTTTTCATATGGGGAACTGGAGCCAGGTTTTGCCATATAAAAATATTAACAAAGGTCTTCAACGCCCCAAATCTAAATGCAAACCCTATGGATCTCCGGCGTAACCTGCGATCAAAAATTGCCAGAAGATATTGAAAACAAATGTCAACAATATTATGTCTCTCTTCCAAAGCTAGAGGATATATAAATTCCGAGGTGAATCAATTTTTCTAACTATTTCACATCAACTGAACTAGTTAGCCTATTATATAGATCTCACTCGTTCGAATTAACGACTCGAACATTAGGGTGAGATTTATCAGGCAGACATAGTTTGAAGTCAATATTCTCAAAGATTATAAAATGCACTTTTTTATTTTTTTTCAAAGTCTCAGAAATTAATTGATTTTGAACAGTCTTACACCAGGGTTTGATGCAAATATTCTTTAACTGTAGCAGGAAAAAATTTAGGAGTATACATCAAAATAGCAAATTTTCAAATGTGCTGAAGATGCAACAACTTGCTTAAAGGTTCAATTTAATTGAAATTCAAGCAAAATGATCTACAAAATTATAGAGGGTTTAAGCTTCAAGGTTCTACTCGTTCCTCTCTGGGAGTAGTAGAGCTTCAGAAACATGCACTCAAGCGCGGATCCAGCCTTTTCTGTTAGGGGGGGCCATTTTTTAAATTTGTGGTAGAAATCTATAGTCGAAAAAGGAAATGTATTTAATATTGAAGGTTTAGTAAGAAATAATATATTATTCAATTTGCATATAATGATAGCTGTTATTTATGAAGATGAAGTTTACCGACACGAGCCGATAGGCGAGTGTCGTAAATCATCTGAGTGAATAACAGCCATTATATGCGAGTAGAATATGATACTTTGTCCACGACCGACAAATAACATTTTATTTTATAATCAGATCCTTTAAATATCGCTAAAATAATTTTCTTCGACATTTTGACGTCACAGTTTAATAATAATAAAATTTAAATTAAAAAAGATATTCAGTCTCATGTTTAAATACCGGGTGATTTTTTTAACCTGATATACACTGAAATATCTCGGAAAATAAGCACTCTACGAAAAAAATTGTAAAGATCAAAATTGAATTATTCCGCGGGGGAAATACGCAGCAGTGTTAAAATTAGAACCCCCTCTCCCCTCCTTGAAGGTGGGGCGGGGGTAAATTTGAAACTAAGATAGGAAGCCCTATTTTTTATTGCAGATTCGGATTCTACTGCTAAAAATACGTAGGATTTGACTGAAACATTTTTTTCGGTTCGGCGCTGTAATTGACGATATTCAATTTTTATCACGGATTAAATATCTCGGAAAATAAGCACTCTACGAAAAAAATGGTAGAGATCAAAATTGAATTATTCCGCGGGGGAAATACAGTAGTGTTAAAATTAGAATCCCTCCTCCCTCCTTGTAGGTGGGGCGAGGAGTAACTTTGAAACTAAGATAGGAACCTCTATTTTTATTGCAGATTCGGGTTTTACGGCTAAAAATACGTAGGATTTGGCTGAAACATTTTTTTCCCATTCATGATAGATGGCGCTGTAATCGACGATATTCAATTTTTTTTTAGTTATCCTACTGAGAACCTACGCAAACGATTCTGCAATACGTCTGCAATAAAAATACCATGGTTTCGTTGTAAATTCACGAAGTTAGTCTTAAACAATTTGTATTTCTTAAATTTTCAATTACTGAAAAATTTACGACGACTTTTTCTTAATTAACGCCCGTAATCAAATTCATTATAGTTCGACCAACCAAAGTACAAAATATAAACATTTCAACAAATCATCCAGGTTTAATGTGATTACGTCAAAAAAACAAAATCCCAAAATTGTTAAAAAAAACAACATAACATTTTACACAATGTGTGTGAGTCTTGTTTACAAGAAACTCAAGGAATAAATTAAGAAAAAAGCCGAAAAATTTCTATATCTTCGTATACATCCATAAATTTACATCTCTATAATATATACCTACCAAAATAATAATTTAGAATCTTTTCAAGGTTTTGTTGTTTGGCAGTCTCGCGTATTTTTATTTAAACAGTTTTACGTCTTCTTCGTAATTTTTGGATTTTTTTATTTTTTTCTACAAAGCATATTTATTTTAGTTAAGACAACAAAATGTCAGAATAATGTAAAAAATTAATTTGTCACTCAAGATTTATTAACAAGTAAATTTTCATTTTTATAGAGCTTATCAGTACTTACGTATTTATATATTAATTATGTGGCTTGTGCGCAATGTTGGTTCTATTCTGCTCACACTAACATTGGTGCTATAGTTTGAAATTTCTGTAAATAAATAAATAAAAAAAACGTTAATTTTAAGCACATTTGGCAAGTTTCCGGTTTTGCTGTGTGAGTGAGTAGAGTATACCCACTTCGTTTGGTTCAGTGGGCAACAAGTACTTTTTACAAGTATAAAAATATATAATTTTTATGACTGTAATAAGATTATTAATAACCTTCATTATAAACAGCATTTATAACATAAAATAAAGTGCAATACATAACAGCACGGAGTAAAAACAAAAAAAATTTACTTCAATAACACTTTCACTTGCGTTCTTTTCCTTTACCAGACTTTATGACAAATCAGTTTTTTTTTATTTTTAATGTTTTAATACTTATTTGTGTTTAGTCTTTAAGAAACGGCAATAAAAATCTTAATTAAATTTTTGGTGCAACCATAAAATGAAAGTTGACATTCAATTTATAAAGATATATAACTATTTAGTTACTCGTTAGCAGAAAATTTTCCAATTTCCTTTCTAATCAAGGCGTGCAATTGACCTGAAGCTTGTTATTAGCAATGAGCGCTCACATTGGCTTCCAAGGTTCTTTATATTAAATAGAAAAAAAAATTCTTGCACATTGTTTACACAATTAAACGGAAACAAAACAAGCAACAAATAAAAAATCTTAAAACATATAAAGATTCGGAAATTGCAATTTTACAATTATTATTATAACTAAGTTGTAAACATACAGTTTTATGATGTACATAGGTACTTCGTATTATGATGAGCGATCATTATTCATTTTATTATTCGTATACAGACAACTATTCTGGTTGAGTTATTGTGGTGGGCATCGACCTTACTTACATTTATACATGTTCTTATGATTCTTTCTTTGAACGGATGAGATCAACTTTAAATAATACTTCGAAAAGAAATTTATCTTAGTTATATTAATGTGTGTGTGTGTTTTTGTTAAAATTCAGAACTATTTTTACTATTGCTATTAAATACCTTTATGTTTAGCTGTGGTTGGTTTCAACCATATTGCGAAATGGACGTCGGTTTGGAATAAAATAAAATAATTTAAAACTTTATCGACCAAACATAGTAACATATCGTATGTACGGTGTGGTTCTCATTCGAAACAATGTTCTTTTAAATTGCCTTTCACAGTTCTGACATACAAAATATTTTTAGTGGCTTGGGATGGTTAATTTAGCAAACCTAATAAATTATTATGCTTAAGCAATAACTCCCCCTACATCTCCAGGCAAAATTAAAAATGTACAAACGTTTTTCAGACGAAGCGTGGAGGCTATAAACATATAGGTATTACGAGAATATTTTCACCCAGCTTTGACTCTGAATTTTTTGAAAGTACTCCCTAATAATTTTTAGCTAAAATCTTTTGGAATTTGATCGGTTAATGATATGATCGTAAATTTTTAACCGGAGACAATTGCAATGAATAAAGAGACCAGACAACGATGAAATCTAGTTCATTTGTGTTACTGTAACATTAATTATATAATTTTCTAAACTTTTAGAGCTTTCAGAAGCAGCATCGTCTTCTTTGTCATGTCATTTCAAGTTATGCGCTCCTTTCTGCGTGAAGCTTTTGGTGTATAACTTCGAGATATCGCATCAAAATGAACATAAAAGTAAAGGAGAGTTTTGAAATGTTGGTTGATTAGTAGAACAGAAAGTAGTGGATTTAGGAAGCAATGAGGGATGGAACAAAAAACGTAAAAAATTGTTGGTGGAATAAAGGAAACACGAAGTCACACGAAGTAGCTCCTTGTCTCCACAAGTTTTAGATAAAGATAGTGCTAGTAACGCAAACATGTTCTAAGCTATAAAAGGTGATATTTTGTAAACTATTAAACAAATTTAGAGGGCCGGGTGATAGATAAAAAAATGGCGAGAAGAAAATTATGAAACTGAACTGGAAATACGATTGAAAGTTATTCAAAATTTTAGTAAAAAATCGAAGAATGAACGGATGGAGGACAAGGTAATTATGTAAAGCATGATAAAACAATCGAACATTTCAAATAAATATACAAATGTGAATTACATGTGGATATAGGGAGGGCCATAAAGCTCCAGAGTCTACTGAATTTAAGAATAATGTATTTTTATAGATTAGTAATCAGTGAGTGATTGGCTTTTGATGTTGTGGGAAACCCAAAAAATTTAACAGAAGAAAATTGAGTTCTACTACATTTTGTAGATTTCGAGATAAATGGTACCTGTGAATATTCCGGTATCAACAATAGTAGACTGAATATCAATGGAATACAATTATACTGTAATTCTTGAAAATTTTGTACTTAATACCGACTCTGCAACAATTCGAAAGTTTACAACGTCAATTTGTTGAAGAGCACGTTAGTATTTTAAAAGATATTTTAAAATTGACAAATGCAAATTTGCTCGAATTCAGACTTGACAAACGTAAATTAATAAAGTAGCAGATTGACTTCTTAGGATATAGATGAGAGACCAGGAATGCAAGCAATACATGCTTTGAATGTGAAAGGAACTCAGATTTCTTAATATTGTACAAAATAAAGGCACAAAACTTCCATTCCCGAAATTCATTATTCTTGTGTCTTTCTTTACGAGTTAAGTTCTATTATAACCACCAAAATTTAGGCAACTTAAATGTTTCATTTTATTTTTATACATCACTCATGCATCAATCATAAAACCTTACTTGCTTGGAATAGAGTTTGGTGTCTTTTTGTTCAAAACCTTGTAGTATCAATAATCTCTCTTTTATGATCAAGACTTCTAAAGCAATTTTTTTTAAATTTTTGTTCTAAAAACGATTTGTTTTTTTAAATCTAAATTTCTAAATATTTATTTTAAAGAATCATAGATTGATTAAAACCACAATTTTGGCACAATATAATCGGTAGCATCGCGTGAATAATTTCAATGAGTACCTAATATCGAAAGCTCTGAATAATTTTCACTAAAAATCTCGAAAGTATATCGCGATATCGAGTAATCTCGAAGCCTACAACCAAATATTTTTTAAATTCACAATATGTATTAATCCAAAATTATTTCGAGGATTTCGGAAAATCTCAAATATTCTAGAAAAATGTGATCTACATACAAACAAATCGATAAATCACTGATTCTGCAACAAGATGGAGCTGATCCCTTACTAAATTCGGGAAATATCGACAAAAGCTCAAAAAATCTTAGAATACTAAAATTACTTCGATATTCACAAAGCATATCTATTCAAATCTATAAAATCAGGGTATCACTGAGAATCTCGAATAATCTGAAATTCAGTCTTCTCAAAACCTTGAATAAGCTCGAAGTATGACAATAACAAGAAAAGCTCGAATAATCTTAGAGTTCTAGAATAATCTCGATATTTATATATTTCGAAATTATTGAATAATGTAGATAATTTCAAATAAATTAGATGCGAAATAATTTAATGCTAGTCAAACTCGCAAAATTTCAAACGCATTTCAAACATCGAAAAATCCCATAAAATCTTGAAACCTATAAGTTTCATAACATATGAATTTCGATTTTTTTCGTAATTACGACCACACGTGAGTATGTAAGACATTTTCAGTTCTCAGATCAGTTCTCTTCAGATTATGATAATCTACAATTTGATGTGCAATTAAAATGCCGACAATTTATTGTCTGAGAAGTACTACGTTTATTGCTTCAGTATTTCATGCTTTTAGTGTTCATGGTTCATGGTTTTGGTATTATTACTCGGAAATAAGAAGAGCTAGGCAGATTATGCATATATCGTTAGACAGAGTGTAGCAGTTTTTTTTTCTGGACCCTGTAATTATTGTATGGATTTTTTGTTGATTGAGAGTGAAGAGTTTGTTTTGCGCGATTAAGTTAATTGTAAGTTTTTTGGATGATACTAGAAAATTTGAGAAGATAAATGACGAAATAATTTGCTTTTGATTGTTTGTGTTGATTTGGAAAACGATCTCACTCGATCCGACACACTCCGAGGTTTTGTTGTGCTGGGAGAGAGTGGAAAAAAGAGGGAGGAAAGTTTGGTTTGTTGTGGATGGAAAAAGTGGATTTGGACTTGCTTTTTGGATTTGGACGGCAAGACAAAGACAACAAAATCTGCCAAAAAGATAATTTTTTTATTTGGGGATTTTTTGTTTGATGGGACAACGTTGCGAGGATAATCATCTTGATGGCGTAGCCTGATACAATCTGGATGTGCGATTTATTTTTGTTGTTTGGACTACGATAAGGAATCACAAACAATTCGTAAATATTATACAATTTTATTTTGTGGTTTTGGGATATATATCCTATATGTAAAATTATATAAATAGAATTTATAATTTTTATTTGGGACGAGAGTGTTCGCCATGCGATTATATATGTATATGGGGCATTTGCATTTAAATCTCGACATGTTTTTGTCCCCAAGCATTTTTTTGTCCCGTTTTGGGTATAAGTTAAGTATTTGATCATAATATAGACGTATATGAAAATGTATTTTTTTAAATTATTTTGGGCTTTTATTTTTAAAAAAACGAGTTTTTTTGTCATGAACGTTACTTATTTTAGATAAATCGTGATATTCAAAAATATAAATTTAATTCATCGACGTTTATTCACATTGGTGATATGTCTACTTCCAAATGGTATATTAATCTATTGTAATTTCAAATTAATAATTTTAAAAATAACGTAATGACGTATTTTTAGGTAACGTTCATGTCAGAAAAATTAAAAATAGCACAAAAGGTTATTAAAAAATGCAAAACACAAATTTGCTCATGCCCAGATTTAAAAGAAACAGAAATATGATTTAAAAATTATATTTAAAATTTTTTTTAATTCAAAATTTAATTAAATTATGATTCAAAAATTATATTTTAATTTTTTTATGTGAGATTTAAATGCAAATGCATATAATATAAACAGTTGAGTTTTTTTTTTGATAGACCAACATGGACTAATTATGGTCGGTAAAAGTAATTCAATTTTTTTTTTTTTTTGATTTAAAATATTTTTTTGTGTTTGATGCATCAAATTTTTTTTTTTCGTATATGTGTGAGAGTGAAAAGATTTATGGTTCCGAGGACAAAACAATGAAATCGGTGTAGGTAATACACAAAAAATTTGACAATTTAGTGTTTGGAGTGCAAACGTTATTTGCAATTTTTTTTTATTATTAATTATTTTCCGAGTTGCAACCACGTGGTCCGCCTTTACAAATACAAAAATACAAAAAAAAATAAAAATAAAAATTATTTTATAAATAAAATAAAATCTAAAGTAAATACAAATTTTTTTGTTGGCGGTAGTAACCTCGGTAGTACATTTTTTTTGGTATCGGAGCATTTATCACCCGCATAAGTTTAATCTTCGGATAAGAGGGTTTTTCCCAGGGGAAAAACTGTCGATAAAATTAGGTGAGTGTTGGATGATCGGAGTTGTCCAGTGAATTAGTATTTTATTTTGTTGTTTTTAAATGTTTCCAGCCAAGCCTTTATTTAGTTTTAATTATTAGTGTATTGTTTAATTGTTTTTTTTTTATTAGTCACCGAAATATAGTACTCAACCCCTCATCAGCTCACGCCTGAGTCCATGCAGTAGAATGGGAAAAGTTAGCCAGATAAATTTGGAGGACGCACAGTTTTCGGATCTCCGACGTAAGTAGGAGTGGCGCCCATTAAAAAAAAAATTATATATGTACATGCCGAAGATAGAGGATTGAGTTGTTTCGGGACTTAAAGTTGTAATGTTTAGTTGTTTTTGAAGAAATTTGTTTTTATGAAATTCGAATTTGTAATTATATACGTTTTTTTTTTTTCTGTTATTTGGGTTTTTTTAGACACCCGTCTCGTCTCGTGTGAATCCCGGCGGTACGTGTAAGTCTCGTCTCGGCTACGAGGAAAATGCCGTCCGTCACCAAAATTGATTTTGGAGGTAAACTGGATTTTTGTTAATTTTATTTGTAGAAAAAAAAATAAGTCAAATTTTGTTTTCCAAATTTATTCCAAATTCCAAATTTATATTCATAAAATTTTGGGGTTTTGTTTGTATAAATTGTAGGTTATTTAGGGTTTTTCTTTGTTTATACATTTACATAAAATAAAATTTTTTTTTTTATTAATAAAAGTACATAATTATTGTATGAGTAGCAGCATTTTTGTTTGTTTTTCGAAATCCGGAGTTACGTGCTTTACAAGAGGAAAGAATAAAGAAAATACATGAATGGTTCTGTTGGGTTGCGCCTGAACTATGTAATTGTTAACTTCTTAAAATTCTTTCAAATTTTTTTCTTGCCAAAGTTTTTATTTTATGTATATCTCGACAACAAATAGACGAATTTTAATGGGACAAAAACCGTTAACCACGATTTGATGGGTTTTTTATAAAAATATTTTTATTTGTAAAAATCATGGCATGAAGAAATAGGGAAAAACTAAATGTTTGTTGTTAAGTATATTCTTTGGTACCTATTGAAGCGTTTATTTTACTTACACATAAAAAATCCTTCATTCGTCATCCATAATTTTGTAATGGCTTACGGAATGGATAAGAATATCAACCATTTATATTTTACAATAATTTTTCATTATTTTTCCGTTGTAATTGTACGTGCTACCATCGAGTAAACATTTAAAATAATTTACTTATTACTTGTATGAAAAGCTGAATCAACAATTTTAAATTTTGCTTTTAAAAAATATTGTGATATGAAAAATAAGTGAAATCGTGATGTTCTTATCTCCGATTCAAGTGAAAAAGGCTGGACCAAATCAGCAGATAGCGATGTCCGCAAGCGATTTGTCACCACAAATATTATTAATAAAAATAAAAATGTGTAACGGTAATTTAAATCAAAGTGAATTAGAAATTAATTTAAATAACATTGGTTTGTTGAACCATAAAGAAAATAAAAGTGCATCGTCGCCAAATATTGACGATAAAAAAACAATAAAAGTGCATCGACAACAGATGACAATAAAATAAACAGTGATGTAGGTCAGTGTTTAGTGCAAACGGGAATGTACCGGATTTCAACGCTATAGCTAGCTTAGTGAATTTATTCGAGACTGTACTGGCCGCTGATCTAGGGCTTCTCCTTCGTTTTGATCGAAAAGTATATTATGATGTTGAAATAATGCATGGTAATAGGTATTCTTGCTTGGTTGTTGAGGACCCGCCGCCCGCAAAACTCCAAAAACCGAGAATCCGCCACTAATCTATATCTGAGCGAAGAATCTAGTAGAAAACTTGCAAAAACGATCGAGTTTTTTACGAAAGTTGCAATTTATATTTCTGAGATCAAAAGAGGAGATATAAAGGAAACAAAATTTCAACCGTCCAATATTTATGCTTAATTGCTTACAGAGCATTAATTAAACATTTTGACCAAGTTGGTAAAAGAATAGAGACTTACATGGAAGCAAACGAAATACAAGCTGCTCTAGCTGAGAAAGGCTCCAATGCAAATTTATTACCAATATTATTTGACCTAAAATATCTACTGGACAGAAGGGCTACCATCGAGGAACCCAGGAAAAGAAATTTGCCGGTACAGTGAGTGTTAAGTGCCAAAAATTTTAACACACTAGAGCATATTGCACTTTGACCGATGTTTGTGTTATAAATATGTGGTGAACTCCAAAGCAGCGAGCAGAGCAACATGCAGCATGTTTAATTTTCATTCTTCATCTAGACAAAAAGGGAGACAAGAAATTGTAAACACAAACGCTCAAAATGAAAACCAGTACGCAGCAACGGTCAACGGTCCTAGAAGAGGGAAACATATCAACAGCTTTAAACAAATTGACTAATATGATACAAAGCTTCATGATGATGCTGAGGAGAGAAACATGGATTTAATGATGCAGAATATGAACACGCTAATGCAGATAGTCGTAAAAAGCCAAAAATTACCATTATCGAAATAGCCGTATGGAATGCAAACGGCCTAGCATAACATAAAGCGGAGGTAAAAGCATTCCTCACCGAGCACAATATTGGCATAATGTTAATACCTGAAACACACTTCACCAAAAATAGCTGTTTCAAAATTAATGGGCACTCTAATTATGACACCAAGTCTGGCTGCTACTGCCCTCCAAAACATTCTATATAAAAACTTCAGTTCTTAGATTATTTCAGCCAGCTGGGTAACAAATTTCTTGCGGGGGTGACTACGCCAAACATATTCATTGGGGTTACAAATTAACATCGCCAAAAGGCAAACTATTTTATGAAGCTACAGAGGAACAGTCCCTGGATTATTTATCTGCCGGTAACCCCAACTTACTGGCCCATGGATAAACAGAAAATTCATGATTTAATTGACTTTTGTGTTACCAAGGACATTCCACGTAGAAATGCTAAAGCCACCGATTGTTATGATCTGTCTTCTGATCACTCACCGGTAATAGCAACAGTGAGTAGCGATGTCCTAAGGAACGAAATGCCGAACGGTCTTACAAACAAGAGAACTACTTGAAATCAATATAGGAGGCTACTTGAACAAAATTGTATACTTAATATTCCTCTGATCACACCAGCTGTTATTGATTTGGCGGCAGAAAATAAAAAAGATGTCATGGCATTATCAGCTGAAAGGGCTACACCCGTCATAAGTAGTTCTGAAAAAGTTAAAAAACTGTCACATATTATATGGGAACTAATCTAGGAAAAGCGAAAAATTCGCCTTAATGCTGAGTTTATGACATAGGAACATAGGAACATAGGAAGATAGGGAGTGTGACACGACCAATCAAATTATTTAAAATATCACAAGCCCCGCCTATTAGTTCCATGCTCTGGTTGTAAAATTTCTTACTTTTGATCAAAGTAGGCTAGTAGGCGGGGCTGGTGACATTTTAAATAATTTGGTTGGTCGTGTCACACTCCCTATCTTCCTATGTTCCTATGTCATAAATTCAGCATTAATGTCAGGGAAAAAATTACCATTATTGAAATGAAAATTAAATCGAGCTATTACTGGCTTAAAATTTGCTTTGCAGAAAGAAGAAAACCAGAGCGTCCAGAACTATTTAAGTGATCTCTCGGCAACTGAGAGCACTGACTAGTCTTTGGGGAAGACAACAAGAAATTTGAAAATGCCAACAAATTCGAATCCACTGATTAGACTACCAACTGGAAATTGGGCGAGTTGTGATAGAGAAAAAGCCAATGCTTTTGCTGCTTATCGAACAACAGTATTCGGACCACAAGAAGAAGATAATTATACCGAATTATAAAGTTTTACTGTGCAATGCGATAATCAAACTCATATGAACAACATACATATGGTATTCAGTTATGGGGATCCATCAGCGATTCAAACAGAAAACTCCTATATCGAACCCAAGCGAAAATACTTCGCAGTTTTATACCAACCACCATGGTACATTCGAAATAATAATATACATTTCGACCGTGGAAATTAAACTATTAAAGAAACAATTAAAGAATTCAATTCGAAATTTTATTCAAAACTAGAAGCGCATCCCAACGAATTGGCCAGGGATATATTAAAACAGCCGCGATTTAGGTGCCTGAGAATAACAGATCCACTCGGACTAATGAACCTGTCAACCTATAAATTTATTAAATGTTTTTGTTTATAATCTAAATTAATTAAATTGTGAGCACTAACAATAAGTATTAACATTGGTTAAGACTTAAAATTGTATGTAATAATTTTAGCTGACGGCATATAAAAAATAAAAATAAAAATGTTGATGAGGTTTCCCAATTTGGTTGTCACGACTTCCTATAATATCACAATTAGCCTAACTAATAATATTACAAATTCCCTAAAAGGCATTGCTCCATGCACAAATGGCAAACCGGCATTTCAAAACGTCAAATCCAATTTTTGACCAAATTGTTTGAGTTTTATTATCAAAATTATTAAAAATAGTTCGAATCTTTAAGTTCCGCCTTATTTGTAGAAAATTTTATTAAAATTGATTTCACTTTATTCAAAAAGTGCCAATTTTATATTTTGACGGACGGATTTTTGTTTGACGGCCGGCAAAATATATAATTGGAGTTTTTTGAATGAAATTAAATCAATTTTAATAAAATTGTCTTAGAATAAGGTGGAAATTATAGATTTGAACTATTTCTTAATAATTTACATATTGCAAAGTGAAGCAATTTAGCCAAAAATTGGGTTTTACGGTTTTAAATGCCGGTTTTCCGTCTTTCATGGGGCAGTGCCTTAACTCCAAGCCACTGTTCACCTACTAAAAAAAATTGTTTAATTTGCTCAAATAACAATATAAAATCCTTAAAAGTGTATTCACGTACAATTAAATTGCGCAAATTAATTGTGTGACGTAATACGTAATATGTTATATTGCACAATTTAATTTTACGGGAATAACGGCCTTACATAGGTGAGCAACGTAAAAATTGAAAATACAAATTGAGTCGGCTTTAATTTGTTAGTCAGTCGAACATATTTAATTAAAGTTATGAATTTGAGCCGTTTATTTCGAAAGTGGGGCAAGTCCACATTTTGTTGAAACGAGAAAATGAAGGAATAGAGAAACAATAAATGCAAAACTATACGGGATTTTGAATTTTCTTATTTTTTGAACAAGTATTAGGGATTATTTTTTTTTTATTTTGACTATAAATTGTTCACCGTTAGTAAGATGATACTTTTATTTGTTTATTGTTATCATTAACTTAAATTTTTTGAACAATGGACTTGCACCACTTTCAAAATTAACGGCTCATTTGACAAACGAGATGATTACAAACTGTAGGAAATAAGTTTCATGAATTTTAGGAAATTAAAACTCGTAAATTACCTAAAATTAATACAATTGATCAAATGAACTCAGTAAGTTCATAAAATTTATAAAAATCGTTTTGTTCATCAAATTCCTAATATTCAAAAATTATTAAAATATATAACAATCATACCTAACCAATTTCTTAAAATTCATAAAAATTTTGTACAGTTCGTAAAACTCATAGAATTCGTAAAATTGATTGATGAATTCCACAAATTTATAAAATTCGTCTAGTTCTCGTAAAATTTATGAAATTAAAGAATTTCATAAAATCTATAAAATTCAAAAATTTTGTAAAGTTCATAAAACTCATAAATTTATTAAAAATCGATATAAAAATCAGATTAATTCAAATTTATTATAAAAGTTAAAATTCATAAAAATATTATAAAATTTATAAAATTCATCTCCTTTGTTAAGTTAAATTCATAAAATTGATAAAATTTCTAAAATTCATAAATATCATGCTAGCTGCAAACACATTGTAAATATTCGATCTAGTTTCGGAGCTATGACGATTCTACTGACCGAATACATGTTATCAGGATGTCCAAAAAATGAACAATATCAAGGTCATACATTTCATAAAATTCATTATATTCACAAAGTCATAAAATTATTAAAATTCATAAGACTCACAAAATGCAAACAATTCTTAAATGTAACTTAATCAAATTCGTAAAAATTATAAAAAACGTAGACTTCGTACATTTTATAAAACACAAAAATTCATAAAACTTGTAAATTCCGAAAATTCATAAAATTTACAAAATGTCTTAAATTCATAAATTTCATAAAATAAAATCCATAAAATTTATAAAATTCGCTAAATACATTAAATTAAAAAAATGCATAAATTTGTTAATCCATAAATTCCCTTAAATTGATAAAACTCATATATGTATACATATAGCTCATAAAGATATAAAATTCGTAAAATTTTTGAAGTGCACACAATTCATAAAATTCATTTAACTCATAAATCTTCTAAAATTAATAAAACTGTTGAATTCATAAAATTGCCAAAATTCATAAAATACATAAAAGAAAGAAATTTCTTAATATTCTTAAAGTTTATTAAATTAATAAAATTCATAAATATTCTTAATATTAATTTTTAAAAATTCAAATAATTCCTAAAATTTATTAAACTCGGTAAATTCATATACTCCATAATATAATTAAACAAATGAAACTCGTTTAACTCACTAAACTTCATAAAATTTATAAAATACGTCTCGTTCGTAAAATCATCAAATTAATAAAATTCATAGAATTTACAAAAGTTATTTTAATCAACAAATTTCTTACAATTAATAAAACTTATAAAAATTTTAAAATTCAAAATTTTCGTAAAATCCATAAAAATCATAAATTCATATTTATAACCGATAATATGAATCAAATATGTAATAAAATTTAATAATTTTAGCTTAAGATTTAATTACTTCTTGGGAGTTTCTTGTCTCACTTGATATTACAAATTGCCAACTCCAAGCCGCTGTTCACAGCTCCGCTACTGTCGCCTACTAAAATAAATTGTGTAATTTGTTCAAATAACAATATTACATATATTGGCCGCAGGCTGAAGTCCAATTCGCAACTTATTTCAAATAAATGTACTTATTTGACTTATTCAATGTGGCGGCATGGAATAATTCATTTAGTGGTCCAACTCAAACCGAGACTTATTTTAAGTTAACAATACATTTGAGAGGAATTTTGGGAGCCAAAATAAATATTAAAATGAAAAACATCAGCTTTAGGTGTTTTTATTAATTATTTTACTTAACAGAAATATAATAATGATAAAGCGAAGTTTAACAATATGTTATTTTCTTGTTTAAATTACAATAAGTTATCGTTCTATTTATAGAGCCCTAACCTATTATCGATTTATTGGTTATGAAATTTATTAAAATAGCAGCAGCAACGTAATTTAAATCAGAAAATAATTTTAGTATGTCGCTGTCATTTTTAGGGCAACTCTCCCAAATAAGTTGAGAAAGCCTACAATAAATTCACCATGCGAGGTGACTTATTGTAGACTTTCAAGTAAGTCAGTCTCTATACCAAATAAGTCGGGAAGTGAACTCCAGCCTTAAAAGCGTATTCGCACGCACAATAAAATTGCGCAATATAATTGTGTGACGTCAGTATTGTGAAATAAAATTGGAAAATTTGGAATAACCCAAGTATTTTTACTTTCGATTTTTTCGTCATATTTCGAAGTTAAACTAAACTTAGTTTCGACTTTAACTAACTTTAAGTTTCGACTTAAGCTAAGAAACCGTATGAATCTTGTCGCGATAAGTCGAAACTGTACGAAACTCAATCTAAAAAAATTGTGTGCATGTATTTGTGAATAAATATTAAAAATAGGCGGGGCTAATTTTGAGCATGTGTATGTGTAAATGTCAAACTAGAAATAAGGCTGTAATTTTTTTTGTAATGAAACAAACGACAAATTCCAATTTGAAATTAATTTTATTAAAATAAACATATTGTCGTAAATAAATCTAAAAAAAAATTTATTTATTTAAAATACAAAAGATTTAATAAGTTAAAATAAATTGAAGCTGAAATTTTCATAATTTCACAAGTACGTGTGTAAAGAAAATGGCGTAGGAGTCCTTCTTTGAATATGCACAGTAAAGTAAATTGAATCAACATACTTTAATTGATTTTTATGTTTTAATTGAAAATCAAACACAATCACAATTTATTGGTATCAACATCGAGTGTCCATTATTTTTTTAACACAAAAAATTAGAACTTATAAGAAAACGTTACAATGCAGCTGAAAACACTTTACTAAAATATTCTATGTCAAACTAAATTCACGATAGTATATTATACACACCAATACTAATCATAACTACAATGAAGTTATCTTTCGATTATTTTCTCAAAAGTCGAAGGAAAATACGGTAGCTCAATTTTTAGTTTCGTCTTGTTATACTTGGGAAAATGAGTATATTGCGCAATATTCTGACGTCACACAATTATATTGCCCAATTTAATTGTACGTGAACACCAGCCGATGAGCAACGTAAAAACTGAAAAAATATAAATTTAGTCGGCTTTGATTTTTGAGTTAGACGAACACATTTATTTTCGTAGAAGAAATATTTTTAAAATTACTTTTTATAATTTATTGTACATATTTGAAAAATCGGAAATGCTCCAACCGCTTATTGGCCGCGTCTAGTACAGCGCAGCGATGCAAACTTTTCTTATGATGCACACAACTGTATGGTTTTGTGCCTAATCGCTTCATTGCTTCGCTGCCAAATGTATGCATCACTGTACACGTTTCTTTAAAATAAATACATAACATATTTGGCCCAAATGTTTTTAAATGTGTAGGATTTGATTTTAAGTTTAAGCCGAATTATTTCTAAGATATTGAATTCGTTTAAATCCTTAAATATGAAGTAAATAGTGGGAGATGTGAAAGTGTTAGTGTTTTTAAAGAGTATGTAGATGGTAGTGCTGAAGCCGGTATGAAATGGTAATTATTAAGAAAGTTATTACAGTAGTAATTAATGTACGCATAGTAATGTTTAAATAGATTTCGGAGCAAGTCTTATATCACAAAAATTGTAACCTATGAATCTAAACGGTTTATCCTACCGAATGTTTTGTAAATGAGCTACGTGATCAAAATAGACTGTTTAAGTATGGTTTCTCCTTAACACAAAATTTTTAGAAATAAATAAATTTAATTTTAAAATTGTATTCAAATTTAAAATATTTGATTCTAAAGTGGTGAAAATCCAATTTTAGTTTTCCACTTTAAATTCCCATTTGATATTTCATCAAAATCTAGAAAATCGATTAATTTAATCATTAAAAGTGCAGATATATGATTCCTGAAAAAACTTTGCCCTTTGCCAATTGAACAAATGTAGCACCTATTATGGGTTTCAGATGGTTGGTTATTAGTTGTAGGGTGACAAATTAACTGAATTATGACATACTTATAGAGTTACTAAAGGGTAAAAATGTGGGGCTGCACCGTAAGATCTTATTAAGGGCACTCCTAAAACAAAATTGATTGAAAAGTTTCCGGAGGGCTTTTCTAAATTTTTATTTTGTTGTACGTGTAATATTAACTTTGATTGTTTTGATTTCATCCTAGAACAATCTATATAACTACTCACGATCAGCTGAATGAAATCTTAATTCAGGTTAAAATATCCAGAAAGCAGCAACCTAGGCAAGATTTCGTGGGGCGCTAGAAATGGAAAAACAATCGACCGATATGGCTGATCAAAAATTCTTTCATAAATTTACCCAAAATTTGAGTTGGAACATGCAACTTGTTTAAATTGTATAATATCCAAAACAATTCATAAAAATCTTCGATTATTTACAAAACATACAAACAAGAACCAAGGTTCGCTAAAATTTTGCTCAAACTATACACAAATTGATCAATTAATTTGCAATTACGAAAAATAAATATTTGATGCGAAACTACATTCTGCGCCAAATTGACCAACTGTTAAATGACCATTACAAGTATGTATTATTATAAGAAAATTGTCATAGAAAATCGGACAATGCATTTATTAGTTATCCGGATCGAAACAGCTTTTAAACAACTAATATTTATATAACTAAATACCTACATACAATAATTTTAAACAACATTTTAAAATAACAAAGATAATAATCAACCTTGTCACGAACACTTTTAAATAACAATAAACTTTTTATTTTGTATAATAATTATAATTGTTACAAATAATTGTCAGTTGACCGCACACTCTTCATATTATTCATCAACATTAATCATTCGATTACAATCCATAATTCCGCTATTTTTCTTTTTTTTTTATCAATTCACATCAATCGTATTTTGTTTTCAATGAAATTTGTACTTTGATTTACAAACCAAACAATTCGTTGATTCAATGAAAAATGTGTACAAGATTGGAAAGAAAGTAAACTAAATTATGAAATATATAAATGTGTGTGTTTGGGTAATGAATATAACATGACGATACAATCGATTATTTTGAGTGGATCTCATCTCAATCTCGAAACATACATCAAAATTATGGTCTTCTTTTGATCTTTTATTAAAAAACTGGAATTAGTATGGTATACGTTTACAAAAATAACAAAATTTCGAATGGGTTTCTGTTATAAGCAAAACAGTTTCTTCTTCATTCAATTATAAAATGAAAGTATAAGTGCACATGAGTTCATTTTGGTAGAAAATTAGCATGTGATCAAGTTAGATGCACAATATTAGTAGGTTTTTTTGCTGATTTACGTATAAGACGGTGTTTAAAATTTTGTCAATTTTTAATTTTTTTTCCAAGCAGTCAAAATAAGGCAAATCGAATTAGGTAAATCCCTTATTTTTTTTTTTTTTTGAAATCCTTAGAATTTTTTAATACTATAAATTATTTTTAAATATACTTTGAATTTTAAAAATCATCTAAATTTATTTTTTAATCTCTAAATTTGTTAAATTCTTTAAAAATGTTAAACTAATGTTGTTATTTGCCTGAAAATTCTAATATTTCTTTAAATTCTTTAATTTTTGTACAATCTTAGGTTTTTTTAAATTTTTTCTAGAAAGAAAAATCTCGAAAAAAAAATTAAAGATAATAATTTAATGAATTTACAGAATTTAGAAATTTTAAAAAATTTAGAAAGTTTTTACAATTTAAAGAGAAACGTTTATTTATTTGTATTCCTAACACGTTCACAAACCATCTGTTTTTTAGGAGTACAAAAAAAAACTCGCGTATTTAAATAAAATGCCACGAATATGGGCAACGACTGAGCTGGAGCTCCCAGTCAAACTACTTGACACAACTTGTATGTGTTAGACACTTCTAGAAACACAGCCGCATTACAAATAATCATAACAAAAACTACTACAAAATTAATATTTTATTTCGTAAATGTTTCAGTCACATATATATGTGACGTCGAGTCGCGAAAGTGTTAAATTCTTTAAATTCAGGGTTTTTAACGTTAAATAGTTTTAAATCCTTTAAATTCTTAACATTTTTAAGATTCTTTAGACGCTCTAAATTCTATAGATTGTTTTCTTTAATTCTTCAAATTTTGTACAATCTTTAAACTGATTATATTGCATACAATTTTTCAACTTTTTAAATTCTTTAATTTTTTTAATTCTTTCGTTACACTAAATCCTTCCGATTCCTTTAAAGTCTTAAAATTGCTTAAAATTCTTTTAATTTTATAGAATCTTTAATTTTCTAAAATTGTTTAATTATTTAAATAATTCAAAAGATTCATTAAATTGTTTCATTTATTTAAATTCTTTAATTTTCTAAATTTTTAAATTTGTATCTGAAAATTCTTTGAATTCTTAAAATTATTCAAATTCTTATATTTAGAAAATTCCTAAGAATAGATTTTTTAAATTCATAAAATTGTTTTCAAAATTTCTTTAATTGAATAAATGTTAACGTTATCTAAATCCATAAATTCATTGATTTTTTAAATTGTTTCATTCCTTTAAAATCTTTTCATTTTGAATTCCTCTAATCTTTCAAATTCTTAAAATTTTCAAATAATTAAAATTATTTAAATCCTTTTAATTTAAGAATTCTTAAAATTATTAAATATTTTAAATTATTTAATATTTTTAAGTTTTTCTTTATGTTCTAAAAATTCTTGAAATACTTAGAATTTCCTCAAATTTATTAATACATTAAATGTTAAAGTCCCTTTTAGATTTCATCCAAATTTATCAAGTCTATAAATTTATTAATTATTCTAAATTCTCTAATTATTTAAAATCTTAATTATTTTATATTCTTTAGAATTTAGATGAAATTTCTTAAGATGCAAGTAAAGATTGCGTAAAAATTCGTGGCTAAATTATTAACTGTATATTTTGTTATATTCCAGAACTTCATCCAAAAATGACATATGTTAGAATTTCGCCTAAAAATAATTTTACAATCCCATATCCGTTGTACCAGCAGTTTCAACAATGCTATTCATTTATATTTTGTGATTGGTCTACCAAAGAACACAGTTGGTAGGGCATCCAATTTTTGGCCAAAAAGTAATTCCGGAATTTTCGAATTCTTTTCGATTCCGGAATTCCTGAATTTGTTTTATTTAAATTAAAAATCAAAATTTTACAGAAACATAACAAATTTCTTTTATTTCGTTTAAAATGTTAGATATTTTTCTAATCATTGCTAATATATACGAACGATACTCGATAATCGCAGTTATGATTAGGATATACACAATTTTTAGAATTAAAGGACTTACACATAATTTTAAAAATTACAAAAAATATAGAATTTATAAAGTTTATAGAATTTGTAGTAATTAAAAATATCAATTCTGAAAATTTTAAATTCTTTAAACGCATTAAATTATATCAATAAATTTAGTAAATTATACAAATTCGATAAAGTCTAAAAATCCAACAAGTTTCTTAAATTCTATAAATCAAATTCTTCGCTCTCTCTCTTCAAACGTCTTAATATGCCTATAAACTTTCTAAAATTTTTGATTTTTATAAATTCCCTAAAATCTACAAATTCTATGAAGCATATAAATTTTATCATTAGCTAATACAAATTCTTTAAATTTTTTAGATTTTTTGTGTTCTATTAATTGTTTCAAGTGTGTCTGTTCTATAAATTCTACAAACTCGAATTTTATTTGTTTTGTAAATAGAAAAATTTTGAAAAATTCAATAAACTTTAACAATTCTGTAAATTCAATAATTTCGTTAAAAATTTATAAGTTCTTTAAATTCTATGAATAAAGTTTAAAAATTCAGTAAGTACTTTAAATTCTAGAAATTTTTTTGGTTTTTATAAATTCTGTAAATTCGATAAATTACATACATTTTACTAGTTCTCTAAATTCTACAAAGTCTATAAATGTTATAAATTCTTTTTTTTTTATAAATTGTATAAATTTTATAAATTCAAAAATTTCGATAAATCCTATAAACTTTAATAATTGTATAAATTCAGTAAGTTCTTCACATTCATCAAATCTCAATAATTCTTATAAATTCTGTTAATTCAATAAATTCTATAAATTTTAAAAGTCCAATAAATTTTATAAATTTTAAGTCTGTAAATATTACAAACTCTAATATGTTTTTAAAATCTATAAATTCTATAAATTTTGTAAATCCTTTAAATATTATAAATTCTATAGGTTCTATAAATTATATAAGTCTGTCAGTTCTATAAATTCAAAAAATTCTAAGGTTTCTAAAAAATTTTTAATGTTTGAAAATTTTATAAATTCAATAAATTCTGTAAATCTTATAAATTCTATGAATTCTCGAAAGCCTAAGAGTTCAGTGAGTTAGGTTAGATTAGTTGGAGTGGCGCAGAATTTATTCCATTCACCCTTACTGGAACCATTAATCTCGCAGTTTAAGCGCTGCGACAGGACTCCCCAGACTAACTAACGATACTAAATCGCAGTTACAATTAAATGTTTGTTTAAATATTTATTTTTCTACTGACTCCTTATAAAATGAATTGTAAAAAAAAAATCAGAAACATTTTTAAACATCAGATTTAATTGCTACTGCGAGTTAGTACTGTTCTTATAATTGGCAATGATTGAAATCAAGTGTTTTTTATTTTTCTGGTTTTTCCCATTAAACTTGACGCATCAATCCTTGTATCATTTCCCTCTGCTAAGTACGCTCTTTTAGCTTCGTAGGGCACTACCATCGTCCCAAAATTAAAGTCATTTTCGAAACGCAGAAACTTATATCACGGTTTTTGATATTTTTCAGCTAATGGATTAACAAAATTAAATGTTTTCTGAATTTATTTCTTTGTCATACTCGTTTCTTTTTCGCTTTATACTATATATGTAGTTATTATGTACTAAATATCTTTTTTCAGTTTATAAACTAAGAAGCAACACAACACATACTTGGCAGGTGTATTTTAGAGAGCTCCCTGAGTTGTTACAGTACGAGTTCGTTGTGGGAACTCCCCATAATCTTGGAATACAAAATCTTGCATTTTTTTAAAATCATGCAAATCAAAATCTTGCAAACCCCAAATCTTGTGGTTACAAAATCTTGCAAGTATAAAATCTTGCAAGTACAAAATCTTGTAAGTACAAAATCTTGTAAGTACAAAATCTTGCATTTAAAAAATTTTGCAGTTTTAGTATCTATACCTGGCTTTAGTATATAACGTTATATTGCTTTTCATAAAAGTTCAATATAATTTAAAAAAATAAAATAAAATAAATTGTACAGATATCTGGATCACTATGCATCAAGAAATACGGCTAATATTAGAATTAGAATGGAAATCTCCATTTTCCAGAATATTTCAACACAAAATATTTCAACAAAATATTCTGGATTAGGAAGATTCAATCTTCATTTTAGAGATTTAATATTAAAATTAGAAGGGAAATCAACAAAATATTCTGGATGAGATTACAACAACATTTGATGATTTTTGATATATCAAGCAAAATTCTACCGTATAATTATCATTATACAGTAGAATTTTGTCAATGCGATTTGTTATCTTGCATAACAATTTCCCGAACATTTATAGAATCGTGCGCGCGAAATTGGTATGCAAGATTTTGTAATGCAAGATTTTGTAATGCCACATTTTGTAATGCAAGATTAAGGGGCTAACCCAACAATCCACTTACCGCCCTTGTGACGTAAATAACTATTTTAGTATTTACAAGGCAGACTATATAATTATAAAAAATTATGTTGAATTGACTTAAGCTAGTGTGAAAAATAAAAATTTAATAATTCCGGAATAATCGAAACCAACATATCGGCCGGTAGTTGGTGTTGCTCTACGATTATTGATTTTATTGGTCTTCCCAGCTTGTAGTTTTTTACTATTAATTGAAAGAAATTCTTCATTTATTGAAATCGTACTAAAATTGTAAATTTTATAGTTTGAATTCTTCTACTTTAATCAATTTCATCTTGAGCCAGTTGACTGAAAATTCCGTTGTTTTCTTTTATTCTTCTAAGATTTAAATAAAATTTTTACGATTCATCTCAACGACATCAAACAGGTTTTTAATTGTTTAATGATGAGGAAGACACTTTTCACAATTAATGCCGAACAATTTACGCTGTCCACACAATTAACGATGCACAATTCACAGCATTCAATCTTTTAATTTTTTTTATAAAACATTCACTATGCGCTGTTAATCAACCGTCTCCTGTTTGTAATTGTAATAGTTTAAAGACCGTCAAACATACCGAAATGGGCTAATTTGAGCACAATTTGCGTTGAAGCGAAATTCACACGGTCAATCAAACTACACAATCAAATTTTTTAAATAATTTTTTAATTGATATCAATGTTATATTAGTATTAAAATTTTTGAGCTTTATCGGAACAGCTCTCAAAATCGGTGAAGATGATGTTCTGGAATTTGGCCAGTTTTGCCTATTTCTTAATGGCGCATTGTAATGAAATTTGACATTTGCGATTCTAAAATAATATTGACCAAGTAGGAGGGACTTGGCTGTTACTTATCCGATTACTATAAAATTCGACAGGTACAATTGACGATTGGAGCATCACGGATTCCACCTAGTGGACAAATTTTAAACTGAGCTACCTGATAATTTGACGTTCGAAATTATTGTAAACAATTCCAATTTTGAACTGTAAACACAAGTTTTACTTACTGGATTGCTAATAATTGTAAATAATTCCAATTTTGGCCTATCAAAACAATTTTTAATTACCGAATTGCTAAATTTTCTTTCGTTGCATTTGTGACAAATGTCATTTTAGTGCATCATTTTAACTTTTTTCCTCGAGAGGCGCTTTCTCTACTTTTACAATCGTTAATAGAAATAGGATTCTAAACTGATTTTTTGGATAATCAGATTGGATAATAGAAAAGCTGGAACGTTAAATGCTCCGACTCTGCCTTGATCATCATCATCATCATTATTTTGCTCATCCATTTAGTCATATTATAACTATAAATTTGTTATTATATTTGACATTCAAGAATAAGTGAAGAAGTTTTCAAGAAGAATAGTATTTATTGATTTTAAAATTAAATTTGAGCATACGGTAATTGTGATAATTGGTTTCTTCGGTTAAAAAAAAATTTAAATTTAGTTAATTAAAATTTTTATAATTGGATTTTAAATTTTGCAAGTACAACCATGCAAGTAATGTCATCACACACGTACATATACTTAAAAAAGACGTTTAAAAGTTTAAAATTTTCGATTTACGAAGTCTTTAACAATATTGATTTGTATAAAAACACTGTAACTAGATTTGTTTTCGTAATATTTAATTATTAAATTTGTTTAAAACCTTTTAAAATTTAAAAATATTTAAGTGGGATTTATGATTTTTTCGAACAACATTCGCTTATTAAGTCTGATATGTTCAATTTAATTTAAGAATTTTGTATAACGAAGTTTTGAAAATATAATTTCAAGAATTCGAATCTTGAAAATTTCTTAAAACTCTTGAATCATATATTAAGCAAGTACACAAATTCATGTGAATTGTAGATAATTGTTTATAATTTAATTAGCAAGTTGTGTATGGGTGTAGTAATATTTATATAGATAAATCTCATGAGAATTGCATTATTATGTAAACAAACGTAACAGAGGCACACAGAAATAAAAATATTATCAGTTGTAGGACATCTTCATATAAATATAAACGCGAAATGATGACAAAAGTTTTTTTCTTTGCAGCAGATAACCAGAATCTTACAAATACTACATACACTCATTTAGATAAATTGTGTGTGAAACTGTAGGATTAATAGCAATAGCATCATAATAAATTTTCCGGTGTATATAGAATATCATATTTCTTAGGTTGGTTTTCTATTTATTCTTATTTAGAATTAGATTTATTTGCAACGTGATGCAGCATTTTCCATTAATAAAATTTGAATACCGTGAAATATATTTCTAATATTTTATAAACAAGAAGATAAGTTTAAGAATTATATTTCAACCTTCACACTTTATAATATCTAATATCTGGATATATTTTACGTAAGACAGTGTATCTATATGCATACTCGTATATACTATACCCACGAATAATTTTATATCCACGATTTAGCTTTTGTAAATCAATCAAAAGACAGAATTAGGTATGTCCAATAACAAATTCCTTAACTAAACGATTCCCTTATTAAGTCGAGCACTATTATAGTTTATAAAATGAAATGTCATCCACAGAGTGATAAGTAAATATTTTTTTTACTCATAAATTCCAACTCTTTTATGTATACTCACACAACAATTACTTAATCTTAAAATGTCAAACTTGTAAATGTTATTAAAAAAAAAAATATTTCTCACATAAAAATGTAATTGTAATAATAATATTTATTTAAAAAAAAAAAAAACCAACGATAAACATCTAAATTGAGCTTTAAAAAATTGATGAAGTTATCTAGTCTTTTGTTTGAGTGAAATTATCGTTTATTATTTTTAAAACTTTCTTGTACGTTAAACATAAGATGTATTGTTGTTTATGTAACAAAATGGAATTTATTAGTTATCTTAATCTGTCAGTCCAGGATTCATTTACTCGTATGTTCGGCTTATGGTCAATAAGCCGTTCGGGTTATATTGTGCGGCCCGCATTTATGTGAAATTACCATATTACATCAATTTCTATAAAGACCTATTTACATCCACTTTAAGATTTGGCCTGATTAGTATTTCTTTACTATCTTGTCTTATTTTATCTTTACTGTACTAAAAAAGATGAATACCTGTTTATTTTTTCATTAATCGATCATCTTTTTTGTAAAACTACATTAAAAAATATTAAGAAGGCTCATATCGAACTTATTTACTAGATTTAGAACTAGTACTAAAAATAATTCCCGAGATAATTTGGGTGTGTGCGGTTCAAAAATTAGTAGTACAAAATATATATCACATGTTTCGGACACAATAAAATGTAATATGAACAAATTGAAGAATTTCAAAATGTCTTACATATTGTATTCGAGGCAAGTTAGAATTAGATTTTAGAACCAATGTTGGGAGAATAAAGGCTAGACGCCGATACTGAACACGGAACGAACGATTCCGAAACATTGGTGAGCGATGAAATCGGTGATGGTTGGTATGGGGAATTGTTAAATCATTTTGTGGTTATATACGGATGTCGGAAACAAAAAGTACAAAGGCATGTTCGTCAAGATCAACCACTTTTCCAAAATACTTCAATTCTAAGAAGTACACTATCACTTAAACTATTACAAGCAATTCACAAGTATAAGATGTGATTATTTGAGCATTTTGTTTCTCTATTTAACGCGACCAGAAACCAACTCCTTGAAAATATATATTTTTTTTCGGTATGGAAGATCGTCAGTATGAGTATGGAAGCCGTAGAGTTCAACCAAAGAAATAATTGTTGGCCATAGGAAGCGACTATAAATGATAGCATCGCATAGAGCAGAGACAATCATTATTTGTAAAACCTTTCAATGCTAAAAATGAAGGTGCTTCTCGAAATAGGAATCGTCCTGCGTATAGGGTTCAGGGCCATTGAGAAAGTGCTGGATACCATATTCTGGTAAAGTCGCTGCTTCCCTATTATTTTACAGCAGTATGGCCGGGAGACCACATAAGGGTGATTTTATTTTCTCTACCCGGTTACTTGAGGTGGCAGGAACAGCTCCAATTCAATTTAAAATTTAGAAGACTGAAGCCGCCAAGGCTAGTATCAACAATTGTTTTTGACATTTTTGGTTGTCCCTTGTCTAGAGAGGGGCGCGTCTCACATTATAAGTAAAGCCAAAGTGTTATTTACAGATTTAGTCCGTACATATGTATGTGTATGTATGTCCAACTTTTCGTTAAAAGTAAAAGATGAGGTTGATTTCAGTATTTTACACATTTGAGCGAGGGGCTAATAACTAGTGAGTTGCGCAGTATATAATTGCATATTTTTCATGGAATAACTTAATATTTAAAATAGATTATTTGAATTTTTAAATTGTAGTTGTATTTTCAGAATTTTAAGTTGTAATTTTGTATTTTTTTGGTATGTCAATTTGAAATTATCTGCATTAATTTGTAATAAAAAGTGTATTGCTTTCAATCAAAATGAGTTAGGTATTGTTTTTGGTTAATGGCTAGTCAAAGCAACTGGATAACACCGGATAACAATCTTCGGATAATTTTGGAACCTGCATTCTTTCAATAATTTTTTTACCGACAAGAGATTTTCAATTAATTTGAAATGTTTATTTACCCTCAAATTCAGAAACGTTACAGCCCAAGTAAGGATGTTCACCATTCATTAATTAGAAATCTCGTTAGAAATAACATTCTTACGAGCCAAACGCTAATCGCAAAATAAACCCAAGAGCACAATTATTTTTAATGCTGCAGGCAAAGGAGGTCTATAAACGAATATCAAGTTTGCAATAAAAAAAACCAAAATCTTAGCAGATACTTTTAAGAAAAAATCACCATCGTTTCTTTCTGGAATCGAGTAACAGTAAACAACTCGAATTGATTGCTTTGAGTGTACGACCAAGCTAATATACATATGTACATATAACTCGAACTGGTTGATTAATGGGGGGATACCTGTTTGTTTGAGGATCTCCCGTAAAACAGTTTTTACATAAATTAGGAAGCATTAAGGAGGATGACAATAATTTGCAGGTGTATTTGATCCTTGTATTTCCTGAGTGTTGGCGCCACCACTGAATACACAACTGGTGCAAGGCCTGGTGGCGAACACATCAAAGTAACCAATTCGTCAGGCAACACCAAAAACCAAAAACGTCAAACTACACGACGTGATTTTAGTCGGTCTTCTCTCTTCGTGTCAATCGCTAAAAAAACAACAACGTGTTCGCAATCAGTGGCCATTTTCTATGTAAAAAATAAAACATAATCGCGTTGCTCAATAATAATAATATATAACATAATAATAACATAACATCAACATCATAATAAATACAAATTAACAATTAATAAAATTAATAAAGTGAAATAAAATTGATCTGATCGTGTCAAGCGTTTTTATTTGTGAATACTCTCGTCCGTGCACCAATTCGCATATCCGCTAAACCATCGTGGTTAACAAAAAATTGGTCCTTCGAGCCGGATGTGTGCCACATTATCATCGAAATCATACACGTGTTTTATTTAATTCGATCGTCGATATTTACACATTTTCGTAATATCTCACGTGTGATTTATCAAGTTTACTCATCGAGTGTGGCACACATCATCATAAAATTAAATCGAATATCATATAATTGTGTTCGAGAGTATTCCACATCGTTATCAAAAAAAGGTCACGTGTTTATCAATTCAGTGCCGTAAAGTGAAATCGTGTGCTAGTTACTCACATTAATATCGCACATTAAATTCGAGGTTATAATAAACGCGCGAGTGAAATCTGTACTCCAGTGAATATGACACTTCGGGCAAAGCAGGCGTCGCTTCAGAAGACTCTGGAACAGGCCCTCAAACGTAGTAAGGAGTTAAGTGAGGATACCGAAGCCACAAAAGAAACAATCGAAGTCCAGATTGATCACCTGGAACAAAAGTACATGGGATTTTGTGATGCACAAGACAAGATCGAGGCAGTGTGTGGTGAGAATGAGTTAGAGCAACAATTCGGTATTCGAGAACAAATCGAGGAGTATTATTTTGCCGCAAGCTCAAATCTCAAAACATTATTGAGAAAATTTACCTCGGCGACGTCAACACATGAGGTCAAAGCAATTCCAGTCGATGCCTCTACACCACAACAATCAATCGAAATTCAGTTACCACGCATCAAGGTTCCTGTCTTCGATGGCAATTACGGAAATTGGACGGAATTCGAAAGTTTGTTCACTGATCTGATCGACAAAAATCCCAGGTTGACAAATTCGCAAAAGCTCCATTACTTGAAAGCAAATCTAACTGGTGAAGCTGCTACCCTATTGAGAACGGTACAGATCAGCGATGCCAACTACACAGAAGCATGGAATAGCCTCACCAATCGGTACAAACATCGACGTTTCATCATCGAAAGTCACCTCCATCGATTCCGAAATATGCCTGCAGCCCTTCATGAATCCGCAATCGGATTAAGGGGCATCATCGATACCTCTATAGACACAGTTCGAAGTCTGAAGGTTTTGGCCGTTCCGGTAGCCACCTGGGATATCATTCTCGTTAACATCATCGTCGACAAACTCGACCCAGAAACTCACCGTCAATGGGAATTGACACTCACTCGAACGAAGTATCCCACGTATCAAGAACTTATGGATTTCTTGGAAACTCGATGGCAATCATTGGAAATGATTTCCATGTCCAAGTCAAATTCGTCACAACCAATTACATCATCGTCAATACGTCGGAGAAACGAGCCAACAACAATTCGTTCACCATCAATAGCTCAACCATCGTCATCTCGCTCGAGCTCGAAGCGCGAATCATCATCGCAACCATCTCATTCGTTCGTCGCTACTTCGACTCCAACCAATTCGCTGAGCTGTCCATTCTGCAGCTAGGAACATAGTGCGTTCCAGTGCAGCAAATTTAAATCATTATCGTTCGATCAAAAATCAAGCAAAATTCGTGAAAATAATCTGTGTTTCAACTGTCTACGGAAGGGACACCGTAGCGCAGAATGTCGTTCAAGTTTCTGTCAAGTCTGCAACCGCGGACATCACACCCTACTACATATATCGGACGGGTTATCTCGAACCCCAGTCACCAACACAAGTAAAACATCGAATGACAACTCGCCAACTGCCGAAAATTCGAACAATGCTAAATCGCATCACTCCACATCGCCACTGACAGATGTATTACTCGCAACAGCAGTTGGGATCGTCGCAAACAGGAAACAAGATTTCACCATTCGAGCCCTGCTTGACTCAGGGTCCCAAGTAAATCTCATTTCCGGAAACGCCATAACTCGGATTGGCTTAAAACGGAAACCAGCCTCAATCTCAATTAACGGAATTGGTGCCATTGAAGTAGCCGATTCGAATCGATCGTCGAATTCGTTCTTAAATCACATGTTGATTCAAGATTCTCGATTTCCATCACAGCAGTTGTCGTCGAAAGGATAACTGGCACCTTGCCATCGCAATACATCGAATCGCAACAGTGGAAACATCTAGACGAGCTACAATTGGCCGATCCTCATTTCAATCGTCCTCACAAAATCGACGTGCTGCTTGGGGCAGATGTCCTCGGAATGCTTCATATGGATGGACGCATAAAATCTGTCAACGGTTCGCCATTCGCACAGGAAACCAAACTGGGACATATCTTGTTCGTGAGATTCGATCGAAACACAATCACACACTCCCTAAGTGCGACCGCAATCATCGAGAATTACACCAACGTTGACAACACTTTGAAGTCCTTTTGGGAGCTCGAAAATGTACCAGCAGCCCAAGAACTCACGGAAGATGAAAGTCAATACGAAAGGAACTTTCAATCGACGCATTCCAGAAACAAAGAAGGAAGATATATCGTGCAACTCCCATTCGTTGATCAGCCGTTGCCACTCGGAACATCTCGAAAAGGTGCAATCGTCAGACTGAAGCATATGAAACGCCGATTTTTGAAGAATCCGCAGTTACGCATCGAATACCGAGACTTCATGCAAGCCTATCTTGAGCAGCATCACATGGAAGCAGTGCCAGTCTACGATGGGAAAATTACAAATCAAACGTGTTACCTCCCACACCATGGCGTGATGCAGGGGTCTAGCTCAAAGCCAAAATTACGTGTGGTTTTTGACGCCTCATACAAGACGACTTCCGGAGTTTCACTCAATCAAAACCTTCGTATCGGTCCCAAGCTTCAACAGAATCTATTCACGATTCTCACTCGATTTCGACAACACAAATTCGTATTCATCGCAGATATTCGACAGATGTATCGGCAGATCTTGGTGGCTCCTGAGCACCAAGATTATCAACGGATAGTTTGGAGAACAACGCCCGAGGACCCAATTCAAGATTATCGTCTGCGCACAGTAACCTACCTACGGCACCAGCTGTGCTCCGTATTTGGCAATACGCACGCTCAATCAGTTGGCACACGACGAATCCAAGCAATTTCCCATTGCTGGGAAGGTCGCTGTTGCAGACTTCTATGTGGACGGCCTGATGACGGGCACAAACGAAGTCAAGGAATTGCTTGAAATCCAGCAACAGATGGTGGCATTACTCCAATGTGGCGGCTTTGAACTTCGAAAATGGTCGTCAAATTGCCAATCTCTACTCGATCAAGTGTCATCAGAATACCACGAACATCGGCCATTGCAACACTAAAAATTTGCTATTATTTGGCGGAATTTTAACATCTAAAAATCAAGGGAAATGTCAATTATGTTGTTACAAAATCGAAAATATGTAAAAAATTTGTTTTTCATAATTTTCTGTGTGAATTGATTGATAAATTAAATGTTGAAAGGACATATAAATGTGTCTTCTCATATTTGACAATGTCATTTTGTCCGAAATATGGATACATTTTATTTTTCACATACAATTTACAATCACAAATCCACATTTACCTCTCGATAATGAGCATGAGCACACACAAGAGTCAGCAGAAGAACGGCATATTGATAATGTGCAAAAAGTTCGAAATCATTAATAAATTCCATATTTTGAGCTTTATAAAAAAACTTTATTAAATTCAATATAAATTACATTTATGTATATAACATAGGTAATCATTATTTGCCTTATTCGGATTATAAATTATTTTGTGTGGGTCAACACATCACCATGTAATGATTTTATAATCAGCCCTATTGCGATTTTCGATTCGATCAACAATCGTCTCGTCTTTGTCGTGTCGTGTCGTTTTTAATTTTGTATTGCGTAAGCAAATCGAAGCTATACAAATGTATTGCCATACTTGAATTAAAAATATATAATACGAGTATATTGGCAATTAGTTTGGTAACTTCTAAATTGTGAATTGTATTTTTCTTTATACCCAAGTATTTTTAATCCGACAATTTTTATATTTTCCTGAAATGATGAAATTTGGTTTGCAACCTTTTTTTTTCATCATTTTCCGATTTTTTTGGCCAACTTTCATAGTAAATCTTATAATAAGTCGGACATTATTGCTGATAAAAGTCGGTGATGAATTTAGTTTTGTTATACTTGGGTAGCTGTCAAAAAATTATAGGTTATGTTCAATGTTTCTTTGTGAAAATAATTATATGTAGCTTATAATTTACGATAATATAGATTATAATTTGTGAAAATAGATTATAGGATTTTCTTAATTATGTATTTTGGGAGCGAGACAGCTACATTATTCCCCACAAAAGGCCACTCAAATTACAAATATTTGTGTTATTTGCACACGGTATAATATACAGTTTCCTGATGAGCTTCATTTAATCACCCTTACTGTGGTTGTCGTTTCGACGACAATATCAAATCGACTAAAAAATTTGGTATTGTGAATTGTGATTGTCGATATCAAACGACCTTTGTCGTTAAAACGTCATATTTCTGTCGATGAAATTTTAGTTCACCAAAAGATATTTTATTGACCATATTTAACAAATAATTTAATAAAAACAAAGTTTATACCAATTTTTAAGTAAAATAACTATTTATTTAATTATTTAATAACTTTTCTATATCCAAAATACGTCCAAAGTTAATTTACATATATTATCTGTAATACTCAGCAACTCTATAGCATTCGCACATTCGTGATAAAATCACAAGCCGCCATTGCAAGTAACCCAATACCGTTCAAATTTGCAATATCTGGATTAATCTAAAATTATTTCCAGGATCTCGGAATTCTCAAATATTCTCTTAAAAATGATATTTTGATGGTCCTATAATGATAATATGAAAAAATCGAAAAGCTCACTTTATCACTAATTATGTTACATCACTGAAATTCGTGAACCTCTGACAAATATCGAATAATCTCTATATTGAGAAGATAATTCGAATATACCCGGCAAACTCGAATTAATTTAGAATGTTATAACTCCTTGATAACTCAACATATCTCTTAAAATCAAATAACTCAGAATTATAACCTTAATTCAACTCGAATCAACGAATTACATCTAAAATTTCGAATAATACCGCTCAATGCCGAGCAAGTCTCGAATGAGTTTTTAATCTCGAATGGTTTCTTAAAATCTGAAAACTTTCGATTTATCGCTAATTTTGTAGCATCATTTAACTGAACAACGCTCTACAAATTTTAGGTAAATCGATTCGTAAAAAATAATTATCTGGCTATGATCAGGAAGAACCTAATATATCATTCCAGAAAATCTCGAATACATTTAGAATTCTTGAATAATTTTGAAACTTTCTTGTCGAAAAAAATAGTTGGGAGAGTTGTACAGCAGAATTAAGGTTTATGACCATTGCCCATGTTGGCATTGTGCCGAGCTCGGAGAAATGGGGAAAGGGTCGAAAAATGGGGTTTTCCTAAAAAGAGTCCTATCGCATATCAGTTTTTATAAAGAACTTAAAATTATCATATTCCTCTGGTTTCCGTTTTTAAATGTCTAATTTTCAAAAACAAATTTAGCTTTATGACAACTTTAAAATCGGCCCTTGTTCTACCTTGCCCCTTACCGATTTATTCAAAATAATTGAGTTATTTGCTAAAATCGATTTTTTTCAACTCAATACAATTGACGATAGGAGTTCCCATAGAATAACTTTGCTTTATGATATTTTTTGCTAGAACCCAAAATAACAGAGTTAATTGAGAAAAATTGCTGCAACCCCACAAAAAACGGATGAAAATCCACTTTCCTTATTCGGCCGAGCACAGGACTCATCGAATTCTTAATCTTCTTTGGTTTCACCAATTCATTTAATTTATAAACCCGATTTTTGTCTAATGCCGCTAGACTAGACGTCGAATAATCTCGAAAATATTGAAAAGTATTTGATAATTTCAAATAATTTCGATACCAATCATCTTAACTTCTTCAAAAATCTCAAATTCTTATTTGGTCAATCTAAACTCGTGTAATTTTGAAGAAATTTTAGTGTCGATTATTGTGTTTGTTCATACGGGAGCAGAATTTTAAATTCGCGGAATGAGACAAAACGAGACGGATATATTTCTTTCTTTTCAATTTTAGAAGGTATTTAATAACCACACAAAATATTTGACATTTTTGAAAATGACTCTCAATTCGATTTGTTCTTTCTGTTTGCTATGCAAGAGAATGGCTAAACATACAAATATCCAAATTTTTGTTTATGTCTAAAAATGAAAACGGAAAAATTGTATCCGCCTCTTTTTGTCTCATTCAGCGCACTCAAAATTCTGCCCTCATAGTATAGTACTGAACCCCAAATAAATATCGAATAAGCTTAAAAATCTCGAATTCGTGATATGACGCAACTCAACGTCAAAATTCGAAAAATTATAATCTCGAATATTCCCTATTAAGACACTTCCAATAAGGCTTAAAATTTAATTTGTTCAGCAAAATTCGACCAAACTAAGAGTGGCGATTCCACAAAATCTAGCACAGTTAAATCGTTGAACGATTGTCTTGCAGTTGGGCCGACAGTGACATTGATATTTATTCAACGAAGCAGCAATCGAATTTGAAAAAACTTTCAGCAAAACGCAGTAAAATAGATCAGGAATACCATGCATGTGGACGACCACAGTGATAACAATGGGATAGAAAATGGATAACAATGATAAATATATACTCACCAATCAAAATCCAAGCGAGTTACAACTGCGACCTATACTTGAAATAGAATCTTCCACTTTAGTTTAAGTTCAAGCGAAGAATTCTGAGGCAAATCGACTCTTTGACCTACTTGGCTGGCTTGCCCCGCTAACCATCACAACAAAGATTTTTCTAGGAACTACCTCCTTACTTACCCGCAGAGTAAATAAAATAAATTGGAGATAAACGATATATTCGAAGGTACATTGACACTGAAATTTGGTTGCCGTGTAAAACCAAAGCAGCACAAGTGCGAAACAGATTTCAATTCTACGGTTAGAGTTATGTGGTGCAAAGCCCCTATCAAGATTACCTCCAAAAGAGGAAAGATTGCATACTTATAGGGGAATAGTACCAGACCAGGTGCGGAATTCAAATTTGCGGTGGTAAGGTCCAGAAGGCTAGGTCCACAAAGTAAATGGCCAAATAACAAACGGGGTACAAATCCAAATACAGCCTAAGAAATGCGTTCTCAAATATTGAACATCTAAATTCCACAACCTAACCCAACTTTATAAAACGAGTATCCAGCTATAATAAAATTATGTCTTTCGATTTCTCAATGTAAGTACATAAAATTAAAGCCTAAACGTTCAATTATATCATAACATTTTTTTTTTGCTTCATCTCCGAGCCTTCTAGAGTATAGAGCCATAATCATTATGACGTATTTTTTAGAAGCTTTTTTAATTGTATAACTTTTCACTGATTTCCATAGGAATCCATAGTAAAAATGGTGTTTTTTAGCTTCAAGTTTTTCAATGAAAAAAGCAAAAATGTCATAAAATGTTTATACAAAAGTGTTCTACATATCTTTAACAGCAATATTCAAGAAGGGTATATTGGTATTAAGTAAATGTTAATTGCAGAAATTTTAAAATTAAATTATTTCTAAAATATATTTTCGAACTTTCATTTTGAAAAATACATCAAAGTTGGCTCTGACAAATTAAAATAATACTTGCTAAATTTATCTTTAGTTTTACTAGTGTACGTTAGATGTCTCAGATTTATACAGAAAAATATGAAAAAAATTGTTTAATCACAAAATTATGACACGTTCTTAATATTTCGAGAATTTGTTTTGCTTTTCCAACAATTTATGCACTTGAAATTTCTCCAGGTGGCAATTTTTGATACGATTTTACAAACTTTTTTCTGCCATCACTGCCATCTATGTAATGTATATTGACTTAATGCACACAATTTGTAGTAAGCTTTTCTTTTTAATTTGACCCGAATGCTGTTGTTATGAACTTTTTTTTATATTTTGGTTTAAATAAATCAATTATTACAAGAAAATGAAAACGATTTACTTAAACGAGATTTATATATCGTCGCTTCCAATTAAGAGTATTACAAATCCGCCCGTACATCTGTAAATCATTAATTTTTTTGGAGGGGCGTATCAAGTTTTTAATGTTAAATTTGGCCTAATTTTTTTAAATAAAATTATTGCCACACTTTTTGGGAAGGACTTTATTAAAAAAAATTAAGTCGAAATTAGCATTAATAATTTTAAGGCCTCTCCAAAAAATTAGTGACTTGCAGATGTAATACTCTTAATTGGAAGCGACGATATGTTGAAATTCAAACATTTATGAAAATATTTCAGAAATCATAATGAAGAATTTGCAACGTTTTCATTTACAAATTTGTCTCAGGAAAAAAAGTGATTTCCCATATGTTTTATGTGTCTTACTATGGAAATTTTGGTTTTTTCCTCGTTTCTAATTCTCTTATAAAAGTTTCGTTATTTAGATTATGGCTTGTATAATCAAGGTTGCTTTGCTACTATACCCTGGACCATCTGACTCTATTGGGGGCTATGTTTCCATTGTGGATTCCATTTTAATGACATCCGTGTTAGGTAATTTGGAGTTCTCCTCAATGTATGCCCGATTCCACTTGCGCTTTCTTATTTCGGTTTCAATGTCTGTTTGTTTTGTTTGCCGCAGAATCTCTATGTTACTGATGATGTTTGGCCAGAAGCATTTTATTAGCTTTCTAAGGCATTTATTCACAATCACTTCAATGCTTTCATATTTCAGACCCATACGGCATTACACATTTCACACATGCGTTGAACATTCGCAGCTTTGCGTTTCTTGACGGAACGGATGCATTCCAGACCTTGTGCGGAGCATGTTGAAAGTATTTCTTGCTTTGTTGATGCGTTGGCTTATGTCTTCTTCAGTGCAGCCAATTTTTTCACTGTACAACCAAGTATATGAGTTTTTCAACCTCTTCGATTGACGTGTTGTTTGGTATACTAACGGTTGGTGATTGGTGTACTAATGGTCGTGTTCAGTCTCATGGCTTTTGTTTTCCTGATTTTGATTTTGAGACCAACTTCATGTGCTAGGTCTGACAGCTTCGGTATTTTCTGCTTTATGTCGGTATAGATATGTGTTAGCAGAAATATGCTATCTGCGTAATCTAGATTATTGAGCCTTCTTTGTAGAATATAAATGGTTGGTTTGGTAATCTTTAACGAACGAAAAGTGTCGTTCGAGGAGTCGGATAGATCCAATAGTTTTTTATGTTCAACAAACCTTTACAAATTTACTAATCACATAAATTTGTCCAAACTACTAAATTCCTAAGCTTTACAGTGCGAACTTGTTATTTTGGAATAACATTTCAAATTCAAAATTGATTTCGGGTTTAATCGAAGCTTAATTTTGCCATTCATTCTTAATTTGTTTATTGAAGAAAAAAAAATTTGAATGAAGATTTATCGATAAACAAAACATTTTAATTAATTAATAATTTAAGCAAATTATACATACATACATACATGAATACGCGAAGTTAGCGAGTTTGTTTAATAATTTATTTATCTAAACAAAAACTTGTTCTAATAAGTTCTAATGTAATAGTGTTTTTCCTTCAAATGATGCTAAATTGATTGGGAAAGTAAGACCGTACGTGAAAGTAGTTTTAGCATAATTCAACTGTATATGCTTAGATCGGAAATATAAAAAAATATCTTTAAAAAATGTTTGGGCCACTATTACTAATATTGGGGCTAGCAATAATTTCACAATTTAACTTTATCAATGAAAGAAACGTTATTGTGTATCCCAAAAAATTATACACCTTCCAAAAAAAAAAAAAAAAAAAAAAATGCTGATACCGAGCACCAAATTCAAGCTTAATTGAACAATTTCATATATGTATGCAATCTAAAAAAATTGTGTATTTTCACTTTAATTTAAACTCGATAAAAATCAGGAAATCTTATAACCAAAATACCAGTTTAATGCAAAAATTGCATTCAATCAATAAGACCGCGCGTAATTACATTTTACCATTGCGTTTTATTTTTTATTATTATTATGTATTTCACATACATTTCACCCAAAGAAATTGGTTTCATGTTTTTCGGTATACGATACAAGTACAATATTAAAATAAAAGAGAAAGGTTTTAAAGAAATTATGTACATGGGATTTCAAATTAATTGGTGGACCAAATTCCATACAAAAAAAAAACAACAAAAAATGTTGTTTAAAACAGTTGTCCATGTGATTATTGTGTTAGATCATGACTTTTGAGAAGGTGAATTAATCGGTTATACGGTGTGCACGGCTGCTGTTAAATAATTTTATTTGTAAATAATATAACTGTGCTAACATGTACGTGCACTCGAACGTATCTAATTGAAATGTGACCTTGTAGTTTTTATCAATATTTTTGTTTTAGTTTCTAAAAACCAATCTAACTAATAATTTCGAAACTACCTCTATATATGTGTATAATACGCGAGTACATGTAGGTACTCGTATAGTTAATAATCACACCAAGGTCATTTATTTGTTTTTAGATGTAAATGATTTATTGAATTTTTTTTTATAACGTTACACTTTGAGCTTTTTATAGATACGTAAGCTAAAAAAAACTACTTTCAAATGTACAGTAATTTTTCAACGGCTGGTTAAGTAGTTGAGAGCAAAAAACACAAAAATTGACAACTTCTGTTGTGACTGTGTGTATGTGAATTGTCAAGTAGTTTTATTAACCCTAATCAGAAACGGTTGTTTCAGAGGATTATTCAGTGGTGTGACACGTCTAAAATATTCAATGTATTAATTTTTTTTAACAGGTTTGATTATATTTAAATTCTTGTGTAGGTTAAACAATTGAACATGAACGAACAAGTTTTTTTTTGTTAAGGTTATATTTTGTTGGTAATTAATAGAGTTGTTATGTGTTTATGCGATTCGATTTATTGTTAAAAATTCAGGGAATCGACCTTTACAATTGCACTATAAATATTATATGAACAAGAATATTCGAATTGGTTTTAAATTACAAAAACCTACTTTATTGCCCTGATAAGAAAATTCCACTCGATGTGTCGATGTCGTTATGTAGCCTTCGCGAAAAATTCGTATTGCGAATGTCGATTTCGAGTAACATTCGTCGATTTTAGCTCACGACGCCTTAGTGATAGAATAAATCATGAATGTCATGAATATAACAAATAAAGCTCAGTTTGAGCTTCTTGTAAGCCGGATGCAAAAAAATTGTGGAGAGTACACGGATAATAGCCAAATCTGGGTCGGACGTAAAATCGGATATTAAAAATCGGTGGGATTTTTTCACTATAGAACTCAACAGTTTAACAGGAGGTCTCAACGGGAGAATCACACAGCTGGATGAAGGTTAGCGTTAATTTTTTTTTGAATAATTTAACTGAATTGACTGGCGCTTTTTAACCTCAAAGTTTTTAAGAAGATACTGACAAATAAAATCGAAATCAATTCAATAGGTGGAGGCCCAAATAAAATAATAGTTCTTATACACCTTTAGAGGATCTCGTAGCAAACATTCTTAATATTAATTTGGCCGTAGATTCTCCTGGACAGGGATTTGAAAAACCAGTAGTTAGCACAAAAGTTGCATCAGTTTCTACAGATCCAGTTTATGTAGAACTTGATTATTATAATGAGTCTGAAGAGTTTGATGGTACTCAATTTGTGTCAAAACCAATTACAAACAACATTCATAAAAAAAAAAAAAAAAAATTTTGATGAATTGGATAATTCTTCTAAAAGATTCACATTGCTAGACCAAATACAGTAAATTTCGTTTATCGGATGTCAGCAATCATTTGAAATAGATTCTCAAATATGTATGTACATAAAAAAACATACGAATTAAAGGATAAAATGAAATTATTACGGAAATCGGTGTCAATAAAAGAAGAAACACAGAAAACATAGAAATGATAAACTAAAATTAAAACTGGAACTTTTGGAGTTACAGAAACTTCAATTAGACATTCTATAGGCAATGAACATTAAATAATCCAAACGTTAATTCTTAATTTGTTTAACAGTTCCTTAAATGATTTTTTTGTTTTAATTTGTTTAATGATTTTCTTTGTGATATATTTCATGTGATACATAAATACAAAAGACTAATAGGATTTATATATGTAAGGCCTAGTGAATTAAAATTTTATAAAATAATTTTGTTTTATAAAGAATTGGCTATTTCAACTGATTGCCTTTGTGACCCCGATTCAGCATATTCCTCATCAGCAAGTTCAAATATGGTAGGTTATTTTTTAGGTTTACCCTATTGTGGTTGTCGCATCGATTAATCGACACGACTTTGCCTTGTTGTGTCGTTTTTAGTTTGGCATTGCCTAAGGATGTTGAAACGACCCAGAAATATTGCCACATTAATATAAAAATCAACCGAGTTACTGTGAATTTTTGTTGTTATCTTAGCAATTGTGAATTATATTTCTGAAAACTTTTGTCAAAATGACAAATATTGTTGTTTACGTTTTTTTGGTGTATACCATTCAATGGTATAATTGTGTAAAGTAACGTAATTTACGTGTCCTGAAATGTTTAAAATTTTAAAATCTTTTATGGTTCAGAATAGTGAAAAGGGCGGAGAAAAACTGCCGTGCACCCGAAAAAAATTTTACTATAAATTTTAAATATCGACCTATCCAAGTAAGAATATGATAAGTGAAAAATATTGTTTTATCAGGAGAGCAGTATAAAGGTTTAATTAGTTCTTTTCGCGATCACTTTAAACGGATCACTTTTTGTTCTACGATTTTTCTTTGTATTATAAACATATGAGTAGTGGATGGGCTGGTTGAGTCGACCTACATTTGCAGGAAGTAAACATCCGGAATTCCTCAAATGTATGTCGACCTACATTTTCAGTTGACCTACATTTTTCAGGAAGTGTAACATCCGGAATTCCTCAAATGTAGGTTGACCTACATTTTTTAGAAAGTGAAAAACATCCGGAATTCCTCAAAAATGTAGGTCGACCTACATTTTTTTAGAAAGTGAAAAACATCCGGAATTCCTCTATATGTATGTTGATATACATTTTTCAGAAAAAAGTAAAAATATAACCGTCATTGTTATAGACTTTCGTTGAAAACAAAAACAGATGAAAAATAAAAACAAGTATGATAGGAATTGTTTTTGTAATAAAACTGATAGTAATTGTGTTTAATGTTATATCAGTGTAAAGTATAATTTAATAATGAGTGATCGCGTTGTGTAGTGATTAATAAAAGAGATGATGCATTAATTAATTTGAGTTGTAATTTTCTTTATTGTATGATAGATGGATGATTTTGTTGTTCAAAAGTATAAAAGGAAATGATATAATTATTTGTTATTTATATTATTTTCACTCGTCCATTATCTAATAAGTTTATGATGCTTATAGTTAGACCTTTTACTATGATGATTGCTGGACCGTCAGGTTGCGGTAAAACAACGTTTGTTTTAAATATTGTGAAACATGAAAAATTTAATAAAATTTTGTGGTGTAACGGAAACTCAAAAGCGATACCTAAAGAAATAAATACAATGCAGAAAATAGAAATTTTGAAGAATGTTCCAGAAACATTTGATAATATTAAAAATGGTACTCTTATAGTCTTGGATGATTTAATGACAGAGGCTTATAATAAAAATATTTGTGAACTTTTTACAAAGGGATCTCATCATAATAACTTATCTGTGATCTTAGTAACGCAGAATGTGTTTCATCAAGCAAAATATTGTCGTGATATTTCTTTAAATTGTAAATACCTGGTAGTTTTTAAAAATCCACGAGACAAATCTCAGATTTACTCTCTAGCTAGACAAATATATCCTGAAAATTCAATAGAGCTTATGAGGGTATATAATGAAGCTACTTCGAGACCTAATAGTTATTTACTTTTTGATTTGACACAATCAGCTAATGATTTATTCCGTTTTCGTACAGATATTTTTAAAACAGATCATTTTACATGTTATTGTCCTACTAGTTTGCTCGAAAATAAGCAAGTCTGTGTAAAAAATGAAACGATTGAAGGCAAACAAACATTTTCTACATGTTTTAAAAAATTGTAACTCGCAAACGCGAAAAGCGCTGCTTACGGTATGTAGTCCTGAAGTTATAAAAACATTATGTGAAATATCGTTAAACACATTAAATGGTAACAACAACGTTTCTAAGCACTATAAAACAAAATTAAAAAAGTATAAAAGAGAATTACGTAATCTGGCATGTCCAAAACTGAGTCTTTCCTCGAAGCGAAAAATACTTATACAAAAAGGTGGATTTTTACCAGTTTTAATTGGTACTATTTTGTCGGGGTTGATTGGACAAATAATTAATCAGACGCCATGAGTAATTTACAACGAATGATTGTTATACCACCAGAAATTTTTGAAAAATTTAAACACATTGTACTTGATGACAGTAAACTATCAGAATTAGATAAAAATATGAAATCAATTCTGCGCAATAATAAACTTACTGATTTGAATAAGTGGCATTTATACAGACAGAACTTATTAAAATATTCAGCAATGAAAAGAAAAACTGCACATCAGAATAAATTTAAATGGTATCCCGTACAACCAATAGTACGTCATGTTGAAGGAGTAGGAGTTCAAACTAAAAGAATTTACACTAAGAACGAAGAAGCAAATGCTGATGCACTAGAAGTATTTGATAAATATGCACAAGCTAATATTCCTGACGTAAAGAAAGAGTATACAAACACTGATGCTGAACCTAATTCTAAACCTAGAGAAGTAATCTTTAAAAAAACTGACGACGAGGTATTTAATGATGATGATGATGATGATAATGACGATGATGATGAAGATACTATTGTTACTGATGAGTATATTGATCCAAGGGAAATCATACGTGAAAGAGCTTCTTCAGATCCAAATATGTACAGATCATTTGAAATGCAGGATGGAGCAACAATATCTGTTCCAACAAAAAAACATTTATCTAAAAAAACAAAAGATGTTCTTCGAGCCTCAAAGCCAGGATTTGGACAACCAGATATGATCATACCTTTGAGGAAAAGTAATCGACCACTAACAGTTCAAACAATAAAACGTAGTGAAGCAGAACGACTACAAACACCGTCTTGGACTTCAATCAAATAAAAATTGTAAATTTTAAAAATAAAAAGTATATAAAGAAAAAAAATTGTATTTGTCTTCATTAATTGAATAGTATAGCGGCTTTAATATATTACTTTCAGATTCAGTGTTAAACTAACTTAAAAATGGACAATTTCACTTATGTAACTCTTTTGAGTAACAGCTCTTTAAAATATTATCCTAAAAACTCATTATCCCGTTTTACGGTTCAACTTCCGAATACTATACATTTTGATGCTAATGAAAAATGGTACGTTGGCCTAGCAAATGTCGCTCATACTTCTATAAGTGACAAAGTAAAAATACCAGTGAAATTAAAGATTAAATCAACAGCAAAACAGGGGTACACAAAGAACAAATTAATTGATTTATTAAACGCGGCTCCAATTTTTTATAAAACGGTTAAAGAAACTAATTTTTTTAATCGATATATGGACAAAACTGTTTTAGTTAAACCCACTATTGTTAAAGGTGAACCGTTTATTCAACTAGAAATAATGAGCGATAAGAACGTAATAATTAAAATCGGTGTTGAATATACACCGGAGGAATTGTTTGATAACATATTTTCACAGCTCGAACAGAAAAGGTGGGGAGAATGTATCAATCTTCTTAAAAATGATATTAAAAATTTTAAAACAACAATTGAAACGAAAACTAAGATACAGAAATTGAAAGATGAATATGTTGAAGAAATAACAATAAAAAATATTGAATTTCCTTTTTACATATGTTTCTATACTGATGTAATAAAACCCCGAATTATTGGAGATATATTATCAAGATGTCTGTATATGGACCCTTTAGGAGTAGTTTTGAATAAAAAACTACCAAGATCATATCAAATAGAAAATATTCAATATTTTCCGATTGAAAAGTATAGTATATCTGAAATAAGCATTTTAATAACTGATGAAAATGGGGAGCAAATCAATTTTGAAGACAGTCAATTTATGACCAGTCTAGTGTTACACTTTCGAAAAGGTATATAAACAAGTGTTATTCTAATACATTTACTAAAATGGATAGATATTACACAAAGTACTATTCTCTTCAATCTGGGAGAGGAGTGATTGACGATGAAAATTTTGGCCCGTTATTACGATCCCAAAAGATATATCAGAAAGGAAGGGGGATTGGAGGATTTTTTAGTGGAATATTTCGCTACTTAAAACCACTATTAACATCAGCACTTAAAGGTTTAAAAAGTGAAGCACTTCAGATTGGCTCAGATATTCTTCATACACAAAAGCCTATCAATGAAATATTTCGTGATAGATCGATTCAAGTAGTTGATAAACTGAGAGATAAAGCTACAGAAAAAATTAAAGAAATGTCTGGTTCAGGAAAATCAATAAAAGGATGTTTGAGAAGATCATGTAAACAGTCTAAAATAGTCAGTCGTAAAGTAAGAAAGAGGAAAATTATATCAAAAAATAAATCAAACAAGAAACGTATTATTGACATTTTCACGTAATGGCTTTTACTGAATGTATGAAATCTGAATTAGATTTATTTATGCCACCATCAATTCAAACAAATATTTTAAAAAGTGAAGAAGTGGCATACAAACCAATTACAAGTTTAGAAAATCAAACAGGTATTGAATTTGTTTGTTATGGTCAGGGTGATGCATATTTGGATTTATCAAGTATAAATTTAAGTCTTAAAATTCAGATAGTTAAAAATGATGGCAAGTTGTTTGTTGAAGCTGATAAAGAACAACCAGGTATGGTGAACAATATGATGCATTCTCTTTTCCGTCAAATCAACGTTTCTTTAAATGGAAAAAACATAAATTCAACCGATGGAAATTATAGTTATCGTGCATATTTGGAACAATTATTAAATTACGGGGATGATGCTCATAAAACACATTTACAACTACCAGGTTGGAGTTTAGAGACGAAAGGACTTGATAAACTTGCAGAAAACGAAGGATTAAAAGCTAGAACTGCTTTGACTAAAAATAGTGCTATCGTAGAATTATACGGAAAACTACATACCGATATGCTAAACCAACCTTTATTATTGTTAAACAACGTAGATTTACGGATTACATTAACATTAAATAAACCGGAATTTTATTTACTTGCCCTTGATACTGATACATCAGTTGTAAAAATTATTGAGGCCACACTTTACATGAAGCACGCTCATATAAATCCAAATGTATTAATAGCTCATCATAAAATGCTTGAGAATACAACGGCAAAATATCACTATAAACGAAATGAAATTAAATCATTCACAATTCCTTCTGGTGGAACATCTATTTCATTGGATAATATTGTAATAGGTCAACTTCCAACAAACCTAATATTTTTGATGATAGATAATGACGCATATACTGGGAAAAGATCTAAAAATCCTTTTAATTTTAAACATAACAAAATAACATCGTTCACTCTTTATATGAATGGCGTTCAAATTCCAAATGATCCAATTGAAATGAACTTCACCGAAGGAACAAACTATGCTAGAGCGTATTCAACAATATTTGCAGCCAATGGAATTCTACATACACCCCAGGGAAATTTGATTAATAAAGAAATGTTCAAGAACGGTTATTTTATGTTAGCTTTTGATTTAACACCTGATATGTCGGCCAACGATTCATGTAGTTCTCTAATAAACCAAGGACATTTAAGACTAGAAGCAAGGTTTGGAGAAGCTATTAATACAACCAAAACATGTTTAGTATATTTAGAATATGATTCTACTTTAGAAATTGATAAAAATCGTAATATTATGACAAATTATTGAAATAATATAAATAGCAATCAGTTAAGTCGTAATTTACTTAAGACACAATGGCTGTTAATACAATGACAACTTTAGATATTCAAAAAGCATTGAAATCACATAAATGTACCAAAAAGTATTTTAAAGGAGTATTTGCAATCGATAAAATCCCTAAAGCAGTAAAATGTAAACCAGCGTTATATGTTATTAATACAGACAAGTCAAACAAACCAGGGCAACATTGGCTAGCAGTTTATTTCCCTAGAAATAATTGTGTTGAGTTTTTTGATTCTTACGGAAAATCGCCTTTGAAATATGGAGTCAATAAATTTTTAAAATATAATAGCAGGTGTGTCATCTATAATAATAAACAATTACAAAGTGCTTTCACAGGAGTTTGCGGACAATATTGTTGTTTATTTTTATTGAACAGATGCAAACGAAAAACAATGAAACATTTTATAAAATTATTCAATATGCAAAATCACTTTAAAAATGACGTAAAAATAAAGAAACTTTTCAAAAAAGAATTCTTCTAACTAAGAATCATGTTCAAACAAGTTTAACAAGACTGGTGTATCTATGTAAGAGGTGTGGTGTTGGTGAAGAAAAAACTATAAATACGAAAGAGAATTAATAAAAAATTTAGTTTTCCTTTATCCGTAATCATGGAAAATCTTCAGAAAAGCAGAAAAGTTACAGAAAAAAAAGTCACTCCTGATTTATTGTTATCTCATACGTACTTTTTAAATCATCAACATACGTGTTATATTAGTATTGGTTATGATGTGGAAACTTTTATACCTCTAATAATTTTGTATAAAAACACAGTTTTTCATGTACTAAGTACACAGCTCTGGACATCAACAATTTTGAATAATTTGGGAACAATACAAAATCATTTTAATTGTGAAAATAATATTTCATTTAGTGAATTACCAAAAACATATGGAAATTGCGACGTGAAGCTTACATGCAGAAATAATGAGCGATGTATCTTGTTTTCGAACGGAAGTAAGAAGATCGTATTGAACCGGGAAGAATGGGAACATGTCAGTGATTTAACAGTATTTTTCCAATCAATCATTAATTGGAGTGGAGCTGTCTGGAAAGATGTCGGGGACTATTACAATTTATATGTGCTTAAATGTATCGAACTGAAAAAACCTTTTCTAGAGATGGAGTACTTTTTTATACCACCTGCAACAGGCCGTATGTTTTTTAATTATTCTAGATTGTTCAACGAAATACCCATTTTGTGTAAAAATAAGATAATTAATGATGTTTATATAAATATTTGTAACCAAAATGTAATGCAATAAAACCGATTTTAATATTTTAAAAACCATATTTTTTTTTTATTTTTATTTCTTTATTACTTTTTTTTTTTTTTTTTTTTTTTTTTTTTTTTTTTTTTTTTTATATTACATAGAATTTTTGCGACAATGTTGAAACCAATTTTTCTGAATACTGTCAACAAACTCATCACCTTTAATATTTCTAACATGTTGACAATGTGGAAACCAAAATGCATGTTCTGTCCAAACTTCATCTGTAATATTCCAATCCTCTAGACTTCCGTTACAGCTGAAACATTTTACTCTATCACTGATTCCAAAGTAATAAAATCCTGCTCGTGCTAGATACAATGGATCGATGAACCACTTATTCCAAAATTTCTCAAAAGATTTCAATCGATTCTGCACTATATTCATGTTAAGGTTATTACCTAAACCACAAGTATCCATACTTGGAAAATTAAATTGATTCGAAAATAAATTTTGTTTTTGTCTTTCCGTACAAACTGAATCTGTATCTACGGTTACAAGATTATCTTTATTACTAAACATTTTAAAAACAAATAGTTTTAAGCGACCGTCTCAAATAATATTTAGATGTAAACTGAATTTGTAAGAATAGTAATCCATCGTTTTATACATAATTAGAACTATTCTTGTTTAAACATGTTATACCATGTTATAATATGATTTTTACTGAAATAGTATAAATCTACTTGTATTGTTAGTATTTTGTATTATTAATTAAAATGAGTCGTCAACAGGTCGTGAATGAACTTCACAAACGGATTCGTAAAAATTTTCCTCGTAGAAAGGTTAAAGTCAAAGGTATTGACGATCTATGGCAGGCCGATTTGGTAGAGATGCAACCATACTCCAGAATGAATAATGGCTACAAATACTTACTGACAGTTATTGATGCGTTCTCGAAATATGCATGGGTAGAACCTGTAAAAAATAAATCAGCTAAACATGTGACAGAGGCTATGCAGCAAATTTTACAAAAAAAGTAGTCGATATCCAAAAAATTTACAAACAGATTTAGGAAAGGAATTTTATAATACTACTTTTCAAAATGTTATAAAAAAGTATAGTGTACATCACTATTCGTCTTATACTGCTTTAAAAGCCTCTATTGTTGAACGGTTCAATCGTACCTTGAAAGAAAAAATGTGGAAACGCTTCAGCTTTCGTGGAACTTACAAATGGTTAGATATACTCAACAACATTGTAGATGAATATAATCATTCTAAGCACCGTACAATTAACATGGCTCCTATAGATGTTAACAATAAAAATATAGAGCGAAAACTTTTAGACACTGTATTTAATTACAATCCACAGATTTCAGTAAAAAACAAATTTAAAATTGGGGATAACGTAAGAATAAGCAAGTTCAAAAAGAATTTTGAGAAAGGCTACACGCCTAACTGGTCACCGGAAATTTTTAAAATAACGCATGTTTACAACAAATACCCTGTAACATACTTAATAGCAGACTATCGCAAACAACCAATTTCTGGAAGATTTTATGAATACGAATTACAGAAAGTTATGAACCCTAATGTTTATTTGGTAGAAAAAATCTTGCAACGAAAGGATAAACGGATAAAAGTGAAATGGTTGGGTTTTGATGAAACACACTCTTCCTGGATCAATAAAACTGATATTGTTTAATTAATTATGTATTTTTTATAATAATAAATTACACAAATTAAAATAAATTTACAAAAGTCTTTTAATATAATTTAATTTTTTCGAAGTTTTTTGTGACCGTATGGTAACGAGTCATGATTGTCCAAAAATTTTCTTTTATTACTAGTGACTTGATATTTTTTCATCTCTGCAATACTAATCACGTTATGATCCTTTGTGCGGCGGATCTGATGACTGTTGATAAATATAGGGTTTCCAATTTCTTCACCAATAATTGAGTCCCTCATTGAAGCCAGATTAATTAGTTGTGATGTTTCGAAGTTTAGAGAAAATCCTTTGACCTTACATTTTCCGAGTGTTTTATTTTTTGATGTTGAAAACACTTCAAACCCGTAGTTTTTTGGTCCACCAGAAACAAATTCTGTAATATAACTGCCCTGACCGTAATCACTTTCCAGCTCATCAGTCATATCTCCTAAGAACGAACCCGTTGATGGTTCATACTCATTTTCCTTAGAAACGTAGATAACAGAATCTGTATCATAGTATAATACACGATTTCCTAACCTTTCCAAATAGCTGTACAGTTTTAGTCTGGCATGAGCAGTAGTATACGCTGCAATACACACGTTCACGGTTGATATTGAATCAGCAGCTTCTTCTCTATATTCCCAATTAACTATCACAACATTATCATTAACTTCTTGAATGTCATTAATTTCAATTGAGGGGTTGGTTAACATATCATAAAGATCTTTGGGTTGTCTTAAAATACTTGTTTTAGATTGATTTTCTCTTTGACCAAATTTTCCCCAAAAGCTGTTTAATATAAGTTTAGCCATCGATCTCAATCCAGCATTACATAAAATTTTATAAAATTCCAACTCTATACCTTCTCTATTCTTATAGTTTTTAATAAATTCCAATTTTTGTTGATGTGTAGAGCAATTGGAGGGCCATCCAGAAGCTTCCTGTTTGATTTTCACAAATTTATTGATAAATTCCGTAAACAATCCAATTGTTCCTTTTCCATACTGGATAGTTTTGTAATGCCAAATTTCATAGATGTGTTTTATTGTGTAACCCTTCTCTATTGCTTTTAAAACTTCATCTATAACCCACGTACCTCTTAATATTCTTTCATCTTCACTATGATCGCAATAGCTTTGATATTCATTCCCACAAGTCCTACATAATACAAACATAAGCTTGTTATTCATTTTACATGGTAACACTGGATGATACAAATCCTGAGGTGGTAGTATCGAACATTTTATTAATCCTTCAGTTTTATTTAAATCAATAGAAGTACATTCATCGCCTATCAGAATTTCAGGATGTCCAATGGGGTATTTTTGATACTTACAAACCCATGGATACAGTGAGCATACATCAATGTATTTTATTTTTTCATTTGCACTCGTTTTGTAATATGTTCGTGTATTACCTGTTCGTCCTCCATAAAATGCATCACGAGGATTTAACGCAATGTTGGATAACATTGGGTGATTATCACTGATCGTAGTTTTATATTTACACTGCCACATCTCAATAACTTCAAATGACATACTTCTTAATCTTTCTGCTTTTTTAATGGTTCTTTGTAATCTTGCATTTAATGTGTCACTGAAATCGTCCTGTAATGGTTTATCTCTATTGCTACTAAGACATTCGTGACCATGGTAGTAGCATCCGTAGAACTCAAACACTTGTTTTGTATCCTCAGCATATCCGTCGACTTTCATTCCGTTTATAACAATCTCCTTTCCATTAAAGGCGTGTTTTATTTTGATTTTTCGTTTGTTACTCTCCTCTATTAACCATTTTATAGCAATTTTTGACTGTGTATCCACATTACGATAACCTTTTTTTGGTATAACTCCAATTGTTTCTGAAGTTAAAAAATTTCGGCGAAAAACCAAATTGCAGGCTGAGGCTATTGTAGTTGCCTCATTAAAAGGACATACTCCACACTCTTCAATCATAATTTGTCTGAATTTTAAACATGCTTGTGTAAGTATTTGTACATCAGAAACACAATACTTTACAAATTCTTCTTGGAAATTAAACACATAGTTTTCTGTTCTCATATTTTCATGCCATTTCAAAAAATTATTTCGACAACCATGTTTTTTACATTCTAAAGTACAATCATCACAAACCTTCATTGTATCAGGTGAGTAAAAATTTTTATCAGGAATATCACCAATATATTTTGCATGATTCACAGTATTAAAAAAATGTGGAAAGTATCCCTTTTTAAACGTTGGAAGTAAGTCAAACGCTGCTGGTAATGACGATAGAGCCATTGGAAAATAGTTTAAACTATCGATGAATTTCACTCTATCGATTTTCATCATTATTATTTTTGATCCTCTCATAATTAACTCTGGTTGATGTGTTGTTTCTTCTAATAAATATTTTAATATGAACTGATGATCGAAAGCTTGACCATTGTGTGCTATTACAACAACATTTTTAAAATTGTGCCTTATCTCTAACACATGTTTCATAAATTGTTGTATTATTCCTTCATCTTTAAAAATCAGTTCTCTAACTCCACATTTTGAACAATTAAATGAGTCTACCATTATACATGCATCACATCGTTTTTGGAGAACACACAGATTAGGAATATGAATTTTCGACTTTTTGTCGTAACTTTTATCTTGCATAGTTTCTAAATCAAAAAATATAAATAAAATATCGTTTATATTTACTGATTTAGTATTTTTTTGAATATAACATAAATGATTTTCTGATTGGAATTTTTTACAAACATTACAAAATATTTCGTTACAATTATGCGTTCTGTTTTGATTAATTGTACGGCAACAATATTTACATCGTCTCAACATTTTACAGACTTCGTCCTTATGCTGATTGAAACATTTAACACTTTTGAAGTCTCGATTACATTTTTTGCACAAAATTTTTGCAATGCCAACACATTGAGGTTTCTGTAGACAGGCTCGACACGAGGCTATACATCTATGCTTATTTCGATTATTATAAGGAATGTTACAATCCTCACAGAAATATCTACATACAAAAGCCGATGTGAATGAAGTAATTACATTGTAGTGATTATTATGATGAATTAAATTAATTTTAGTTTTAGATTGATTAGAACCTTTAAAAATTACCACTCTGCCATTGGAACTAAACTCATATACACAAATAGTATATTTCTTTAAATGCTCTTGAAATTTTTTAAGCTCTTCTATACCACCACCTTCATTCGGTATTACAATTTTTGTCTTCTCAAGAAGTTTTTTCGTTTTTATATCCTGTAACTTTCCTATGTTACGTCGAATATTATTTTTTTCTATTAATGATCGACCTTTTGCATAAGCTTTTCCTACAACAATAGCCCTAGGTAAACAAAGATTATCATTGTTATTTATTTTAATAATTCCTTTCCTAGCACTACTCGCATCTTCAAAGTTATCGAAGTAGTTTTTACGAGTTTTACCTTGTCCTACAGGCATTTTTATCGATGTCATTACTAGTTGAAAAGTATCCGTGTTTAAACCTTCCGAGTTGCTTTGAAATACTCCACCAAGAAGATTCCAAATATCATCAAAGGTAACCTCTTTCGCTGGTCTAAATTTAATCCATGCAGGATTATTAAATTTTTCTGATGTAAAACTTAGTCCTATTTTATCTGTAGGAAGAACATCTTGAACTATGTAATTAATAATTCCATTTACAGATTTTTTTATCCAATTTAAGGGATCAGTTTCCGTTTGCGGAATGTCATTTATTTTGAAAGTAATCTTTCTACGAGCAAATCGAAATTTTGATGATGTATACTCCGTTTCTGAAACAACTTTAAACAGTTCACTTTTTTCATTTATTGGATCGTTAGTAACTTTTGCTGTTTCATTAAGATATTTTTTTATGAGTTCTTTTTTAAACATTGTTCCACTAATTTTATTTTTTACACTACGTTGAATAACACTTGTTTACACTTTTACAAAAATGTCATTTAATTTTCACACTTTCTTAAATTCACTGATGTATTGTTGACATATGTACGATCAGAACTAAAGTACTAACTTTTATTAATAATCGATATAATATAAATAAGATGAAACTTTCCGTTTGTACCTTACTTACCTTTATATGTTAAATTGTACGATTCATTTGAATTTAGCAAATTACACAATCATAAATGTATATCAGTTTAACTAAGCAATAATCTGATCGGATATTATTAATATAAAGGAAATAGTTTTTAAATTGTTCTATTTTAGCTTTTTCAAATCCATTTTATAACGACATCACATATTACCATTTTTTTTTTATTTTTTATTTTTTTTTTTTAAATTTAAATCAGATTAACATCCGATCGAATATAATTTATTGATATATTTATTTATATCACTACAAAGTTTAAACAAGATAAAATTATTTATTTTACGGAAGGAAATAGTTCTATATTATTCAATACAAATCATAATTATAAGCAAGTCTATATACGATCGGATATTATTTATCAAGAAATAACCACGAGGTATTATTATTATAAAGGAAATAGTTTCAAATGATTCTATTTCAGCTTTGATAAATCCAATTTTCAGTGACATTGCATAATTACATTTTGTTTTAATTAAAATCAGGTTAACATCTAATCGAATATAATTTATTAATAATTATACACATTTATTTTCTATAACCATTTTATATCAGTACAAGTTTAAATAAGATAGAATTATGTATTATTATTTTACAGGAAGGAAATAGTTCTATAATATTCTATACAAATCATAAACAACATAATTATTAAACTGATTAATTGAACAAGTCTGTTTACAATCATATAATGTTTATCAAGAAATTACTACAATTTATTACACTTGCTATAATTAAATATTACTAGATTTTAACAGAATATTATATATTATAATTATTTCAATATATTTACATAAGAAACATCAAAGTGCATTGTACTTATAATGAAAATACAATATACATTTTCCCTATATAATAAAAGACAACTGAACGTTTAAATTAGTATAATTTTGTTCTTAAAAGTACGAACATACAATACAATAAAACATAAATATGGTAAGAATTTTATTTGAAATTTTGTTATTAATATTTTTTTTTTTTTTTGTTTTATTTTTTTTTGTTTTTGTTTTACAGACAGATGCTCTTTTTTTAAATATTTTTGAAGAAAGTTTGAAGGAGAGGGATACACCCAGATCAGTATTCCTAAAAACCAAGGAGTTAAAAACCAATTACCCGTATCATGTCAACTTGATAAAGTCGGCAGATACGAGGTATGGAGAAAGAGTCCATATACACCTATCAGAGGGTATATACAGCCTCTCTGAAGGGATGTCATCAATGATAATGAAAAAATACAAAAAGGAGAATAAGTCAAAACAATTACAATTAGGGTTAAAAATGAAAAAAACGAATATGATACTAAAAGGTTTAATCGGAGAGGGGAGATTTGCGTCGGCAGATATAAAATTCGAGCAAAGGAAAAACAATTTCATAGACCTCGAAGACACCGATAACGACGAAGAAGAAGAACAAGATGGCCAGCGTCAAAATTACTAAAAATAAAAATTGTAAAAACTTTTTTAAAATAAAAATATATATATAAATATATATATACATAGTAATAATTTTTAAAATATATTTTAAAGAACATAAAATGAATAAAATTAATAAACTTTTAAAAAATCAAAAATGTTTTTATTATCTCTTTTTTCCTAGTATTCAATTTTCACTTTGTTTTCCACATTTCCTGAAAAATATAGGTCAACCTACATAGTTTTATTACAATAACAATTCCTATAATACTTGTTTTTATTTTTCATCTGTTTTTGTTTTCAACGAAAGTCTATAACAATGACGGTTATATTTTTACTTTTTTCTGAAAAATGTATATCAACATACATATAGAGGAATTCCGGATGTTTTTCACTTTCTAAAAAAATGTAGGTCGACCTACATTTTTGAGGAATTCCGGATGTTTTTCACTTTCTAAAAAATGTAGGTCAACCTACATTTGAGGAATTCCGGATGTTACACTTCCTGAAAAATGTAGGTCAACTGAAAATGTAGGTCGACATACATTTGAGGAATTCCGGATGTTTACTTCCTGCAAATGTAGGTCGACTCAACCAGCCCATCCACTACTCATATGCATTCGGAATAAAACTGTGCATGTCTTATAAACACAAATTGAAAGTATTTCATAAAAAATGATCAAAGATCAAATTCTCCATGGAACAAACATATAACCGTACTTACCGAATGAACAAAATAAAAATATTCCCACAAAATATATTATAACTGTCCTTTTCAATCGAACAGTTGGAAAAATATTCCAAGAATAAAAGTATAACGAACTTTGTTATACATATTTAAAACATTATTTCCGAAGAAGAATATGATAAGTGACTTTATCGTTGATTACCAAAAGAAGTTTTTCGTAACAAATTAATGCTAAGTAAGTGACTTAGAAACGTTAATTGTATCGTTTATACTGAATACTATTATAAAGTGGCTTTGAATTCTTTTAACTGGATTTTTAGTTAAAAACGCATTATTTTAAGAATATAAAATCAGTCATAAACTTATCAATTTTAGAGATAATACTTTAAGATTTTGTCATAATAAGAATTCGACATCGTAGAGTCCAAAAATCGTATTCCCGTAAAACTATGATAACTGACGTTTTGATGGTCTTAATTGGATAGGTCGATATAGTCATGGACCGAAATTTTCGATATTTTAGACTTCGATATTATTCGAGATTTTCGATATTATTCTAAGGGAAAGGTTTCTAAAGCTGACCGATAAGATATCTAATCGTTCGATAAAATTAAAGCCTCCTATCATGACATCAAACCACAGACATTTTATATGCAAAAAATACACTGTCATCGAAATGTTCGATATTATCGCACTATTCGATATCGAAAATAAATGTGCATGATAGACGCTCAGGCTTTCGAAAATCAGTTAGATGAAAAAGAAAACATGGAACTTTGCAATTAAGTTACATTTGAAACAAGGTTGAATACCTTAAAGGCAGTTTCTCAGCTTTTTTTCATGTGACGCTGTTTTTTTTTTTAATTATAAATTCAATTAAAATATTTAAAATAACTCAATTATTTTTATTGCAATGTAATACATATTTAATTACATCGCATGAAATTGCCTTGTTCTTCAAAAGAAATAATTTTATAGTTTCGGTATTTTTATTGCTAAAAAATTTAGAAATAAAAAAGAAATCGCAGAGCGTATATGAAACAGCTATGGCAAATGACTGTACCATTCCCGGCACATGAAATCCGCCCGATAAGATAAATTTGTGCCTCCGGTTTGATAACTGTAAAATTAAAACTGAGCGAATACAGACAAATAAAATAAAAACCAACTTTACTAAATAGAAGTAAGTTTATAAAGGACTCTTACATTTTTTTTTATTTCAAATGGTGACCTGCTAAGATTTTCTGAAAAGAATTTTTTTAATTATTATTTCCATCATTCATGTCGAATTTCAACATAATTGGTTAAGAAACGGTCAAATCCCATTCTTATCGGCCATATTTCAAGACTTAAAAAAATCTAAAAATAATTTTAATATCCTATTTCCACAGCACATGTCAAATTTCATCACAATCCGTTAAGAAATAGATAAGTTCCATCCTAATTGGCTATATGTATAAATGGCTAAAGGTTCAATTTGAAGTGTAAAATCAATGGAGAAAATTGAGCAGTTAAACCAAACGATGAAACATCAAATGGAGAAAATTGAACAATTAATCCAAATTTTGAAGCGTCGGATAGGGAAAAATGACGAGAAAATTTTAAAATTGTCTACACATGTTCAAAATAGAGAAACTGCAAATTGAAGTTCAACATTCCAAAACGGAGGTCCAACATGGTTGAAGAAATATGTCAACATCATGAGAAGTAGCTAATTGATGTCAAGGCAAGTTCACTCGATTAAGTTAAAATGAGCAACATTCCACACCAAGATACTGAGATGGATGCAGCAAGATCGAGTATTGGTTTTGTGATAAAATGGGTCACATCTCAAGGGACTGCTTGAGAAAAATACAAGTACGGAATAGATCGATGCCTTTTATGCAGAAAAAACTCAGGCGAAGAACAGGTGAAAGTTGAATGGTCGGGACATGTATTGGGTAGGTAAATGACAACATTTCACAGGATTGATGGAAAGCAAGGATCGCGAACTTCAAAGAAAATAACAACCTGAGGAGAGCAATCATCGGCCAAGGAGGAACGACTGACAACAGTCGGTAAGGTGGAAAAATTACAAGTCAGTATAAAAGAATAGAAGCAGGTTTCGGCATCTGTACGTGAATAAAGTGTGCCATTACACTGGATATGCCTGCAACTTACACGATTGTCCGGGGAGAGTTGATAGAAAGAATTGTATAGTTGGCTGATGGGTTAAAATTACGAAGGGCAAATGAAGGGAGCGCCGTTATAACGGGTGAAGTCTGTACAGATAAGGATATGGAATACTGTTTTTCAACAAGAAATTCTGATCGCATAATGGCGTGGGGTTTTACAGAGCATTACTGAAAATTGAGCGGTTGCAGAGTGTAGTGAACCCAAATTTTTTCCTTTACAAATATCTCTCTCTGAGTGATAATTTGGTTAAAACGTCAAAACCTCGAGTCAAATCAGTGAACATTGTTTTCCATCTTTTGAGTAATATTGAGATTAGAATATTATTTGAATCTGCTTAAATCACAGATTAATTATATTAGGAAATTGTGTTTAAATTAAAACTAATAACCGAATATAGATTTGAAGTTGGTGTCCAAATTTACATTCAAAATTAGATTGAAGCAAAACCAATGTACGAAAAGTATAAATTCCGATCATTCAACTCTGCCTACCTACTTCAAAATTAATGCGAAAGAGATACAAGTTTTTAATGTGATATACCAAGGTTACCAACTTACTTGTTTATTTGTCACTCAAAATTTTCTAAATATCATCGCAGCAGAAGATATCGAATTGTGATAAATTACCTCCAAGTCACGAACTTTTTATTACAAGTTTTTTGATTATTCTTCATCATTAATTTGGTTAGTATGTATGTATATATCAAAGGAAGTACCTTGGAATATCTTTAATCACACATACAAAACAAGACTTGTAAAAAATATTAATTAATTTCATAATTTTTCAATTTAATTAAGAATTTTAATTTTGATCAAAAAATGTCTGTTTTATAATTACACAATTTATGTTTATTTACAATACATACAATGAATTCAATTCACTGGAAAATTGAAATAATTTTCATTTTTAATAAAATATGAAAATTCGATTTGTAAACGTAACAATTACAAGAAATAGAGCAAATCACTTTTTATTGTTATCTCTCGACTATATAAACAACAATAATTACTTAATTCCAACTCCAAAGATATTTTACGTTACAACTGAAAATGAAACTGATTTTTTTTTTTTTACAGAGTTGTTGTTTGTATAAAAACGTAAATCATAATTTTATGTAAATTATTTACATAAAAATGTACGTGTTGTTTTTATATTGTAGTATAACTAAATATATGTATAGCGTTCGCGGTTCATGTTTTTCGAGAATTTAATTTAGAAATGTCAATCGGAACAAGAATATAACTGAATATATTCAGTGAGGCTTATCGCTTGTAACAAATCTTTAAACTTGTTTCGCAAATGTTAAATATTTAGCGGTTGATTCAACCCGCACAACTAAATCTATTTGATGTACTTATATGTGTGTGTTTGAAGAAGTGAAAATTAATAATATTTTAACGCGGGTTGTATACGCGATTTATGATTAATGAGTATTTAATGAAATCGTCCTTGGTGGTGTGGTACCACCACTAATAATCTCCTATACCATTACACAAAAGTTTGGTGTCTTAAGTGAAAGGTCATTTGGTTGATGAGCGATGTATAAACATTTGCCTAATATATGTTTTTATGATGCCAATCATATTTTTAGTTAAGATGATTTTAAACGAATAGTAAAGGGTAAAGTTCAGTTGAGAACAATAATTTTGTAGATTTGATTTTTCATCTCATTAGATCTGTGGACCATTCAATATAATGTACCATATTTTGCTGACGAGAAGATACTAAAAAAATGTGAATTAATAAAAAAAATTAACACACGTATGCTAATTAAATTTGTAAATTGGTATAATAAACATATGAGCTATTTATTACTCATGTACTTGTACATAGAGCACATTTTCCATTATTAATTTAATTAAATTAATTTTACTTTCGAAAGAAAAAATGAATTAATAAATTAATTATTATGTAGATCATAAGTAATTACGAGTATGTAACATATGTAATAATTGTATAATCGGTTTAGTAATTAATTGATGTTTTATCCACAGCAGATTTGTTAATTATTTTAATTATTAATTTAATTTTGATGGAAACGATGAAATATTAGTTAATTATTGTTAAATATCTTTGCGAAACGCATTTCAAAAAATCGCAACAGGTGCATTAAACCACCTTAAATTCACAAGTTGATTTAAAATAACCGTCCAGCAACTAAATCTTATTTGTAAAGCATTAGCAACTGGTTTCTCACTTGGACAATCGTTATCTAGTACAAACAATGTAAATTTTATCGCCTAATTAAAGGGAACCATATAACTAAATTATTCTGAATGACCTTGAACGATGGCATTCAAAATCAACGTAAAAAGAGGGGGAAAAATCCTTTGTTTTTTTTAGGGTAAAATAAATGACCTTGATATGTGCTCGGTATGTAATTTCAAGGCCACCAAAAATGATTCAACCAAAAATTATTTGTTCCAAGGCGTAATTTTCGAGATATTTAGGTGGGTCAGCTTAAATGGTTCACCCAGCATTTACATACCTTAAATATTTTGTGTAATACAGTAGAATAGTATAGTATGGTAAAGTTTCTTAACCGTAAAGCCTTTATATTTTCCATTCAATGTTTCCAAACAAGTTTTACCGGAATTTTAAAATTAATCATAATTGAATCGCGGACCATTATTGACTTATATTAGATGCCATATTTCTTCTGAATTACAAAAAGGCTATATTTACAAACCGCTTTACTTTTTAAAGCTAATAACTAATGTAGACAAAAATATTTACTTTTAGTCAGCACGATGATGGTTAAAACGCTTAGCATAATTAGGTAATATTACCGACCAAGCTGATTAATATTTCTTACACATGGTACTCAACCCTGTTTGTATTACAAGACTACGATTCTCACGGCATTTATTCAGCATAATTTTATGAAATAAGATATTTTCGAATTTGGGATACACAATTGAAAAAAAAATGTAAAAAATGTTACCAATTTTAATCGTGTAATTAAAATGATCAAAAAGATCACCCATAATCCCAATTTCTAAGAAAACTAGTCATCCGTATGGTAATTATCTAAAATATGTATAATCCCTCCCTTGACATATAACACTTTAAACCCACGTCTATATCTCACTTTATAGTATGTATAAAGAGATACACATGGTTGCTTTAAAATTCCAACGTCTGCATCATTAAACCAAGGTCTATTAAATATATTGACGTTAAAAATTCGCATATGAATTCGAAATCGATAAATCAATCAATAATTTCCTCAAACAATTACATTACACACAAGTGCATATAATACAATAAATTGGAAAGTGCTTCTTGGTTTGTTTATTAAGTAATTTGGTATTTTTTCGAAAGTATATACAGAGGGAAAATGAAATAAAGAAAAATTTGTCTCTATTAATCGCACTTCATTGCATTGCACACACACACATACATTAAGAGATGTCTTACATTGTACAAATATGGTGTAATTTGTAAGATTTATCAATATAAACAAATTGGCCAACAAAGTGTTACGGTGATTACATGATTAACTAATATAAGACAAAGTATGTGATTAAATAATTTAGCCGCGTCTGGAATTTGAAAGATTTTTGTGTTTGATATTTCTTAGAATTGTAATAAAGTGATTTAGAAGAGCATTAACATTTTGGGTAAAATTAAAAATACTTCTACGAAATGAGTCAGTCTGCAAAGAAACGGTGTTAGATGGTACTGAATACAGTTTCGTTGCAATATTTACACGACAAGCAAAACAAAAACAAATATAAAATGTTGACCAATATTTACCAGAATGATTATTATTCAACCGCTACTTGAATTTTAAAATATTAAACGAATTGTAGCACATTTGTGTGGTTTTGTGTTGAGGCGTATTTTACGACTTTACGCGAGTTGGTCGATTTACAATACATAATTGGAATAATAATCACGATGGGTTGTTATTTAATCAATTTTAACATCATTATTGTAACGAGGTCGCCTTCAAATTGGAATTTTGTTTTTGGTAATTTTTGAATGTGATGAATTTGTTAGTAGACAAATAAAAATAATGGCTTCGATATAAATAGAAATGAATAAATTATTCACCTATTTATGGAGTGTTAAATCGTAAATATGAACAAGTGTTTGGAATAACCAAAATATGCTGCAATATGGTTTGACGGTAGATTAAAACTGTTTATAGAGTAAAATCCTCCAAATACAATATTGATCACGTCAGAAAAGACACATCAAAATCCACCTGCCCTTTTAATACCTAATTATCTATACTGGACTCCGAAATGTGGGGCCTTAGGTATTCAATTGTCTAAGTGCTAAAAAATCTTAGTTATAATGTTTACTCTCACAGATATATTAAAACCGTATCGCTTACTTGTTAATTTTAGCCTATACACTTTTTAATTAAGTTACGTATCACAACATAATTTCAATGATTTACATCTGACTAATGGTGTTTGGAAATTATTGTACCGGAAATATTTATAATTATTTTATTGATTCCATCTCAATATCAATCAAGTAAGCTGCCAGTTAAATGTTTATTTATATTAAAATTTGTGTGCCTATAGGCGACCATGGAAACGATCATATGATTAAAATTAATTAAAATAAAAAATAAAAATTTCGAGATATTTTTAAAAAAGTCAATAGCAGTTAGGAGGGTCATGTTTATTTTAAAATTTTACGATTCATTGATAAAATTATCTATTAACACCTCAAAGAATTGATACACTACGTGAATTCAAATTAAAACTAATCGAAAACCACTACTATTTAACTATTAAATTCAACCCAAATGGAACGATTGCTTTACATTTAAGAAATCAAACCAAATTAAAACGTACACGATACACTCCCATTCAAATAAAATTAATATGTAAAGTAGGTGTACATATATACGTGGCGAATTCAGCCTACAAAAACTGTGTTTAAAATTCGAACCTAAAGAAATCGTATAGGTACATAGGTCTCAATAGTATTTCACTAATAACTGTTACCCGCTCACATTCTGATGCTTTTTTATATTAAAACAAAATTAACTCTGTCAAATTCAGTTTAATCAATTACGGAGTAGAAATGTGTGGTGCTTCAAATGTATCATATTTCGTTCTTCCTAACAATCAAAATCTAATGTATAAATCACTTTATTATGTAAAACACTTAGTGAGCACATCGCGTACATATTATGTAATTTTAAAGGAAACTGTAAAATTACATTTTCAGCGGCAAATTCGATACGAAAGAAAGTCCACCAAAAATTAAACCAATCTATCTAATTCCGTGTAATAACTGCCATCTTAAATCCATTGGGACCACAGGAGCTATTAAAAACCCGAATTTTCCAACATAAGTCTGCCTTTAAGGCCACTATATTGTACCAACATTCCTTTGATACGGAACACCAATTTCAGTTCAATAATGTGAGAGTATTAGACAATGAAAATTTTACATTAATCGTTTATTTTTGGTAATGGCCCATATAATTGGGAATCATGAAAGTTTAGTTAATAAGAAAAGTGATACAAATGAAATTAGTAAAATTTATTCGGGGATCACTGAATTAGTCTCAAAATTGCCTACGTATCAATCTTTAATACATCATGTTTGAAATTCAACGATAAAATGCACAGTAGGTATTTTGAAAATTATCGTCATTCAAAATTAAAGTAAAATTAGCTTACACAGAAATAGAGCTTTGTGAATGTTGTGAAGAAGAAAAATTGTAACATAATTTGACTGTAAAATTTGCTAATACGATCTGCACAGTACATTCTGTATATAGAATGTAAATTGTGGTACAATTAGTTCAGTCGTCGCGGCCTGATGAGAAGGTTGATATTTTCATAATCATGAGTTCATCAGTTCGAAACTGGATTAAATTCTCTTACAATCTTCGGAACATACTAAAATCATTTACATTAAAATTTTGTAAAAAATTTAGAGATTTAGGTGATCACTATAAATTATGGCCCGCAGGGATTTTGAAGGTTCTAATTAGTTCAAAATTTTTTAGAATATTCTGGTATGTTCCACAATTTATAAAAATGTTTCAAAATGATTTAGAATTTTCTAAAAAAATTTAAAAAATTTTAGAATATTCTAGAAGATTCCAGAATTTTTCTAGAAAGTTTCAGAATAATCCAAAATTTTATCGAAAGTTATACGTATGTATATGTATGTACTCTTATTTCAGGATTTTCTAGAATGTTTCGGATTGCTCCAGCAATATGCTCCAGAATATTCTCAAATTTTCTAGAATGTTCCAGAATTTTCCAGGACGTCCCAGAATTTCCTAGGATTTTCTAGGAAATTTTAGAATGTGTTCTCAATGTTCTAAAATTTTCCAAATTTTATAAAAAGCTTAGGAATATTTCAGAATTTCCTAAAAAATTTCAGAATATTTCAGAATTTTCTAGAAAATTAGTGAGTATTGGATTGTTTCAGAAGTTTTAACATGTTTCAGAATGTTCCAAGATTTTCTAGAATATTTTCAAATTTTTTAGAATATTCCAGAATTTTCGACAGTTTTCTAGAATATTAGCGGTGTTTCAGAATTTTGTAGAACGCTCCAGAATGCTCCACACTTTTATAGAATGTGCCAGGACATTCCAGAATTTTTTAGGATTTTCTACAAAACTTAAAAATGTTCTAAAATGTTTCAGAATTTTCTATATAATTTCAGAGTATTCCAGAATTTTCTAGAAAGCTCCATATCCACTGGAATGCTTCAGGATTTTTTGGAATGTTTCGTAATGTTCCAGAATATTCTCAAAAATTCTTAAATGTTCTAGAATATTATAAACATTTTTGGAATTTCCAAATTTTCTAGAATGCTCAAGTAAGTTCCAGAATTTTCTATTATTTTCTAGAAAATTTCAGATTATTTCAGAATATTCTAAAAGGTTTCATAATACTCTAGAAAGTTTCAGAATACGCCAGAATTCTCTACAAAGTTCCAGGCGTATTGGAATGTTCCAGGATTTTTTAGAATGTTTCGAAATGTTCCGGAATTTTCAATAATGGGCCAGAATTTTTAAAAAATATTCTCAAATTTTCTAGAATTTTCTAAAATTTTATAGAAAATGCCAGGTGTTCCAGAATTTTCTAGAACGTTTCAGAATATTCCAGAATTTTATGAAATTTTCCGGAGTTTCCAAAATATTCTACAATGTTCCAGGACGTTTCAGAATTTCCTAGGATTTTCTAGAAAATTTCAGTATGTTTCAGAATGTTCTAAAATGTTTTAGAATTTTCTAGAAAATTTCAAAATATTTTCTATAAAGTTCCAGTTTACTGAAATGTTTAAGGATTTTTAAGAATATTGCGGAATGCTCCAAAATATTCTTATATTAGTTACACATAAATTCTCAAATTTTCTAGTATGTTCCAGAATTTTAGGAAAGTTCCAGGTGTTCCAAAATATTTTAGAAAATTCCAGTTGTTCCAGAATTTTCTAGAAAGTTCCACGACCACTGCAATGCTTCAGGATTTTTTGCAATGTTTCGGAATGTTCTAGAATATTCTCAAAATTTCTTAAATGCTCCGGAATATTCTAGAATTTTTCGGAATTTTCAAATTTTCTAGAATGTTCAAGTAAGTACCAGAATTTTCTATTATTTTCTAGAAAATTTAAGATTATTTCAGAATATTCTAAAAGGTTTCATAATATGTACTCTAGAAAGTTTCAGAATACGCCAGAATTCTCTACAAATTTCCAGGCGTATTGGAATGTTCCAAGATTTTTTAGAATGTTTCGAAATATTCCGGAATTTTCAAGAAAATTCTCAAATTTTTAACAATGGAGCAGGACTTTTAAAAATATTCTTAAATTTTCTAGAATTTTCTAAAATTTTATAGAAAATGCCAGGTGTTCCAGAATTTTCTAGAACGTTTCAGAATAATCCAGAATTTTATGATATTTTCCGGAATTTCCAAAATATTCTACAATGTTCCAGGACGTTTCAGAATTTCCTAGGATTTTCTAGGAAATTTCAGAATGTTTCAGAATGTTCTAAAATTTTCCAGATTTTCTAGAAAGTTTCAGAATGTTCCAGAAATCAGAATATTCCTAAACTTCTAAAAAACTCAAAATGTTCTGAAAAGTGCCAGAATTTTCTAGAAAATTTCAGAATATTTCAGAATTTTCTAGAAACTTCTACGACCAATGAAATGCGTCAGGATTTTTTGCAATGTATTGGAATATTCCAGAATATTCTCAAAATTACTTAAAACAGAGCAACATAGTATTCTAGAATTTTTCGGAATTTCCAAATTTCCTGGAATGTTCAAGTAAGTTCCAGAATATTCTATTATTTTCTAGAAAAATTCAGATTATTTCAGAATATTCTAAAAGGTTTCATAATACTCTAGAAAGTTTCAGAATACGTCAGAATTCTCTACAAAGTTCCAGGTGTATTGGAATGTTCCAGGATTTTGTAAAATGTTTCGAAATGTTCCGGAATTTTGAAGAAAATTCTAAATTTCCAACAATGGATCAGAATTTTTAAAAATATTCTCCAATTTTCTAGGACTTTCTAAAATTTTATAGAAAATGCCAGGTGTTCCAGAATTTTCTAGAACGTTCCAGAATATTCCAGAATTTTATGAAATTTTCAAAATATTCTACTATGTTTCAAAATATTCTACAATGATTTTCTAGTAAATTTCAGTATGTTTTAGAATAAAAATTTCAGAATATTTTCTAGACAGTTCCAAGTTTACTAAAATGTTTAAGGATTTTTAAGAATATTGCGGAATGCTCCAAAATATTCTTATATTAGGTATACATAAATTGTTAAATTTTCTACTAGGTTCTAGAAGTTTAGGAGAGTTCCAGGTGTTCAAGATTTTTTTAGAAAATTCCAAGTGTTCCAAAACTTTCTAGAAAATTCCGGGTGTTCCAGAATTTTCTAGAAAGTTTCAGAATGTTGCAGAATGTGTTTAAAGGTTGCAGAATTTTCTACAATATTCCAGAGTGTTCTAAAAAATTTCCCAATTCTAGTGTGACAATGTTCCGGAGTCGGGGATGAGGTACATTTCAATATTCTAGAATGTTCGGAAACCGGAAATCGAATGCATTTAAATGTTCAAAATATTCTAGAATCGGTAATCATATGTAGGTGCTATGCATCTTGGAAGGTATATAGGGCGAAGTTCAGCGCACTGCATCAGTATTACCGTTCTACATCTCATGGTCTATGTGGTGCATGAAATAAAGATTCGCCGTGCATGAAGGTCAACAACAATGCACGAAACGTTATTTGAAAAATTTCTAAACGAAACTTAAATTGGCGAAGTAAACTATCCAAAATACAGACGCCGATCACCGAAACATGGCGGATTAACGGCAAGTTGACAATCCGTAAATCCGCTACTATCGAAAATGTTTAAGGCCCCATATAAAAACGTCAAATACTGCAATTCTGCTAACTCGTTCAAATACGTCTGCTAATATACAAACAAGGATAGCGATACGTTTACTGCTTCACACGATTCATGGCCCGACATATTTTGAAAATCTAAGAACTGTCGACGACTATATTTATAAGACAGATCGAGAAGTATGTTAGTGATTAGGCCTGTTAGAGAATGGCAACCAGTGGGAATTTGCTATATGTAAGAGGCAGTGCAATCCATCAAATCAAAAGCACCTACGGCTGAAATATCGGGAAGGTATGAGCGACTATATTTTGGCTCAACTACGACGGCGAAACCCGCATTTGGAAATCAATTTCGGCGACGAAATTTTCAACAAAGCTCTGATATTGCTGGAAATTAAATGTTTAGCGATCACAAACCAACCTCTAATACAATTGAGAGTTCAGCCACCATGACGAATTGGATTTGACGCCACGAACAGTGAACTATTAAGAGAAAAATGTTACAATGCTGACAAGTTGCGGTGCTACACCCAACATAATAAACCCTTAAAGCGCTTTACAAATTGAAAAACGAAAAGAAAAATCGGATTTCGTTTTTTCGATATACCTACACATAATTCCAAAATTATTGCTTGGTTTACATAAAATCTTCTGGTTCGTGACCGAATGTACCATACAAAACAAACCATTTTCAATTTAAAAAATTCAAAAAAAAAATTTAATTGGTTGAGAAAATGTAAATTTAATGTCCTAAAAAAATTATTTAGAACCAAAAAAAACTAATTTTCATTTTCTCAGCCAATTAAATTTTTTTTTGAATTTTTTAAATTGAAAATAGCTAGTATTTTATGGTACATTCGGTCAAGAACCAGAAGATTTTACGAAAAAGCAATCATTTTGGAATCATATACATAGCTAGCAAAAGCTAAATCCAATTTTTTTCTCGTTTCTCAATGGATAAAGTTATCTATGGACAGATATTAAAACAGTGCAAAGCTATTATATGGAACGAATGCACAATGTCACACAGAAAATCTTTCGAATCACTGAATAGAACGCTCCACGATTTAAGATAAACACGAGTCTAATGGGAGAACGAGTCTAACGCTAACTGTCATTCCGAGATCGATGCCAGCCGATGAAATAAATGCGTACTTGATACACTCAACCATCTTGTATAGCATGTAAATAAATCAAATTAGAAATATGAGAGCGCGAATCTGAGGAGACGAAAGAGCGCAAGTAAATGCCGAAAAACCAAGTAGACGAAAATTTCGGCCAAATTGTATTGAACAACTCATTAGCGAAATATATACGGACAACGTCGAAAATTACACAAACTCAGAATGGCTATGCGAACACCATTCTAGTAGTTGGTATAGTTATTATTTTAACGATTGACACACGTTCTCGATCTTGACACACGTTCTCGATCTTGGAGCAAATCAGAAGCAATGTTTACTAGTTCTTTAACTGAGGCTGAAATATAATTTTCTATTTGGAGCAATTTCAGGAAAAAAAGCTATTTTCACATTTGAATGATTTAGTTCCTTTTCAGTAGCATTCCACTTGCGAGATAAAGCAATTATAAAACCAGCCCTTAAACAAATCTTGAGTCATCCACGTTTATTATATTAGATTGCCAGATTACAGGCAGCTCGGATTTATTAATATTTTTCATTGTTGAAGAACAATTTTTTTTCATAGACTTTATCAACTAACTTAGAACGTTCTAGAAAGAATTTTGGCAGGTTTTGTTTTAAAATTCATTAGCACACCGACACAAATCAATGAATTTATGAGCAAGCTATATAAGACATTTCTGTTGGTTTTACTTGTATATTCTAGAAAGCATTGCACTAATACATTCCAATTTAGGGAAATTCCCTAATATACACAACCGAACAGATGACCTTGCGCAATAGATACACTTTATGAGCCATTTACGTTGTTGGAATGTTGTCTTGTATGAAAAATGCGTTATATGGAAACCGCGGTATAAGAATAGCGCATTATAGGAGGGTTGACTGTATTCGAAAACATAAGTTCACCATTTTCTGTACGTAGTTTAAAAGAAAATAAGATGGATGGAATGTCCCCGGATAAGTTACCAGCGCTGACCTATTAGGAGACAAATGAACTAAATCGGTCGGTGTTTTAGAAATTCCCTCATTATAAGTTAAAATAAAATAAAATGTTTATTTTATTTACTTCCTTGTGGAGAAATTATTTTATTTTATGTTTAGTCTTCTATAAAATAAAAGCTTTCCAAGTATAGTTCGACAACTGAAGAAGATTACTTGTTAATCGAAATCGATTATAACCCTCGGCGGTCGCACTATAATTTCGATGCTTCCGCGGTCCCACTGGATCGGCAAACGTCTACGTATAGTTTTCAACGTGTTAAATAGCTTTGAAAAATCTAAAAAAAATTATGAACACTCTGAACCCTTCTAGAATAAGAATCCACAATTATTTAAGTACAAAAGTTTTATATTTTTTACAATAAATCGGTATCTGAGCTTAAAGGCTATAGGATAACGTGTCTTGGTCTAAATTTCAACAATTAAAAAATGCGCCATAGTAAAAAATAAATGACCGTGGATTCTCATAACGATCTCCCTAATGTTCAAGAAAAACCGGGATTTAACCATTTCTGCCGAAAAAAGTATAATTAACCCTCGTCAGGCGACATAGGTACAATTGTACCTTTTCGCGATTTTGAAATTGCAATAATTTTTTTTGTGGAAGCCATAGAAGTATGGAACTTTCGTAGGATTTCACCATTTTTAGCTAGCTCATATCGGAGCGCATAAAGGGAGGAATGCTTTTAGGAAGGAATGCATACAGTGAGTCTTTTAAAGTTGTAAAATTATGCCGTCGGACGAGGGTTAATTGACCACTTGAAAATGCATAAGTTCAACGAGAAGGAAATCGGGGATTTTTATGAAAAATACACCGAAGATCATTTGCACTGCAAAAATGTCATTATGAAAAATATGAAAAATGTTTTTGACATTTTTTGTATATAAATTAGAACACAGAATAGAGAGCGAAAATGCTCAAATATCAATCGGTGTTAGTATTCTGTGTGATATGCACATTGAGTGGTGCGAGTGATAAACGACTAAATTTAAAAAAATTTTATATGGTTTTTCGTAGCGACTAATTCACCTAAAGATTGACAGTATACATACATAGTATCTGCGTATCAGCAAAATCAGCAGGCTTTCTAGAGAGAATTTTAGCAGGTTTGACAAAAAATCCACTCCTGATTTAAACTTTCGCGCCTGTCGCACTGGGATGTTTTCGTCCGGTTGACCACTTTGTGACGCTTGCAGGACCATATCTGCACTAACTTTTTTTTAGAAAGGGGACCAAGCCCTGCTCTTTTGCCATTTCACGGGAATTTCTAAGTGAAGTTTCACATGGGGTTTTCCAGTGCGACCGCGGATAGTTAAGAAAACTAAACAAAAAATAAAAATAATTTCACCACAAGGAAAAAAATAAAATTAAAAATAAAATAAACATTTGTTTTATTTTTAATAATTAATTTTAATTGCACTTTTATTTGAAGGTCTTGCCCTATTAACTAATTTCATAGCTACCGCACGCACAAAACTCGACAAATTATATGATCCGCTCGGTTTTTCATGTACTTTATAAAAAGCCTTAGGATAAATTTTAAATATAAGTGGCTCCATATTTCCTAACACATTTAATTTAGGGCCTGTATTTCAAGTGATACGGCTAAATTAAATTTAGCTAATCCAAAGATAAATTTTAACTTGAAATTTACCATGTACATTGTACATTAACTTTGTATGAATTTTTCAATATTTTACTTTTTATTTTGGTTAACAAATTCTTATTCGCCCTGTGGTTAACTAGATTCTTATAATTATTGAACTGCACCAAACCGGTATAGCTACCACGAATTATTTTTCTAAAGTCAATTTAACTAATATTAAGTACTAAGCAAATTTATTTTGAAAAAAAGTAAAACCCGAACCAATTTGTATTAAAATATCGGCCATAAATAATTTAATTTTTTAACTGGTATTCAAATAAACCATCTGAAACCAAATTTAATAGCATGTAATAAAATTTTAGCACCTATATTTAATCATAATCTCTAGAAGTGGTAATTATATCGTCATTTTATATTATTTAATCAATAAGCTCATCATATATTTTATTTAAAATTCTTATTAGCACGCGCACAAGAAAACATTTCTAAGACGCATAATGGCATAAAAGCAATAAAAATTGAAAATGAAACTTATCTTTCGTATCCAATCTCTAATACGTATGTATGTGCATGACACATAAAAATATAAATATTTTAATTATCCACGTGATTAAATCATTTTCCAATGTTGTTTACAATACATATATTTAATCTTAGCCTTATTGTTTTACATAATGTTTTAGTCTTTATGACTATAACGTGCTTTCTAAATGTCCACAAAGTCATAATACCGTTTAATGAATATTTAGTTATAGGTGAATTGTAGTACATTTGTATCTAGAATTTTTAGTTTTAGTTAAGCGGATGACTGAAATTCTGGAATTTTGTGTAAATATCATATTTGCAAACAAGATAAAAATAACAATTGAGTCATTCGCTTAAATGTATACATAAAAATCTTCAGAATACTGCGCATACACCGGACGTGGCCACAATATATACCAATTTCTTATTAATTGTATAAATAAGATTATATTCGCATACACATATCAAATTAGCATATAATCACACCTTCACATCAAAAAATTCAAGTATATTGAATAAAATAATTAAAAAAACAAAAAAATTTAGCACAGGTCAGTTGAAAATGCCATTCATTGAAATTTTTATTTTTTACAATATTCGTACATTAAGAATTATAAAACTATCGTAAAACAAGTTTATTGAGAAATTGGCTTATTTTTGTTTTTTTTTCTTAGTTTCATATTCATTTATACATATTTATTAATAATATATAAAAATTAGCTTAAGTGCTGAGTTCAAAATTTGCAACGAGATGTGCATTTACTACAGTGTTGAATTTCCCAAATTTACTAATTGCGGTTAAAATTTATAAATTTTTGTGTAATTTTTCGTTGCATTTTTTGTGTCATCACTCTTCAGTCTAATCGTATATTACATCAGCTTTGTATAAAAATAATTGTTTATTCAAAATAACTTATTAAGAAAATAACACAACAACAACAACGACGAAACATTATTGAGAGAGTACTCGCGCGAGTACATTGGTTTACTTCGCTTGGTTTTTGTATTCAATGTAAATAGAAACTAATGTAGACACGCGATGTTGTTATGTTTCATCAAAAAAAAAAAAAAATCTTGGAGGCATTTTGAGCATCTATCGTACCTATTATTTAAGATTTTTTTTTTATAAAATAAGCAATCATTTTACATATTAGAAATTTTTATCATTATTACAAAATATTGTTATTGAGAATTTACACAATAAATTTACAACCCATCATCAACGTTTTTTTTATATGAGATGTGACCTTAAGTTTTGTTTTTAGGTATAGATTTTTATGGTTAAGAATTCCACAGCAACGGACAGAATCAAGGCAATAGGTAATAAAAACGCGGTTTTTGGCTGTAAAATTTTTAAAAAGTGCAATAGTAACGTTTGTAAAAATAATTTAATTGAAATATTTTGTTATTTTTGTAGATGGTGAATTTCATATGATGATGATGTCATAATTTTCGAGGTTATTGCTCAGTTTAATAAGGAAGATTATATTGAATGAACCATCAAAAATTATTAACCGGTTGTTTATAATTGTGGTGGCTGATTTATTACAACTGTCGGTGATTTATTAGATTATCATTTTACTCGTATAACTATGTACATATGTGTAAACTAGCGCATTTGCATTTACGAATTGAGAATATTCAAAATTGGTAGCCGTATGCAAAAATACCATTGTTAAAGATCGAGGTCTTTTTCATTAATTTGGTGGATTAAGTTTCTTTATGTTGATATTGTAGAACTGCTCCAATCTATCCCCAATAAAATCTGGGTTATCTCCAACCAGTTAGATGTACCAATTTAACGAAATTTCAATAAATTTCAAATTTTGGGATTGAACAAAAATCGTTAATATAATTCCAACAACTAAGCAGTCGTTGGAGACAAAATAGTTTTAGAATCAAATGTTCCATGTCCCGGGGTTAATTAATTATGTTTGAGCAATTTTGAAAATCAAACAAAACATTATTATCATTTTCAGTTTCGCTTAGGTTAGAATTTTCTTATTTTGAAAATTAATTACGAAATTATTTTAAACCTTTGAACAATTTAAACGTGGACTTAATTTATAGAGTATCGAACTATTTTACAAAACTCGACAAGATGGAAAAGGATCAGAGCTGTATTTATTTATTATAGATCAATACACATTCGCATAGTTAGATATTTACAATAAAATAAACAAAGGCAGGTGGTTCATAAATGATTGCAATGCATGCATAATGTTAAGAAATTCGAATATTACAAGCGATAGAGTGATCGAAAACTAAAATTTTTTAAAATTTGTTTTACATTTTGGCTTCAAAAACAACTTTACGTGTTTGTTTTTGTGAAATCTTGGATCTAGAATATTGTCGCGGCAAGCTCAAATTTCACCAAAAACTACGAATAAACTTAAATACCTAATCGCTATATAAAATATTCTTTAAAAATCACAAAATGAAATTTCGGATAGCTTCCCCAAGTAAAAATTGGTGTCCAAAATTTAGTCATGCAGATCCGTTTTTGTGGGCTAAATAGCATTGCTATAAATGCTAAAAAGTCAAAATTACGTCAAAATGACTGACAAAAATGAGTCACATTGACCAAAGTGGATAATGATTTTAGCTTTCTTAAATGCTAAATTGTTGGGCTATAATAGTGTGTCCTCATCTAAATTGCTATAAAGTATAATAGTCACTTACATAGCTAAATAGGTTTTATAGCTAATTTGATTTATTCATGGCAAAATAGCATTTATCTAAAATTAGTCATTTGAAAGGCAAAATCATAATTATTATTATAAAATGACCGTATGGATATAAAAAAATTAAATTATTTTTAAGAATAACAAAATAACTTTTGTAAAAGCATATTTTTATAAAATAGTTATTTTGCTTTTGTATTGACATTTTACAATATTTTAGTATCTCTTAATAAATAAGCGCATCGACACAATATTAGTTGGGAAGGAAGTTTCATTAGTTAGTTTTTAAAAGTAGGTCTAAAAAGCATAACGAAAGACAGAAATACGTCTTATTTATTGTAACTCAGAGGCAATAATGTCAATATGACAAAATGGTCACGTAGTATGCTAACTAGTCATTCTATAGTTAATTATAGCTATTCTGATAAACAAAATGCTATGAAAATTGCTATTTTGTCACGAAATTTGCCGAATAGCATTTATACGTTTCCGTATGCCTAAATGGGAGCCCCTCTTTATCCATCATTTCATAATCCACTGTTGTTAAAATCCATCTTTTTAGAAGAAAACAGCTTTTGAGTAAATCCATCATTATCAAAATCCATCTTTCCTAAAATCCATACCCAATTTTGGCAAAATCCAGTATTGACAAAATCAATTATTTACGAAATTCACCATTAAAAATTTTTTAAGATTCCTGTGTTACATAAGATTCGTTTAAGTTCATAGAATTCAAAAATTCCTAAAATTCAAAATATTCTTGAGATTCCAAAGATTGATAAGATTTATTTGAAACACAAGGTTTACAGGATTCGTAAGATCGATAAGACTCACGAGATTCATAAAATTCACGAGATTCTTAAGATTCGAAAGACACACAAGATTCAGAAGATTAATCAAATTAATAAAATTACTAAGTTCACTAGAATCAAACGACTCCTAAAATTCATAAAGTTCATAAGATTCATAAAATTAATAAGATTCATAGGATTAATGCGATTTATAAGATTAATAAGGTTTGTACGATTGATCAGTTTGAAAAGATTCATAAAATTCACAAGATTCCTACTATGTTTCAAAAGATTCGTTTAAGTTCATAGAATTCAAAAATTCATAACATTGAAAATATTCTTGAGATTCCAAAGATTCATAAGATTTAGTTGATCCACAAGGTTCTTAGGATTCGTAAGATTAATGTGGTATATGACCTTCATAGGTTCATAAGATTCGTAGGATGCACAAGATTCATAATATTCAAGAGATTCGTAGGATTCATAAGATTTATACGACTCAAAAGATTCATAAGGTTTATTTGATTCATAAAATTAGTAAATTCACTTGGTTCAAATGACTCACAAGATTCATAAGATTTTTAAGATCGATAAGATTGGCAAGATTCATGAGCTTAATCAAATTCATAAGATAGGACTTATAAGATTCGTTGGACTTACAAGATTCATAATAAGATTTGAAGATAAATAGGGTTCATAAGATTCGTCACTCACGATATTCATAAGATTTATAAAATTCGTTTAAATTCATGGAATTAAAAAAATCGTAAGATTAATAAGATTGATGAGATTCATAAGATTCTTCAAACTTATGAGATTCATATGACCCATAAGCTTCATGAGATTCAAAAGATTCATAAATAAGATCAACAAGATACATTACATTCATAACTGAATCGACAGTGATGGGTAATTTGGAAAATTTAGAATAATTTTCTGAGAAATTCGTTTTAAATTCAGAAAGTTTTGTGAACCAATTCAGTATGTGACGCTAATGCCAATTTCTGTGAAAATCAGATAAAACGCTGGATTATATGAAGTTCTGGAATATGGCCAATTGTGATAGAGCTTGGTTATTTCTTAACCGATTTTAGTCAAATTTGACATGCGCGATGGAAATGGGATTATAAAATAATTTTTAGATAATTCTGGAATATGGCTAATTAGGATGTAACTTGATTATTTCGGCTGCCTCACAGTAGATAAACCTCAACATCTACCTGGTTTACAGAAACTTCAACAGACTATAGTTTTTATGACATTGCCTGTTGAAATTTTTCTGAATCTGGCACCGACTAAGGTTTCTAATATTGATATATTTATTATACATCTGCTCGCAAATTTAATCACAATCAAAGAAATATAAGAAAAAGTGGGTGACAGCACGCGCAGGTTGAGTGAAACTTCTAATGGTATATGTTAGGTCCCAGGATTAGAAAAATCATTTTAAAATATCATTTCCGTAGTGCATGTCGAGTTTCATCATAATCAGTTAAATAATAGCATAGTGTTCTATCCTAACCGGCCATATTCTAGAACTTAATCAAACAATAATTGTAGGGTCCCATTCCGACCGCAAATGTTAAATTTCACTAAAATCGGTTCAAAAATACATAAATTCAATCCTAATAGTATTCCGCAAATCCATTTCAGGATCCCTTTTCCAAGATGCATGTCAAATTGCGTGTCCATTTTTCCGGAAACCGGTTAATCTTCATGCCCTACTTCCCATGTCCTCTAATTGAGGCATTTCGTTTTCTTTGGCATAATTGTTATATCCTCTCAGCGAGGCCTTTCGTTAGTTAAGGGTTAATAATGCCAATCCATTTAGACGCTCCTCGCCGATTATGTTTTGTAGGTAATTCTTAAGGTTAAGAATCCTTCTAAGAGTCTGACAAATATTTTGTACTAATTTTGCTATTACAGGTTGAACGTTTAAAATCTACCTGACCGTCTTTTTAAACATTTTAATTAACTTCGCTTAGGTAAACTAATTTCGACTTAACGCGGATAAAAGAATTATACAGAGGTGGCATGTTGTAACATAACTTTCAATTCGAATAGAGTTTACGTCTTTTGATTACACTTTTTCTTTCACATCGATAAAGTATCACAAACAAAAATTTAAGCGATCATGAATCATGAATAGCTAAGTATGTAGTAGAAATAGAATAAAGCTGAGATAGCAGAAAAAAAAGCATAATTGAAAACCGAAATACAGTACAATTTTATTCTTGAAACAAGAGATACAACTCTATCGACATCGAATCAAAAGTGATGTTACTACATCCCACCCAACCCAGATCTATAAAAAACATGGCTAATATGGCTTTTCTTTTAAGTGAAGAATCAAATATAGGTTACTTGTATACAGGGTGCGTTTTATGTTCCAGGTCGATGTTTTTTTTTTTTTTTTAATAACTTTTAAATGAAATACAAATTTATAATTTATATTTTATTGATTCAATATATGAGCCGTTTATTTTGAAATTGGCTTAAGTTCATATTTTGTTGAAACGAGATAATGAAAGAACAGAAAAACAATAAATGAAAAAACATATAGGATTTTGAATTTTCTTATTTTTTGCGCAGGTGTTAGAGATTAATTTTTTTTTGTTTTGACAATAAATTATTTACCGTTAGAAAGATTATACTGTTATTTATCTATTGTTATCATTAACTTGATTTTTTTGAAAAATGGACTTAGGCCACTTGCAAAATAAACGGCTCATATGGTCTTTAACATTATGTATGAAATATAATGTCGGTCAAGTGGCCGCCTCTGGTCGTGTCATAAAGACAAGCTCTATTAAGCATATTTTTCATAACATTTTCGCAGCCTTTTGGTGTTAATTCAGCAATTTCATTTGAAATGTTGTCCTTAAGCATCGAGGTTGTGGTTAGTTTATTGGTATATACCTTTTCTCTCAAGTATCCCAAAGGATGAAATCGGGAGGGGTTAAATCAGGGGATTATGGGGTCAGTCGATATCACCACTTTTTGAGTAGAACGAGCTGTGAATGATGTGGCACCGTCTTGTTGGAACCACATGCTCTGTAGGGCTAATTGATCTAATTCGGGCACAAGATAATTTTCCTAACATGTCCCGATAGCATTACCAGTAACTGTTTCAGCATTGGCTCTAGCATGTTGTGGCGTTAGATGCTCTATATAATAAACTGTTATCGATCACACTCAAATGCCAACTGACTACAACTGTCATCTAAACCAAAATGGCGGCCATCTATTACCGATTCAAATTCATGATTTTATTTGCTTCGAATTCATTCTTAATTAGTTCTCGAAATCCATAAAAAATCCAACGAATCCATCGTTTTTATTACGTTTGCAAGCCGGCCCTGCAAAAGTAATAAAAATGATGGATTCGTTAGATTTTTTATGGATTTTGAAACAATGAATTTTGACTAGAAAGGATTTTGACATAAATGGATTTTGTGAATAATAGATTTTTTTATAATAGATTATAATAAATTATAGATAATATTAGAATAATTATAGATAAAAGATTATAATAAATTGTTGACCAAAGTGGATTTTGTCAAGGTGGATTTTAGAGAAATGGATTATGATGTAATGGATTTCGTGGGTAAACCGACTAAATACTTTGCAAAATACAACTTGTTAACAGTAAGCAATGTCCGCCATTCATTATTAATAAGTATGTGATGATAGTAGACCGATATATTGTACTACCACGAACAAGTCAGAAACAGTATTTTTTTGTTATTTGGTCAACAATCGATGTCAAAAATTAAGTTCTCTAAACAGCTAATTTGCTAAAATAACCAAATAACTTCTATCAATGATATATAGTCATATTTGCTCCTTAGCTGCCACGAAAGTAGTAATATAGCGTAACATCTTTAGATATAACTGGTTTTCTGTTATGACTAACGTTTTACTGTGGTCACTGTTGTACTAATTTATTTTCTGGCCAATTTACCTGCATAAACGCAAATTAGCAACTTTATAGTATAATAACTTTTATGACGACTTATTTGCTATAAAGGCAAATTGCTGTGACTATTGTGATATATTTTTTGTGGGTAAATTGCCCGTACAAACGTTTTTTAGTCATATTAGAAAATTAACTATATTTTTGGTCAAAAAACTTTTTTCTGACATATGCGAATACTGCTAAATAGCTACTAACTATTTAGTCATAGAAACTGGTCACTGTGACCAAAAAAGTGACAACATTTAGCTGTAGAAGCTAAAACGAAATTTCATTGTTTCTTGGGATACCAACAACGATTGCATAATTCCGGAAATTTACATTAATCCAAAATTCTCAAAATCTCGAATTACGATAACCTCATAGAGGAAAGATCATGTAACTCAGTACTATGCTTAATTAAACTTCAACCTAAATTCCTTCAACCAAAATTCCATAAAATATCGAAATATCACCAATTCTGTAATAGACTAATATTGAGAAACTCGCATGGACTCAAATAATTTAAAATTATTTTGGAATTCTAGATAAATCTTGATAAAATAAAATAAGATATCTTATAATAATATCTAGAAAATCGCAATTCAAAAATTGAAAAAATATGATTAATCGATCAATTTTATCAAGCAAATTTTATGTCATGTTCTATTGAATGAAAAAACTGAACCTGATCATAGTAGAAATTGAGCTCAGTTGATTTTTTTTTATCTAGCTCAATTTTACGTTTCAATTTTTAATTTTTCCCAAATTTACAAGCTAACAATTTTTCGGGATCGTAAATAAAATGAGAAAGTCAAACTGAATATTAACGATAAAAAATGGTAAATATTTTGTTTCTTTCTGTTACCTCAAACAAGATATCGAGTACATTTAAAAATGTCGAACCATTTTTCAAATGAGTTTAGCGAATTTTCGTATAATGCTACAAATCAAGCAGATCAACGACTATAAACGACTGGAGACAGTTTCTCGTTTCTCTTATTGGACAAATCGCTGTGTCTGTACAGAAACGTGATTCCACCAGATAATTGGACTAATAGTTGATTCACGGAATCGATTAAAGTGGGTACGTTTTCTGAGTTTTCAAACCTTAAACTAGTAAAGGACTAAAGAAGAACAAACGGAACAAACTGTATGATATTAACATCCAACATTTACCCACGAGAAGTTTCTCACAAAAAATAACAAATAACAAAAAATATGTATGTATGTATTAGAAATGCTCAAAACAAAATTCTTATTGGAATGAACTGAGTGATTACTTTCCGTTAGACTTTTAACAAAAAATTAAAAGCTACTCAATATTTTAGGCCGAAACTGCTATTGACAAGATTCCAAATCGTCCGTTTGAAAAGAACTTTTCTCGATAATGTACTCCATATACCTTGGCTTATATGCCCTATGATTTGGATTCTTGTTAGTGGCAATTTCCACTTAAAATATTGAGTTATTTATATTGAGGGCCCATTAATAAGGACTCCCAGAGGTTTGGGCAGGGTTCGGCTGTATAGATCATATAAGCCAATAGAGTACATTATCCAGAAGAAGTTGTTTCCAAACGGAGGATTTGGAATCTTGTTAATGGCAATTTTCCACTTAACATATTAAGTATTTTATATTGAGGGCCCATTAACAAGGACTCCCAGAGATATCTCTGTTTGGAAAAACTTCTGATGAATATGTGCTCCTTACCTTGGCTTAAATAACCTAAATAGCTCAACCTTGCTCAAATCTCTAGGATTGCTTGTTACTTGGGCGGCAATATAAAATACTCAAAGGTTTATTTGAAATTACTAATACATTTACATTTTAATTGGAATCCTATAGACTATTTTATTCTTATTGGAAACGTAAACGTATACGTTTTCGTTTTTTGTCAGAAACTTCGGGCTCCCAACATTTAGGATATTTTGAAAAAAAAAAAAAAAAAAAAAGATGAACAAAAATATGGAGTGTTCCGTTTACCATGTTTCCGAAGGTGGCAAGTCGAACTACAGTAGGTAGAAGAATTACTGATTAAAGTTTACATGTAGTTGCCAATCTTAATAAATTATTAGCAGAAAGCAGGTATTTTTCTATAGCAATTGAAAGCCCACAGATGTATCTGACACAAGCCAACTACTACTTGTTTTGTGGATTATTACCGAAAAGCTTACTGTTTACGAAGAACTGCTAGTTTTAAATGCTAATTGCATAGTACCACCAAAAGTACAGATATATTTAATGCAGTCGAATTCAAAATTTTGTAATTTTGAAAAGTTATCTGGAGTAAGCACCGATAGGGCGCCTGCTATGATGGGGGAAATTAACGGGCCAACAGGAATAAAAAGAAAAAATTCAAAAGCATTTACTATTAAAGCAACTATGGATGTCGTAATTAAAAGTGTAATTAAATTGAGAGGAGGTCGTAATTCGCTAACCCATAGATAATTAAATATGTTTTTAAAAGAAATGGAAGCAGCTTACGAAGATGTGAATCTATGTACGCAAGTTCATTGGCTCAGAAGAGGAAACTACTGGCTCATTTTAAATCATTTTTTGCTGTATTAGTCTTCTAGACTTGTTGCCAAAATTTGTTCGAGAATTAGAAATTCTCATTAACCAATTCAAGGAAAAATTTCAAGAATTTGGAGATAATAGATTTCTTATTGAAATATTTGGGAATCCTATTCTCTGGACAATTGCAAATCAAGCAACAAATTTTCAGTTAGAACTTTACGAGAATTGAATTTTGGAAGCTCGTTGGCTCAGCAAAGTTTCCCAATTTGTTTAATGCAGTTATAAAATCGTATTCTTTATTTTCAAGCACTTATCCATGCGAAACTATATTTTATAAAAAATAAATACCGAAACCGTTTATGTGACGAACAACTGGAAAACTTATTGAGGCTTTCTACTACCACTATTTCAATAGATGTTGATCATTTGGCTCGCTGTTAGATTTCTACTGGTTGGTAAGCAAGAATTTTAGAATTCGGACAACAAATTAATTTTTTTTTTCGCTGGCGCTACATCCCATAGAGGGATTTGGCCGCTTCATTATGAAGTTTCGTAATAATTTTTTTTAACGGATAATGAGTGATTAATTCACTGACCCAACATTAACCAACCGTGATTTTTTCATCACCCGCCGGGAATCAAACCCGGGACCTCCGGAGCTTAAGCAGGCAGACTAACCACTGTACCACTGAGTGAGACGGGCAACCCCCAAATTTTAATAATGAGAGCGGAACCAGCTCGAGAAATGTAGTTTTCGTTAGCTTAGTTAGCTCGCCTAGCTCACCCGTTTGCACTTTCCAGCTGATATTTAGCCTTATACACACATACATTGTTGATTTTATATCTCTCCGTTAAAATTTTTTGTTTTCAACCGAGGGATAAAAATTTAGCTCACATCGCTTAGCTTAGCTTAGCTGAAATGTACAAAGGGCCTCATTGTCAGGCTGACCGAATAGAACTATAAATTCACTCTACATTCGATTTGCTAGGAGAGTCATAGGACTCTTTGAAATGAACTTGAAGTTTATTTTTTAGTACACAAATAAAGAAATAGAAGGTTGATTAGTTAAATATAAAATACAAATTTTGTTTAATTTGTTCTGCCTAGCATCGAGAAGAAATTTACACAGATTCAACCAATTTCGGATTTAATAATGTGGACGCAATTTTATTGACACCGAATTGTTCTACTTAAACAAGAGTTCATCGATTTGGTTCATGGAACGTATCAGGACTTGGTGCTGCAACTAGGCGTGATCAGTTAGAAGAAATCTTCGTGAAAAATGATCTTAGGATTACAGGCATTTAAGAAACAATGAGCACAGGTAAGCTATTAACATACAATTACGTGTGGTTCTTATCTAACTATAAAGCTGCTCAAAGACGAGGGATTGGGATGATAATCCAGATCCTTCTTTCTCCTCGACGGGGCTTAATTTAATTCAAAGTAATTGAAACTATCGTTACTAAGGGTTGAGAAACATAGGAAAACTATCAGGATATGTTGAATTCCATTTTTCAACAGGCAGGTATGTAACAGGCAGCTATGCAGGCGCTAGTAGGAAGGGAACCGATGACCCCACCCCGAAAGGACGGAAGGCATTGGCATTCGTCAGTTGGACTATGAAAGACACAAAAACAATTGAAACAATTTCAACCTCTTGAAAAGAAATTTTTCGAAGTAAAATGAAAATTTAAAATAGCTGTTAATGAAAAAACAGTATCGTAACAAAAACCCCAAAAATATTAGAAAATCAAATAATAATTCCACGAATATTTAATTACCCGAAATTCCATAAATATGTATATTTGTAATAGGAGGCGTTTGATTTTGCATGGCATGCGGAATCGCTGATTGATAAGACAGTCTGAAAATATAAAACTTTTGATCGAAAAACATTATAAGAATTATTTAAATTACAGTTCTTTAAATGGCATCTTTATACTCAGAAGATGTATTTTATAATATTTAAGTTAAAATTTAACATTTTTAATAGCAGATGAAATGGGTTCTTACGATTTATTAACTTTTCAGGATGGTGTTTATCGTTCAACATTTAACTAGTAAACTCAGAATTTAATATTCCAAAGCCGGTAGATATTTTGTATGGAAGGGAATGTTTTTGAGAAATTCTTAAATCAAACAAATTAAACTTAGAAAAATGATTACATTCTTCACAATATTCTCTCTGGATGGAGGAAATTAGTCTCGGGGCGGTATTAAATTTAGATTATTAATATGAATATCACAACAAGTATGTATAGCACTTATAGTTCTTAGCACACAAATCAAAATTACATTTTAAAGTAACTAATACATTTGACACTTAAAAAAACGACTTTCGTTTGTGTACTAAATGGTGTAAACTTATATCAATATGAACTAATTTTAAATATTCAATTCTAAACGTTTTGAGAATCTAATCCAGAAGCCAAAATGAACCATAATTTATTAAATTAAAAGAATTTAATTCAATTTATAAATATAAAATTTTTTTTTATGAATTTTAAGGATTTTTATAGAATTAGGGATAGGATTAAGTTAAATACAAATATTGGTGCGATTCTATTTAAGAAATCAATTTTTTTTTAATAATTATCGCTCATTTTCATTTTATCGATATTATATTTTGAAATAATTAACTCTTTTGATCGGTGCGTGTTATATTGTTATAGACCTCGACGATTTTTCTTCCCACAATATGGATAATGCCATGCCCCCACGAGTGAATTTCTCAGTGATTGCTTCAACAACAGACCAAAGCAAGATGCTCTTTATGAATTTCTCAGAAAAGCTCATAAAAGAATTGAGAATAATAATAATCTGTCATGCTGCTCATCAAACAAACTATAAGTGGTATACATCCGTTTTCAATGTTTCTGTGTATTGTGAATAGCTGGCGCATAATTATTGGCACTACGCGAGATGGCCCGTCCGTTATCCAAAAATCAGGCTTAGACAAAATTTGAAGGCTGAAGTTTATTCCCAGAATAATTATCTTTTCGCTGTCGAACTCTGTCTCTTCTAATAGGAATAATTCACCTTCACAGTACCTTAGATGATTTGATACTTTGATGTCCTCTAAATTTTTTGGTTCAGTTAAGTGATCTTACCTAGCTCGATGAATTTTGGCTTTCTGCGCATTTTTTAAAGGCAAATATCCGCTTAATTCAGCCGATTTTACACTATTGAATCGCTAATGATTACAGACGGAGTTGTAGTGGAATTTTTAGCTACGGTTTTTAAGGTGGAAATAGCGCGGCACACTACAGCTTCCTAGGAATTTGGCCTATGATTATGATATGATGGCGGTTCTGATAATTTTGTTTCATTATTTAGTTTTATACTAATAGTTCTTCCCTTACACCCACTAGTTTTTTTTTTTACAACAGCAGTAAAAACTATTTTTAGTTTTTACCTAACAAGAATCATAAATGTTGACTCCGAATCACGAATAATTAATATAATTTTGTAAAGTTATTTGCGGCGCCGCCGAATCGAATGATTCGAGATCATTCGAGATTTTGATTTCGAGATTTTAAAATCTCGATATTTTGAAATTCAATATTTTGAAATTCGAGATTCCGGCTTCGAGATTTTGATTTCGATATTTCAACCTTGCAGACACAGATCAAAGGAGTTGCATTGCTCGTATTACTTCTCTTGATAGATGTACTACAAATGTTTCAAGTCATGTCAAAAGTCTAAAGATAAATTAAATTTTTTTCATTTATTTTAAACTATTTTTTATGGATTTTTTTCTGGATTGCTTTTCCGGTAATTTCTAGATTTTTTTTGGGATTTTATTTTTCTAGATTTTTACTTTTCAACTATTCTGGATTTTAAAATTTTCTTTTTCATGTTTTTTTCGAGCAAATGTAGAGTGACCCAGGTTTTTGTTGTCATATAATTAAAAATTAATTAATTATAATAAAAAAAGAAAAAATAAATACATTTTTTTTCCGACAAAATTTGATCACATTAATATGCTTACATACGCAGGATTTATTGGCAGGTATTTTCAATTTATTTAAATCATTTTACATTAAGAAATAAATTCATTGGTTTTAAATATTGATTTCAATCAATTAAGTGAAGGAAAATTTCATGAAAATTAGGCCTTTCGACATTCGGCCTTTCGACATTCGGCCTTTTGACTATTCGGCCTTTAGAAACTCGACCTTTCGACCCATTCGGCTTTACGACATTCGGTCTTTCGACACATTCGGCCATTCGACATTCTGCCTTTCGATATTCGGCCTTCCGACCCATTCGGGCTTTCGGCGTTTGGCCTTTCGACATTCGGTGGATCCGGAGTATCCGGGAATCTTGATGAAGCTTGGTCATACATCCGTATCAATCAATCAGTCAAAAATAATAATTAGGATGTTGGAAAGTGACCTTTCCAAGACTTGCATAAGTAAACAGTCAATCAACATACCGGAACGAATATAAGATTCAATCAACAAACACAATCAATAATTTTTTTTTTAATTTATAAATTTTTTTAATGAATCAAATCAATATTCATCATTCATTTTTATCAAGAAACCCGACAACAATAACAACAAACCAAATGTTTATTTTAGATAACACAAATAAAAGTGAAAATTCATAAATAACAAATCAACAACAAATTATTTATTTTTATAAACAATAAAAAGAAATCTTCTTCATTTTCTTCCTCATCTGTTTTCTTATAACACAAACATACTCATATGAATGCTCATCGTTATCAACGATAAAACTGTTTTATTATGTATTAGCCCCGTGTATTAATCAATAATTAAATCACATAAGTATATGATCGAATCGATAAAAAATGCGAGAAACTTGTGTTAGTATCTTGAATATGAATAAATCAATGTGTTGCGAATTGTTTTAGTTTTCATCGAATTTGTATTGTCTAGACGCGAGGAGGCAATGAGTTAATTATATAAATCGCACTCCATCAACACTTTGTCACTATATTCATTTAGTAAAATAAGAAGGTTAGTAAAATAATTTACACAGCCAGTGAGCATAACACTCAACATAATATTTTATGAATGCCTTACGTTCGCATAACATATTATAGTCATGGATATGTAGTAACACAAATAAATTTTCATTTTCCAACCAACTCAATTGAAATGTGTAAATAGTTTAAGCATGCAGCTATGTACAAAATAACTTACCTAATTACTATTGACTTGAATATTTTTGTATCCAACTCGTTGCATTTGAAATATGTTGTTTGGAATTCTAGAAAAAATAAAGAAATAAATATTAATAAAAAAAATATAAAATTATTTAACAACAATGGATATGACGCCCAAAAAAATTCTTATTGTACTCGTATATACTGAACAAGCAATATATGGGCCTTAACCACCAACTATGTAGATACGATTACTTTAGTATGGAAATTATTCAGAATAATTAAAACCAAACAAAAATAATTTTTAAATCTTGATAAACAATGATTTCAAATTACCGCGCGTTTATTTAAATGAATCACATATTTATTATACTGGTGAGTACATACAAACAAAAAATAAAATAAATCACTTGGATAAATATAATATGTTGTGGTAAGAACCGCACACCCGAAAATCCAGAAGGTCATTCCATTCAACGGTTATTTTAATTTTCTATTATTATTCGCTCTAATGTTTCCATTATTATTAAATATTCATGTCATGCGCCATTTGATTTTAATTGTCAACCAAAAATTTTTTAATCTAAGTGCTCTTTACCGTAAACAAAAATTGTTAAGAAATGAACTTGAAGATTGTTGTTTTTCACTAAATTTAGAAAGTTTAAAGTACAGTTGAACGGATGAAATGTACGTCCTAAAATGAAGTTTGAATTTTAATTTTGTCCAAGAGAATTAATAATTGATTAAAAAAATATTTGAGTGAAAAATTTAATTGAGTGAAAAATATTGAGTGTTTTTTTATTTTTTATTTTTTTATTAGTGAATTCTGATTTGCAGCAGACAAGTGAGAAATTCGAATCTTTAAGCCAAACCTAACCTTTGAAATAAAAGCAGAATGTATCAAAATCAAAAGACATAGAATATTTACATGGAATCGGCCTTATTAAAGGTGAAGCATGGGGTGGAAAAATTAAATTGATATTTTTTCCTGACTATTACATGGAATTCATACCAAAAATTTATTTGAATTTGGTGATTTCAAAATCGTCTAATTTCGGATCAAAACGTTTAATTGACCACTCGTTGAACCTCCTCTACCACATCATCATATTTTTGTTCGTCTGAAACCTCATTTGAAATGTGAACTTTCAACTGAACAATTTGATTATAACAATTTCTTATTATCATTTAATGTCAATTGGTAACGAATTTGTCAGTAATAAAGCGAATTCATTTTTGACCTTTCTTGCTTCATTTTAGTTGTTGCAAACAAATACAACTAATATAAACCAATAAGAAACTACGTAAAATTTACGAAATTACGAAATAAAAAATGCTCATGACATGTCCTATAATTTATATGTATGAACCTATATTTTATATGTTGCAAGCAAAACACTGAAATAAATTATCTAAATTTACACCTTACAGTAAACATTTAGTATCCTAGAAGTAAAATAAATGTATAACTTAATTAGCCAATGATTCGAGATACGTTAAGTTAAAATTAAAATAATTACTTATTACACCGTACTACTTAAAAGCCTTACAAATAAATATCCCGTAAGGATTTTTTTCCTATTATCTCAAAATTGGCCATTTTTGAGATGTGTCACTGTTCTCGCAAACCGACGATATGTAGTTTACGATCCGCGATAGATCCGCAACCGCGAATTCTATAATCGACGTCTACACTATGCAAATTCACTGCGGTCTGTCAGTCTGTCTGTCAGGTATGTCTGTCAGGTCTGTCTGTCAGGTCTGTCTGTCAGTCTGTCTGTCTGTCAGTCTGTCTGTCAGTCTGTCTGTCTGTCTGTCTGTCAGTCTGTCTGTCAGTCTGTCAGTCTGTCAGTCTGTCTGTCTGTCAGTCTGTCTGTCTGTCAGTCTGTCTGTCAGTCTGTCTGTCTGTCAGTCTGTCTGTCAGTCTGTCTGTCAGTCTGTCTGTCAGTCTGTCTGTCTGTCTGTCTGTCTGTCTGTCTGTCTGTCTGTCTGTCTGTCAGTCTGTCTGTCTGTCAGTCTGTCTGTCTGTCAGTCTGTCTGTCAGTCTGTCTGTCAGTCTGTCTATCTGTCTGTCAGTCTGTCTATCAGTCTGTCAGTCTGTCAGTCTGTCTGTCTGTCTGTCAGTCTCTCAGTCTGTCAGTCTGTCAGTCTGTCAGTCTGTCAGTCTGTCAGTCTGTCAGTCTGTCAGTCTGTCAGTCTGTCAGTCTGTCAGTCTGTCAGTCTGTCAGTCTGTCAGTCTGTCAGTCTGCAGTCTGTCTGTCAGTCAGTCTGCCTCTTAGTCTGTCTGTCAGTATGTCAGTCTGTCTGTCAGTCAGTCTGCCTGTCAGTCTGTCGTCAGTCTGTCTGTCAGTCTGTCTGTCAGTCTGTCTGTCTGTCAGTTTGTCTGTCAGTTTGTCTGTCTGTCAGTTTGTCTGTCAGTCCGTCTGTCAGTCTGTCTATCTGTCTATCTGTCTATCTATCTGTCAATCTGTCCATCTGTCAGTCTGTTCGTCTATCCGTCTGTCAGTCTGTGTCCCTCTACAGCCCAGACGGCTTAACCAATCGAACTGAAACTTCAGATTTACGCTTTTTTGATACTTTGGGAGGTCCCAGTGAATTTTACTCTAAATCGGTCAACCGGAAGTGGCTACTCCCTTGGGCAAGAAAATTTATTTTACAAATATCTTAAAAAGTATAAGGTTTACAAACAACTACTTAATATAAAATGTTTCCAAAAAATAAAAACAAATAAAAATTTAAACAAAAATTAAAAAAAAAAAATTTAAAAAAAAATATGAAAAAAAAACAAAAAAATTTGCAAGTTTCTCAAAATTCGCTGTTCGTAAAAGAAAGTCGTGTGTTGCCTTGACAGACTAAGGATTAGCTAAGCACGATTAGTGAAACAAGATTAGCTAATCCACCACAAATTCATTTGCGTTGACAGACTAGGGATTAGTTTCCTAGGCAGAGAAGTGAAATACTATGGTTATTCGCTGAAATATAGCTAGTAAATCAGCTGGACTCATTTTTTTATTCAATATTTCTAAGATTTATATTTACATTAAAACTCACTAGATTTTTTTTTTAGAAATATAACCTCATATAATGTATTCAGCACAAATTGTTTAAATTTTATAACTTATATCGTAAACTCACACCGCGTCGCATGCACTTTCAGCAATGTTGAAAGAATATTTCGCATTGTAGTGCCACTTGTACCACCACTAAAACCAATATAACGAGATGAACTTCAACATTTTCAAAGACTAGTGCACTAATCTCGATTATCCATTAATCCTCAAATAAAACGAGATTAGCTAATGTCGAAAAAATCACTAATCGCGCTTAATTAATCCCTAGTGTGTCAAGGGTATAAGATAGTGTAAATGTATAAATGTAGTAAATTTGTCCAAGTTTTTTTTATCGTCAACAACTGCGCTTCCAGATTTTTTCTACTTGGTTTTAGTTTTTAATGTTCGTTATATCCAAATAAGGGTATTACCTCTACAAATAGCTAATATTTTGGAGAGGCCTTGAAGTCTTTAATGGTAATTTTGGCTTAATTTTTTTTAAATAAAGTCCTTTCCACAAAGTGTGGCAAGAATTTTATTTAAAAAAAAATAAGCCAAATTTAACATTGAAAACTTGACACGCCTCTCCAAAAAATTAATGATTTGTAGATGTAATACTCTTATTTGGACACCACGATATGTATTTCGTAGATTCTTATTTTTTTCTTAACATCTTCAACATTTACGTTTATTTCGTCCGCTATTTGTTGTAAAACGGAAGTTTTTATGGCAACCCGTCTGTAATTTTTATGAGTTATCTTCCATAAAACTTCATTTTTGGGGTAAATAAAAGTCGATTAATCGCACTGTACTTTCGGTATTAAAAGACAAAAAATTGTATTTAGGTTATGATTTTTTATTATATTGCGAATTTGCATAGTGTAGACAGCGGGTTAAAGTGATTTGGTTGGTAGAGAATTTGGAAATGAGTACTATGGTATTTTTTCCCGATGTTATGTCTAAAGGGCCAACTATAGTGAGAAATTATAAACTTAAAAATAATTAAGAATTTTAACGAATCCAATGTATTTTACGTTTTTCTGACAGTTCAACCATAGATTAAAATTCTTTAAGTAAATGACAGCGATTTTTGTATTTATAATTTTCATTTTAGGGTAATAAGTGTTTTTGGGGGTATTCCATGAGAATTTCGTGTAACTTTTAGAAAATAGTTATGTCTGTACTCTATAGAAATAGTATTTAGTTTTTAGTAGGATCAATTTGTGCTTCAATAATTTTTTTTTAGGTTTGGTTTCACAAATATTGCCAAATTAAAAATAAACAACCAGTGAGAATATGAAATTTAAAATATAAATTTAGAATTTCCACTTTTGCACAAGGAGAAATAATGGTTTTAACGTTTCGTTTTAATTTTTTTTAAGTTTAGACGGAAAATTTCGCATTCATAAGTGACAGATAAAATTTGTCGAAGCTTCGTTGAAATTTTTAAGTTAATTTAAGTTTTCCATGGGCGAATACACATAAATGCCATTTACCGGATTCATAATTTTTCTTAATTTAAGTTTATAAGTTTTTATAAGCTATCTATGGTTACCACTTTAAGCATAAATGTTTAATTTCCTTGTTTGACTTGCTTTTCTTTAAATCAAGCTATAATAATCTACTCCAAAATTGTAGAGATGTAACAAGAATCGATTGCTCTGATTTTGGAGAAACAAATTGTCGCAATTTTAAAACACAAAAGGCACAAAGTATCTCTCCAGCCGGATACAGCCTAAACACAGTCGATCTTGCCTCTCTGACAGCAATCATACTCGAAGTCAAACTTTCATAAATCGAATCACCATCTGCCAAAAACTTTTGTTCGATTTAGAGAAAATTCGAAATGTAGAAGTTAGGAATAATGTATATTTAATTCTACTGCCAAAATATAAATTCGGTTTAAGGAACAATTCGAATAATATGTAGAAGTTCCAATTATGAAAGTTTGGCTATGTAGGTACTTGGTGTAGCAATTATAGTAAACTAAATTAATTAAATTATATTAAATCTATTAAATGCCATAAATGTATAAGTTCGTACTGCAAAAGTTTACATGTACATATTTTCGACATACGACTTTTCTTTATCATATATGGTAATTCAAATCAACCAATCAGCGCGCTGTATTTTGTTACATTAACCCTTAGCGGCCAGTAGTGATGAATATGTACCCCAGGCCAAATCAACCTTAATTTAAGTTATAAAAAACTACGAAAATCATACTTGACGCGCCATCTATATAGGTTGTCGAGGAATATAGGTTACTTCCATAGTACATAGAAGGAAGAAAAAAGTATTAGTAGCGCTATAAACGATGAATTTCGGAAGGTGGGGTACTTAAATTCAATATTGACCGAGTAATGATTTTTTTTTTTTTAAAACGTCATTTTTCGTGACTTTGTGCAAATATAATTTTTTTTTTTTTTAATATCTTGATATTGGTTCTTGTAAACCTTGTTAGAACTTGAAAAACATGTTTCAGAATGTCTATGAATTTTTTGGAGTATCAATATTTTAAATTTGTTTTTTTAGAATGATTTGCTTGACTCCAGTGTGGCCGCGAAAGGTTAAAGGAATTTTTTTTGCATGTATCCCTACCCTAAATTTATTTAAAGGGAAAATTATATTTTCTGCGGTTTTCAGTAGGTACATATATTGCATAGGGCTCACTGTATTGTTCAAAATTTAATTTCTACATCCAACTAATTTGAATTTTTGTTTGATCGACATGAGACGTCTCTATGAAATTTTATTTAGTTTATGGTCCGATTTTACGAAAGCAACATTTTATGTGCCTTTCGGTAAATCGGGTTAATACTAGTAATAGTTGGAAAGGCAAATAGTGGTTTTGGTAATTCACTTTTCATGTTGTGAGTGTAATAGGTAAGTCGTATATTGGGCAAACAAAACCACCGATGTTTTGTCAAAACAAACGTGAAGCTAAAAGATTGACTCAAATTAAAGTGAGAACTGATCTTACTAGTGGTTTGTCAACGCATTTGAATGAAACTAACCACAAATTTGGAAAATGTTTAAATTCTTAAAAAAGAAGCAAAGCATGCATACCTCTAGACGAGTTCTAGAGATGATACACATAAAGATGGATACCAATAAAAGAGTATCAATAAACAGTCGGATTGCAATTACCTTCAAAATACTTACAATAATTCGATTCAAAATAATATTCAGTAGGCATCCCAACTTGAGCGTCAGAACTTTCAATGTCATCTTCAATTAAAGTAAGCTCAAGAGGCACGCTGTTTTTCGTTTTTAAGCAAATATTGTGTAATGTACAGCAAACGCCAATGGTTTTACACAATTCTCGATTTTTAATACCAGTGATTTCTTTAAAATAGTTCACAATCTCATCTTTAATAGACCGAAAGCATGTTCATCAGTGTTAATGCTTTGGAGTGCTTTTTGTTGAACCTGGAATTATTATCCTAATTCGCTCTAACATATAGGTGTCTCCACTGTCACCCGTCAAACGTATAAAAATTGCAAATTAGACTCACAAATTGCCTGGCATTGGATGGAATAATCTAATTATTTATATATTGGTCATGCAAATTTACAGGACCCGAAATACTTGAATATGGGTCCCATCGATTGCACCGATTACATTTTTGAATACCGAAGTTCCATCTCAGCTGAACTGTAATTCAACATTGTAGAATTCATTTGGTTATGTTAATTTATGTAATTAGTTCACCTTTGAAAAACCAAAATTATCGAGAACTAACCGATCCGAAAATAATTTCGATTCTAAACATCAAAAGATTACTTGGTCCGCTCGCTCTCGAAGAAAGCTTTCTGAATTGAACAATTTCTTCACAAATAAAATGTTCGTTTTGGATAAAGAGACGTCCGGATGATAATTTTCAGCATTTTAGCCATATGAAAACTAGATGCAGCACAAATGATGGTTTGGGCGGCTATCGCTGAAAATGATCGTTCACAAGATTAATTTTAAATGACGCTTTAATACCATGAACCAGCACCAGGATTCCGGTTTGATGGGAAATTTGTCATATGGGTTTTATTCGAATAAAAATTCTAATTGGTATAAAAACTGAGAAATTGCGATTCCGGTTCTATGAGTGGCAAATGAAAACCCATAATAAACGTCAAAAAAAACCATAATTTTTTTTTATATGAGAAGTCGGTTTTTATATGAATTTTATAAATTTATTTTATCAAAATATGTATTTCTAAAACATAAATTATTGTGCAATAAATTATTTGTATTTATAATATTTTATTACAAAAAAAAGCTAGCAAAGGGCAGTAAAATTATTTGTTTAAACTTATTTGGAAAAAGATTGATCTTAAACGGATCACTTGCATCTCATAAATTAAGTCTTATTTTCACTAGACGAAACCAAAAGCACAATAAATTTAATTAACAAATTAACTGTTAAGCAATTTGAATTATAATATAGGTTATCTTCGATTTAAACCTCGTCTTCTACTCATACGAAAAATTATGTATTCCATAATTTGTTTTGAATTTAAAAAATATCTATTTCGACACCAAATTTTAATGGTGTACTTTATTAAAAGAGATTATAATATGTATAAAACATAACCTATGTATTCAAACTGTAAGACTAAAACCCGTATTAGCGTAGCTCTAATTATTAAGTTTATAAAATAACTGAATAATTCGCGTTAATACAAAATTATTACAGAAGCTTTGACAATTTTTAGATTTACACCATATTCAAAAACTTTAATTTTTATTTAAAATAATTACCCATCGTACCAAAATAAGTCATATTTTAAATTTATACCAAATCAAAACACATTGGTCTAATCGGAATCGGAATTTTTATGAGAATGGGAACTGACTGGTCGAAAAACTATTTCGTAATATTTGCCATTCTCAGTTGTCATAGAACCGGAATCTGGGTGCAGAAAACATTTCCAAAATCATCCGTTCACATTTCAACAGAACAACGGCCCACTCAACCAAAGCACGACTAAATCAACAATGGTAACAAAACAATGCTTCAAAATTTCAGATCTGAATCTGTTGGATTATGCGATTTGGGGAATTTTAGTTGCTACGGCCCACTCAGCAACACTAGAGGTAAATATTTTTTTGAATTTTTTTTTTTAACATTTATTTATTATTGAATATTTCATACGAAAATAACAATAAATTGTCAAATCTTAAATGCTAGGTAGTATAATTAAGTAAATTTGCGGGAGGAGCAGAATTTACGTGCTATCTTTAATTAATACTTTGTGATGTCACAGCCATCGTTTTCTTCTTTAATCGTGACGACAAAGGTATATCTTTTAAATTTCTCGCCAGCATATTCGGATAAGATGATAGTTTCCTTGCATAGTTAATCCGCACCATTAGTAATTCGTCTTTGACAGTTAATATGCTAAGGTCCTTATGAATATGTATTTTTGTTTTTTACAAACCAGGGTGCCCCTGTAATCATTCTGAGAATTTTTGACTGTATTCTTTGAACAATGTCAATATTTGAATTTGAAGTTGATTGCCATAATTGACAGCCATATACGACCAGATTGGTTTAATCATTGTGTTATACAGAGGCCCGATCATGATTTCTGCCGCGAAAGAATTTTTTCACGATATCGTGAATTTGGAATCACGAAACACGATACATTTTCGCCATCTATTCGATAGCGAGAAAAATTCCGCCAACAAAATTAAGGCGGACAATTTTCCGATTGAGTTAATATTGAAGATTGTAACAGGTCACTCGTTTGTTGTATTTTGCGTTAGTTCGATTGAAAGGTGTTTTATTTTTATTCAAAAAATAGTTTGAGAATGGTAAAGGTAATATTTAATTGTGCTAAAATCAAAACTAGTCTCAAAATAATGACGCTTACACTAACAAACGTCATTAAATGAGTGCGTTTATTATGTTAAATGAATGCGTTTACATCCTTTTCGATAGCGGAATTCATAATAAGAAAGTTGAAGCGGGTCGACAAGAACATATCGAAATTCTTTAAGACTCGCCGCGAAAATCATGATAGGGGCCCAGGAGAAGCTTGTATTCTAATTCAAGGGTTGAATATTTCCCCATCAACCAGTGCATTTTATCCATTTTTAATTTGATATGGCCTCGTTTAATTTGAATATGTTTTCGCCAGGTTAATCTTCGGTCTAGATGGACGCCTAGGTATTTTGCTTCGTTTACCTGAGAAATTTGTAGTCCGTTTATTGTGACCGGCGGACACCTAAGCTTATTTAAAGTGAATGTTACGTGAGTCGATTTCTCTTCATTGATTTGTACCCTCCGTTTTTTCAGCCAGATTTCGATGTCATCTATATGCTGTTGCAGGGTTTTGGACGATGTTTGTGGATTTTATGAGTACATACGATTTCTGTGTCATCAGCGAAAGTAGACGTCATAATTTTCGAAGATGTTGGTAGATCAGAAGTGGTAATTAAATATAAGGTTGGGCCAAACACACTGCCTTGTGGTACTCCTGCCAGGATGTTTTTCTCGCCCGATTTAGAAGTATTGTGTTTTACATAAAATCTACGATATGACAAATATGACTTCATAAGTTGGTAAATTTCTGGCAATTTAAAATTAATTTTATAAAGCAAACCCTCGTACCAAACTTTATTAAATGCCTGGGCAACATCCAAGAAAACTGCAGAGCAGTACTTCTTTTTCTCGTGTGCTGATCTTATTTCTGAAGCTACACGGTGCACTTGCTCAATGGTTCCATGCTCTGCTCTAAAACCAAATTGATGATTAGGGATGATATTTCGGAGTTTCGGTTTAATCTTTTCGATAATTGTGTTTTTGAAGGCTTTCGAGATGATTGGTAGCTTATTGGTCTATATGATGGGACCTTGGTAGGATCTTTAGAGTTTCCAGCACTCAGAAATGCATCCTAATTCATAGAGTGAATTGAATATTTGAGCTAGTCGACCAAAGGCACACTCAGGCAATTTTTTAAGTATTTCACCTGTAATTTGATCATACCCAGGGGCTTTCTTTAATTGAGTTTGGTCAGCAATAATAAACTTAACTAGTGGCTTCTTTATCTTGAATTTCCTCTCAGGTTCAATTGCTACATCTGTTTGAACCACCGATAATCCAGGGTTGGGAGTGAAAACACCTTCACGATGATCAGCGAAGGCTTTAGCTTTTTCCTCGTCACTTCAATGAATAGTTTGTGTCAAAGTGGCGAGATATCTGCTTAGGGTAGTTTTGCAAAAAATCCATTTTGTTTCTTTGGAGTATGCTTTGCAGTTTATTTTTGGCCTGGTTAAAGTTGTCTTTTGCATCAGGCGATCGATTTGTTTGCCATATGCGTCTCAAACGGCGTTTCTATGTTAGCAATTTTTCTATTTCAGCGGATGTTATGGTACGGATTGTATGTTTGCTGTTTTGTTTAGGCGTGGCTAAAATAGCTGCGTTGATCAGTAACAGATTAAAGTTTGACGTCTCCAGTGTATAGATGTCAAGTCGTGTGTTCATTAGGAAATTGATTGTAGGATATAGCTTTTGGTCAGCCCAGTAATGTAGTAAGACCAGAGAGTGGTCAGAAGATAATTCTGAGAGTGGTTTGGCCTCGATCATTTCTCGGTTTATTTTACTCGTGACAGGAAAATCAAGAATTTCAGGAATTTTTTTCCGATCAGTAGGCCAATAAGTTGGATGGCCACACGATGCAACATCGTAATGATTTACCTGAATAACATTCATTAATTCACGTCCCCTTGGAGTAGTCATTCCTGAATCCCAGTAGGTATGTTTGGCATTAAAGTCTCCGGCGACTATAAAGCGCTGACCCAGAGTTGCAAAAATTGTTTTATAGATATTTGCTAAAATGTTTTTATTTGGAGGGCAATATATTGAAGCTATATTATAAGGGATGTTTAGTATCATAGACTTTTTAACCATTTATTCTATGATAAAATTATGTTTATCGGTTTAATGGGTTTCAGAAACCAGCATAAGATCAATTTCGTGTTTTGCAAGAAAATGTTGTAATTCTAGTTTGTGTTAGCTTATACCGTTTGCATTCCAGTGACAGATCTTCAGATAATTTATCGGAGACATTTAAGTTTCTGGATGATAATGGTTTGATTTTGCAGCATTGCTTGTAGCATATTTTGCACTGTTGTCATTAACTGCATCATCAGTTGCATACAGTTATTCAGGTTATGTTCATCATTTGAGGATTTACCACTGGAAACGCTTGCATATGTTGATTTCCCGGCTGATGTTCTATAAAGTGTATTATTCTGCGCATCAGGTGTAGTTTTATACTACTTCCTGGGTCGTGACATTGGAATAATATTTCTGTAGACTGGGCATCCCCGGTAGTTTGCAGTGTGATTTCCGCGGCAGTTACTGCATTTCTTTATTGTTGAGGAATTTTTTGGTTTCAGGCAACTACTGGTTGGGTTTAGTTCACCGCATACAACGCATACGGATATCAACTTGCAATAAGTTCCATATGAGTGGCCATATTCTTGGCAGTTTAAACACTGAATTGGTCCGGACCTTTTATTTGGTACAGTTATGCGTCTATGCATGAAGTATTTTATTTTATATATTTAATGAATTTCTCTCTTTTTCAAAGTGCTTTCGGATAGACACAGCTCAACTTTGACCATTGGTTGTGGTTGCTTCAAGCGGTTCATGATCCTATATACATACATTCTGTATTTTAAATCCTATTTTAACAAGCGCGGCCTGGATTTCAGTTGCCTGAACTTGGACATCAATGCCTTTAATAACGACTAAAAGACCCTTTGAAGACTTCAAACGGTATGTATAATAGTTTCTATTGAGTGTATCGTAATAATTAATGACTTCTCTATAGTCGTTGACCTCATGTGTTTGAATTTTTACTTCGGGTATTTTGCCATGAAGTAAATTTATTACGTGAAATGGTTTTCGGCTTTGTTTTTGGCTTGTGTTTTCGATTTGCCTGTTCTTGAATGTTTGCATTTTCAGGTTCGCTCTTTTCCACATTCTTATCGGCGAATATTTCAAATCGGTTTTTTAGCGGTAATTTTTCGACATTTAGTTTCCTATTTGCCAGTAGGTTTTCATTTTTTGGGCTATCTCTTTTCCATTTTACAGCAATACTTATATCGATCGATGCCAGTTTGTATCATATGTACATTACGTTTAGTGCTCTCTATAAGGCTAGTGTCGCTGCTGCGCTTTCCAGGGGTATATTCATCGGGTCATTTACCACTGCTGGCTCCATATTCGATAATGAATTTGTTGAAATTGATGGAAAGGATTACTCAAATTCGTAAAAGTGGAGATATTGCTTGTCGATGTACATGATGTAGTAACCAAGCGTTGCATCACTACACCACTGCGGTCACTGGATCTCGGTGACTGGGAGTCCGCTTTCTCACTCCCGAGAGTCGCCGGTACTGGGCTTCCGATTCCCTGCACCGTAACGTTGTTTTCCGTGGTGTTAACCATTTTGTATTTGAATTTAGAGTTCCTTCCCTAATCATTTTATACCTACTGCCAGGTGAAATTTGACTAATGATATGTTTTAAATCTTGGACTATCAAATTTTACTAAAATATTGTTATCCAAAATCTAAAAAGCTAACCGACTTTATTTAGCTCTCACATCCACATATTTCATCTAATTTTATAATTGTTTCAATCGCATAGGTATGTATGTACATATATCCATTCCAATTTAATCTATTTACATAAATTTTCCACAATTTAATCCACCTACAAAACAATTATGTATGTTGATAATTTCATTAGAATTGAATGGCAAATTATTTTTCAAATTGCAATGAAACTAATTTTATAACTCTCTGCTCGTAATTATTTAAAACGTTACAATCAAAACTTGTTTCAAGTTTTTTAGTATTTTGCTAAATTTGAAATAATTGAGTCCAAATACAAGTTTTAGAAACAAGACTCGGCTATTTCTTAAGATTTTATACCATTTATATTAGCAAGTAAAAGTGTTAACAGATTAGATGTTATGGATATATTGCGTATATGATATAGGAATTTGAGCTTATTATATAGATAACACGTACTTATAATGTATTCGATCTCCTCTTCTTACAAACGTTTCGCGTTTTATGCGCAATTTTAAAACATACGTTTTATAGATCATTGAAATTTTTCAAATCACAAGACAACACCATTTTAAAAATTGTAAATTAAAAGGCGCGTGCATTTTTGAATTAATTGATTTTGACGGGTTAGAAAATGTCTTGATTTTAATTTATTTATGAAATTTTATTATGTAACCCCTCAGAATGCAAGGCTATGTAAAATAAAATGATTTAGATACTTTCTTGGGCAGTATCAAATATCTAACCGTAAACCCACCTGTCACTATAATAATTTATGCGGAAATTCGTCAACAAAATGATAAAAGTGAAAGTTTTCAGAAAATGAATTTTGTAAAACAAATTTACAATACTCATATTGTCTATAGAGGAACACATATATATATGCTCGAGTTTTCGTCTTAACCCTCAATATACAAATTAAATGACAACTATGTATAGTTAAAATAATAGAGTTGTTTACTTACTTCCAACGCGTCATGCAAGATTAATTATTTCAAGCCACGTAAAATTTATGGAATTTGTATAATGATCATTACCGAAAACAAAAATATTTTCTATATCCTTATGGCTAAAAATTATAAAACGTTTCATGAATTAATAATTGATTGATATAATTAATGGCCCGATCATACATGAATTATGGATGCAATTTATATCATCTATTTTATTATGTGTTATAAAATTTGCGCCGAAATCGGATTTCGCAATTCACTTTCACTCGAATCGATCTATGTAAATAATTGCGCGCGCTTCGCGATCCACCGTGTATATAATAAAAAACCAATCATGTCCCAAAATGCGCATAATCAATTTGATATTCATATCCGTCATCACTCAAAAATACGTAAACGCGAATGATTTATGTGACATATTTTTAACCTTGACAAAAATCATATTCTTCTTTAGAATTTCGTAAGACGTTTAAAAAATTTCCAATTCAAATCTCATAATATGTGATGTACAATCAATATATTCGTAGTTATTTATTCAAAAATTATTGGAAATATCGTAATCATATAGAATTAATTATTTACAGGCGCACCTCATATATACCATACTTGTTCGTTGTAACAATCTTTTTAGTTTAAGTACTGTGTGATCCAAGTTAATCTTGCGTACATAAAATAATCATATCAATTAAGACGAAAGATTTCAGTTTGTTTTTAAAGCAAAACCACGCAAACGACGAACCTGACTTAAAAAACAAAGTAAGAATTTAAATGTTTTGGGAATAAATCAATCAATATTTGATTTTGAATGTTGTTATTTGTAAATATTTCGTTGTTAAGTAGTTTGAACAGGTTAAAAACGGTTTTAGGTGTAAAGATTCAACAATCAAGGGTTTTATAAAATCCGCAGAATTTTGTTTTTAATTCTGTTTATTAATTCCATTTCCTTTTGATAAAATGCAATGACTAACAAATGAAATAATCTCGGCTTAATACTAAAAAAATGTTTATTTGAAATTTTGACAACCGCATATTCGCGTATAACAAAAGCAATAAATTTTGGTTTATAAGTTTGTAACCGCGGTAGGTACCTACCTATATAAATTAATTTTCGCAGAATCACAAATATTTATTAACATAATTTCTGAATGTGGCCATGACGGTATGAATTTACATCGACAGCAATAACATTCGCCTAGAGAATTACGTTTCTTATGCTTCATTTACATGAATGTTTTTTGTCTGTTATTTTTTAATATCGTGATATAAGAACAAAAACTAAATTTCTGATTTTATTTTTGCAAACTGAACGTTTTTATTTCTTACAACCAAAAACAACCTAAAATACTTTTGCAGATACTGTTTTGCATATTTTGGTTGTTTTATGCACTAAAGTAGTGTTTGAAATTACGAAATATACATTGGTAGAAAACTTGACTAATATCGATAATTAATTTTGTATGGAGTTTGTATGTTTCTGTGGTCAAAACACAACAGCAACTACTGAAAATGAGCAAACAACAGAATTCACAACGAAAAAACAATCATGTAAATCCTACGTCAGTATAATAATTCATAACTTTAATAAAGGTAAACCCTAAAAATCAGGGTACTACTCTTCAAAGATGCACCTAAAGCCTTATTCGTCTCAGAAAAAATGCTTATTGGCTTCAAAGATATTTCACCCTTAAACCAACATCGATTTTAACTGCAACGCCCATCCAGATCTTGCTATTCTCGAAGATTTGTAACCTTACACTGTTTTATTGAAATTAACTCAAAAATTTATCTCACATCCCAAAAACTAAAAATTGACATTTTCCTCGGTTTTTCGCAATCTAATTTTTACTGTCTCGTTTAAAATGTTCGTCAGCTACAAGAATGTTTCGCATTGAGAAATGAGAGAATTGGTATTAGAGAATTTTGGTTGGCGCAGGTGACTGTTAGCTTTAAAGCAATTTTTTTCAAGAGCTACCTCTAGCCTCCAATTTTAAATAGCAGAAGCAGCGTATTCTTCAATATTTGAATTGATGATTGCCCCAATGTCAAAAGGAGCTAATTATTGTCATCTATAATGTTCAATCCAGAATTTAATTTTTCGTCTCGAGATTTGACAAATTATACTCAGCATAAATGCTATTCGTAATAATTGTTCATACAGTTATCACAAATTTAAATCGAGAACATCACTGAGGGGAACTCTTACGGTACGGTTCGTGCATTTTGAATTTTCACTGCGACGCACAATTCATCATTCACTCGACTGTATAGTCACTTTTCTTGTATATAGCGGAGATTTCAATAAAAAAAAATGGAAATTCGCCATTTTCCAGAAAAGCAATTTCCTTTCTTTTCCAGAATATTGAGCGTTTTTCCTGAATATTTCCCCTTTTTCAGAATAGTTTTAAAGTCTATACATATCATTTTGAAAGCTATTTCAGCAAAGATTCAAACCAGTTCTAGCTTGATCCGAAGTTCAGATTGTGTTTGCTTTCGAAAATTTAGCCAACTTCCCAGATGCAGGCATAAAGAAAATTTTGCAGCCTCCTTATAACGCTTGCAGTGATATAATATCTTGTAATATATCTGCTGTATCTGTACTGGCTGTAATATCTGCATATAGTTATTCTGTTTGTGAAAGCAAACTGCTATATAGAAGACGTGAATGAAACGTGAATTTCACTGACTCACATTCCTTATATGAAGCTATTGCGGCAGATGTTCATGCTTATGTTGTCCAGTGCGATACACTTGCCAGATTGCAGCGCTTTATCATTGAATTATAGGAAATACTGTTCTGTACACATTGGATTTCATCGAGGCCACAATAAAGAACGATATTGTAGCTATTGGCCAAACTGACGAAGAAGTATCTCTTGAGAAAGCACTCAACTTACGAGTGTCCTTCCACTAAATTCCAGTTATGACGTGAGGCATGTAGACGGATAGTAAAAACCATCATCGTCTTTGATCACAAGATACAACAGAAAAACAGTTTCATTTAGAATCTTCATTTGAACTTTAGAGAGATGCGTGGTTCATCGGCTTATTTACGAATGGTACTCAATGAGGTCATTACTTTATCGTATATTGAGCTATAACGATTCGCATTGGTTTGATATGCTTCGAGCTCTTTTAATTACTGAAGTACATCCCGATAAGTATACTTCTACTCTCGCCATCTAAAGGCAGATTTTTATTGACAAGTATCCAGAGTTACCAAGCCGACAATTCATGACTCGAGTCAATGAACTGATAACTTTATTGCTTGCGAATAATGGTATTGGAAGATAAATTCATTGATTACTGGTGCCATATTAAGTAAGTCAAGATGTCCAAGTTGCCTATACTGATGATAACGTTTGGTTCAGTAACTTCAAATACCGAAGAACAATTCCTCTTATTATCAATTGGTCTTTTCGAAAATGGTGGGCACAATAACCAAGATTGCGAAAAGCGAGTCGAGTGGATTGAAACCAATTAGAAGAGTGCTAGCAAGCGATTACGCATCGACTTTCCCATCTTCGTTTACTTAGATAATTGGGCTTTAATTTTATGTTACTTCGGTCTAAAAAGGCCAAAGTATTGAAAACCTGTCAAAAATGACGAAACATTTAGTTGATCCAAAACCATTTTTCTCGACGTTTTGAAAGTCTGAGTCTGAAAAATCAAAAAAAAAATGCCTGTCCGTCTGTCTGCAAGTCTGGATGTCTGGAAATTCTGGAAATGTCTGATGAAATTCAGTATTTCCAATGGAAATTGGATTCTCAAATTATTTTTAGATGAAGTCTGGAATAATGCCAAGTAGGATGTAACTTGCCTATTTTCAATCGATTGTTATGAAATTTGACATGTGCGTTGGAAATGGGATTCTAAAATGTTGTTTTGATGAAGTTCTGGGATATGGCCAGGAATAATAGAACTTGTCTATTTCTTAACAGATTATGATGAAATTCGACGCATGTGCGTTGGAAAGGTGATTCTCAAATGATTTTTGGAAGAAGTTCTGGAATATAGCTAATAGAAGTGAAATTTGGTAACTTCTTAACCAGTTTTAGTGAAATATGACATCCACGATGAAAATGGGATTCTTAAATGATTTTCGGATAAAGTTCTGGAATATGGCCAAGTATGATGGAACTGTGGAGTATGTGGTTTTTAGTGTAAGCCTTAGTGTGTAAATCGAAGGATTGTAGGCCTTACAGAATAGCGCCTTATCACGGCTACTAATTATATGCACATACACCACTTTTTAAATATATTAATATCTGACTCCAAAAGATTTAATGATTAAGAAAACTCACAGGCACTTGATATTAATTTATGTATTTGTTTTTATTTAAATATAAATAAATTATATAATACTCAAGTTTAACAGTTGATGGCATCCACATACAACCAGAAATTAATCGAATAATGAATACAATATATTTATGTATGTATATAGAGAGCGATCGAGTCCGCGATCATTACATGCATCACAACTCGCGTTAATATCCATAGTCTCTCACTGCGCCAAATCACCATTTTCACCTTAGTTAATATACACACGTAATACAAATGCAATACGTCACTCTCATCATCTGCATTGGTTACATTAGCTTCTATGATGATTAATTATACTAATGTAGGGTGCAGATGGGTTTAATTGGTGTATAACGTTAACGTCGAATATAAAATTATTTTTAGGTTTACTTGAACGGTATATCACTCACCCCTCAGATGTAATCTCATCGGTTTGAAATTTTTCTTGCGTTATAAAAGATATTTTATATGACTAAAATTTTACATGTTGTTTTTGTCGATTGCGAGGTGAATCCATTATTTTTAGTTCTTCCGTCATGTAGGCTGGTTTTAGTCGGTCGATGGCAATTGATACATTCTTTCCATTGTAATCAATTACAAAATATTTGCGGAATTTTCGCTGAACTGAAAATGGGCCCTCATACGGTGGGGTTAATCCTGTTTTAGCTTTATCCACCCGGACGAAAACTTTGTCACATAGTCAGTCAGGTCTTTTGGGATATAAATGTTGCTTTGAGGGCTATTCCGCGTTTCTTTGGGAACGACGTTGCGCATCGACTCACGTAATTTTTCGACCACTGAAGTAGGATCTGTCGATGTCGCAGGATTTGAATGCACTATACTAGTTCTCCTGGGACCTTCAGCGACTGTCCGTAGACAAGATCTGCAGGAGTGCATCCGAGATCAGTCTTGATCGAAGTTCGTATTCCAAGGAGAATGAATGGGAGTTCTTCACTCCAATTAAGGGTATTCGATCTAGCATACAAGGAGGTTTTTAAATGGCGATGGAAACGTTCCACCATGCCATTTGCCTCAGGATGATATGTCGTCATTCGTATTCTGTGTGAACCTAACAATTTTGTAAATTCTTTGAAAATATTGCTTTCGAATTGACTGTTTTGATCAGTCGTTATTTCGAGTGGGACACCAAATCTCGAAATGTACTGGTCTACGAAAGCTTTTACTACAGTGGATGTTCTCATATATCGGCTATAGGTACCGCTTCTGGCTAGCGCGTGAATCTATCGATTACCGTTAGTATGAATAAGTTACCGTTAGATGGAGGTAATGGTCCGACCAGGTCTATATGGATATGTTCGAACCTGCCCGAGGAGATGTCAAATTTGCCATGTTCAGAACGCGTATGTCTATTAACTTTTGATTTCTGACAAGGAACGCAGGTTTTGGACCAAAACCCCGTATCTATGCTCGTACTGGGCCAAAAGTACTTAGATGCAACTAACTTGCGTGTTGCGCGTATTCCTGGGTGGGAAAGACCATGTAATTTCTCGAAAATATTCCGACGCATTTCGTTTGGGATGTAAGCACGATTACCACCAGTCGATGTTTCGCACCAGATTGATAAATCTGAGGTACCATCAGGAACCAGTTCCAACTTACATTTTGAACTACGCGAATTTTCGGAATTAGTTAGAAGTGTTTTGAGCTCTTCGTCTGAATTTTGAAGAGAAACTAATTTTTTTAGATCTATGGCTGTATGGCAAATAGTAGACACTTGACTTTCTTCAGCGCGTGATAAGGTATCTGCTACCACGTTGTTTTCGCCCTTAACATACCGAATGTCGGTGGCAAATTGCGAAATGTAGTCGAACTATCGGCTCTGTCGAGGACTTCGTTCAGACTTTGACGCGATCGCGGTAGTTAATGGTTTATGGTCGGTATTCACGGAAAATATTCTACCTTCGACAAAGTATCGGAAATGCTTAATGGCACAATAAATGGCAAACAGTGCTCTGTCGAACGCAGAATACTTTTGTTCGGGAGAGTAAAGCTTTTTGGAAAAGAAACTTAGGGGTTCCCAATTTCTGGGATTTCGTTGCTCCAATACTGCACCCACCGCAACACCGGAAGCATCAGTGTTGATGCGCTGTGTTCCATGCTCCATAGGATGTGCAAGAAGAGTAGTCTGAGCGAGGGCAACTTTAGTTGCGTTTAAAGCCGCTTCGCATTCAGGTGGCCAAGTAAATGGATTCTTCTTACTTACCTTGCCCATCCGACTGAGATGAGCATGACTTGGAGCAAGATGTTCGGCTAAGTGAGCGATGAAGCGATGGGAATAATTGACCATGCCCAAGAAACGCTGCACTTGCCTGACAGAAGTGGGTTGGAGAAAGGATTGGATTGCCATGATTCTATCCACAAAAGGCTTAACGCCATCTTTGGTGATTTCATGGCTAAGGAAATTTATGGACGCTGCACCGAATTCACATTTTGATGATTTAATTGTTAAACCAAATTCTGCTAAACGAGTGAATATGGAATCTAGATGCTTCGTTACTTCATCCATCAGACGTTGGAATGTTTGCGCTGCATTTCTAAGACCGTATGGCATTCTCGTGAACTCAGAGTCCAAAAGGAACGGTAAAAGCTGTTTTGTGAATGTCTTGCGCCGCGACCGGAATTTGGTGATACGCGCGCACGAGATCTATTTTTGTGAAAACGGTGCAGTCTCTTAGGTTTAAGGAGAAATAATGAATGTGGGGAAGTGGATACCTATCTGGTACCGTGACCGCGTTCAATCGGCGGTAGTCCCCGCAGGGGGGCCAGTCGTTGCTATCACGCTTGGGACTAAATGTAGAGATGAAGCAGCGCTGGAAGGGCTTTGTATACACAAACCCAGCTGCAACATGTGCTCGAATTCGTTTCTTGCAATTTTGTGCTTTTCACGGTCTAGTCGCCGTGGTGGCGAAAATGGTAAATGACCTTCAGTAATGGTTCGGTGTACCACATTATGTGTCACCGGTAGATCATAGCGGGACTCCTGCGTTAGAGTAGGGTAACGGCAAAGAAGCTCGTCGTAATGGCCTTCGACAGCAAATAGCCGAGGCACTGATTCATTGATCACCCTAACTTCTTTTTCTTCCCTATTTCTTAACAGAATTGGAGGAAATTCGCCAAATGGGTTAGAAACTGCATTGTTAAATGATTTTAAGACTAAATTCTGGAATATGAGCAATTAGGATATAGCATAGCTATTTTTAACCGATTATGATGAATTTTGACGTTTCCAACTTATAGAAGGACATATGACACAAAAATGATTCTTGGATGAGATCATGCAGCTATTGAAGTTTCTTTGAGGCAGCGTAAACGTCTATTTCAATTGCTTAACGATCGAGATTAACTTCGAAATAATATTCAAGTTCGTCCAGAAAATTTTCTCGCCAAGTATATACTGGCCTAGCTGTAAGTTTGGCCATGCTCAACAAAATGAAGTGTTTGGTGGACACGCGCTGAAGAATTAAAACTGCTAACGGTATTGTATAGTCTCGGAATACTGCTATCATTTTAGAATAACCTTTCCATCGCAAGTCTTGAATTTCATCATAATCGATTAAGGAATAGCCAAGTTCTATCCTAATTAGCCATTTCCAGAATTTAATGCAAACATCATTTTAGAATCCGATTTCGAACACACATGTCGAATTTCATCATAATCGGATGAGACATGGGCAAGTTCAATCATACTTGGCCATATTCCAGAACTTCATCCAAAACCCATTTTAGAATGCATTTCCAACGCACATGCCAAATTTCATAATAATCGGTTGGGAAATGGGCAAGTTCCATCCCAATTTATCCAAAAATCATTTTAGGATCCCATTTCAATCGCGGGTGTCAAATTTCACTAAAATCCGTTATGAAAAAGATCAAGTTTTATCCTAATAGGCTATTGTAAAACCTGTATATGTGCAAGATATTTAAACAAATCCACACGCCTTGACCAATTTGAACCAAACAGTACACAAATATTGTTTTTGGAGGTTGAGCTTAAGACTGACTTAAAAGATTCAGTTTGGGATTAATTTCGGAGTAGACTTAATTTTGAAGACCATAGTTCTGATTACCTAATGAGGTTTTAGCCCTTTAATTTTGTTTCTATTTTATTTAAGCTTTCTAGCTCAAATCAAATCCATCTACAAAAGCGTTTTATTGTTTAGAAACCTGAATTTTCCTTTGAACATACTTATATACAAAATTGGAAGCAAAACAAACTATAAAAGTCTAACTATAAGACTGGACTAAAAGCTTCCACGTGTAACACAAAAAACCAAATTTAGACAATAGTCTCCAATACAGCTGTGAAACTGAACCGGAACCCACCACCGGAATCCCTAGAACCGCAGCTTTCTCATGAACCTAGAACCAATGACTGTTCCTATTTTTTCTTAGATGGTCCTTTGATAAACCTAATTAGGTAATTTTGGGACTGAAGCGAACGAATACTGAAGGAACGAATCAAACGTTGCTTTGGAAGTAACATGATTTTACTCAAGGTCTGTGTTTTGAATCATAATTACTGCAAAGGGTAGAATTATCGATTTGAGAAGCATCTTGGAGAGTATCGACTTAGAAAAGCTGATTTCACCTGACATCAATAAAACAGGGCCACTGCCCGAAAAATTATCGCTCTTACGCCAACGCAGCAAGAGGTCTTATAAATGGTGCGATGGGTCAAGTTTTTAAAATCATTTCGCCGTATTATATAAGAGCTCATCATACGAGACAGACATTTCAACTGTTAGAATCGATTTCGGTGCAACTGGAGTATAGAGAAACTTTAAACCAAGACAAGGAAGATGACTGATCAATATTAAGAGAACTTAAGTTAAACATTTAACGACAAAACGGATGCAGTCATTATTATCCTCGAAACAGTCCTCGCACAAAGTGTTCTGAGTTGGGGTAAATACTGCCGGTGAACATTAAAATTACCATACTCATTAAGAGCGGCGACCAAGGCTCTTAACTGGTCTTTTTAAGGATAAAAACTTTATTCAAAACTGATGAGTTATATCCAGCGCAGCCTCAACAATGCAAGATTTAGGCATAGTTTCAAACCATTTCACAATGGTGGGATCAATAACAAATCTGTATAAAAACATTAGTTATCATTAAAAACGAAGTGGTATTAATAGTCTCTGGGATTAGCCATATACCGGATGACTTCTTTTAATCGACAGATCCAAATATCTACTAAAACATATCAGTTACAAAAAAATGGTTCAGACGAAAATTATCAAAGACAATGGGGACATTTATCTATACTAATGGCCTTGACCTTCAGGTTAATTAGCCAATGTCATTTGAAGGTCAAGGTAATTTTTTTATATGGAACCCCCAAGTTTCGACATCGGATTTGAAAAGAGCAGGAAATTTTACGTTCGAAATGATATTTCAATGTTTGTTATTGTGACACCGAGAAGGTCAAATCAAGGTTAAACGTTTAAAAACATTCAGAAGCTGTTGATTCCGATTTGAGGGGTTTTCTCCACATAATAAACTTTTGAAGCAACTTAGTGTTAATGGCCTTGACTTTAAAGTCAATTTTCAAGGTCATTTGAAAGTTAAGGTAATTTTTAATCGGAAAGCTCTATTTCGACACGGGATTCGAGAAGAGCGGAAATTTTTACGTTTGAAATAATATTTAATAAAGTTTATTATTGTGACCTTGGAAAGGTCAAATCAAGATTAAATGTATAAAAAGTACTCAGGTGCTGTAAATTTAGATTTATTAGCTTTTTATGCATGATAAGTGCTTGGCGGGTATTATTCGTATCTCGTATGTAAATGGCTGACTATATCATATCATACATTCAAAGCTCATAAGTCTAAATTAACAGCATCTGAGTACCTTTTAGACATTAAACCTTGACTTGATCTTCTCAAGATCACAATACTAACCTTCGTAATATTAATTTAAACCGTGAACATTTCCTCTCTGCTCAAATCTCGTGTCAAATTTGGGATTTCCATTTAAAAAAGTCATCTAGACTTTGAAATGACCTTGAAAATTGACTTTAAGGTCAAGGTCATAAACATTTATGCATGAAGCACCTCAAATTCGAATCAAGAGCTTCTGAGTGTTTCTAAACGTTTAGGCTAAATTTGATTTTCTCGAGGTCACAATAAAAAACTTTGAAATATCAAATCCAGAGGGTGTCAGATATAATAAAGGATAAGCCCAAATCCAGCTACTCGTAAGAATATACGAATCTGAAAACAACAAAATTCCTCAATTTTATTAGTTTTATAACCAGTAGATCCACAGCTGCACTATTTGCCTTTTTGTGTCGGTGCAAAGTATAGGAAAAAGAAGGATTAGCCTCAATAACTCGTCGGTCACCCTTACCAAATTTCAACTTTTTTAAAGCAAATGAGACTCTTGCACGTAGCTCTGTACCATGTTGCTATGTATAGCGCATAAGCGACGCATAAAGCATTCCATTTCCTTTTTGCTTTGTTACGGGACAGTTAAAGGACACATTATCAAATAATTTTTTTATTTTGTCAGTTTTAATCGTAATTTAAAAGCTCATACCAGAACACGTCATATAGTCAAATACCAACTCTATCACTTTGATTTTGAATTAATGGTTAATTAATGCCGGCTGCTATTCTAATTGATTAGCAAAATTATAACTATTGACAAAATGTATGGACACAACTGCTATAAAATCTAAACAGTTAACCAAATTAATCAACTCAAATGCAAATTAGTATTATTCATAGTCATAATAAAAATGTTGACTAGTCATTGATAAACTGAACAGTAAAAAAATAATTTGTTTGCCATATTATGCAAATTTGATTTAAATAAAACATTAAATGTATTTTTTGAATAAGCAACTATTTAAAATTCATTAAGCTTCACAGTTATCAAACAAATAATTTTACACAAAAAAGCATTTCTTGGCACTGAGATACATTGGTACTAAAATAACCATCGTAGCATAAAATCGAGAGCAATACTTTGGAATGAACCCGAAATGAGGCCTACTAAAATGCAATTACATAAATTTATCGACCGTAAATCATTTTTTTTACTGAAAGTAAATTGGTTCTTTGTACACGATCACTTTCATCTAAATTACTTAATGATTGGCAATTATTTTGATTTTTTTTTTTTTTTTTTGTTATAACTTTGGTAACTTGTGCACTTTAACCGTGCGCGGGCGCACACCGGTTAAAATTAAACAAAAACAAAATAACAAAAATGCCGCCGTGCTAAATATTTTTTTAGCAACTCAAACTATTCCACTATACATAAAAATATTTATGTTTGTGTCTGTTGAACAAATACAACAAAAATACAAAACTATACAACTAAATACAAAAAACCAGTTTTTCATGATCGCTGTGTATATTAAGTCTTGCTTCAAGCTTTGTTATTATTTTTCAAATGCATTATATCCAAGTCTCGTAAAAGTTATTTTCACTGTATCAATATATATTGTATATAGATATTTATTCTCTTACTGTTGTCTTATTTATATTATTACACAAACGTACATACTCGTCGTCATATAAGAAAGAAAAAAACTCGAGACATTTTAAAAGTTCACCCACGATTTTATATATTTTCAAATCTTACCTGTATGCGTACTCAAACAACGTAAATGAGTATACTCATATGTAAGTCTATATTTGAATATTATGTAGTCTGCTACCTAAGACGTTTGGAAAAGAAAGAAACGCGTATTTCTATAATACACTACCACTCAAATTGTGTGTAGAACTATGCACCATTTTCAAACACAAAAACACTTCAAAAATCTAGCTATAAACGGTGAATTATGACAAGCGAAATATATAAAATTTTCGTTTTCATTTGTCAAGTCATTACACAGTGTACATGAATTGTTTCATTTTCATGTAAACGTTTTTTATGATACTTATGGTGGTTTAGACATAATAAATTTATGGTTTATGTTGGAATTATGTCGAAAACTAAATATTCGGAAATATATGGGTTTTTAATTACATGTTCAGTGTTGTTTCAAGTTATTGATCGACAATATCTAAGATTTGTTTACGAAAGTTTAAGAGTAAGAAATATTTGTTTCCTAATTTAATTGTAATACTCTGGTATTTCGGGTCAAAATCGATAATTTAACACAATTAACCCTTTGAACCCCAATCACTGTCGTTATACTATATGCGAAAAATACTAGCGTTTTTTATTCGATTTTGCAGTACTGTGGGAAATGATTTGTACCAAAATAATGTTAATGTATTTTTTTTGGTGAGTTATATATAGTTATTTGCGGTACACTTTGCTAAATAGAACTATTCGACAGTGGGTGTGCGATTATTTTTATTGTGCAAAAAAACAAATTTGAGAAAAGTACGACAGCTGGTGCCTTTCCCGACCGAAGCTTACCACTTTTAAATCGGTTATGAAAAAAAAAAAAGGTAATGCAGATTTTCACCAAACCAAATTCTTCGCAGTATTCCAAATTTTAGAAAATTGATAAGCATATTAAAATTTATAGAAAATTTGATAACAATTTTAATCAAGAATTAGTGAAGGATTTAAAATCATTATTTTAAGACTTTCGCTTATTATCAAAATAGAATTTTTATTAAACCACTTTCAGCTTTTAAAACTTCAGAAATAAATGTCCGTAGAACTTTCAAATTATACTTATACAAAATTTATCTACGAATTGAGAAAATTTTGTAAATAAAGAAATTTCAAAATTATGGTTTGGTAAAAATTCTAGCATTCTTTAAAAATGTTTGGATTTTTGGAGGCCCCAAAAACATATTTTTATCGCTAGCATTCAGCAATAAGAAATTTGTTTAATGAAAAATATTTGAATTCAGTTAAACAATTTAATTTTGTCTAATACTGAAATACTAAATTTGAAGTTGCTAAATATTAGGCCAAGGAAGAAGTTTGTGGCGTTTTTTTACTAAAATTCAAACACATTTTCTTATTGAAGATTAATTAAATTTTATTAAACTAAATATGTGCCGTTTCGATCAGTAACCTTTTGCCATTTTCCTGGTACTGTAGGGTTTTGCCATTTTCCTGGTTCTGGGTTTTCTGGGCGAAAAACTGAACCAAGTGATTTTCACAAGCCTCGTTTGCTTTACATACAGAAGTTAATCAATCATCTTGCTAGGTTGGAGCAGCTCATGATGCACGATTCCCGTGCAATCCCACCAAACACAAAGCATTACTTTACGTTGCATTAATTCAGGTATTGCCACCGTTTGTGCAGCTTCATTCATCATGAATCACGTTTTTGTCGCACGTTATTGTCGTATGTGACGCACTTCATCAATCTCTTGAAAAACTGGTCGATTTCGTTTCGTTTCAGCAGAGATTCGCAGATGGAAATTCGGCCTATTAAATTGTTCACTGTTAATTCATGTGGTACCCAAATATACATACCTTCAATTCAACATAAATCAATTTTTTCTTTTGTTTTGTGATTTAGATTTCCTGTAATACAGGCAACATTGGCTTTTTGCATTTGTTTAAAATTTTTTAGAATTTTTGTATATCGGTGAGTAGTGGTAAAGTCCCTTGAAATCAGAAACTGTTGGATGGCTCAGAAGAATACAGCATGAGATAGATAGCTTTATCGTTGTAAACTTTATAGAGTTTTTGAATGTCAGTGAGTTGTAATATGGCCCCTTAAAATAAGAGAATATTTGTTGACCAGCCCAGATGATCACAACATGAGATCGGATAAAGCATGGTTTAATGGATTTGTTATAAAAAAGTTTTGATGTAAGTATTGTATATAAAAATTACAACAAATGCATTAAAATATCTTCTATCTCATGCTTTATTCATCTGGGCCGGTCAACAAATATTTTCTGATTTTAGGAACTATTATCACAAATCACCGACACACAAAAATTCTACAAAGTTTACAATAAATGCATTAAACCAATAATTAGTCAATTATCTTATACAGGGTGAGGAAAAAGTATCGAAACCACTAAAAATATCGCAAAGTTTGGTCAAAAAAGAATGAGCATGGTTTAGTCTTAGGTAATTTTCAACTAGGAATTTAATGGTGAGCTTGGTTGTGACCTTGACATTCATCTTAAAGGTAATTTGGAGGTCATGGTCTTTCCTTATAGGGACACCCCAGTTGTTGACATCGGATTCGAAAAGAGCGATCAATTATACGTCCGAATATGTAATTTCCATGACCTCTCAAGGTCACCTGAAGGAATATATTTTAAATGCAAAGCTTATGATTTGCTATGAAAATAAAAAAATAAAATTAAAAAAATCATTAATAACAGAACAATGTAATAATGCTTGTGTTTTAGAAGTAGTGTGTTTGTAAAGAATTAATTTTTTTAATTTTAATTTTTTTTTGAATTTTCGTAGCAAATCATAAGCATATTCCCTCAGGTGACCTTGGGAGGTCATGGAAAATACATGTTCGGACGTACAATTGATCGTTTTTTTTTAATCCGATGTCAAAAATAGGAGTTTCCATATAAAAAATTACCTTGACCTCAATATGACCTTGAAGATGAAGGTCAAGGTCACAACCAAGCTCACCATTAAATTCCTTGTTGAAAATTACTCGAGACTAAACCTGGCTTATTTTTTTTGACATACTCCGCAAGATTTCTAGGGGTTTCCATACTTTGACCTCGCAATGTAAATTACTTCAGATGATCGTGGGAGGTCAGGGAAAATACATACTCAGCCGTAAAGTTGAATGCTCTTTTCGATTCTGTCATCAAAAATAGGGGCTCTAATTTAAAAAAATAACATTTACCTCCAAATGACCTTGAAAATGAAGGTCAATGTCACAACCAAGCTCACCATTATCACAACCAAGCTCACCTTACACCCTGTATGTATCTCATGCCATTTACATCGCATTTTACAGAATAGGGTTGCAAATAAATTATTTTCTACTCGCTAAGCATTATGATCTGTAGAGTAATTTTTTCCAGAAAGATTTTTAAATTTCTGTTAGAATTAACGAACCTGAAAGCAAAACTGTATAAGCATTAAGTACCTATCATGATATACATATAGTATCATGACATATTATGGTATTTGGAGGTATGTAAAATGTTATTGGGCCAACTCCACAAAAAATATTAAAAACTTTCATGACAGCAGAATTTTCGGTGCTGAGTGTAAAAAGTGTCACGATAGTACTATTTAGTGTTACCATCGCATTTTTCGGTAATGAAAATTTGGTAAACTTCACATACATTCCAAAGAGCGAGCTTCTTTTTGTATCCAGCCTACTACGCAAATGGTTCAAACCTGGTTTTTTGGTCAATGTTTAGTTCCGCAGCGGTGTCATAAAATGAAATGTTGATTTATTCAACGATTCTGGTCGGCGCGCCTTTAACACCAAAATTTCCAGAGCAAAAACGAGCAAACCATTTGCGTGTGAGAATTTTGGCTCATTTTAAAAACGAAATTGCTTTAGACTGATTTAACAATTGCCAAAATGTTTATTTTTTTAATAATTTCAGAACTATCACCTTTCAAACGCTCTGTAGTATGGCCTGAAATAATTAGTATTATAAAAGTCATGTGATTCCAACACCATCTATTGGAAAAATTGGCAAAAAATGTTTCCCTTTATATTGTTTATTTACTCGGGTTGAAGATAATTTTCTCTTTAAAATTTCGTTCTCTTAATCAATTTCCTCTCTGTCGAATGCAGTTGACCAATATAGAGTAGATTTATGTTCAAAACTCCATTTATCATTTTGTTCAACTTCGAAAACAGCTTGAAACTATATTTCTGAATAAAAATTATAATTTTTTTTAATCCATTTTGATTTTAAACTAAGTTACTACCGTTTGAATACCACTCACATATTAAAACGAAAATTACAATAATCAATTAGAAGAAGACGTAACTATGTATTTGTTAAAACTTTAAAATTCACTCAAGTTTTTAGTTTAATTTAATTCAATGACCTTGATCAAAATTACAATCAACATTCAAGTACAGTTTGGAAGTTTAACTCAATTTCGGATTAAAAGCCACTCAACGTTTATTCAAATCCAGATGTAATTGTAAACTTATTTTATTCTGAATACTCAATTTCCAAGGTTTTATCCAAGGTAACATTGTATAACAATTTGTACTATTTGAATTTCATACAAAATGTAGTTTAATCCAAAAACATTTCTTAATTTTTATTTTAAATTTCACTCAAAATGTTGTTGGTTCGTGGTTCGAATTGTAACTCAATTAAAATTGTATTTGTTTAATTTAAAACTGAAAATTTATGGATTTAACACGTTTTTGAAACCACTCAATATTTAGTGAAGCCCTTGTTGGAATTTTTATTTAAAGATTGGACTCTGTTTATAACTAAATTTCTGCTGAAATCCCAGCTTTTCCAAGAAATGTCTCTTTGAACGGAAACAATAATATTGTCGTCTAAATGTCTATTTCTAGGGGCGATTTTGTATTTCTCTGAATGAACAATATAGCCGATTTAAATTTTTTGGCAGCGAAACAACGGCTAAGATATTTTTTTTAGTTTCTTGTAAGTTTTAAAATGAATATAAAAATAGCAAAGAAATCCAAGGAGGGAGAAGGAGAATACATTTCTCGAATTAAGGATGAACAATGCCACATTTTTTCCTTAAAAATGGTAAATTAATTAATTAACAATTTCTTATAAAATGTTTGCTAATTTTTGGTAGCAAAATTTGAATAAATTTACTTTTACGGGGAGTCATCAAAGAAAAGTGATTTCGCAAGATTCTTAAATTATTTGAGTCTGTGCTTCAATTTGTGCAATTCCTACTCACCTTCACAAAAAGGAAGACCGATCAAATTTAAAAAACAAAAATTGACGAATTAGTAAAACATTATTATAAGGTGAGAAAGTATAAGGAAGTAAAGGAGAAAAAGATAGTAGAAAGATCTTTACTTTTGGAAATATATTTTTTTTTTCACCATGTAGCTCTTCATAAAGCAATTCAAAGAAGAATGAAGTCAATTTTTCTCGTCTCGTAATGGCACCACCCGGTAAAGTATTTTACGCAAATGTGCCTAAAATGAAACCTGACGCGATTAGCAAAAAACCGCATTAATGTACCTATAAATACAACAAAACAAAATGATGGAATATTTGGACATTTATTCTTGTTACTTAGCATCGTTTTTCAAAAGAAATATTTTGTTCACCTCGGGCATAAAATGAGACGCACTTTCAATCTCCTGTTAAAAACAAATATTTCACGTCCTTGGTACACAAATAGCTGTATTGATTTTTAAAAGAAATCACTTTTAAATACCAGTGATAAAAGTAAACCAGTTTTAACACTTAAATCATAAAACAAGATTTTTAGCTCCTCTAACCTATTTTAAATTAGTTGCATCTCTACTTTTTTTGATTAAACGTATATGTATAGGTATACTTCGTCATATGTCACCAAGTTTCTCGTTTCGTTTTAATTTAATTTAACATTAAATTAACATTTGAGCGTTAACCTATTAATAGCCTATTAATTATTATTTTGACCGCGCAAAACTTACGAGCTCTTAAAAGATGCTGTTATTAAACTTAACTCCGGTCAAAATTAGGTTTCTCGATATTAAAAAGATGAACAACATTATAGTTAAAGTTGCGGTGTTCAGTTCGGGAGGTACGGGCTTTTCCCCAAAGTTATTAAAACTTAAATACTTAAGGTTTTTATTAAATTAAATAAAAATAGCTATATATTGCCACCATAAGCTAATGTATTGTTCTCAAATTCATATAATTTTTTGAAGTTCATTATTAAACCACATTGATCGCGATGTTTTCACTATATTGAGTATACACATAGTCAACACAATTCAATCAAATGAACAATCAAACAATGAAACCACTAAGTATAAATTTGCCAAATGAAGCTGATCTACAATTTTTTCATACATACAGTGCGCACAGTAAGTTATTAGCTTACTGCTAATTCAATTGAAATGCAAAATTATGTTTTCATTTTTCTTATACATTTACTCGTTTAATTCTAAGAAAAGGTTATCAACCTTAAAATTTATTTTTAATGTTGCTCTATAGTAAATGTATATTATACTTCCATCCATCCATCTATAATATAAAATTATTACATCTAGATTATTGACGCTGACTCGACGGTGTCTTGGATTTTATGTGGTGTGTGTATGTGATGAAGTTGTTTGACATTATAATCGTTAGGATCTGCGCGTCGTCGTTTATAATACTTTGTCGAATTGTTGATGATTAATCATTTTATTGTTAACTTGAAGAACTCATGTTGATTCTCGATATGTGTGATGATGATGCGATCGATGATTAAAACTAACAGTATTACCACGAAAATATAAAGAAAAAACAAATCTTTTCTGCGATATCAATTCGATTAAGCTGCGAGGCGAGAATATATACAAAAGATTTATTCTTAATTGGTGATATCATTTCTTAAATATTCGTATTTGTTTTGCATTCAAACCGATTTCCTTTGAGCGAAAGAAGGTAAGCCATAATATAATAAAAAAGCATTTCTTGTAAAATAAAATAAAATTCTTAAACGAAAGAAATTTGTTGAAGTCATGTGTTTATACATATGTGTTTTCGTGTTAGTGTATAGCTTAAATGAATTATGTATTCATAAATATTATACATAATAACATAGTTATTGTTATGACGACATTTTTTTATGATTTGACTTCAGTGCAGAAAAAACTAATTATTGTATTTAACATGTGACTTGAAACATTCTGGATCAGTGAGTTCATAAAAGCAAAGTTAAGATGTGCTGTCTTAATTTGTACCAACCTTTTAACTTTAAAAGTTGTTTGGGTAGGTTTCATATGACACTATTTTGCCTGATTATTAAACCAACCGACGAGAAACTAGCTAAATGCTTGATATTTGCTTAATCAAATTTTGTTCGGAATTTGGATGTTTACGAATAATGTTTACTTGTAAATTTTTGGAAACTAATTTGAAATCTTTAAACGATGTTTTCCTATACCTTCTCTAATTTCTTCCTTTTCGAAATGGCCGCCGAAGTGTTTTTTCCCTCAATTTTCTCAAAAACTGATTTTTTCGGAATTTATTTTGTGTTTTTACGTCATAATTGTTTTGAAATTTCCAACAGTTAGCATGATCCCTTTTCGTATTTTCTTTTGTGCTAAACCAATTGTTCGAAAATTATAATATAAAGGTATAGTTGAACAGAAGACACTGAACAGAAGTATATTCAGTATTCCGGTTCTGGTCATATTGGATTCGTATAGATACAAGTATTTTTTAAAAAAATATATTTTCAATCCAATAAACGTTTTCAAATTATTGTTTAAAATTTAATATCTAGAATTCTGGAACCTGTGAAAAAATTAAATTCAATTTTTTGGAACTAAACCTAATTTATAAATATTCGATTAATGTAGGATTCCCGTGGAACTTGATGTAGGAGCTCTAAAAAGAGGAAATTAAAGACTATAAGTTACAATATAAAATAGATTTGAGCAAAAGTTTATGTTTAGTGAGAGCAAAATTCTGAGAAAAAGTTCAGTTTGAATTCTTATAAATTTTTAATTTTTTCGGTGATTTTTAGATTTCATTTTGAAATTTTTATTTTTATTTTTTTCACATTATCGGCATATTACTGATTATACTTGATAATGGGAAAAAAATAAAAATTTCAAAATGAGTTGGAATTCCAAAATTTTGGTTGCAATTAGATAGAAATTTTGTGATATTTTGAATACAAATAGGCTAAGTTCCAAACTCGATTTGACAGAATTGATGGAGGAATTGAGTTATAATTTTGAGTGAAATTTAAAATACAAAATTTACAGTTCAATTTCAGCTTTCATTTTAAAATTACTCGAGAAGACGTGTAAGTTTGATATTGTAATACGAAACATGATTTCAATGAAGCAACAAAATTATTTAGTATCAGCACGATGTAAGTATATGAAGAATATGAATTTTAAACTGTAATTGAATATAATCTTGATGGCAACTTAAATTAAAAATTGACTTTGTATTACAATCTGATTGAGCAATAATATGAGCCTAATTTAGTTTTTCTTAGTTTGAAATTTGCTTTAAAAGCGTGAGTCTTAAGTCTCAACCATCGCGGTGTTTTTTTGAAGTAAGTACCGCTTATCAGTCCAAATTTGTAAGTGTATGGATGTGGACCATGAACGACTTCTTCAGCACTTTGTAATCCAGGAGAGTTAGTTTATCTAACTTAATAGCGAAAAATTTAATACTGTTTTGTTAATGAGTAAATTGTAATCCTCGTAAGATTCATGTCTAGTTTTGGTTTTCTCTTTAAAATTTGACCAAATACATTTCGTTTTAATCACATTTTTTACCACGTATTTTGAAGTGTAGTGGTTAATGAAGTATAAGATTTAATGATAGTTGCAACCTATACGTGGAAACCATCAGCATCTTCACATTATTCCTAGATTCAATAAATGATCTCTTCCGTAGCTATTATCTTGTTGCAGCATCAACATTGTTTAATGCTTGGCAGGTTATTGTGAAAAGGTTTATTTGTACTAAATCATTCTAATTCGAAGTTTAAAAGTGGCTACTTGGAACGTTGGACGATTCGTTTTTGTATCAAGTTAGGTTCCTAATTGTTAATTTTGTTTTCCTCTTTTTAATTAAATTGTGGTGAAGTGATGATCTATTAAACTGACGAATAGTAATATTTTCAGTTATTTTTGTTAACATTCATTTTTCCAACCAAACATTTTTATTTTCTAATCTTTTATATTTTCTATTTCTTGCGGTGAATTCGAAACTGAAAGAATTCTGCTATTTTCATTTAATGTTATTTTTATACTTTTTTTCTTAATTTGTATCTACTATTGTATAGGTATGTATGTAAATGCATAATTCAAAATGAAAATTAAATAAATAAATAAAATAATAAAAATCTTAATTAACCAATCAAAACAATTTAATAGCTTGTATTACAAATGCTTATTTGCTTAAAAAGTATATTCGCATATGTATTTTACTTTTTATGATAGGCGCGCATATTTAGGCGGTTTCGATGATTTTTTAGGCCAAATAAAGTTAATTACATACGAATTCCGCATAGTTGTTTAAATTATGGAAAGTGGAAAGAAGCTTTTCAAAAAATAAACCATTATTCGCTTGTCTGAAAATTTTAAATGAATTTCAATGTTCACTGCAATATATATGTACCTACTCGTCTAGGGTGTATCGATTTTTTCTAATTGAGAAAAATTAAAGAATTTACAGAATTTATGTAATTTATAGTATTTATGGAACTGACCGTTGTGAAATTTGTAGAGTTGATAGATTTTATAAAAATTATTGAATTTATTAAATTTAAAAAATGTATAGAAAGGATTTATAGAATTTATGGCATTTAAACAGAATTTTTAGAATTTATAACATTTACAGAATTTATGAGATTTATAGAATTTAAACAGTATATAGAATTTATAAAATTTATAGAAATTGTAGAATTTCTAGAAATTGAGAAATGTAATAAAAAAGATTTGAATTTAATTTTTAATGTTACAAAATTCATAAAATTTATAGAATTGTATAGTATTTGTGGAATTTATTGAATTGATACAATTTACTAAATTTATAGAATTTAAACAAATTTTTATTAGGTTTAGGGCTCTTTTTTATTTCCTTTTTACTAATTAAATTACTAATATGGTTAATTTCCCCACTAACATACATATGTAAATCTGGCAGCATAAAAATGAAATTTACAAAATTTTATATTATTCACCACGTCATTAAGATATAGACTAAAAAGGAGAGGTCCCAAAATACTACCATGAAGAACACCAGAAACAACAGCCCTATAATCAGAGAATGAGCCATTACGTTTTACTCGTTGTTTTCCTTCCGACAAAAACGATTTCATAAGTCTTAACGCCAGAACAGCAAATCGGTTTTTTTTATATGAGGACAGGGCAAGGTCATCAATTACATTAACCAAAGCAGTCGCAGTGCTGTGATGTTTACGAAATCCTGATTGATGCACATTAATAAAATTATTGTGGTTAATAAATAACAGTATTTGGACTTTTCAAATCGTTTCAAAAACCTTGAATATTATAGGAGTAACGGATATTAGCTTTAAGTCATTACCGCTTTTGATATTCTTTGTTTTTGCCAAGGATGTAACCAAGGCAGTTTTCCAAGCACTAGGAAAAACCGATTTAGTAATGCAATCATTTATTATTATTTTTATTAGAGGTATTACCAATGGTAAAAGAAGTTTAATGAAAGCAGAGCGCAATTGGTCGTCCCCCATTGTATTTGAACAGAATGGATTTACTGATATCATCGTCATCAACTTCGTTAAATTGTAATACACTTTTACTACTGTCGTAACATGAAAAAAAAAACTTATATCAGACATAGGTAAAGATACCAAATTCTTAGGAATAGTTGTAAAATGGAGATTTATGTCGTCAGCCGAAAATATACAATTTACATCGCTTTTCATACTTCCAATTCCAAAATCATTCAGCGAATTCCATAGTCGTTTTATTGTCTTCTTAGGTGCATCGAAATAATAATCAATTTAAGCTTTACGTAATCAACAGGTTACTTTGCTGCGAGTAAAGCGGTAGCGGCTTAGTGAATTTGGGGTTGGGGACTTTTTATATTTAGCAAACTATCTGCCATGTTTCCCCAGGATACGATTAAGTTGCGATTTATAACTTTTTTAAGCAAACACAAGGATTATTATAATGTTGTTATAAAATGGTTAAATAACAAAATCTTGTTAGTCCAGTTGGTCATACAATTTATCATATCCCAATTTAGCTCCTTGTAAGGAAATATAATTAAGTTAAAATCAGTATTGTTGTAGTTTGGAATTAGGGTAAATTCTAATTTAGCTTTCAGAATTTTAAACATGAATGATAATTTGATCCAGTATATATTGTTTCCACGGGTCAAAAGGAACGGAATATAAACTCGCAGAGAATAAAAAATCCGAAAATTTATTAGGAGTATTCATGCGATAAATAATATCGCCACACACGATAATATCTTGAAATTTACTCGAAATTTTGTCAAAACCTAGCTGTAATTGCAAGATATCATCAGCCTGCACCGGGGAAGGATTATAGCAAACAACAATTCCTAATTTTTTTGAACTTGACAGTAACTCCGCCAATAAAAATTCTACTTTACCACAAGTAAAACTGTCCACTAAAGTTACAGTTAAATTGACTTTAAAATATAAATCTACCCCTACCCAACCTGATAAACGATCATGTCTCAAGATGCCATAGCCTGGTATGGACACAGTTATGTTCGAAATATTATTACTTAACCATTATTCCGACATACCTAGAAAATCAAAGTTATATTGGTTCACCATCAACCCGACTTCATCAATGTGGCAATATAAACTAAGAGTGTTAATATTTGCAATTTTACGACTGTGATAATTCGCTGCTAATCAAGGCAGGTTTAGTCGTTGTAATTAATTGTCCTTTCGAATAAGAGAGAACATCGTATTTACCATTCGGCAGATTTAAATTTTGAAAAACTTAGAATTTTGATCAATTAATTTGTCAATTTTGCCAAAATGGTTTTTAGAAACAGAATGGGCATACATAATTGATTGATACGTATTTGATTGAGCAGCTACTGAGTCGTCAGTGGTACGAGTAAGTACATTATAATTTTCAGAGCTGATTACTAAGTATTTGCAACATTCATTGTTTTTTGCATTTTGTGCATTACCGATTATTGACAATGTCATCGAATAGATTTTTCTTACGCCGGCATATTTCCGATGGAAAAACTTGGAGCATTTACCAACACATTGCTCACCAGTTTTATAGGTTTTTGTTATATTTTACTGAACACAGCTGCATATTGATTAACAATTACAAAGTTGATGGAGATTAATAGGCAACAACAATAACAACTTCTATAGAGTTAATAGATAACAACAAGTTTATTGCTCATAGAAATACCGGTTGTGATTTAAACAAATTAAAAAATTTTACGATAATGAAATTTGTTTAAACATACGAAACTGCAATTAAATTTAATTTAACCCTCTAATGCATGAATTTTTAATCATTTTTTCAAAATTTTGACTTTAACTCGTAGTTGTTAACCAAATATGCATATTACAACAACAAAAACCAAACCGTTCTGACGAGAGCACTTTAAAAATGAATAACTGTAAAAACTAAAGAAACAATTATTCGTGATCACGTGAAATTACACAATCCATAATAACGTAAAGTTCGCCTTTAGGCGGATCTATGCATTAAAGGGTTAAAGTTATTGTTCAAGGTGTGGAAAATAAGCTTATGATGATGGCACACAATTTATAACGTTAATTACATAAGCAATGCGCTATGACGTTATAATTTTCCAGAATACATCAGAAATTTACACTATACCTTGACAACTTCAAATTGGTACTAAACAATTTCAAATTGGAACTGAACAATTTCAAAGTGAGACTAAAGAATTTCAAAGTGAGACTAAACAATTTCAAAATTTGCCTTTGCTGGTGGGCAATTACTCATCAACTACAAGCATTACCTTTAATTTAAATGTATGATTTCTTAGGTTGGTCCTTAGTCTTCATGCCTCCCATTAGTCCCATTTTGAAATTGTTTAGTCTCACTTTGAAATTGGTTAATCTAAATTTGAAATTATTTAGTCCCAATTTGGTGTTGTAAAGGTTTATATAAACAATTCGTTTTTATTTAAACCTCTTGATATAAATTCACATAACACTGATTATTCAACAGTCACACCTCGTTACCATGCACTATATCACCAATATAAAACTTTAAGTTGTTGGTTCTATTATCACAAATTCAAAACTACGCACATAAGTATGTATATCGAAATTGCACTAAGTTAATAGAAAAATAACATGTAAGGTATTAAAATAAAATAAAATTCACAAAAATTTTTAAAACAAAACAAAATCAACAGACAAACTTTAATTTATCGGAATTAAAGAATTTATCGGAATTATAGAACTTATCGGATTTACAGATATTGCTGAATATTATAGAATTTGATTACTACAATTTTTAGGATTTATTGAACTTAAAGAAGTTAAAAAATTTATAGAATTCAAAAAAATTTGAAAATTATAGAATTGATAAAATTTAGAGAATTTTATTCATAAAATATATAGAATTTATAGAGATAGACTGTAGAATTTGTATTATTTGTAGAATTTCTTAAATTTATAAAATTTGCTGAATTTATAGAATTTATCGGATTTGTAGAATTCGATGAATTTAAATGATCTTTCCGATTTAAAGGATCTAGTAGGGTGAAATTAATAGAATTTTTGAATATAAAGAATTTAAAGAATTTTAGAATTCACAGAATTTATAAAAATTATATAATTTGCAGAACACATGATATTCCAGAATTTAAAGAGGTGTCACAATTTTAGAATTTATAAAAATTGTATTTATTAAATTTAAATTTATTTTTCAATATTACAAAATTAAAATTTATAGAATTTTTAGAATTTGTGGGACTTACAGAATCTAACAAATTTAAAGGATTGATAAAAATTTATAGCATTTATCGGAATTAAAAAATTTGTCGGATTTACAGAATTTGTGAAATTAATACTCTACAGGATTAATGAAATTTCTAGGATTTATCGAATTTACGGAAGTTAAAGCATTTACAGAACGTACAAAATTTATAGAATTCAAAAACATTAAAATACAATTTTTAGGGTAAGTAAAATTTCAATATTTTGGGGATTTAACAGAATTAGAATTTCTTGAATTTACAGAGTTAATGTAATTATTAGGATTAATAGAATTGATAGAATTTATTAAAATTATAAGCTCGTATATAATTTATAGAACACAAAGAATTATGGAATTTAAAAATTTATTAAAATTTTTTTAATTTATTGAATTAACATAAGTTAAAAAATGTTGTAAATTTTTTAGATTAGTAAAAAAATAATTTAGAGAATTTATAATTTATAATTTTCATAAAATATATAGAATTTATACAGTTATATGGTACTGACTGTAGAACAATGTTCGCAAGTAGTTGGTTATTGGCGTGCTAATACAATTATTTCTTTAAAAATTGGTTTTTTTTGCGTGTCAAATTAATTCTGTAATTTTTTTTATAATATTATGTGAGTTAACCTTCTGCCAAGCGCAATTTCTCTGGTATTTTATTTAGAACTTCTGGTTCAACGCTTCTTCAATAAATTGATATGCAAATTCAAATGAATAAATTTGTTTCATATTATAGGAGTGACAATTACGGGTGGCCAGACGTCCTGGTTTCACCGGGCATGTTTTGGTTTTTCAAACTTCTGTGGGCGTCCGGTAAAATATCTTACATTGTCCTGAAGAAAAATAATAATTTCCATACAAATTAAATATTTTAATTAAAAAATCCAACTGCAGCCCCAATGATATGGTCCAAAAAATTCTTTAAGACGTGATTTAATCTATTTTAGATTTTGAATTATTTATAGAATCGGCGTAATATGTCAAATACAAAATAGCACAAAAGTACGTCGATAAATGTGTTTACTCCATTTGGTGCTGGAGGTGGCAAAAATTGACCGCATTGGCTCTGTGTGGAAAACCAAAATTGACAAATATAATTTTTGATTTATGGTATCGAACGTAACACCATTAGTACGAGTAATGTTCCAAAATATTTTTTGCCGTTGGGCCATGTTTTAATTTATAAATTCTGATCTCAGCCCAACCTTTAGGGCCGAAAAAATCCTTCAGGATATATTTGAAACTATTTTTAATAACAACAAAATATTTCAGACATACAAAAATCCGTCAACGAATAAGCTTGTTGCTAGAATTAAGAAGCTAGTCTGAATTGGCTCATTATGTAAAAATAAACTTTTGGCGAATATAATTTTTGATTTAAGAGTCGGTCCTAGATTGGTTGTTCATGTCAAAAAATATTGGTGAAACAAGTTTTGATTATTGGTACCATAATATCAGTAGAGGTGTTCCGCAATATTTTTTGAATTTGGCTCTTATTTTACCTAAGAAATCCGACCCCAAATAACCCCAGAAATTTTTCAGTGCATTAATATTTCGATTTCATATTAGGAACTACTTACAGAATCGGCTTAATAACGTATATATAAAATTTCACTATTAATTTATTGACAAACGTGTATATTCCATTTGACTCTGGAAGTGTAGAAAAGGTTTGGATTGGTCATGTATTTAAAACACAAGTTTCTCTTTAGCATTTTTTTTTTATTTATGGCTTGTATTTATATACCAAAGTATTATTAGCAATGTGTTGGAATATTTGTTGAATTCTGGCCATGTTTCATTTAAGAAATTCCATTCCTGCCCCAAACGGAACTCGTGAAATTATGCACCAATTCCATTGTAATTTGGTATCTGACTTAACCAACAAATTTGATGATAAATGAATTGGTTTCAGCACATCCAAATGATGAATCAAGGTGGCGGCTTTTGAAACTTTTCTAGAAGAGATTTAACTACAAATCTGTTTTCAGTGAAAACTACTATTGGCTATCCTTTTCTTGTAGTTACTACCAACGCATACCCTGAACCTAAACTACATAAGTCAATGAAGAAAATATTGATAAAAATGTATCGCAATAAAAGTTTGCGATGGTTTATTGTGGCTGCTCGGTTTGAAAAATTGCGGTATCTAACAAAAATAATTTCAAATGGATTTCAGGCACGAAACGTGTGACAGTAAAACTACCTCCGAAATTGTTGAATTTCGACCAAAAGGAGTGCCAAGTGCAGAAGTTTCTGAATGAAGTCAACGACGATGCTCCGAATGATGAAGCCATCCGAACAAAACATCTGAATTTGTGGGGAAACAACTCATGGCCATCGTACCATGATAATACACCAGCTCACACTTCTCTGCTTGTTAGTAAATATTTGGCCAAAATCGACACCGTTATGATACTGAGGACACCAAAGCTGCATAGCAACAAATATGGCTCAGAATGCTAAGAAAAAACAATTGTCGTAATTGGACTTAAACAACCTGCGAATTTGTAAAATTTGACGATTTTTTGATCAAATATTTTATCACCAAGTAATTTTCTTTCGGCTTTCCGTCTTTGTCAAAAATATTTGATATTCATTCCAAAGTTATATGATCAAATTGGTTTCACGGGTTCCCATTTCCCAGTATTTCAATACAGTAGACTTTTTAAAACACACAAATTTTTGAAAAACGATCTAATTTTTATTAAGGTTGGAATTTAAATAAAAAAAAAACGTTAAAACGACGGTTGATTTTTTGTATTTTTTTTTTTCTTTTAAAATGTAAAGGTGGAGACAATTTCGACGGACGGAGTTGGAGCTATGCAAGGGCGCAACAATAAATTTAGTACTGTAAAAATAAAAATTTTGCTGACAATCTCGACGTACGGTTTAGACATTAACTTAACATACAACTATTTAACATGACCTAAAACTTATTTAATGGTCATAAATTCATAGCCAAAGATAATTTGATGGCCAAAATTCTATTTTGTAAGATCCTTAAAAAGTGCCTGGCCTTTTTTTATTTTGTTTTAGCTATATAGACGTATGATATTTAAATTTTTATAAATTTTGATTCACAATAATGTGTTTCAATTTTTATTTTTTTCACAACTGACACTTTAATATGTTCTTGAGAAATATTGAAAATAAGTTAATTTAGTGCTTTTAATGTCACCGTCCCCGTCGACTTTGTCAACTCGAATATATTTTCAAGTAATATAACTTTTGTACTTAATTTAAATTTACCAACGAAATACTCTTATAGTAAACAAATTCCGTGTGCGATAAATTGCCCTGTATACCAAATAAAAGATGTAAAAATAGTTATACTTGAAAAATGAAATTGATAGATAATAAGAACAGCTACCTATATTGTTGAGAAAAAGAAACATTTTAACATTAACATTTGACAGCATTTTTCAAACTTTAACACTTGCATAACGATAATTATTTCATTTCAATTTGAATAAAGAATTAAGTAATGTTCGCAATCTAAAAGATTGTATGGTGTCACACTTACGTTATCCATGTGACATGTACTTTATTTAGTGAATTATTGAAAAGTGGGTTAGTATTAATTTATTCTAAATGAAAACAGCACCTAAATACTTCAGCATAGCTCCCTCTATTTAGATAAAAAAATTGATTTTCTGATCAAAAACAATTCACAGGTAATTTCATATAATGTGCTCAAATCAAAATCAAAAGAAAAAATTTGTCACATATACAACGTTAGACGTATTTTGTTCAATATTTTGGTAATTAGCAATGCGATTTTTAAAAATTTAATATAAGTAGGTACATTAAATGAAGAGATAAATTGATCATTATAAATAATAAAGAATTTTTTTAGAAAAAGTAATTTGTTGTTCAATTTTGCTAAAAATGTTAGCACATTATCACAGTACGAATGGTTTTTTAATAATGTTTGATTAAAAATAAGAAATCAAAATTGTACAAAAAAACATCAAATTTCTTTTATTTCGTTCAAAATATTAGATATTTCTATAATTAATGGTCATACTTACGCACGATACTAAATCGCAGTTACAATTAGGATAAACATATTTTGTACAATTAAAAAAATTTATAGAATTTATAAAGTTTATAGAATTTATAGTAATTATGTAAATTGTTTCACCTTAGAACCGTGTTTGGGGAATACAGTTCTCCTTAAAATCAAATCAATCAAAATCAAACATTGCATTACATTTAAGAGCATTTTAAAATATTTTTGTTAAATTGTTACAAAACTCAAAATCTTTAAAAAAATGTAATTACTCCTACATTTAATGAAAATTAATACTGGGGAATTCTATTCCCCATAACACGGATTTAAGTTGTAAAAGATTCACATGGGTTTAAAAATTCTTCAAACGCTAAAAATTCTATCAATCCTATAAGTTCAGTAAATTCTACAAATTCTATAAACTCTAAAAATCCAATAACTTTCTTAAATTCTGTGAATTTGATAAATTTAATAAATCCAATAAATTCCATAAATTTTATAAGTTTCATTATGTCTATAAACTCTATAAATTTTTAAATTTTCTAAATTTTAACAATTATATCAATTCTACAAATTCTACAAAATTTATAAATTGTCTAAATTTTGTAGGTTCTTTGAGCTCTATTAATATTCTATAAATTCAATAATTTCTGTAAATTCTATAAATTTACTAAATTCTTTAAGTCCTTTAACCCTTTGACTCGTCATTTATTTAAAAACGCTTGTTGTTTTGCTTAAGTATCTGAGTAATTCTGAAATATTATAATATTTTTCGCGCTAAGTAACCTTTTTTGGTAGCTTAAGACTAAGAGCCAACAAAGTAACACTTAAAAAATCCATTATTAGTGCATTGAATCCCAAAAAATATGTTTAAAGTGTATGTACACAATTGTGTACAGTACGAGTCAATGCGTTAAATTTTATAAGATTTATAAATTCTATGAATAAAGTTTAAAAATTCAGTAAGTGCTTTAAATTCTATAAATCTCTTTAGTTTTTATTAAATAAATTAAAGTCGATAAATTCTATAAATTTTACAAATCCTTCAAAGTCTATAAATATTAAAAATTCTAATGAACCGTTTATTTTGAAAGTGGTATAAGTTAAAATTTTGTTGAAATTAGGTAGATAATGAAAGCATTGAGAATCAATAAATTGAAAAGTGTATGGAATTTTGAATTTTCTTATTTTTTGAATAAGTTTCAGGGATTTAATTTTGTTTTAATTTAACTATAAGTTGTTTGCCATTAGAAGATTATACTAATATATCTCTATTGTTATCAATTTATCATTAAGTTAATGTTTTGGAAAAATGGACTTGCACCACTTTCAAAATAAACATTCCAAAAGTTTATAAGATACAAATTTTATAAATTCTTTAAATTTTATAAATCCTATGGGTTCTATAAAATGTTTCAAGTCTGTCTATAAATTCTACAAACCCAAATTTTTCTTATTCTAAAAATTCCATAATTTGTATTTATAAATTTTGTAAATTTAATAAATTCTATGAATCATTCTATAAATTCTATGGATTCAAATCAAACGTAATAAATTCTTTATTTCTTATACTGTAAATTCTATAAATTCTATAATTCTTAAGAGTCCAATAAATTCGATAAATTTTATAAGTTCTACAAAGACCGTATTTATTATAAATTTTAATATGCTCATAAAACCTAAAAATTCTTTAAATGTTAAGGAGTTCATAAATTCCATCAATACTCCAAAAATTCTATAAATTGCATAAATTCTTGAGATTTTATAGAAGGTTCTACGAATAGTTTAAATCTCTCAGTTCTGTAAATTCTACAAATTTAAATTTGACTTACTTTAAAAATTCCACAATTTCTATAAATTCAATAAATTCGACAAATTCTACAAATTTTAGTATTTCTAAAATTTGTTTAATTTTTCTAAATTTTATAAATCTTTGAGCTCGATAAATGGAATAAATTCTGTAATCCTATAAATAAAATAATTTCTATGAACTCTAAAAAGCCTAAAACATTAGTATGTTAGGTTAGGTTAATTGTAGTGGTACAGAATTTACTCCGTTCACCCTTTCTGGAACCTTTTAAAGCTACTTAGGTAGCATAGAACATCTCGCACTTTACTGTTTTCGAGATCCGACAGGTTGTCCATCCTGAACTTACCTAGGTTTATATGTCTTCTGCGTGCTATTGCCGGACATGAGCCAAGGAAATGAACCCAAGTCTATTTCTCTTATCGTTCTTAATTCACGAGAGCCTAATGTTTTGGTGCGCAGCAAGTCTAGTTTAAACCAGACTTGAATTGATTCATTAAAAATCAGCGTGTCAGTACACCTATCCAGCTTAAGCGCTGTGGTAGGACCCCAGACTTGCTCTTTGCGGTTGCTGCTGGTGGTTCTAGAAACTTCATAAATTCAATAAATTTTACGAATTGTTTAAATTGCTAAAATTTTGTAGGTTCTGTAAGTTCTATAAATTGTTTTAATTGAAAGTAACTTAAATTGTTTTTCATTTTTTTTCTAAAATCCCTCAATTTTTATAGTAATAAATTCTTTGAATTCTAAAAATTTCATAAAATTGACGAATTCTATAAATTTCATTATTTCTAAAAACTCCATAATTTCTATAAATTTTTTAATTCCTTTCAATTAGAACAATATCGAAAAATTGGAATGTCCTGAAAGAAAACATTAACTTGATAAAAATTAGAGTCGTGATTATGGCATCCAATTTTTGACCAAAATGTGGTGTGTTTGAGTTCGAAACCAGATAGATATATGTAGCTATTAGCTATCTATTATGTGTATAGTTATTATGTACTAATCAACTTTTTCAGTTTAAAAACTAAGAAACAACACAACATGTATTTGGCAGGTGTATTTTAGAAACCAAAAAAATAAATGTACAAGGTAATTTTCAGGGACGAGCATTTATTGTATCGATATCCCTTTATTCTACCAACCAATTTTCATAAGAATTTTAAAGTATGTAGATGATCTCGTAATTTCCTTGATTTCTTTCGAATTCTAATTAAAAACCACCGTTAAAATTTCATTTAAACCAAGTGCTACCTAGCTAGTGCACAGCATTCGCTTGAAAAAGTGCAATAAAAAAATGAATCCGAAACTATAGGACAGAAACAGTGAGAAAGAAAAGGCAAAACTATTTTTAAACTTCAAATTTAACGTTTCTCTTTAGCTGCAAATAGATATTTCGATTTGCCTTTTTGTTTAAGAACTAAACAAAATGATCAAGTTTAGTGCTTTTTGGTCAATCGAACACAACATAACTATTCTGCAGTCACAAATCATAACGGCTTAAGTGTTAAATTCGCATTTTTCAGGAAAACGTTTTTAAAACTAAGAGTCGTTCAAAATCGTATGATTTTTTGAATTCTTGAGATACCTAATACGTAAAAGGGCTTATATCTAACCTTAATCCATTATGACTTGAGACCACAGAATTATGTGCAGTATACTTCCAATGAGATTTTTTTATTTCGAGTCCGTCTATTTAAATAAAAAAAGGTTTACTCAATTTTGACTTGAATTCAACCTGCAAAAACTCTAGTGTCATAATTTATACTATTCAGTATTGAGACTGCTCAAAGTTGTAAAACGTCTCTTTTTAGATTACCCTAAACTATTTAACCTACCTCAACAGTAATTTGTAATACATAAGGGAGCTGACCAAAAATGTATGAATCGTTCATTACTTAATTTTATTTTATAATGCTAAAATTTCTTTGTATGATCGTTTGGAAATGAATTTTTACGGAACGAATTAAATAAATTATGAAATTTTTGTTTGTATTAATTTAGGCTCATTAAAGAAAACGTAAAATATGTACAAATAATACGCATTAAAAAATAAGCACGGAATTTTTTCAAAGCGAAGAGAAGGTTACCCGTGAAGGTAACTTAATTTATACATGTGCTGAAAAATCAGATTAAGAGAACGACTCTTCCACTATTTGAATAAGCAAAAATTAAAGATAATTTCTTTGGTAAGCTGATCTAATATTATCGCATATTTGCAACAATTGGGCTTTTAAAAATTTGAAAAATTCACTATACGTTCACTTCAATAAAATGTTGGTATATTTTTCAGGTTAAAAGAAAGTTTTTCTGTGAAAAGCTTCGGTTTTTACCCATTTTATTTTTGTATAATTTAATTAAATATACCATTTTACCAAGCCCTAATTGGTTATAGTTCCACTTAATTCTGTTATGTTAAAAATTCCAAATACTCGTAGGTTAAAATTAATTATTTATTAATTTACGGAAAAAGCATTAAATTATATAAATAAAATTAGTAATTTAATTCCAAAGTATTATGGACTGTAATTCACTTTCGTTCAAGGTCGCCACTATAGTGTAACATAGCACATACGATCATACTTCATTTCGTTTTTTCAATATAAGTGAAAGTAAATATAAAAAAAAAATTGCATACATAATACGTGTGTTATAGATATTTATGTACGAGTACTTCGATCACAATAAACATTTTTTGCGTTGAGTCACACACAATAATCTACTATGATTGGCATTTAGAGTACAAAACAAATGTTAAAGCATATCATATCCAATTAGTGATTTTCCCAAATATAATTCCAACGCTTGCTGACTGGCGGCTAAAATATTTCGTATGTAGTTTTGTATGGCCAAACATGTGTTTGAATATTTCATTAAATGATTAATTTCGACTAAATTAATTTTAAAATTTGATATTTATTATTAATCGCAACATACTCATCTTTATTTATCATAAAAAAAAAGTAGGGGGACATCCACTAATTTAGACAAGAAACTTGTATTTGTAAACATGATTTTACGTGTTTTTCCATGTAAAAAAAAAAAAAAAGTAGTCAGCGCTGCCCAAGCGTGGGGACAAATGAACTAAAATCGATATTGGGAAAGTCCCTCATTAGCAAAGCTTTACAGTTGACAAACACAATATAAAGTTTTGGCATTTATGGCCATTCCTATCCCAAGGCCATCCATATTACATTAAATCACCCGCTGTTTAATCAATAAAACGACATTTTGATCTTAATAATTTAGGAATTATAACAATCTTATGTTTATTAATATACAATAGCACACAAATAATGTTTTACAATTCCGCATTCTAAGCGCGGTAATTAATTTATTTACCATAAATAAGTTGAGGTGACACAACAACTATTAGTGTAGGTATATTAACTAGAGATATGCGCCTACACGAAAATTATCAAACAAAAACGTTTTTAAATTACACCACGCTTACCAAGGGTTAAAAACTGTACAAGTACATAACATTAAAATAAAATAAAAAAATCTCACTTTCTATATAAAACAGAAACAATAAAAAATGTTTTTACAGCTATAATAAATGTAGCAATACAATAAAATATAAATAAATAAATTTAATAAACCTTGATATAGTAAAAATAAAAGCAGTCGCGTATTTCTTAAAGAATTTTAATTCTTAAATAGGTTTGGTTGCTGTTAGGTTGCAATGTCTGAATTATATACTATGATTCTTAAAACATTTGATATTTTATATGTTGCTAATAAATACAATTAATTTATATTAATAACAATTATTATTAAAAATATTTATATGGACACTATTCACACTTTATATTTAAAAAACAAAACTCACTCTATAATGCAGTTTTAAAACACTCACATCTGTAAGAAAAAAAGCAAAAGTAAAAATTAGTACTAAAACATTTTTTAATTATGCTAATTACATGTTTACATATATAAATTATATGCGTGGTGAGGTTATGTGATGATCAGTCTTTGTTAAATTACGCTATATCAAGTTATACAATAACCATAACCAAAAAAACTTTTTTCTTGTCTAATTAAACCAAGAAGAATAGTCACGGGAAATAATTTTACTCAATCGGTTTGGTGCATTTTACTATTACTTACACTATAATTATGTCATATAAGTTAGACATGGAAGAACATTCTGATAACGATCGTCTATGTGACTAATTTTCTTTGATTATTCATAATTGAACTTGTTGACTAAGTCGAACTCAACCAAAAAGTTGTACCTCCTCTGGAGGCTAGAAAGGATACGAGAAAAAAGAAAATGTATCAAATGGATATAATCAAAGCCTTCTAGAGTATAGAGCCAAAGTCATATGTCATAATTTTTTAGAAACTTTTTTAATGGTTTAGTGGAACTTCTCATTGTTCGCTATAGGAATCCATAGTAAAAATTATAGAAAGATAAGTTTGTCTGTGTATTAAAATCAATAACATTTTTCGATTTGTTAATAAGAAAAACCGAAGAGGACGGGGGATATTTTGATATTTCTACTTTTTTGGTAGGTATATCATAATGATTGGCCTCTTCATTTTTTCTGATTAACAAATCGAAAAATGTTGTGAATGTCATTATTGTCGAAGAAGCCAAAAGAACCTTATTGATTTAAATACACAGACAAACTTCTCTTTCTATTATTTGTGTGGGCATAACAAGCATACCGAAATGAGAGTTTTCCTAGAGTTTTTGATTTTGTGAATATAATTCGCTAGATCAGTACGTTCTTGCCTCATATTTAATATATGAAGTAAGAATTGCATTTTGTAGTTTGGTCATAGCTACCTGTGCAGTGTTTGCCATATTGTAAGTTTAAACTTAATTTGCAAGTTTTTTTGTAGCTAAAAAATTTTAAAGTTTTTTTCAAAAAAATTAAGTTTTTTTTATTGAATTCAAAATAATCAGTTTTTATAGAATTATTTTAAAAAACAAAATAATAAAACAGTTTTTACATAGAAAAAATATATTTTTTAAACTGTGTCTGTTATACGATTTAGAAATTATATACATATAAATCTTAATGTGATGTTTATAGGGTAATTTCAAAAATGTCTGCATAAAAGGATATTTTTCATGTGTAGATGAAGCTGTCAAAATCGTACAAATTTCATTGTAGAATGTAATTTATTCTCCCACCTCCATGCTTTTATTTCGTTCGAAAAAACGGGTTTTAATACCAACAAATATAAAACCAAAATGGAACGTTATTTCTGATTTTAAAAAAATTGGTATGGGTGTTTAGTATAAAATTTGTAATATAGTTTATTAACCAATTAGTCAATTATTTAATTAAAAATACTAATCGTAGTTTATCGCAAAATAGTTTGCCGCCACTATTAAATGTGCCAAAGTGCCATATTATCATTGGAGTTGGTTTCATTCGATTCAGATGATGATGATTTGGCCGATACATTACATTTGGGCATCACATTTATGATTAAATACAGAAAATAATTTTATTTCCGTTTAATGTTAATTTAGAAGCCGGCAAAACGTAAACTGTCGTCCGTTTATTGCAAAAGCTGGGAACTTGGCAATATCTTAAAGCCGTGATTAATCCAGAACTGTAAAAAATGCATTTTGTAAATATGTAGGTATTACAATTGCGATTTGAAGGCTATGGGAGGCATCGGTGATTTATATACGCACGCTAAACGGAAGAAGCACATCCAAGCTGCAAATACATTAAATATATACATAGCACAAGTCCCATATTAAAAGTAATTTATCGGGCGACAATAAACAAGTAGCTATGACGGAAATTCAGCTTAGTGCGTTCTGTGCAAAACATAACATTCCGTTCGTTGCGATAAATCATATGATCCCGATGCTGCTGCAATCAGCTATTCCAGATTCTATACAGTTATACGGCATGTCAAATGTGCTCGCACTAAAACTATGTATGTTGTTAAAAATGTCATCGGTGAAGCTCAACTACAAGAATTAATTAATCTAATGAAGATTCAGCCTTTCTCAATTTGTATTGATGAGTCGACGGATATTGCAAGCTCTTTAGCATAGTTGTTCGAACAGAATATTTAGGGCGAATTTGGAACTTTTCCTTTGCTCTAATAAAAGTAGAAATTTGCGACGCACAATCGTTATATCAAAAAATTATTGAGCTAATTTTAGCAAAAGGCACCGATTATAAAATATTTTTGGTTGGATTTGCAGCTGATCGTACCAACGTTATGACAGGGGCTAACCATTCCGTGGCAACAATTGTTACGGATGTACTAGTTTTAACAAGCAGGCAAAAATTTTTACGATCTACCTAACAATGATGACGTATAATACAGATTACAAATAAATTAAAACAAGTAGAAAAACAGCAACAACTACCAATATCAGTATGATTGTATCTTCGGTCAATGACCTCTCAATATTTTGAATTTTTTTTTTAAATTGTTTTATTGTATCTGTAATGCTAAGCGGATTTTCTGTTGCTATGTGGGGTGAGTCATCTGAATGATGGATCGTGCGATACCTATTGCTATGCACATTTGTATATATGTAGATCAAATGATCAGCGGATTTTTTTTTTTAACTTAAATAGCGTAGGTGGGGAGAATAGAGTAATAGGTGGTTGAATAGGGGAAATTTCAGTGTTGTTGTCAATATTATCATAAGGCCAATTAATTTGAGAGGCCAAGCCGACCGTAACAGACGTGCCAATAAATAATTAAATTTTTTTTGTACAATACAAATTTTTTTTTGTTGATTTTTATGTACTTATGTACATAATTGTGCAAGTACACGTTGCAAATAAAATTGTAAAGGAAATAATAGTTGGTAAGCTATTCTCACAATTTTTAGAGTTGATTATATTGTTGTAATAAATATACATCGTGGATTTAACAGATACCGCAAGAAATCCACAAAAGAGGAATATAACCATCAGGCGACGACGAGGGATGCAGGCCTCTCATTTTGTACAATTACTACAACAAAACTTACCTTCAGGCACTTCTTCAATTAAAATTGTGGAGATATTTATTCCTGTGCCAGTAATATGGTTTTTGCTCGCTGAAATTACAAAGCGGTGGTAATTCAAGCGGGTGCAACACAACAGAAGTTTCGGGATTTGTTTCGGGATTTCTAATATAAAATCTCTGTATAGTGTTTAGAGTTTAGTTTATATGTTGATATTGAAAATTTAATTGCTTTATTTAGAGCACCAACAACTGTGTGAAACAGTTTAATCTTGCTTTAAAAAAAAAAAAAAAAACAAACGGAAAAGTACAAGAAAGTAAATAAGTGCAAGTTATTGTAAAATTAGTCAAAAAAATTATTTTTGTAAATGAATTAAAATTGAGTTTTCATAAGAAAAAAAAAGACAAATCATAGTGAATTTAGTGTAAAGTTTTTTTTAGAAATTTTCAGCACGCGGACAAAAACAAAGAGTACTCTTTGGATAACTGTCTGGTGAGTTTTTTCATTATATTCGCGGCTAAATTAGATGATTTGTTCCTTTTCTCATGAAAATAAGTTTGACTTAGTGTTTAAGTGTAAATGTAGATTTAATTTAATTATATTCAAAATTTGTTCTAATTCAGATTTTTTTTCTTGAATATAAATTTGTAACTTTCATAATGGAGTAGATTTCTTTTTATTGGTGGTGATGATGTTTACAGGATGGCCCTTTTACCATGTTGTTGTTCGTTTTTTTTTGTGTTTTTTTTTGCACGTATGGTTTGTACCACCAATGAACAATGTGACAAAGACCCCAGCCGTTGAGCCTATCCGTTTTTGAAAACGTGCAGTCACATAGTTAGTCGGTAACACAATCTTGAAAAATGAGTTTCCGGACTAAATGATATTCAAATGCGTCTCTCACTCATTAGCACGTTGTGCCAATTATGCATGCGCAGCGTTACCGAAATTCGTACAAGCTACACCGGAGTGTAGTTTGTAACGTTAATTTAAAGTGTAGTTTGACACTAAAAAAAGTGTAAGAAACAGATGGTAGAAAAAGTGTTAAAAAAACTTACTAACGTTAAAAAATGTAGCTACCCAAAAAAGCGTCAAATGAGAATTAAAACAATCATTTTCTCTTATTTCAATTTAAAATTAATAATCGAAAAGGTTATAAATTATTAAATTAATTTAATATTAATTTCAATTAATTTAATAAACCATTAAAAAGTTTTGAATGGTAAAATGAGGACGAAAGTACAGCATTAAACCAAATAACACAAATACCAGATATATGCTTATGTGCTGACTTTATTCCACGGACTAAAATTATAAAAAGCTGGTTAGTTGCGCATATGCCATTCTGTTATGATGGGTTGGGCTCAAATGACAAATTTTCAAAAATTGGCAAAATGCATCATTTTTGGAAAATTTGTTATTTAAGCCCAACCCATCATAACAGAATGACATTGGAACATCTAACCAGCTCATTATATTCCCGAACCGTTGAATATAGTGAGTACATGAGCACATCTCTGAGATTTATGTTAATTGACTTAGTTTAGTACCGCTTCCAAATCATTTTCGAAAAATTTATCATTTTTTGAAAATTTGTCATTTGAGCCCAACCCATCATACCAGAATGCCATATGCGCGACTAACCAGCTTATTGTATTTTTAGTCCGTGGAATAAAGTCAGCATATAAGCATATCTCTGGTATTTGTGGTATTTGGTTTAATGCGGTACTTTCGTCCTCGGCGTGAAGTATGGAGTGAACATGACAACAAAGAAACATTTTGGGCTAAATATTTTTAATTAAACGTGGTGATGGGACTACAGCTTTTCCAAAATTGCGAAATCTAATAATGCCAATTTTAACCATTGCCATTACAACCGCGAATGTAGAAAGAATATTTTCTCAAATTAATCTTAATGAAAATAAAGTAAGAAATAAATTAGATGAAACCACTTTAAGTGGTACATATTCTGTTAACGAAAGATTATATGTCGAAACGAGGTAATACTTGTATTAGTTTTGAACACAAACAGGAAATGTTAAAATTATTCAGGTGCAACATGTATGAAAAATAGCTCCCATTTTGATAATCTTTTTTTAATTTTGTGATAAGAAGAAGTTTTTTTTCCTTGAAATTAAGTTTTTTTGGATCGGTCTGGCAACACTGCTACCTGAAGAGTAGACCAAACTTTTCAGTACGAAAACAAACTACCACCTAAAGAACTCAAGGAGGGTTCCCATTTTATATGTTCAGAGTCGATACACTTTGTATGACTCATGAGTTAAAGTACGGGGGGATGGGGGGATTTTAAGTCTAATTTTTTGGTAGGTGTATTATAAATGATTGGCCCCTTCATTTTTTCTGATTAACAAATCGAAAAATGTTGTGAATGCCATTACTGTTGATACAATTTGTCTATAAAAAGCCGAAAGAATCTTATTGAGTAAAACTTATGTTTATTAGCTTCAAGTTTTTCAATGGAAGAAGTAAAAATATTGCATGCACTTGGTATTGTATTTATTGCAATAGGGAAAAAACTAACTATCCGAAAATTATAAAATTGAGCTCAATTTATAGATAAATGAATAAGGGATTATAAAATAATTATAAAAATGGTACCATCCGTCATTTCTTCTTTTTCAAAATGTCCGCCGAAACATCCTTTCTGAATTTTCTCCCATCTGCATCTTTTTTTATCTTTTTCTCCATTCAATTCTATTAGACATAATAAAAAATCAGCGTAACATCTGTTATAACTTGGGTTTGCTTTTCTTACAAGTTTGAACTTGAAATTGCCGCAGGTGGTAATTTTTGGTTCGATTTTACCAATGTGTACTGCCACCTATGTAATGTTTATCGACTTACTAACAACAACACGAAGCTTTTATTTCAATTTGACCAGAATGATGCTGTTAACAAAATTTTATAAATTTTGGTTTAAATAAATAAGCTATTACCAAAAAATGAGTTTCTTAAACGATGCTCAGATATGTTGAAATTCAAACACTTATGAAAATATCGCAGAGATCATAATTAAGAATTTGTACCATTTTCATTTAAAAATTTGTCTTAGGAGAAAATGTGATTTCCCATATGTTTTGTTTGTTTTACTATGGAAGTTGGTTTTTCCTCGTTTCTAATTTCCATATACAAGTTTTGTTTAAATTGATAATCATATTAAAAAATATTTATATTGATTGTGGATTATTTCACATACTTTTGTTTTTTTAGATTATGGCTTTGAATAATCTAGGTTGCTTTGATATAATCAGCCACCCTAAATCATTTTTTAATAATGTTAATTGGAATAATTAGCCGCCCGGTGGCACAGTTGTTAGCATGCTTGCTTTAAGCTCCGGAGGTCCCGGGTTCGATTCCCGGCGGGTGATGAAAGAATCGCGGCTGGTTAATGTAAGGATCAATGAATTAATCACTCATTATCCGTTGTAAAAATGATTACGAAACTTCACTATGAAGCGGCCAAATCCCTCTATGGGATGTAGCACCAGCGAAAAAATAAAAATAAATATTAGAATTTGTCATCTGATGGGCTGAGAATTTCGGCCACCACCTCTGAATTTTATAAATTTTATCAAACGGGTTTGATTTATTTGTTCCGAATAAATTAGCGGGTTCCGTTTATGCTGACCCATGCATGGTTAAATCGTCGCTTGAAAAATATAACCAACAGGAAATCTAGACCATTTAAGGCATATAATAAGCGGTCTGGGAATGTAAACGGCAAATTGAAATATCGCGTATTATGTAAAGAATTTAAGGGTCTCAATGAATATTTGATAAAAATCGAGAGTGATATTTCTTGTAAAGGCAAGGCTCCATGATACGACAAAACGTACGATTCGAATCGGTTTTTCGTTATCCTGGCTACATGGATGAAAAAATCGTTTCGAAATTCTACGCGTACACATCAAGAAAAGTAAAATTTTTCAAATGAGGCTTTGACTATGTATACTACGAAAAAAAAATCGTCGTACTGGAAAATGAGTTCGTTTTCCGGTTGAACGATTTTTTTTTTAATTTCTTTTCTCGAAGTCGCCATATCGTACGACGAAAAGGAAAAATTATTTGTTTCAATTAAAATAAAATAATTTGCTACGAACCATAGTTCGAAAATTAAAATTTGCATGTTCCGTTAAAATTTTAATTAACCACAACTTAAAAAATATAACAATTGAAGTAAGCAGTGTTTAAATTCATTTTTCGTTCCCTTATTTAATCTCTCTCTCTGTGAAAGGAAACAAAAAAATTTTTTTTTATTTCTTTCCCCGGGAACGAAATTTAGAAACATAAAATAACTCTCCTCGTATAAAAATCAAAGGGAAGGGAATGAAATAGCGATCGATTTATTTCTTTTCAAAGGACGCGTCCGATTTCTGTGAGAAATAATTTTTCTGTGATAAATTTGACATTAGTGAAATAATTTTCTCTTCCACATTTAAAATAATTTTGCTGTTAAATTTGCTGTCCGAATACTGAAATAATTTTGGCATAATAAATTTCACAGATAATGCTTGGAGAATAATACAATAACACTAAAATAGCGCCTAGATCATTTTTTTTTAATTTTAACCCCAATAAAGAAATTTACAGATCCCCAGCATATTCACCATAAAAATTAATGAAATTTGAGACGCGCTAAATGAAAATTTAGCATTTTTAAACAAACAAAATTGTTAGTTGATCAACAATATTTGCTGCATATTAATAATCGAAAAACCATCATTTAATGGATTTAGGAATTATGTACTTATAAGCGAATAACACATTAGCACAAAAACGAATAAATTGCTCACAAAATGATTAAAAAGAACATAATAAAGGCACGCATGATCATTTTTACGAACGATTATAAATTTATTGGTCGTAAATTTAATTTCATCAATACAAAAATCTTGTTACTAAAACCAACATACTTCACTAGCGCAGAAACAAGAATTATTGCGGACATGTCAAAATTATTACACACCGGTGCTATGATAATTTGGTTGCGTACAGTTCAACATTAATTTATCACAGAAAAATTATTTCTCACAGAAATCGGACGCGTCCTAAAGAGAGGAAACAAAAATGTATTTATGAACAACTAAACAAAGGAGAGAAGCGAAAAATAAACAAAAAATCGAAATTAAAAATTTTAAATTTGTTCACTGAAAAATTGTAGAAACGTTCTACAAAATCGTTCGTGTTAGCTTTCATGGAGCCTTGCCTTAACCCGAAACGATTTTTCGCGTTTATAAATAAAAGAATAAAATCACAAGGCTACCCAATGGTTATGCTTATGACATATAATAGTCAATCCGTTTCGGGTTCATCTGAAATTTGTGAAGCATTTGCTAATTTTTTGCAGGGCTGCTTTGACAATTTCGATTTATTTAACCCTTCAATTGACGACTATATACGCGTAATCCAACTTTCTGCCTCGGAAATTATAAATGGATTAAACGGTTTAAATAGTACAGGTAGTTTTAGGTACAGACGGTGTGGCACCTTCGATCCTGATTAAGTGTGCTTTTTCATGTGGGAACCGCTGTGTTATTTATTTAATGTTAGTGTTACTAGTGGGATATTTCGTGATATTTGGATAAATTCTTTTATTATCCCTATTTTTAAATCAGGTAGAAGGGGTGATATTACATGTTATAGAGTTATTTCAATTCTCTCTGCGATTCCAAAATAGAAATGCGATTCTTTTCCAATCTTTGGTTAAGTCTAGAATAGAATTTCACATAGCACATAGCATAAATTCGCGTCAACATGGCTTTATACACCAGTGGCGGCGCTTGGTATTTCTGCCGACGGAAGCATTCAAATAAATGGACGTAGTTTCATCCCTAATTATTTTAAATTTCCTAGATTAATTTAATAATACAGGGTGTTAATTACCTAAAAAAAGATAATGTATGAACGTGAAACTTGTAAAACGCATAGCTTACTTTTATGAGTTTGAAAATTTTCGAGAGGACTACCACTAAAATAATATCGAAAAGTTGCAAACTCATAAAAAAAGCTTTGCTTTTTACCAGTTTTAACGTTTACACATTATCTTATGTTTTAGAGAATCAGGGCGCAGGGTGTCCTATTCAAAACGACTTAACGTTTTTTTAAAACATTAAACCACCCATTTGAATTTTATTTAATCTCCAGTTAGGTGTTTCAAAATATTTTGATCAAAAGCAAGACAATTTACTTTAACTCTTTCTGTAAGCTTTTGAACTTGAGTGTGCTTCATAAATAAACCAGAAAGCCCTCAAGATGTAATCTCGGAATACATTATGTTAAATTTTTTAACCAACCTAAATATGGTAGATCTATTGGGAGATACTTGTTGAAATAGTGCTTGAAGTTCCCGCTTTATTTCTTCAATTGAGTTTTTCTCTCATAATTCCATTGCAATGAAAATTTTTTATTCGTTTGAATATCTCATTTCGCAATGCTGCTCGAATGAAATTACAGTACTGATTGTTATTCCCTTAAAAAGCGAAACCATCTTTGATAAATAAAAAAAAAATTAATTTAAAACTGAGTCGTGTTTTGAATAGGACACCCTGTGTTTTATTTAAACAAAAAATGTTTTTTAATTATACATATTTGATTTATACATTACAATATGCAGAGGTAGGCCTACCTACAAGTTCCCTAATTATAACAATTATAACTTTTAAAAACATCGAAAAACCCGAATAAAAAACGAAATAATCGTTTCCTTTAGCAGATTATTCTCCATGGTAAAACGACCGTACAACAACAACATTTATTTTATTCGTAGAGAAAAATACGTGAAGCCGGCTCATTGAAGATTATTTTATGAAAGAAAAATTTGTATTTGATTTAGAAAATGATAAAACTGATGGAATTTAACAGATTTTATGATTTAATGAAATATATTAATTCTTATTATGCATAAAATATTAATTATTTATGTAAAATATGCTAAAGATTTATTATGCTAATGTTGTAAATTGTAATGAATTATATTTACAAAATTAACCAAAAATCTTTACGGAAGCAGTGCTTCCGTTGCTTACTATGACGCGCCGCCATAGTTATACAGGGCAGATCCAGGCGACGGCAATTCAGAAGGATCTCAACAGCTAGCTTATTTTATATTCCTTCCGGTGTTCCTCAGAGACTCAACAGCTAGCTTCTTTTGGATACCTTCCAGTGTTCCACTTCTATTACGATATTTATCGATGATGTTGTCCAGTGTTTCAAGTTTTGTAAGTGCCTTATGTTTGCCGACGACATAAAAAATCTATCCGAATATTAATTCTATTGTTGATTCTGAGCGTATGCAAAAGAAACTTGATTCTTTTTGTGAATGGTCCGACAGAAATAAGTTACCCTTGAATACGAATAAATGCAAAATAATGACGTTGTGTAGCACGTGGCTGTCTTGTGCATAGATTCTCTTCAGCCTAACCTGTCTTTCAATAAGCATATCGATCATACAGTAGGTAAAGCAAACTCTTTATTGTGTTTCATCAAGCGTAATGGGTGAGAATTTTGTAACCCGTTTTCTTTAAAATCCTTCATGGTATTTATGTTAGATCAGTTCTAGAATATACGTCAGTGATATGGAATCCATCCTATCAGACTTATTATGGCAGAGTTGTGAGTATCCAGAAACAGTTTCTGATAAATGCATTGCGATGTTTGCCTATAACTCGAATCATGGTTTTGTTCGTGAAACTTTATAAACCGATAATTACCTGTTTACTACTCTTCCTCCTTATTTCCTTCCTATATGCATTATTTCCTCATTTTATACGTTTTTTAGAATAGAAAAACTGTTAAAAATTTGACTTTTCAAATTTAAAGCAATGTAAAGGCCAAATTAAGCCGTGAACATCCACAAATTTACATTCACTCAAAAGCTTGCCATTTCTAATTATATACCAAATTTTTTATGAAGTGATAAGTTAAGCCTTCTCTAGGTCAAAACGTTTACATACCTTCATTTCGCTGAAACTCCTACTCTAACGTTACTGTCAAACAAATGAATTTATTATTATCTATGGCCTTTCTGAAATGGTAGCAGTTTGAAAAATGTCTGTTTATAAACAAAACTCACTTCTATAGTCGGTCACCACTAAGAACTTGTCTTCTTGTAAAGAAATACGTCATAGATAACAAAGAAGGTGGTTTAGAAGACTTCAAATTTTTAAGAATACTCCTATGTTAAACAAAAAATTAATAGTGAGCATCGTTTTTGTCGACATGAAGAGACTTGTTGCTTATTAGCGATGTCCGCATTCAACAAATACTCCCGAAATAGTCTGGAAACTATTAAGTTCTTTTTGTTTCCTACGCAACCGCGCAGCCGTGCATCTCCTAATTAGAGTACAAATTTCGTTATATCAGAAAATACCACGTGAATCCACATTTCCCTGGCCTAATTGGGGTGTTCACAAGCCCACCAAAGCTATTTTCAAAAATAGCTTTAGAGCTGGCTTCTGGATCATGAGGTGTGCCATAAAATTTGTCTTCAGTATGATTAATCTTGCTGTACCTCAGATCTACTTTCAGATTTGTGAATGTTTTAATTTGAGACTCGCATGGCACAAAGAAAATGTATCATAATATTAACTACTGTTGCCTTTCGCTTTCAGCCAAATTCTTTATATCATTCTATGGTCCTGGTATTTTCATTTTTGTGGTTTTAATAGAACGGCAGATTATTTTCTAAACCAAGCTCCGACTTCAGCTAATTTTAAGATAAATTAAATCTACAAAATTCAAAAATTTTGAAAATTCCGACCATTTTGTAATTACTAGTTTTAAAATATGGGTTAAATTCTTAAAATTAAAACTTAAAATTCACAATTTATGTACTTCGGTCGTTCTCATAAGTGTAGGAGTGTTCCTCCATGAACTGTATAATTATAATTATACTCTATAATTTCAGAGCTTAAACTACGGATTCCCGCAGATACAGTTTTCAAGTTTGCTAAATCACCCTATAACAAAATAGATAACTATGTATTACCAAAAAAAAACTGTTGTAAATATTTATTTTGATTAATTTAAATTAAAACATACCTTACACACTCAAACTACATTCGAATCGACTAAAAATTAACATAATCTTTATAATTATAGCGTCATATCACGATCGCAGACCATAAATGAGAGTATAAATTTAAATTTGTTTTATATATTTGGAGTCTGTTACTAAATGGAACAGATTTTCGGCCTTCGGTAAGTTTATTTTTCGAAATGTTACAGCCGATTAATAATTTATTGTGTCATCCAAGTTTTATCTGTGCAGTTATGAAAGATGGTGATCGCTAAAATCTAACCAAAAAAAAAAAAAAAAAAACTGGTATGATCGCTATGAGTGATGGATTGCTAAATCTTGTAATCACGATCGGCGTGGTTTTATGTTTTGACCAAACATATTAATAAAATCGTAATTAAAGTGTAACATATTTCAACAGCACTTATTAAAGTACTGTTGAAAATGGTAGAAACAATCAACCTGAGAGTGAGTTGGAAATCAAACCTTAATCTATAACCTTTGTTCAACCCTTGTAACACAATAAAAAAGAATGAACGTGCAAATTAGTTAATTGGTTTTAAGAGAAATAAAAATGTTCATAAATCATTAAATACTTCGATTTACAATTAAAATTAGAGAAAATCAATATTTTTTGTCAATGTATGTATCTTTTACGTGAAATATTCTTCATTCCATATAGTAATTTTGTAAAACTTTTGCCTTTTTAAAACTTTTTAGTTGTTTCAATGTGAGCCATTGTCAGATTAATAATTTTACTTCAAAAGGAAATGCTTTGTAATTATCTCATGTAGGAGTTACAATGAATTGTTTATGTAAATTAAATTGGTAGTTAGACAATTTATAGTTTATAATTCAATAATGATTATTAAGGTATTGAAAACAATATTTTCTAACCATATATGTGTTATTAAGGAGGTAAACAAAGTGATTGGTTATTAAAAAGAGAGTAATTTACAAAAGTATACAACACCTTTATATTTTCACTTTTTAAACACTTTTTGTGATTAATTAACAAACTTGCGGTTTGTTTATTATTTACTCGTTTTCTAATGAAAATCAACTAATTATTGCTAATTTATGGTGCAAATAAATCAATCAAAATAAGAGCGCAATATTAAATAACACTGTACAGAAGGTGAAAATTACAGTTAAAACTTTAATACGAAGAAAAACGTGACAATAAATTGATCCTATGAGTCAATAAAACACAAACAAGTTGTTCCAGACAGCAAGAAAATTAATATCAGTGATCAGAGAAACTTATCGATTTTCGATGTTGCACTAAATAAATAGCAGCGAAAATCTTAAGCGTATAGCACTCTAAAGTGCCTCTACACTATGCGAATTGCACATCATATTTACTGTACACAGAGGCTTGAATGCAATTTTTGCGTTGCATGTGTAAATAAATTCAGATTTATACAACCACAATAGACGCGCAAAGCAAAACGATTTTTGCAGAAATCAATGATCAAATTTTTCAGTGAACCAATCGGCGAATCAGCATTGTCTTATTCTTCCACACCAATAATTCATTATTCTCGTCACTTTATTTACTTGGCACATAGTATTATAGTCACTAAATTTTAAACAATGTTGGCTTGGAAAAAATAATGCAGTTTCCTATTTCTAAGTGTACAAACAATATTACCCAAAAAACCAGTGTAGTAAATCTACTACACTAATAAACTATCAAGTAACTTCGAAAAATTTTCAATATTGGGCCTGATTCTTTCTATTTTCTTTCTATTTGTCATTTCTTCTATTCTGCTATTATTTCTATGAAAACTAGATAAGATTTTTAAACAATTCATAAATGTGTGTGGAAATCTTTTACATTAAAACGAGTTGTCATAGAAGATTTACATTGAATCGTACCCAGTATCGAAAAATCTCGAAAAATCTGAAAAGTTGGAAATAAAATAATCTAGAAGAATCCACGAACACCTTCTACAATTTTGAATAATTCGTAGCATCATGGGACATCAACTAGTACATCACCTAATCTCGAAAATCTCGAATAATCATCAACATTAAAATCTCGAAAGTATCGAATAACTCGAAACCAAACTCACCTTTCTGAACTGTTAAATTCAAAAAATTATAAATTACTCTGTGAGATATCAACCAAGCCCATTTTAGTTTATTAAAAAATGACATTTTCGATATATCACAAAGCAGAAGTAATCCATAGTAAATTATATTATGCTGATTGCATCTCTGTTTTTAGGGGATAAAATTACCTTATTCGCAAATAAGGGATGGTTTTAATTATAGATTGGGTTCGGGAATTCCTGTCTCGAGAATTCTCGAGAATATAAGGCGATTTTTAAAGTCTCGTTTTTCGGGAATTTCGTTTTCACCAATTTCGGGAATTCTCGTTTCTCGAGAAAATTATGATTTTTCTCGAGAATTTAAAAACCATTCATTTTATATAAAATTACATTAAAAAATTGTTGTAGAATATCCTCAAATAATAAATTGTAATCTAGTATTTTGTGTCTGCTGTTTTATAATCTATTCCATTTTTTACTCTATTACAGTTTTTTGTAGCGAATTGATTTTTGACATTTGTGTTAGTAACATATAATTGAAATGGACTAAAAGAGCCAAACACATTTTAGAGGCCTTAAAACCGCTGCAAATCGTTGTAGAGGCATTGTAGCGGCAAGATGCAAATTTTAGGATGGCTTCAAAAACTGAAATAGTGAAAACCGCCAAGTCTTTGGTGAAAAGATGGCTTGTTGTTGTTATTAATGAACGCGAAGAAGAAGGTGGTCCGACCAAAAATTTTAATATAAATTCAGTCGAAAATGATTGTTCACTCAACAATAATTCACTTTCATTGAAAGAAAAGCTAGAAGTTTCGATACATGCAAGTTTAGAAACAAATCAAGTTAAAAGTGACATAAACACAATATTAAAAGAAATCAATTTAGCTGAAATAACTTTCCACATTACTCCAAATTTAGATTTACTTAAAACTGCTTTGTTTACTTTGCGGCCAACTTCTACACAGAACGAAAGAAATTTTTCTGCCTCAGGTATCAGACAGGGCCCTAGATACTTTGGGCCTTTTAAAATTTGATTTTAGAAAGAAACATTACACATTTTATTTCGTTCTTACTATAAATTATAATTTTTCATTATTTTATCCTAAAATGAATTAATGAATTAATGTAAATTTTATCTAAAAATATATCAGCAATAAAAATATACACTATTTTGTTTTATAAAGAATTTCAAAAATTCTCGGGAATTCTCGAAACTCTCGAGAAAATTACTGAAAACTCTCGATTTATCGAGAAGTAAAAAAGGTCGGGAAAAAAATTTCTCGATTTCTCGAGAAATAAAATATGTCGGGAAATCCCAATCTCTAGTTTTAACCCCTAAAAAGGACTTGGTTGCCGATAAAAAAATGGTTTCGTTAATGTTTTACAGATTACTACAACTTAAAATAGTTCTTATAATTTTTTTGAATTTAACAGTTCAAAAGGTTCCCAGTCAGATATTCTGGTAAAATGCCATCTTTGTAACTCAACATCTTTCAAATTTATCTAATAAACTGCAAAACCTTGGAAAGCTTAAAAGAAAAATGCAATCAATTCTGAAATAAGATACAACTTAAACCCCTTTCAAATTTTGCAAATTACCGAAAAATACAAGTACTAATCTCGAAATAATCGCAGAATTTTCGAGTTATTTCAATATTCACTACAAATTTCGAATATTCCAAGAAAATTCGGAAGTAACGAAAAATCGTAGAATAAATTTTAAAAATCAAAAAATCACTAAGAATAATCTGAAGAATACCACGGTTCCTTCTCAAAACCTCGAATAATCTCGAAAATATGACAAGGATGATAATTTGAAATAATTTCGACGTCGCTACTCAACACTGTTTAAATCGGAAAATCCAGATAAATTCAAAATCTTGAATTTCAAGGATCTCTTCTGAACAAAATAATTTAACGAGTGCTTACTCGTATTCCAAGCTAAACTCGAATATTATCGCAAATCTCGTATAACGTCGAAGTCAGAAAATGTCGAAAACTCGTATAAAATCGAATAATTTCAAAAGGCTCCAGTAATCTTAAGAGTTTTAGAAAAATCTAAATCCTAAGTAAGTTTAAAGCAAAAGACCTCTTTCTCGAAAAACAATTAGAAAAATTGGAATAAACTCGAAAATGTTGAATAATTTTGATTAAATTATCATAAATGCCAAACAACTTAATACTTAATAATTCAAACCCAGATATTTAGAATATTCCTAGAACCTCAAATGTTCGAATTTCGAAAATTTCTACCGCGGTAAGTTTTAAAACCTATGGAAAAATCACATAAAATCTTGAAAATGCCGATGTTCGTGAAAGCCGGTAATATAATTTACCGACGAGTTTCGAGAATGCGACAAAAATGGACACTAGAAAGTCGAATTACGAGAGATTAAAATTTGAATGGATTACAATTAACTATACAACTTTCTGTATCATTGAAGTGGCATAAGCTGTCAACTTATTCTTAGTCATAATTCTTCAGTAACAATTTTTTCAACAAAATTAATTATCGCAATTCGATTCTACTAATGATTTTATTCAGGATTTTTTTAAATAAAGTAAGTCAGGTTATAAAGTTCTTAGTAAGACAAAATACAATAAGAGAGTTTGAAATACACAATATTAAAATATTCATATTCTGATTGAACAATAATGATAAGTTATTTCGAAATTTGAAATCTTCAAAAGTCTAAACAACTCATCATTTCAATAACTTGTTAAATTAATGAAAATGGGATAACATGATTTCAAAAAACATAAAATGTTTTATATAGTTTTAAGTTGTAAGTGTTTTTGGATTTACGAATTTTCTTAATTTTGAAATGTCTAGAATCTGAAAAATCTTCAAATATCGAGCACTATTATAAAAACATTAAAATAACACTTTAGTTTCTTACAGTTGGTAAAACTCATAAATTTAATTTACTACATCGAAATTGGAATTTCTAGATACAGTTGTTTCAAGAAACTATTTGTCTTCTGACATAATTTTGAAAGCCTATAGATTCATAATTTTGAAATCCACGATATTCTACATTAACAGATTTTTAAAATAGGAGTAGAAATCAGGTGCTGGAATTTAGAATTAAAGAAGCTTAGGGAATTATAAAACTTGGAAATTAAGACTGATAAGGACTAGAGAAGAATGTAAGAAATTTACAATAAGAAATTTGAGGCTTATTTGTTTGGTGCTAATGCAGAACCCAATATTTTAAAATATGTAATTGTTCAGGAAGCGGGTTTTTAAGTTTAAACCGGTAGCGTAAATTGAATCTTTATTGTTTAATTACTACAATATCGAGAAGTTAGGTTTCTTCTAGGGTTTTCTTAATAAAAATACAGAGGTGAGAGGTAAATTTGTAAATAGAATTGAAAAAGTTGGAAATTTAAACGTAAAATCGTTTTTTTACACATCGGGTTGTGCCTTAGAACCACAGATTTATAGAGATATTTTGAAACTAAAACCATTGTATCATAGTGTGAATTAAAAAAATGCATTAATGAAGATATTGAAAAATATTAAGAATAAAGTCCTTTATATTTTCAATATCTTCATTAACTATCAAAACTACCAAATTTGCTTGCTCTCATATGCTACAAATGGTTCAAGTACACAACAGTTTCCATTTCATGGAAACAAAATAGGCCCACGCAATACCTACTGTGAAAATTAAATAATTTTGTGTTTGCATTCAAAAATTAAAAATGGTTGACTATAGGTGTGAATGAAAAGACTTTTTTTATTGGATTTTTCATATAACGAAAATTGACTCACAGAGCATTCCAAAAGTTAATTTAAGTTAAAAAAAACAACGATTTATTGCATGCGTAATTTAAGTCAGAAGCCGCCACTGATTGTACATACGTATAAGGGAAATAAATCGTAAGCAATTTTCCCTCAAATTAATCAAATGAGTCAAAAGGAAACTTACAGTGTACCTTGCTTTAGTACCTTGCTTAACTTATTCAACAATCAGTTCTAACAAATATGTAAACAAATAGAAAATTCGGCTTAAAGGTAAATTTATTATTGGAAATTTATTTATTTTTTAGAGGCGTAATCTGCAATTTATTCGGAAAAGGCTAGATATCCTCCTAACTATCCAGCAAGATAGACAGCTAACTAGAACATAAACTATTTGACTGAAGAGATACCAACTTTAAAACCACTTTAAAATCTGCTAACCTCAATGAAGGAATAAAAAAATGCATTTAATTAAATTTTTCCAAAAAAATGTCTTGCTAGTAGGCGAATTAAGTCGATTTTTACTTGTAAGACAGGCATAATCAGCTCTTTAAATATTTATCCAACAAGTAAATTCTTGAATACAATAATTAATTATCAAGTAAAATTCTTAAAAAATTGAAATAACAGCATTCACATTTTTTATTTAATTCACCGAATATTCTAACCCAAAATAACTCCACTCATTTGTATAACATTCATAAATTAGAACAAAACATATTCATAAGCGAACTAAATTGAAGCACCCTAATGTAATTCAAAAGAATATTTCAAATAAAAGTTTGAGCTCAATAATCCTCATTAAAACGTTTTTTTACCAATCTCTCGAATTTCAAAGTTTTGTCTATTCCTTGATTCTAAAGTTCGGAAAGCCTTCTACTTTATTATATGAGTATATGACAACAACACCGTATCATTTAGGATTTTGACAACAACAAAATCTCATACCGCTTTCAGCAAATATTTGATCTAAAATTGGTATATTTACAGAATGTTTGAAGCTTAACCGAAATATTTAAAGTGTAACTGAAGACAATTAAGTCGTTCTTTATCACAAAGCTCTTTAAATTATTCTAGAACTAAACTGATATTGGGCCCGATTCAATGCAAATCTTCTACATAGAGCAATAAAATTCCGATTAGAAAACAAAAGTCAACTGGGCAATGCAGTAATTATTTATGTATCCAGAGCCACAGAATGTATGACTCTGGGGTGAGTGTGAAGATCATCGCAATAGTTGTTACATATTGAAACAAGCAACCCGCGGGTCGCATGTCTCAAAATGGAATAAAAATTGAGAACTGTTAAAATCCGTGTAAGTGACATCTAGCAATAAAAATAATAAAGTGATTCAGTATTTTGAGATTTATACGTGATATGTGTAGACACCGTAGGACTGAACCTGATTGGAGTCAAGTGGTTATTCATCGATGCCACCGAGATTTTATTAACGATCTCTTGATGGGCGAGTGGAGCGTTATGCTCTAAACACCTTCTGCGAAAGGGTTCGAGGCGGATCAGTCATGGTATGGGCGGGAATGGGGTGGGAAAATATCTCACATTGCGATATCCAACAGATAGCTGCAGCAGTTGAAATATTCTAACTCTGTGGAAAATTATAAATATTTTTCTAACTTCGAGACGTACATTTTTTCACCAAAATTAATTTGGATATTGCCATGTATGGCACTTAATTAGACGATAAAGTTTAGCTGTAGAAAGCATTAATCAAATCCATAACAAACCCCATGCGGAAATACTTCGCAGTATTACCAACGCACTATGGTAAATTCGAAAAAGTAATTTAAACAATGACCTTGGAATCAGGAATTTAGTTCAAATTAGTAACATAACCTAACAAATAGGGCAGCGATACACTAAACGAGCAGCGATTTAGACAACTGAGAAGAATAGATCCACTACCTAATGAAACTCTAAAGTTAGAAGTAGGTTATATGTATATGTAAGTAGGTTAGAGCATTAATGATAAATATTAACATTGGTTAAGGCATAGAAATGAAGTAATTTTAGCTTAAGATTTGAATACTTGTTAGTTTCTTCTGTAGAAAGATTCAAGAATAAAGCCTCCATAAAAGTGAACATCGAAAAAAGCCCCAACATTAATCAAATGTTTCAATTAAAATTATTAATGTTTTACTGTAAGAATTTTGAAAATGTTTTGAACTTTAAAATTGAACAAACGCCTTCCTTAAATTGTCGGAGTATAATTACACTAATTTGAATAAATTGGTTAACTATTTAATTTAATTTTTTAATTTGGGATTTGCGGCTGACATTGCAAAAAAAAATTTGAATTGTAATTTAAAAAACACGATTGGCGTGCTTAAGTAAGTTTAGTTGCGAGAAAATGATTACATGTTTGAAAAACTTGACCAAATGTGTATAAACACAATTCAAGTTCAATTTATCAACATTTTACTCGTATACTTAATCGAAATTTGATTCAAAAACTTGAAACGATTTGATGAATATTTCAGGGTATTTTGATTCGTAGTACTGTGTCGGATTTGAGCTTTGGGCATACCAGCGTTGGATGCAAGTTGAAAAAATCTAGTTACTAGCAGAATCGAGGATTTGTTTTGGAAAAAATTTCGGGGGGAACATAAATTAAAAATATTTCTAGAAAAAAAATCTAAGGGTTTGTATTACGTTTACATGCGTTGAGGAGTTGCTAATTTGGACATACAACTGTGCAGGTCAAAATAGAATTTGTTTTATTATAACACGTTACTTTTGGCTACTTCGATGTGGAATACATTAAAAATTATAAACCGCAAGTTTCTCTTAAGAGGTCATACACACATGGAAGTTGACGGCATCTCCATTCCATATTTGAGCGAGCCAAGAAAATATCGAACAACTCAACGATGATGGTTCGTTGGGATTGGCAACAGTTTATTAGGAATTGACAGCATAAAAATATTTTAACGGTCTACTATTTAATTCTTAACGATTTAAAGAATTATAAATTATTAGACAACAATACAAATTCTCCTTTAATTTCAAGTGCAAGCTTGTGAAATGGGAGTGTTGTACTACACAACTTAATTTAGTAACCAACATTTCCAGAGTGTGGACTTTAATAGGTCGAGACAAACAACCATTTGTTGGCCTGAAGAATTAAAACCTTTTCGGAATACTCTAATGCGTATCAACTCTTCAAAATAGAAAGATCTGCAGACATCTATGAAGTAGGTAGCAGCGTGATTTCATAAATTTTATAAGGATATTCCTCATGGTAATACCATAAGTGATTAATAATCATCGATTATCCAGAAGACAGCGATGAATAGAAAATTAATTCGGTCTATTCATTACAATGTTCTATTTTTAATATTATTTTTCCAGGCATCCAACTTGTAATTGCAAAAGGATGTTTAAATGCTTCCCCTGAACAAACTCGAAAATGGTGCTTATGACAATTTATCTCTGTGGTACGGTCCGTACAATATTAAATAGCATGAATTCACCTATCAAGATTGCACAAGATTGGTGGCGCCGAGATCGATGCAGTCAGAGGTTGTTAGATCATGTCACGAGACAGGTCATTTTGGGGTAAAAAAAACGGAGGAACTAATATACTGAGAGAATTTTTCGTGCCAAATTATGAAGAGGAAATCGTCGCATTCATAAAGAATTGCATTCATTGTATTCTTCTAAATCGAAAAATGGGAAAGCAGGATGGTCAACTGAATCCTATACCAAAGGGTGATCTACCTCTTGTGCCTATCACATAGATCACCTGGGGCACTTAGCAGAATCAAAGAACAGCTACAAGTACGTCCTAAGCATCGTTGATGGATTTAATAAATTCGTTTGGCTGTATCCGATGAAATCACTTACATCACAAGAAGGAAGTGATAGAGAAACTGGAACTACAAAATCAATATTCGGAAATCCAAAAAATATTATTACGGATAAGGGGACGGCTTTCACGTCAGCCGAATTTAAGCAGTATTGTTTGCGGGAAAATACCCAACGCATGACGATTACTACAGGGATGCATACTGGAAATGGTCAAGTTAAGAGGATCAACGAAATTGTAATACCCGTCCTAGCAAAGCTATCGCGGGACAAACCAGACGAATGGTGGAAACAGGTTGATAAGTTTCATCAGAGACCAATTAACATGTCACCATTTGAATTGCTCCTTGGTGCAAATATGAGAAATCCCGAAGAATTACGAATTCAGGAAGCGATAGAAGAAGAAGCAGCAGAAATTTTCAACCAAGATCGAAGTGTATTGCGTAATGCAGCAAGAAAAGGCATCGCTAAAATTCAAAAATAAAATAAAAAATGTTACGATAAGAGACGCAAACCTACTCCAAAGTACAGTGTTGGTGATTGGGTTGTCATCAAGAGAACACAGTTCGGGAGTGGCCTAAACTTGCAAGGCAAATTGTTGGGCCCATATGAGGTAGTTCAGGTGAAAGAATGCTATCGCTATGAGGTAGAGAAGACGGGAAAATCAGATGGTCCAATAGAAACTTCTACGAATACTGAGTTTATGAAACGAGACTATTCCGATATCTCAGACGATGATGAGGATAAGTGTGCAGAACAGCAAGATATAGTGACTTCCGTTGATTCGTTATCCGAGCCGGATGATAATGCAGGATGGCCGAGTGGAATCATCCTATGATTCCATTTAAAATATTATAAAATAATTGCAATACTTTATGATATTTGGTTGCTAGATTTTTAATTTTACCAAGCCGATTTTTATATGACGAAAAAGTATGGAAACTCCTAAAAATCTCGCGGAGTTCAGTCAAAAAAAAATGAGCAAGATTTATTCTTAGGTAATTTTCAACAAGGACTTTAATAGTGAGCTTGGTTGTGACCTTGACATTCATCTTAAAGATCATTTTGAGGTCAAGGTCATGTTTTTATATGGAAACCCCAGTTTTTAACATCGGATTCGAAAAGAGCGATCAATTGTACATCCGACTATGTATTTTCCATGACCTCCCAAGGTCACCTGAAGGAATATATTTTAATTATACAAAAATAAAAAAATCATAAATAACAGAACATTGTAATATGAGCCGTTAATTTTGAAAGTGGTGCAAGTCCATATTTCAACAAATTTATCTAAGTTAATGATAACAATAGACAAATAAAAGTATAATCTTTCTAACGGTGAACAATTTATAGTCAAAATAATAAAAAAATAATCCCTAATACTTGTTCAAAAAATAAGAAAATTCAAAATCCCGTATTTTTGCATTTATTGTTTCTCTATTCCTTCATTTTCTCGTTTCAACAAAATGTGGACTTGCCCCACTTTCAAAATAAACGGCTCAATTATGCTGCTATGAAAATTATAGAAAAAATAAAGAAAATAAAATAAATTTTAAAAATAATTAATTTTTTTAATTTTTTAATTTTTTTTATTTTTGTAGCATTCCTTCAGATGACCTTTGGAGGTCATGGAAAATGTATTACAAATGACGTACAATTAATCGCTCTTTTCGAATCCGATGTCAAAAAAAGAGTTTCCCTATAAAAAATGACCTTGACCTCAATATGACCTTGAAGATGAAGGTCAAGCCCACAGCCATGCTCACCATTAAATTCCTTGTTAAAAAGTACCTAAGACTAAACTTGCTTATTTTTTATTTTGACACACTCCACGAGATTTCTAGGGGTTTCTATATATGTATATACAGGTAGGTATTCTTATATATGTATATACAAGTACTGTGCAAAAAAATCCGGACAGTTCAAATTCCTATAAAAATGTTAAATGTTGCTTAATGTTTTTACTCTTTTCTCCAATTTTTAGATTACATTTTGTAATTCACTAGAACTCTGCAACTATTGGTCGTTTAAGTGTTTATGGAGAAAGAGTTTTTAGTATAAAAAACCGAATAAAGTTACTTAAAGTTCTAAAAATGTCTAAACTAAATGATCAAGAAAAAAGTGTTGTTATCGCGTTATGGAAGGAATAGCTGTCCATGCGTGAAATTGGTGATAGGATAGGACGTGGGAAATCATCTATTGCCGATCTTATAAAAAAATATAAAACTACGGGGAATACAAAACGGTCCAAAGGATCTGGCAGACAGCGAAAAACCACAATAGTGCAAAATAAATTTCTGGTTCTTCGTTCCATGCGGAACCGATTTAAAACTTCACCGAAATTGCCAGCTGACCTTGCTACAGCAACAGGTATTGAAATTTCAAGTTCAACTGTCCGGTGAAGGCTACTGAACGCAAATCGCAGGGCACGCCGCTCGCTGCAGAAGCCTTTTCTAAAGATATCGTGGAATAACGTGGTGTTCTCTGACGAAAGCAAATTTAAACTGCATGTGGGAGATGGACAGCTAACGGTGCGTAGGAAACCAGGAGAACGCCTCAGCGATGTCTGCATTCAACAAGTGCCTAATAAAACTGAGGGTGTAATGGTTTGGGGCTGCTTTAATAATGCTGGTTTGGGTCATTTGGCCTTTGTCGATGCAGTGGTAACCAGTAATGTGTACCTGGACATTCTGGAAAGGCATTTGAAACCATCAGTTTTGGAGCTATTTAGTGAAACTGATACCTTCAACTTTCAACAAGATAACGCGCCAGCCCACAGATCAAAACAGGTGACTATGCACTTTTTTTCTTTATTTAAAGCTTCTGTATAAATTCCAGGTAAAAAATAATAAACAACTTTGTTAAATAACATTTTATTTCTATTTAAAGGTGAAAAAGTACTTGGATGATAATTCCATCTACACAATGGAATAGCCCCCTTATAGCCTAGATTGAACCCAATTGAAAATATTTGGGCTATTATGAAGCATAAAGTCCGTCAAAGTAATCCGGAAACCATCCAGCAACTAAAGCACCAAATTCAAATTGCGTGGAAAGATATTAGCAATGACGTGATTCAAAATTTGATTGGCTCCATCATGAGCAACAGGTGTGCAGCGGTAATTAAGGAAAATGGCGGTCATACCAAATATTAAATTTGTAGTTTAGTGAATAATGTATACATTTTATATTTTGAAATATGCCTTATTATGAAATAAATATATTTTTTTTGAATTTATTAAAATTAATTCGTTTCAAAAAAAATATGGCAATTTTTCTCTATTTTCGAAAATTCGCAAAAATTATTTTACTAAGATCATGAAATTTTAAACCAAATAACATTTTGAATAAATAATGAGTTAAATAATAAGGAAAAAAATACTTCTTGGTGTTACAACAATTCAGTTTGTGAAAAAATTGGTTTTAATTAAAAAATGTTAGCGGTCCAGATTATTTTGCACAGTACTGTATTTGTTGGTTTCGTTTTATTTACACCCCAAATTCAATTAATTAATTTTGCTTTAAGTAAAGCCAATTGTAAAGAGTAAAGTAAAATAATTTGTAAATATTCATGTTGGATTTTTGTTTGTTAATTCAATGTGTGTGGTGATGAGCAAGGTCGGATCTAGAGGGAGGGGGAAGGGGTGCATAGCGCCATGCCCACCACCAAATTTCAAATTTCCGTTTTCGTTGCACCAAAAACAGAACAAGGGAGTTCGACGATACATGAATCAACATCATTTGACAAAATATGAATGGCATACACATATTCCAATATATTTAAGGGATTATTCTCCAAATGTTGTGTTTGTTTTCAAAATAGTTCTGATATAGACAGCTTGTCTTGTTAATCAGCCACTTACGACCTTTGCGAAACTAACTGGAAAAGATGGAGATTTGCACTTACATGAACGATCCTAATATTACAAAACAGCTTTAACTAAAGGAGAGCAATTTTGCAAAATATTTGAGAATCACACTCTGTCGGCCGTTAATAAATTGCAAAAAGCAAAAGCATTGATAAATCAAAAACTGTTGAAGAAAATCGTAATTGAATCAAACCCATTATTGAACTGCTAATATTACGACGACAGAATATAGCGCTTTGAGACTACCGTGGTGATCTGATAAGATGAAATCTAATAAGATTTTAATCCGATGCAAAATGATAAAAATTATTGTCAAACTTTAAAATACAGTGCTAGTGGAAAAACAGTGTTAGTACAAATTTAAAAAATGGCTAATTAAGGTTTCCAAACATGTACATATCTTTGTATGGTTTTTTTATATTATGTATAATTCCTTAGTTTTTTTTTTAAATATATAAGCGGTAAACTACAGATTTATGTAAACCTCTTAAACCCCACCCCAACCCTGAGCTTTAATCGGCTAAAAGTTACCGCGAGAGGCCCCTGCATAAATAATTTTGTTCCACCAGAGCAACCTTCTATATTTTTATGTACTTTAATAAATAATCTTGAGAAATAAATCAAGTAAAAAATAAATCAAGTTAAAAGATTTCGAATTGGCAAGCCCCAAAAACAACCTAGTCAATTAATGACCATACTTATTACCTATCTGTTTACTATCAATTATTAAAATTGTGTCATTTCACAAGAATTACATTAACACCGGAAGACTTTTCCTCTTCTATTTATTATAATTTGCGAATTTCCAAAAATTCATTGAATCACACCCCTTTTCAACAATCGCAATTTCACTAAACCAACCAAAGAGTACATACTACATACCAAAAAAAACTCAATTAGAATGTACCAATTTATTTAATTTCCAAATATTGAAGATTTTCCCAAAAATTTTAATTAATTTTTCGGCTAATTATACATAATTTAGATGATCATAATTAATTCCGGTATAAGATTTAATCAATTTTCCAGCTAATTACTGTCCATGCCAATTGTCATGGCTAAACAAATAATCAGATCGTTTTGTCAATGATTGCGGAAAATTAAAAAAAAAAATTAAAAAAGAATTGCAATTCACCGAATAACTTTTCAAAAATTGCAATGAAGGTCTACCAGTTATTTTTGGAGAACAAGTGGACTAATTTGTAACATAACATTTCCCAAATCGTAAGCAGTTTTATTTACAATATATGTACATAATATGTAAGATAATTTCACTTTTAAATTGTACATTACTACATTATATCTGCATCTAAACCTAATTACTAATCAATCAAATGTAGTAATACATTTAGTAATAAAGTTTAAAAACGTAACGTATTATATACTCGTATTTACATAGTATGAAAATGTGTTGTAAAAAAACCACTTTCATTATTACATATTTTCCACCAACAACAACAACAACAACTTCAACAACACCACTAGCAAAATTCCCCTTTCATTCCCCGAAAATAAAATTCCAAACAAGTTTATCGGTGTTTGGATTGATAAATAAATAAAATAGCAACAAATAATAAATATTCATAATACATATTATTCTTAACATGTAACTGTATATTAAATTTTCCTTTCCCTTTTCAAGAAATAAATAATAATATATAAAGTAAATAATTTTATTGGAATTTATCCAAAATAAATAAAAACATTAAAACACAACGAGATCGACTTACATATAGCTATGTACATAAACAATAAAAAATGATCGTAGGTTTTTGTAATCCACAAAATTGAAAATTGGTCTATAAAAGCGCACAAAAAAGTTTTTCCAATAAAAAATGTCTGTTAATTTATTATAATGTTATTTATTTATTTAAGTGTTATAAAAACACACGTTTAAAACAATAAAAATAACCAAATTGTATAACACATTACCACCCGACAACGTCGTTAACTAAACTGAATGTTGCATGGATTTTTTTTTGTTTTGTAATTTCAAAATTTCATTTGTATTGTGTGAGTGATGTGAAAGAAACGCCGATTGTAATATGCAAGCAAACCGCGCAGAACACACAACAAAAAAAACACCATATAATATAAAAAGAGATCACGATACAAAGCACATAAAACAAATGAAATGCATACGTGTGTATTGTTTTATAGGAAAAGTTTAGCGCGATGATGGCAAATATACCTACACCGGCAACTCTGATCGCATATCATTTGTTATTGTTGATATTGAAATGGTTGGTTGGGGTTTGTTTGTAAATATTAAAAAATTTTCTTATGTCTTGAATAGCGTATAGGCTACAACTACAATTGACATAAACAATTTTATTTTGTTTTAGTTGGATCGATGAGTAGATTAGTTCGCACTATGATGCGCCAATCTCACTCTCTATATGGCACCTGCGCAAGTAAAAAGTAAATTTAACATGAATTAAAGTTAGACGTAATATGGACTTAATGTGACGACGATTTAATTATTATTTTAATTCGTATTACTGAGTTTCAGCCACTTCAGCTACAAAATTGGTGGTGTGCTTAACTTTTTCCGTAGTTTATAAAACAAATTCGCTTACGTCTCGTCTATATAAACTGTTTAGAACGAATGACATAAAAAAATTTTAATCGATGCAGACAGTCAGGCCAAAATGAAAAAAGTATTATGTTATTTTATGTCATTTCGGGCTAACTTCACCCTGTTAAAATAAGTGGAAAATTGGTTTTAAACATCAAGCTCTATCAGAAGCTTTCGTAAATATCATCTAAATTAATTTTATTTATTTAAGCAAACTTATCCAAGTTTTATTAACAGACTGTGTCATCCAAAATATATTTGAATTTGACAACTACATAAATTCAAAAAATGTTGATGTTTTTCATTTTGGCCTGATCGAACACTACAGTCTTCCCCCGTAAAAAACGCCTAAGCGTTTTAAACGAATAGTGTGCTCACTGGGCCTTTTATTCAAATAGACCGACTTGGGCGTTTTATTTGATATAAATTTCAAAACTTCACAAAAATCTGAAAAATGACAATATTAATTGAACATATTTTTCCTCCTTTCTTCGAATTACAAAAAACGATATGTTGCTCAATCTCCATTCCAATATAGCTTAAAAAATGTACTGTGATAACACTTTAATTATTTCACTGCAAATAACGACTTATCTTCAATAACTGAACGTCGTACTTTTTTTTTATATTTCTGATTGAAATTTTTTATATAACTGGGTTATAGAGTGTTACTCAAAATGTACAACTAAAGGTGGGGACGAAGTGAAATTAATATATTTAATAAGTTTTCTTAACATTTTAAGACTATGTAAGACAAATAATCCGAAACGATTTAGATGAACATTATTTGCCGGTAAAAGTAAATGTACATAGAGAACCGTTACATGGTACAATGTTTTTATTATTTATAGGCATCAAAATGTCAACGAAAAGGAAATCATATTCCTTAAATTTTAAAATGCAGATTCTCAGAGAATACCAATCCAGCACGACTGGAAAAGGCTTTGCTGCTTTAGCTAAGAAGTATAATTTAACTAGTTCAACCATACGTGGCTGGTTAAAAAATAAGAAAAAATTGCACGAGACTTTGAATAACTCAAATAATTCTACAAGAGTAGCTTTGGGCGGTGGTGGTCGTAATACTGAATTCGGAGAGTTGGAGGTTAAGGTCATCGGCTGGATTAAAACGAGAAACAAAAAAGTCTTGGCGTTAAGAATAAATATATTCAGAGAATGGCACTTACCTTAAAAAATATTCCCTTAGGAAATTTATACTGTGTCGATTGTAAAAAGTTAGAACTTAACAGTGATAAGTCTTCAGAGTTTTTCTGGAATTTAATTCCTCCGCTTCTATCAGTTAAAATTAACGATTTAATAAACTATACATAATTACAAAATTATTGCTAGATTAATTCCACACCAACAAACCTTGGTTTGAAACCATTCCAAACGGCATGAAAAACACGGCCCTATTGTTGTAAAAATTCCCAAAGTAAGACTACAATCGCATATAAAATATTTAAAATATTATATCAGCTAACTGATAACTTCCTTCATTATCGCATATCGTCATGTGAGCCTCCTGTTGACCTACTCGCTATTTGTAAAATTGTTCAGAAATCGAATTTTAAACTTTTACCAAAAAACTGGCTACCTTCTCCAGACAATTTAAAACTAATAATAATTAACTTTGCCAACATTTAATACAATATAAATATTTCAATCAATATTTAAATAATTTGATTTCCCTGAAATTTAAATTAATCAGATCATTTGTGCAGTATTTTTAAATTTATTCTGTAAAATTCCTGATCTTCTTGTAGCATGTACCCAAACAAGAATTCGATGTCTTTAATTTTCTTCTTCGAAAGTACTCCAGGCGAGCTTAGTTTACAGTGAAAGTTCATATCGTTGATGTCAAATGTCAATTCACAATCACGTATCAAAAATACCGAAAAAAATTTACTCATCTAAAAACGTTTAAAATTGGCCGCACATGACCAATGTCGATGAAAGCGGCCAACTTGAAAATTATATTGTGCGTGGCAAGTTATTACCAATGGCCATCCTCACCGACACCGGCCACGCACGACCAACCCCAAACGTTCCCAGACACGTAAAGTTTCCCCCAACTCCCCTATCCACTTGACTGTGAATTGACATCAACGATATTATAATGTATTGAGTATTGTATATTATAGTTGTACTCAAAAATTTAATTATTTAACTAAAAAGCTAGCAGACATTAATTTTCTCATTGATAACACAATCAAACGATTTTGATGCAAATTTGTAGATGTACGGTAATACATTTTTGGCATCACATTCTTAAATAGAGGTTACGGTTTATAAAAAATGGTCTATAGGACCAGAAATAACTCACATGAGAGAAGCATTCCAATCATTTCCCCATTTCTACTCAAATACACATCTCTTAAAAATGTAAACGGTGAAACATGCAAACTCAGAAAGGTACTACTTGACAGATAAAATTGCTATACATAGTATAAATAATTAAATTAGTTAATTAAATGCATGTTCATTGGTATCACTGAAAATTTTTAATCAATTAATCAGTTATTTCTAACAAGTAATCATAAACGACCCAATAAATATAATACATTCAATTAGTATCGGCCACCTATTTTAATAATCTTTGCCATCCAATTCACCTTCGCCACTCAAAATACAATCGACCACCTGCCACTATTACTATATATGTAAGCCCACCCCGTGATTAAAGAATGTAATAAAATAAAACAAAACAAATAAAATATGTACACACAAAAAATAGCTAAAACTCTCCTTACCGAAGCAATACAACAAAATAAAACCAAACAAAGCAAATTAAAACAAGACAAAACATGAAAAAAATGTATTGCATATAAATATGATTCAACGTCATTTTATAAAAATAAAAATAAAGTTTTACACAATCATATCATATACATACATATGTATATTATGTATGTATGTACTAGGGTTGCCAGAGTGTTGCCACCCGCCCTCGTTTGGCGAGGATTGTCCTCGTTTGACTATTTTGTCCTCGCGTCCTCGTCGATACTGAAAAATCCTCGTTGTTTAAACGAAATGAAAATATTTAAATTATAGATTTGAAAAAAAAATTGTAGATTTAAACATCCAATAATTGCATTTATGATATCAGAATTCGAATTATCATGTCAGAATCCGATAAATGATGTAAGAGTTAGATTTGCAATAACAGAATTTGCATTTATGATGTCAGAACTCGATATATTATGTCTGAATTCATGCCCGAATTTGAATTTTTGATGTTATAATTTGGTACATCATGTCGGAATTCGATGTATCATGCCAGAATTCAATTTGAAATTTCATAGTTTGAAATTGTGATGTCAGAATTCGATACATCATACCAGAATAAAGTAAATTATGCTAGAAATCGAAAAATAATGTCAAAATTCAATATGTCCTTTCAAAATTTGAATTTTTGATGCCAAAAATAGATACTTCATATCAGGATTCGAAAAATCATAAGCGAATTCGATATGTCTTATCAAAATTTAAACCTTTGATGCCAAAATTCGATATCTCATATGAAAGTTTGAATATTTGATGCCAGAATTCGACTTATCATGAAGAATTGTGTAGTTTATGCCAGAATTAGATATGCAATATAAGAATTTATGTCAGAATATACTATGCTAGAATTCGATGCATGCCAGAAATCGACACGTCACATATTCGGGCTATTATGCCAGAATCCGGTAAATTGTACCATTCGTTACTTTATGTCAGAATTCGATACGTTATGTCATAAATTAAATATCAAATGTCAAAATTCGATATACTATATCATGATATTAGTCGGAATTGATATAGGTATCACGTCTGAATTTGATACATCATGTCAGAATTTACATATTTTGTTGTCGGAATTTATGTGTAAAATGTGTCAATCATAGTTCAATATGTCAAGTCGGGATTTGAATTTATGATGTCAGAGTTCGATATATCATGCCAAAACTTGGCAAATCATATCAGAATTTGATATGTAATGTTCTGATGTAGTATATCATGTCAGAATACCAAGGAAAAACTCAATAAATAATTTTAGATTTCGATATGTCATATCAGAATTAGCATTTATGTATGTTATTTCAGAATTCGATATATCAAGCCAGAATTCGATTTGTCCTGTCAAAATTAGAGTTAATGCTGTCTAAATTCGATATGTCTGAAATCAGAATTTGAATTTTTGGTGTCAGAATTCTATATATCAGAATTCTATATACGACATTAAAATTCGATTTGACATGTCAGAATATAAATTTATACATAAGTCACAATGGTATATCTTAACCGTAGGCAGACACAAACCAAATAATCGCGAATTCTAGATTATTAAAGGATTTTTGCCTGTCTGGCATTACACGATTTTCACAAAAACAGGATTATTTCGTTTTCAGGACGTGATTTTTGAGAATTGGGATAATTGAAAATCGCGATCAATTTTGTGTCTGTCTAATACCCTTGACAGACTAGGGATTAGCTAATCGCGATTAGTGATTTTTTCGAGATTAGCTGTAGTGTGTCAAGTTGAAGATTAGCTAATCTCGTTTTATTTTAGGATTAGTGACTAATCGAGATTAGTGCACTAATCTTTGAAAATTTTCGAGCTTATCTCGTCGTATTGGGTTTAGTGATGGTACAAGTGGCAATACAATGTGAAATAATTATTTAAACATTGCTGACAATCCAAGTGGCTTGAATTTACGATAGAAGTTGTAAAATCAATGACATCTTAAACAATTTGTGCTGAATAAATTTTGAGGAAAAGAAAATCTAGTGTGTTTTAAATGTATAAATCTTAGAAATATTGAATTAAAAAATGAGGTTAGCTGATTTACTAGCTATATTTCAGCGAATCACCATAATAATATTTTACTTCTCTGCAAGAAACTAATCCCTAGTCTGTCAATGCATATGGATTTGTTGTGGATTAGCTAATCTCGTTTCACTAATCGCGCTTAGCTAATCCCTAGTCTGTCAGTGGTATAAGGTATTATCATAGACATTCATACTAGATTTCTCATTTTATTATAACTAAAGGAAAAAAACAAAATTTCTGATAATTCGTTCATCAAACACATTTCGAGCTAACTTCACCCTGTTAAAATAAATAAAAAATTGGTTTTAAACATCAAGCCCTTTTAGAAGCTTTTGTAAATATTATCTAAATTAAATTTATTTATTTAAACAAACTTATCCAAGTTTTATTTAATTAAGCAAAGAACAGACTCTGTCATCCAAAATATATTTGAATTTGACTACTACGTAAATTCAAAAAAAAAAAAAAAAAAATTCTGTGACATAAAAATCGTGATTTTTCATTTTGGCCTGACCGAACACTAGGAGTAGTAAAACCTAATTCAAACATTTCTACCGATCGCCCACTACACCAAAGATATTAACTGGCTGATATTGCTAACCAACCAAAGGTTTAGAGTTGTTTGAACATTCTTATTTATAATCATCGCGGCCGGTCCACGATTACAAGCCTAAAGAAATCCAGAATTTTTCAATACAAAATAAAGACGCAAATCAAAAATTATTTCTGTTTATTTCCCCCATCATCTCTTTGACCAACTATAATCAATCGGCAATCTGCCTCTCAGACCTTCCTCATATTTAATTTTCAAATACGAAAATTACCTGCAAATTCGCTGTTTAAATGGCAAATCATTGCAAGCATGCAAAATCATTGCATGGATTTTCTGTAAGCTACAACTCCTTCAACAAAAAAGTGTCGTACACCGCGGAAAAAAATATTTTACTGCAAACAAGAAAACGATTTTCCTATTTCTAGTAAATCAAAATAGGCTTATTTTGCTTAATTTAAATATAATACAAACAATTTTAGCAACTAATTTGCAAAATAAGCAATCTGAGGCACCACTCAAGAATAGATAAATAAACTGAAATCGAGAAAACAATGCTCAACAGAACTGATTTTTTGATGAATATTTTGTGTGCATAAATGAAACATTTTATGCAAGAGTAATGAAGTAAATAAACGAGTAAATATATCAATGCTAAAAAATCTTAAATGTTAAAAACAAAATAAGCCTATCCGACACTAACTATAGCAATTTATTGACAATTAATACAATTAAATTTAGAAATTTGAATTTGAAGTTACGCGGTGGTAACCTATTTATTTTGTTATAAACTAACCTATGGCATAATTAATGGTATTTGCTTTGCGAAGTTTATTAGCTGTGGGAAAATATTTCTTCAAAAAATTTTGTATTATATCATGACAAACAGTTCAACCAAATTTTTTTTGCTAACTGTGCAGTTTTTACATCTTCTACAACTTCATGAAAACGGCACACATCAGATTATCACCTAAACGGGATAAAAATATTAAAAATATTATTGGAGCGTTGCCGAAATATGTATATTAACGCAGATGGTGCGCAATTAGTAAATCTTTATTTTTCGTTAAAATCGTAATTGATTAACAATGATTTTTGAAGATTGATATTGATTTCGAACCCTTGCAACCTGGGAATGGAACTAACTTAATTAAGAAGTGGGACAATTTCGCTGCAAACGTCATCCCTATTTTCAAAGACCTGGCTGTGCCTGGCTAGCGTAAAATTTCTAGAATGTATTTCTCAACATAACGGTAAAGGTATTTATTTATTTAAATATTAATTTGCAATAAATTAAATTCCTTTTTTTTTTTCAGATTCAAGGAATATTATTATTTTAAAGGCCTTGCACGGATTACTTGTTCCAACTGACCAGGCCAAAATACACTCACAAAAAAATTTTGACTCACAAATCTCTTTCTTAGAGTCGGCAGGATCTTACATATACATTAAAGAGATTTCACAGGCCCGTCGCGAAAAATATTTGGAACACGGCATTTCGCAATAGCCATCAGTTTTTATCATCAAAGAGTTGGAAAGGAGGTATTACTATATAATATATGATGATATTGTGTACAAATTTGATAATTTGATTGGTGCTTTATCCAATTGCTTCAAGATTCATTATTGGGAATTTATTGAAAATTATTTTTTTGAAATAGATGGCACCAAATCGTCAACGCTTGCAACGTTCCTAACAAAACTCAGTTAAATAATAAATTAAAACATTTTAAAATATAAAAATTAACTAGGTCATCTTTGGTGTATGAGGTTTGAGTCAAAAAATCGAGAAATTAAAAATTATACCAATGTTACAAAGCAGTCGTAGAATCTTATCACTCTCCGTTGCAAAAAAATTTGCTATGAAATTTAGTTATTTTATATTGAAACCTTGTTTACAAGAAATTCGTCATAATTCAAATTCAAACATATCAAGTTTATATTTCCTAAGAACGGAGGCCTATTTTAAACACTTGCAGACAAATTTACAATAAGCCAGCTATACCATGCGCTTCAATTTTAGAGAAACATTATTTTAATGGATCGATGTTTTTAACAGGTCTATATTTAATTTAAAAATAATCGGCTTTTCAAAATACTGGAAATTTTAAAAGTAAATGACATTGTAAATTTAATTCTAAATAGTTACAACATAAAATTTGAAGAAAATTTAAACTGTTTCTAAATTTCAGAGATGTTAAGCGAAATTTTTTTTATCGAAATAACTCAGTTTGTGACAAACCTTTTCAAATATTTCGGTTATTTAATGGGACTAAATGTTTTAAACCGAGATACTTAAAGAGTTACATAATTAAAGATATTTACCTATTTAAATCTTAATTTCTATGTATGTATTTTAAAAAGAATTTAACTTTAGTTACATAAAGTAAATATTTGCGATATTTTATAATAAGTTAATTAAAAAATTGAATATTGTACCTGTAAAATTGTGATTTTGAATAATTAATAAATAATGAAACGAAATTGTATATCTGTTATCTTTAATTTTAGTATTGTATTTATTCTTGGGAAATTTGAAACAAAATGTATGTAACTGATTTGAACTAAGGAAATGCTCACTAGAAAAATAACAGGTTCTGCTAATAATTTGCGTAATATTGCGTAAATCATGTAGAATGGGCAGTTTAATCTAAGTAAAGTTAACATAATTAGCGCAAATTTTCTTCACGAAATTAGATCAAAATTAGTGTGTTTTATTGACTTGAATAAAAAAAATATTGTATTACTTGAGTTTTGTCGCATAATTTACTTGAATCAATTCTAATTAATCTGGTGATTTCAAGCAAGTGTTTGTATTCCAAATATACTTAATTATTAACATAATTTCTTATTTCAAGCTAATTTTTGATTCAAATATGAAAAATTTGCTAAAAAGCCAAAGCAATTATTACTTAATTCTACACTCAGAGAAAAAATATGATTGAGCTAATCATAAAAGTGACCATCATATTTATGATGAGATGCAATGATTAAGAGTATCATACCTTGATGTATACAATTATATATAGAATGATTGTATCTACAAATAAATAATACACGTTATCATGCAAAATATTATTGAATTAACCATAACTATGATTACAGGTATCGTTATTATAATGGAAAGAATCAATAAATTAATTGAATTTATTATATGGAACTGATAAAGACAATCAGATGTTGTGATAGTTGATACCATATCAATTAATGGAGTACACTACATGCTTTGATAGTAGCTATCATACCATATATATATATATATATATATATATATATATATATATATATATATATATATATATATATATATATATATATATATATATATATATACATATATATTATATATTTTAATTAAATAACAAAACATATTTTATAGTTCATGAAATTTACATTTATTTTGAATTCATTTATCGAATACCTATTATAATTATGTATATTCAAATTAGAGGTCTATACGAAATTATTTATTATTTTTATATTTTTATTTGAAACATTATTTATATGTAAGTTCTTTAAATTGTTCATAAGACCTTTAGTCAATGTTATTGTTTTAAATTTCTCTACAAAATCAATTTCAAAGCCGTAATAGTGATAATTGAAACCTAAATTTTCCAAATGTTGAACACAACAAAAATATCCTGTTTTATATTTCAGTAGCTGTTTAACAAGAACAAATTTAGGAATACCATCTGGATACCAGCCTAAGTGTATTACTGATCCTTTCTTTAGAATAATATTTCCGAACTCTATGAAATTAGTGCTAAACAACTTTTCTTGGCACGTAAACTTATATTTCTGTGAAATTTCTGAAGTTTTTAGTTCCGTTAGACTGCCACATACAAAACCAGTATCGTGAGCCAAATTCATTAGTTCGTTAGCTAACACAATTTGATTTCTTGATGCTATTGTGTAAATAGTATTAATTTTATTTTTCGATGTATACGCAATATTTTTTAAACTCTGATGGAATGATTCGAATCGACTAGTTGAAAACTGTTTTAAAGGACCTATTTTTCCATAACACTTGGGTAGTGTGTTAGAAAGTGATGTTTTGGACGTAAGTGTGATTTAGATATTTTAATAAATTGCAAATTATGCTCTTGGACTACAGTTTTTAAATAAAGGTATTCACGAGGATGAACCGAATTTGAAAATGTTATTGAAATTAGTTCTCGTAATGAAATATATAATTGCCAGGCTGGACAGTTTTTTGGAATCAGGTCACCTAAAAGAATTCCAAAAATTTTAGTGAATGTTTTCATTTCACTTGCAGTCATTTTAAATTTTTCTTTATTTAAAATATCAGAAGCCAACAGTGGTGGCTTATTTACATTGAAATTACCATAATTAAAATTTTGAAGTCGAAAGTTCAATTCTTCAATTGTGAAAACCCTTTTATCAACGATATAATACTTTAATATTACCATAAAATCGTAATGGCAGACGCCTTCAAGTAAGTCATGCATGATATCTACACTCCAATTCTCGGCCACATGAAAATTTCCTAATGAATTAAAAACACAGGTCTCTTTAATACCCGTTAGCTGTGGATTATTTAAGTGTGCGTCGGGGTGGTAATTCTGTATAGTTCGTATTTGACATTCATCATCGACACATGCATATTTATTATGTTCTTTGGATTGTTTACACAAACGACAATAAAACGTTGCCATAAAGCTCTCTGTAAAGCCTAACACAGAGTTGAGTCCTAGATTGTCCCCGATGACACCGCTTAATATAAATTTAACCGTAAGATTCTTTTTGCTAATAAAGATGCCATTTTCTCTTAGTTCTTGTAATTGTTCTAGTATAGGTTTGAAAATGCGTTCATTTCCAAATTGTTTTCTATCCTCTGTATACACCAATCCAGCAAGAATAATGGAAGACAATTTTGAAACTAAAAATTTAGGAAGTGGGGCAAATTTGACGTATATTCCACCTATTTTCTTGTCTCCAGATCGAGAGCCTAGAGGATTGTTAGGTTCGAAGTCATCATAAAATAAATATAAAGGTATATATAATACTGTATTGTCTTCAACTAAAGATTTTCGGGTATTTAACCATCCATTGCTTTGCCAATAATTTGTTATTCGTCCATCTTTCTTGTTTTCTAAACATTTAATATATCTTAAAATAGCATCTAAGTAATTTGGGTTATCGAATAACATTTCAAAAACTCTTTTAAGAGAGATTATTTCCATCGTAAATTCGATGCGTTTTAAACAGGCCTGATTGACGGAATTCGTAAAAGTTTGCTGTTCTAGATGAATAGTAAAACGTTGATTAGGTATAAAATAGTTCGATGTCTCTAATTCCTTTACCAAGAGGTATTCTGATCGAAGTAGTTTACTGTTAAAATATTTATCATACAACGTGAGATCAATATCAGCATTTTCTAAACACTTCGAAAAGAGAGCTTTATAAAAATTAGACAAACTTTTCACAATTTCGAATGCTTTTTTCCGCGAAATATTTTTGTCGCAGTACGTTTTAACAATGATTTTCAAAAACTCATTGTAGTAACTATCAGCATTGTTATCATCACACTTACTTAAACCATCGTTAATTTGTACTAATTTATTGCATGTGGCATCCGATGTTACATCTGCTTGGGATGTTTGATAAGTCGGTGTTGGCTGGGTGTCTGTTATGAAATGAGAGTTTACGTGTTTCAAAAAAGAATTATAGAGGCTGTATTTTCGATTACATTGCTCGTAAATACATTCATAGAATTCAGGATCTCTGTGATTTAAACTAATATGAGCTAAAATTTCTTTATAATTTTGGCTGCATATTTTACAAAATTTGCAAATAAACATTTTATATAAGGTAGAAATAATTAAGAATTAAACTTAAAGTTAAGAAATTTATTAATTCGGTAGAAAAATAGGAAGATACCCTTCAAGATAATTAAAAAAAATCATTTACTATATGTATATATTTAAACTTTGGACGCTATATCGTTAATTAATGTAATTACAGCTGGAATCACTGGATCATTGTCTGTGGTGACGTTGTATATAGCTTTCTGTATGAAGAGCCATACATGTTCGCAACACGCTGGATATTTAATATTTATACCCATAAAAATATTAAAGCATGTATTTAATGCTTCTAAAGCATTCGTAAACATATACGTTTCCCCCGCAACACATACATGGATTATTTGTAATGGCTCACCAATAAAAATAATTTTGGGAAATTTCGGATCTCCTTCCGTTTCGGCCGCTTCAACTAGTGTCTTTAAAAAAAATAAGTTTTAGTTTTTGTTGAAATCGAAACATAGCCTAATTACCTTATATAAAGTTATGAACGAATTTTGAATTTCTTTTTTAGAAAGACGTAAATTTCCTTTGTAATTCCTCTTTCCATGGTGTGGAAGAATATACGGCAAAAGGATTAAACTAAGCGCTAGTCGCTCGTCTGTAAATAGAAATATTATTTAATTATGATAAATTAGTCAAAACTGGCTATACAAAAGGACTTTAAAAGTATGGCTGCCTTAAAAAATTAAATTTTTTTAAAAATTAGTTTGTATGAGCTTTATTTGATAACCACCAAAGAGTCAGTAATAAAACGTTCTGATTAATTTGGTTAATCAAGTCAAAAATGGTCTTTAATTTTTATATTTTTTTATAAGTGACTACTTATAGACCAAAAATAATTTATTAAATTTTTATTTAATGATTATATGAAAATTGTCCCAATTTTTTTATTTTTATTTTAAACCACTTCATGGCAAAAAATTACGAGAAATGTACGTTAATTTTTTGCCTTAATATTTTAAAAGAACGAATTATTAAACACAAATTTAATAAATTATTCTTGATCTATAATAAACCACTTATAAAACAGATTAATTTATTGTGAGGCCAGCCAACTATTCGTACCGTATTGGGATTTGTCAATTCGGCTTAACAAATATTTAACATAAATGTCTCTCGATGATCTGGACTTATCAATGATTTTTTCGGAAACTTGTTTCCACTGCTCGAATGTGCCAATATTTGGATATTTTAGAGTAGCATCAATGCTCATCTGAAATTAGTAGAAAAATATTTATTAATATTGTTGTAAGGCGCAAGTAATTTATGCAACCAACCAGTTTCGAAATTAATTCCGTTTTTAATGAGGGAAACAATTCCAGATATTCAAATGTTGGCATTTGTGTATTTAATAAATTAATTCTATAACTATTGCTTCTTTTCCATCGCTCGTAAAGCTCATCGCAGTCATCCACATGGGATTTTAAATAATCAATATCATCATTTAAACTGGCATCTATCAGGTCTATAGCAGATTATTGAAAATAAATTAAAGTAAGTAATTATTAACTAAAGGGCTTTTTATCAATTTACCTAAATTCGATAGTTCACTATTATTTGAGATGGTTGAGCTAGTAGTTGATGACCTGGACCGTCTTTTTATTATTCCAGAACGACAAAGGTCGGCTCGGTAATTATTATAAACATTAAATAATTTTCCTGAAAATAAAAATAACAATATTGTAATAATTTACTTTAATGCAAATTACGTTGTATTACCTTTGGCAATGCAACCTCCGGAAGATGGAATAAAGTACGTCTCCTGCAGTTCGTTTGGAAATAAGGTTTGCACAAGTTTCGCAAATGTTGCAAAGTCGTCCTTACAAAGCCTAAAGAAACCTCAATGTATAATTTAATTCAATTCATTTCAATTACATATAAATTTGATTTTAATTTTTTTTAATGATATGTATAATTTAATTCTAATAAAACTACTTACAATTTATTTGGGTCGCGATTGATGATATGTTTAATTATCACCGCAGATACGTTGTTCCGTTCCTTTGTCGTAAGCGTAATTGGTTTGCCGATTTTACTTGAAATAGCTGGATAGTTTAACAACAAAATTTGTTCTAAGTCCTAAAAAATTGTATAGACGAATAAAATTTTAAACGTAATTAATTATGTTTATATTACTTCTTTCGAATTTATTGTAGAAGATTGAATTTGGGTTGTATTGGTGTCTTCGTTGAATATGATAACGCTTTCCGACAGGTTTGTGTCGTTATCTAAAAATAATTCGGTGTTTGATGGAAACGTCTTTTGAGCTTCATTTACTCTGGTAACACTAAAATGTAAGATACCGGTTTCTTGGAGTTTGCGGCAGTAAACTTCAAATAAATTTAAGGGTATTGGACAATTGGTTTTTCCGTCGTTTATTTCAATATTGCCTTCGAATAATCCAAATTCCAGCCGTGCTAAATAAAAATAATGTATGTACATTATACACGTACAATATAAATCCTTTTAAATAAATCAATAGACCTTTCTACTTGTTTAGATATTTACAGAACAAATGATACATTAATTATACCAGTACCCAAATGTAGGACGAAAAATAGGTTTTGAGAAATGAGAAAATCATATAAGTAAATATAATGTAAATAATATTCAATTTTAATTATGCCACATTTCTTGACACAAAGTTTACATTAAAAGTAGCAATAAAAATTGAACCAATTTTCGTTTCTTGATCAACATTCAGATTCCAGCAGTTCTGTGCATTCCTTTATAATTTCTTGAAATATGATTTGATCCAGATCAGATCAAAAGGCAATAATTGCAGCTATTGCGTGGCGTAGTTTTTGCTCTATTTTTAGCATCTTTTTCTTCGCACTATCCAAACAAAATAACTATAAATAACCACACAATAATAAAATTGAATATACATAGTATATTATACACATTGCACTTACATATATGAAACTTTCTCAATTCCTATTCTTCTACTAAAATTCAGGTACAGATAAGTGAGTCAATATAAGCGAAACCTTGATTTATTGGCAAATCCTTTGTAATGTTTTAGAAACGATCAAAATTATTAAAATATTTGAAATAATACTATTACTGTACTATTAAAAATTCAGAAACATATTATTAGAATTTCATTTCCGTTCGAAAATTGAAAAGTAATATTAAGATTGATTCATAATAACTATTTTATTTTATTGTGACAAATCGTGTTTCTTTAGGTATTAAATTGTTAGTTTCATTATTTTTAAAAAAATCGTTAAAATAGTATCAACTAAGTCTGAAATAATATTACACATATTTCATTACACGATATAATAAAGTACCATAGCAAAGCAATAATGTACATATTAAGGATCTATTTTGTAATAGTTTCTCAAAAGAAATATAAAAGATAGATGCATTAGATTAATATCTGCCCAAATGTGTTTGTATTGACTCATCTGTATGTATATTATTACTTATGTTCGATCTGATAACAATTATTGGCGACGCTTTCATAATAAAAGTGTAAAGGTCCATCGTAGTAACGCACCTTTATCAATTAAGTCCACATATTCTAAATGTGGGCCACTGTGTTCTATTAACAACATTTTTTTTTCGTTTTCATATTGTAAAACCAATAACGTGGAGTTCATCATGTTTTCAAATTACTAAATGGATAAAATTAAACCAAAAATATAAAATAATACAAATAAAAAAATAGAAAATAAATTGAATTCAAATTATCGATGGAATTACTCCTGGTCTTTATGTACGACTTGTTGTTCTACCCCCATACAAACGGTGACAGATTTTGTTAGAAATACAACAAAAATGAATAAATTAAAATATTTTGTAACCAATAATATACAGGGGGTTTCCAATTATTGATATTATATTTAACAAGCGTGTAAAGAATAACAACTGAGACAAAAATGTTAAAAAAAAAAATTCAATTCATTACCATTATAGCGTAGTAGGTACAGTAACTTTCGAAAATTATTTGTGTACAATTAATTTCTTGAAATTTTATTATCTACACTACACGTATTAAATAATTAGAAACACCCTTTATTTTAATAATAAAATCACTGAACGAGCAAATATTTAGCGAAACTGTTAAATAATGAACACGGTGTTTAATGTTGTGTAGTATAAAATAAAATGTACTTACGCGTTCAGTTTTCCACTGCGAGAAAAAATTACCCTCTTATAAGGTTATATAGTATGTATTTATCCACTAAAAATTCACACTAGAACTAGGTTTTAAGATTTAAGATACTGATACCACAAACACTTTACTAACTCTTAATTAAGAGTAATTAGATAAAATTATTTACTTTTAAATTATTAAAATATTTTTATTTAAAATGACTCACGAGAATAATTGCACCTTGTTAGATCAAAAACTCAATACGATATGACCGTAGCAAACACGACGAGGTATGAATAAATTCTAATAAACCGTTATTTTGTTATGATAGACCTAATTCTAATATGATAAACCCTATTAAATTATGATTGCTTTTATCATATTTAGATTTTACCGATCATATTATAAAACCATACTATGATTGCCTCGATCATATTAAATCATATCGCATGATTGTTGCAATCATTAAAGTTGAAGATTATTGCAATTATCATAATTTAATAAAATCTATCATACATAATTCTTGTAATTAGATAAATGATATTTACTATTATATTATATTAGGATATATCAAATTTAGTTGAATATGATTTCCTGGATCATAATTCAATAATTGCAATCATTCATTTATCATATTTTTTCTCTGAGTGTAGCAACTCATGCAGAATATCCATTTTTTTATTTCGATAAAACATGCAAAATATTCATTATTGCGCCTGTTTTTACTTCATAGGCTCCAAAATGATACGGTTTACAGTTGGATTATATCAGTTATGCGTGATTATTTCTTTCCGTGTAACATAAATAAAGAAATTTTTGTGACGGAAGAGTGTTCAAACTCTAAAGAGCTGAACTAAAAAATATCGATTACTGGCATCTGAAGCAAGCAAATCTTTGCAACTACAACTTCCGAAACTTAAAAAGCACTTTATGTAAATATTATTTAATCGAAGCACTTTAAGTTCGCGTGACTTTTTGCGCTATGTGGACTATAAGGAAGGCGTAAGGAAATTAACAAACTTCAAATATGTATAAATTATGTGCAGAGTTTCACCAAATAAATAAATTTGCATCGCAGTTTTATTGCAATACGCCCATGCAATTTGTCACCATTCTCTCGTGAACCTCGTCCAGTCAGTTAAACAAGCCAAACAATAACCGAGGAAATGATTTAAAAAAATGAAGATCAACACACTCAAAAAAAACAATAATTATGAGATAACGAAAAGACATACGATAAGGAATCTGGAAATCCAATGTTAATTTTAGATTTGCGGAAAACATGTCATCTCGTACGCAATCTGAAATATAGAACCTTTACTCTACCAGTTCAAGCTAAATATTTATAATCTGGCAGCATATTTAACAACCACAAAAAATGTTTATTATACCATATGGACTGAATATACAAGCAGAAGGAGTGGTAACGGTATTGCATCTGCATTATACAAGGTTTTAGAAAAAGCATTGAAGATAATGATTTACTCAGCTTATAACATGGAGCGACTTCTGCTTACCTCAAAATAAAAATTCCGAACTGGCCTTCGATATGCGATTATTTTTAAAAAGCATCTTGACTTGCAGTACATGCCAATGAACTACTCAATACCCTGTCATTCAACATTACAGCAGGTTGATAACGCCCATAGCGTGTTTGAATTTGACTTTCAAGACAGTTGTATGTGTTTTATTTTTTTTTCTCTATTTTGAATTTGATCTATGCAACCTATTTAAGACGACCACATGCCACAACTAGGACACCCTACAAATCCTTGGAAATTAAAATACAAATACTAAGAAGGTTTAAATGAAAAAATGCAAATAACATTACTGGAAGGGAAGAACAGTCTCTGAATACAGGAAGGTATCGTTTAGTACTATAAACATTATCTTAAAGTTATATAATTATGTTAGCCATATATGTATTGCTGCACATTTTTTTGTAATGAGCTCATGCTCAAGATAGAGTGTGTAACTGTACCAAAATTGGATTTAAATAATTAAATAAATAGCCAAATAGAAAAGCATTTAGCCATCAATGAGTATTTCTCACCAGCCCCATTGGTTGGCATTTAAAAATGTTGTATTCGAAAACTTGCCTTGACTATAATGATGCACTTTCGACATTAAAAATGTTAAAAGTGGCACAAGTGGAATACGAAATTAAATATTCGCTGGATTATAAAATGGAGAATTTAAAAGGTGTAAGCATAAGATAAGCAGTAAAACGGATTCACAAAAAAATATAATTGGAACACAAGAAGTGCCGGGACATTGAGAGTATATCTTCAAACATTGATATCTCGAAGGAGAGGAGAATCATTTGGTTTCGATGTTTAAATACGTGAGCTTACTGCAAGGTTATACTAAAACTAGGTATTTAATTTACAATTGAATAATTCTTTATAACATACACATGTTATAATGCGATATTTTTACCGAAAATTGAACTCAACAAATTCTGTGTTAAGAAATAATTAAGTCCATCTAGGCTAGGGACATTTCAGGTGATGTGAATTTTAAACCTAACTATAAGCTTTACGTTTTATTTTTTGATATTATTTATTATTTTAAAACAGTATTTCCTTAATAAAATTCGAAATACGATTTGTAGTCTAAAAATGTGTATCTAACGAAGTTTTAAGATATTTGAAAACGTTATTATAATAGTGTGATAAAGCTCTATACTTAGTCTTAGGGGGACTTAGTACTATATTAATATTATTCGATGTTATTCAGCCTCATCGTTGAATATCAAAGTTCTATCATTTTTCACATTCAAATATCTATAAAAACATAAAGTTTGTGGGGTGTGTGTCCCTTAGGGTGGCCCTTATTTGGGCAATATTTTTAAAACTTAGCAGCACCCTCTAGAAATTTGATAATGGACAAAAAACTAAGATCATAAAAATTTGAAGTGTCTAGCTTGATGGGAACACGTGCCACCAAGCGATTAAATAACGAAAAAAGCGTTTTTTCTTATTTAATCATTTTACACAGCTTCGGAAAACATTTTTAAAATTCCAATGATCCAATCATATTCTTTGCTTAATACGCAACACAATTACTTTATAGAACTTTGAATTTTTGAAAAAACCTATTTAATTCAAAATTTATGTAAATAAAAGCAGAAAACTCATAAAACAAACTTATTATCTCTTGTTCCCTTCTAAACGGTTTTTTGATGATAAAACCTCAATTTGTCGGCTAATTTTCATAATAATTGCCTTGTTTTAAAGAAAATCGTGTTGCGTATTAGACAAAGAATATGAATGGATCAATGAAATTTTAAAAATATTTTCCGAAGCTGTGTAAAATGATTAAATAAGAAAAAACGCTTTTTTCGTTGTTTAATCGCTTGGTGGCACGTGTTCCCATCAAGCTAGACACTTCAAATTTTTGTGATCTTAGTTTTTTGTCCATTATCAAATTTCTAGGGGGTCCCTACACCACAAGTCAATCATTTCTAAATTCTCTCTAAATCATATAAAAATAAAAATCCAAATTATTTCCCACATAGTACATTTTATTTTAGAAACACTTATAGAAATGATTAAGGTACACTCAGAAAAAAACGAAATTTATAATTAAAGTGGATCGTACTCAATTTAATATTTTTTATGAATCTTCATCATTAAAACAGAACATTGATTGTTATTTTGTATAATATTCATTTTTGAATCAATACTGCGAAAATTGTAAAGAAAAATGCATGTTCAAAAGTATGTGGAAACCACTTAGATTTAATGTTTAACACACTAAAATAATTATTGTAGTTGATGGGATTGTAATATTCCAATCCCATCAACTTCAAGACCATTTTCAACAATAAGAGTAAAACAAATATCATTCAAATCATATAATTTAGAAATAATTTTTTCTGTTTTTATAGGATATTTTAGAATTTTTTTAAAATGATTTTCCTGTCGGAAAAAAATTGATAAAATATTATAAATCAAAAAATTCATTAACCAACATTCAAAGGAATGAATTGATTCGAATAATCGTCGAAGATATAAATATCAATGGAATTTGTCTAAAGCCTTCATATTTTCCATATTTGATCGACCAAATAATTTCAATTTTTCGATCGGAAAAACATTTAAACGTTAACGACTAAACGTTTATCGATACTTTTGCTTTATTAATTTTCATACATTTTAGGATTATTACTACATTCCCCGTCAGGGCAAATAAAATTCCAGCGGCAAATTATACTGTAAATATGTTAATAGCCGATGCAAAAAAATCAAATCGGATGAAGATTCTTCAAATAGTTCTGCTAATTTTTAACAAAATCACACTTTAGCGACTCAAAATACCTCGGAGAGAACCGTTGAATTCGACGAATCAATTTCAACGGCTATAAAAATAGCTTTGCAACGTGTAATAAACAATTGGGACGAAGTAAAAGATAAATGGCAAAAAAAAATTTTAATCCGACAAAAAAAAATTCATAATCTTTCATATAAATTGACTATTGCTGACTTTTTAAAAGCCGGGCCTAAATTTATTTATAATCAAGCCAATATATATTGAATATTTCAAAGACCATCACAAATTGCGGTATGGTTAAATTCTTGGTGATTTCAAAATTAAATTTTAATATATTTGTTGTTTTTTTATTTATATTAGAAACTGAAGACTACATTTTAACGAGCTTGCTCAATTCCATTTTACTTTCGACGGCCAGTTTAAAGAAAGAGGGGGCGGCAATAAAACGAAAGCCACCATTGCAGCTGGTCAAGAGTCGTTTGTTCTTCAATTGGACTATCAACGAAAACTTGCTGATCCAAATGTTATTATAGAGGTCTGACAATACAACCCTTAAATATTGTTGAAGGTTCAGTTACCTCTATATTAAAAAACTCTTCGTTTATTTTGATGGAACGTTGTATAAGTTTCTATCATTTATAGCTAGTTTAGACATATGTTTTAAAATATTTCAAATATTTCAATTGAAATACCCGAAATCATGTGAGATACCATACAATTTTATATATTTTGATGAAATGAATAATAGCGCATTACCGAAGAATCAGGAACAAGCACCAGACCCTGTTAATAGTGTAACCAGAGACAACATATTTACCATAGATTTCTCATTTTTCTAAAAACTATGAAAAAAAGTAAACTTCTGATATTTCCCATGTTATCGTTGTATTGCATATACGTATTATATACGCAACGCATTTAAAAATCATTGCCATATAAAATACACCAACACAATGAAATATCAGAAGTTTATTTGTTTTCATGTTTTTAGTCAAAAGAGAGATCTATGATAAATGTGTTGTCTCTGGTGTAACTATCGGAACTGAAACTTGATAGAAGATCTAAAAAAAAAAAATCTTAAAGTTTATCTTTGCAGCATAAAGCTTAATATAGTGAAAATTATTAAAAATCTTTATAGAAATTTGATTTAAATTTGATAGCATATCTCATAATATATAAACGCATTTATAAATATATTGGCATAAATAGTTATAAAAATCATTTTTTAAATTGCTCAACGAGCACTATCTTTAATTCCAATTGAACCTGACATTTTTGTTGCGACGTTAGAGACGTTACTGTTCTGAATGAAATAGATATTCCTTCGGTTAATTGCATTCCAATTGCTTCTAGAGCCAGACAGATATTTCAGGAATAACCAATTTTATCTCGCAAATCAATGGTATGGGCTTATCAGAAGCAAGCATTACCAAAATAATGAATCACACCAAAGAACTTGTGGGGCATATAAATTCAAATGTTTCAGCTTTAGCTGAAAATTACAATTCCGGAAATTTATTCAAAATCAGTATAGACAATGTCTTTAATATTTGCCAAAATCAAATAAATCAGTACTGCTCCAAATATAATCGAGAAAATGAAATTGGAAATAGTCGGTTTTTCGTTAAGCCAAAATCAGTACCTCTTAGTTTACGTTGGGATAGAAAATACTGTTCTAAACCAAAAAAATATAAAAATTCAAAATTCTTTTCAATATGTTTCGATTTTGCAAACTTTAACACGACTTTTTGAAAATAAAAGTTTTTTTTCACATTTTTTTACTAAGGAACATCAGTATTCAAATGAAAACTTGTATAGTTTCTGTTGCGGAACTGTTTTTCAAAATAGTGAATTTTTCCAATCTATTTATTTTTCTGTTCGTAATTTGCCTTATAAATTTCAATCACATTTCGAAAATGTTTATTTAGTTGCTCTGTTTAATGTAAATGATTTAAGGCAATGTAAAAGTTACAATACTATATTAAAACCAGTTTTAGCAGATTTAAAGTATCTTGAAACTAGAGTTATAGAAGTAGATGGTAGGGTATTAAGCATATTTTTGTCGTATTTGTGAAATTAATAAAAACGAAGTTTCAACTCTATTTTGTGAAGATTGAGAACATTGATTTTATCGATACATATTTGTAACGAATAAAAATTTTGTTAAAAACGTTTTTCATTTACTTCAATTACAAAACATCTTTATTTTAAGGTATAAAAAGTTTGAATTTAGGACTGTTTATGGTTCAAATCAAACTAGATGCATCTTTAAAAAAAAACTATTTCCAAAGTATTTTCTGGTTTGATTTAATTATAATTCCATAATAAATTAAACTGAACTTACTTCGAGGCAATGTCTACATAAAATGCATGTCTGCATAAAGTGCAGTGTTTCTTAAACATTAATTCAAAGTTGAAACAAGTTTAATAGTAAATTTCTTATAATGGAAATGAAATTGAAACACTTTGGATGTATAATGCTAAATTTTTAATTATATGTATTTCAAAGTTTTCCGACATTAAAATTTAAAAAATCCACTTTAACTGGAAATCATACTGATTCCACTTTAAATTAAAGTGTTTTTTTTTTAATTTCCGTCGTTTTTTTTTCTCAGTGACATTTGTATAGCAACTGAATATCTCAGTTGCCGCATAAAATAAAATGTAGTTAGCGCTGCGGAAAACGAAATGTTTTTGAAAAGAAAATATTTTAGTCAGTTGGAAAACAGAATCGAGAACAGATTATTCCACAAATAGTGCTTCGAACGGATAAACTCATGTGAGTTACGATTACGGACTATTTAACAGATGTGTATATTGTGTAAATATAAATTAAATAAAAAATAAAATTTAACTGAAATAAATTGTATATAAAATAGCTCAGTAAGTAGTATTATACTTATGTGGGTAGTGCTAGGAAATCCATCCATACGCCCCTTGTGCGTTTCGCTGGTGAGCGATTTATTTAGTATAAAACTGGATCGAAGCTCCAGGTCGGTCGTTGACGCTCGAAGAAGAAGGACGTGTTTTTGTCGTCTTCTTCGAGAAAATTTTAATTTAATTAATTTTTAGTTTATTTTATTTTCTAATGTAGTGTAAAGTGTTTAAATATATAATTTATATATAATTTATTTTAATTTAAGTTATTTAAGTAAAAGTGTGTGCATAAAAATAGTGAAAATTTAAATATGGATAGAATGCAATCCATCGGGATGCATTCAACAGGCATTGTTTATATTTTTATTTTTATTTTTATTTTCATATTTATAGCGAAACAAGTCAAATTTTGGCTTTCTCGCTTAATAATGCATGTCTTAAATTTGTGTAGTTGGTGCATAAAATTCGAATGGTCAAATACATTATCTCGTATTTAAATTTAATTAAAATCGAATAAATAAATTTTACGCATTAAATTTCTGTTTCTGTACATGAATATACAAGTTTTCGGTTTCTCTCTTTCCTCTTACGAGATTATGTATGTGTTGTATTTTTTGTTTTATGTGGAAACGACACAAACACATATATTCTTTATTTATATACATAAAAAGAATATAATTTCTATTATATAATTTCTATCAAGCCAACATTGGTTCTATAGTGTTCGATTGTTGATACATATTTGCTTCTGAATTGTATTCACAGTCGTGTATGTGTAGTGTACTAGGTTATTTTCGGAAATATATACAGTAATATATAATATAGTGAAGCCTATTATATATGTATATAATATAGAGAAGGCATGTACCAAAACACACTATGTACACATCGATACTTTCCCTGCTGCGCACGTGAAGGATTATATGAAAACGTTTGTTTTCTCTATGTGCGTTGGTGGTTTTAGTTTTGTACTGTAATACGATTTTATTATTTTTACTTGGCGTTGTTGTATTCTTTGTGTTTATAGTGCTCTTTATTTTTATATACAGTGAACTACACAACGCAAAATTTTCATGTATTCAATTCAAATAAGATTCTTATACTACGTATAATCGAGTAATTTTGAGTTGAATTGGAAATTTAATTAGAATTAAAAGTTTCTTGTGTTCGATTCTAATGGGATTTGTTTACTTTGTATTATCGAGTAAATTTGAGTTGAACCAGAAACTATCGTATGTAATACAGTGAGGTCTCGTTATAGTGAATACTGATTTAAGGAAATTGTAATTTCGCAAGGAAATTTTATTCGCCAAAGTGATAAGTGTTTATGTGAAAATATATGGTTAATAAGGAAATAAAATAATAAAACTTTGCATATGTAAATACACAACTAAATTAAATTATTAAATAATTAAATACATTTCTCCGGTTCCTTTGGCTGCGCTGTTTCGAGATTTCACTGTTCATATAAAAAAAAAAAAAAATTTTATTTTTTTTTTTTTTTTTTTTTTTTTTTTTTTCTATTTTTATTTTTTTGTTTATTTAAGCATGATTATTTTTAATACGGGGTAGTTAATTTTACTGAACTGCACGGAATTCCTAAACTGAATTCATACTTTAGAAACTAATTAGTTCTTATAACTTTAATTTTGGGTACTGGTGATATTAATTGTAATTCATTCCAGAAAAGTCATCACAGATGAAACTTCTATACTTTAAGTGGCAGGTTCACGAAAATGGTTCATTTATAATAGTAGTTTTGAGTTAAACTGTAGTTTTTTGGATCGGATTGGTGAAATTGGGATTCCGGGAAGGACTGGCACCCTATCGATTTTGTTTATCAGTTATTTTTGTTAATATGTGAATAGTATCTAAAGGAGTTCCTTTTTAGTTCACTGATTAATAAGTTAATTTTCAGAATATAACTCAGTTCCAGAATTAATCATTATTAGAGGGATTAAAATTAATCCTTTCTAATAAAGAAGCTAATTTCAAGTATAGATTATAGTTTCAGAATTAGTAATTATTAGGGATTAAATTAATCCCGAGTTTCAGAATTAAATTCCAGCTTAAATCAACCTTCCAGGATCAACAAGGAGTGAAGAAGCTGAAATTAAAAATTGTGTTAATTTTGTAAGCTGATGAAATTAATTAATTGTTAAAATTTGTAGGGGTGCCAACTAGAGGAGTTTTTAAATTATTTATTGAATTATTTAAGTGGCCTAGGCTAGGATTGATGCGGATGTAACTTTAAGTATACTTAAATTAATAAAATCTTAGGTGTTTAGAGGGGTTTATTTTAAGTATACTGATGAATAATTTAATTTGTTTCAGAATTTAAGATTGCTCCAGAATTAATCATTCTTAAAGGGATTCAATTTAATCCTAATTTTCAGTAACAAAGGTATAGCCGGACTCAACGCTCCAGGAACAACAAGCAGTTAACAATCATGTAGTTTAGAAATTGTGTTGTCTTGTGTTGTCTTATTTACTAACTATCAACCGCCATGGTGTCTGGAACCGGGTTGAGTCTCTGTTACTAACATACCTTTCCTTTCCCTCGATTTTGTTATTCGTAAGAGGGTGTACGGTGGACCCGGCGTATCCGGGAAACTTGCCTTAGGCTTGGTCGTACACACTAAATCAATCAATCAATCAATCAATCAATAAAACTGGATCGAAGCTCCAAACCTGATGTTACTATGGTACATGCCCAGCGAATACGATAAAAGTTTATCAAAAATTTGTCAATAAGATAAAAATTAATAGAGGCAGTTATTTGTAAAACCGAATAACAGCGTATCAGTAAAACTTATACCCCCTCTCGGTAGAACTCTGTTGTTCGAGGTTCGTGACACGGCTCAACGAAAGTTCAAGCAAATATACATGTACATATTTAAATTTGACGCCCGCCGAAAACGCTGGATGTGACAACCATTTTAAAATGGTTGTGTCTTGTTAATTTCCAAAAATTATTTCAAATAAAAAGAAAGAAAAATGAAGCCAAAAAGTGCCATTTTTTACTATTAGAATAGTAAAATATAACGTGGCATCAACTAAAAAGGCGACAACTTTAATTGAAAATATTTTAAAAAATGTGTCTAGTTTTCGTTATTCTTGGGTATGATTTTGAATTAACAGGGGGCTGTAATTGTATTCTTATATTTTAATTGAATCAGATTCGTTCCTTTCTTATTTAAATCTCATACCAATCTTATATTTCAAAGAGACGAATACGATGGAATAAAATTCACAAATAGCTCCCAGTTTATAAATATCGAGTGAGGTGATCAAGAATTTTATCAGTTAAAATATAAAATTATGTAGTCTTACCTTAAATTTTTCGAATGTGATAAAATGTCTTCCTTGTCAATATATACTTATTTCACTTTTTACTTTAAATGCACTTTTACAATGTTATTCACAATTCACTTAAATTCACAACGTAAAACCAATAACGTGGTCGACAAATATTTATAAAGAACGAAAGTTTGATCCGCGTATCCTATTTATTCAATGTCACGTTAATGAAAGAAAGAAATTTTGTTTTATGTGTGGAATGTGGAATGTGGATTGCTTTGTTAAAAAACAAATTTTGTTGATTTAGTGGTCGCCTACTACAAAAATGTCGACGATAAATTTTTCGTTAATTTTTCAACAGTAGATTTTTTTTTTTCAAAAATTTTTCTCCTTCAAGTTTTTTTTTTAAACTTACCAAATAATATGTTTACCTAAATTTTTGCGGGTATTAAAATATTTTAGCAGCTTGAGTGAGAAAATGATGGAAGTAACAAAGAAACAAGTTGACCATAAGTCTAACCATAAAAACTAACTGGAGGGGAAAATATTCTTGTTGCATTTTTTCAACGTAAATTTTAGGTGATGAACAAGTTGCAACACACAAACACAAATATAAAATAATAAAACATTTGAATGTTGTTCGATTTTTTATTTTTTTTGTAAACTGGTTTTACTTCTATATACATACATAATTTTTATTTTAAACAGTAAACACCTCCTACAAAAAATAAATAAACAAAACATATCCATAGATAAGTAACAACAGTTTAATTATTTCGTGTAAACGCGAGGAGTTGTCGTGTTACGTTGCAGTGTTAACTTCGTGTGAACATCCCCATTGTAAACTTCTAATCAGTGCTGTCGTTTCGAAATTTTTTAAAGTAGTACATTTAAATTTCCAGGGGAGTATTTCTAGTCAGAAAGGAGTACATATACCAAATAAAACGATTTCAGATATTTTTTACCGTTTTATAAAACAATTTAAAAAAATTGTACCTTTATAATTTCAAATTGTTTATGTATGTGGGGCATCTGCATTTAAATCTCACATGTTTTTGTCTCCAAGGATTTTTTTGTCGCCTTAGCATTTTACAGATAATTTTTAACGGGTTAAGTTAAGTATTTGATCACAATACAGAAATTTATGAAAATGTATTTTTATTCGAATTAAAAAAATGCAATACATATTATAAAAGCATCGACGGCAATCAAAACAAAATCATTTCTTCAAACTAAGTTTTTATCAATAGTAGTTTTTCAAAATAAATCCTGAATAACTTCAGCCTAACTTTAGATTTTTGTTATGTTGGTAAAAAATTATCCAAGATGTATACATCACAAACAAAAAGTTAAGAATAAATTTTGATAACAAAATTCGAAAATGTATTTTGGAGATAATTCTAAGACGTTCATTTTAATCCTCATTAAGTAATCTTTTTAATTTTTATTTGTATTTCAGCTGATTAAATAAAATAATATCTAAATTAGCTTAAAGATATCTCATTCTTTCTTAAATAAATAGATAAGTTTTACTGTCGAAAGCAAGACTGAAGTTATTCAGGATCTGTTTCCGAAAACACCTAACATAAAATTGTTCAAAAAGGTTTTATACACACACAATATTTTTTCTGATTTACTGGTATAAAATAAAGCATTACTTATACTGTTTACTATCGTAATAAACGGGTATAACTTTACATAATTGACCAAATTGAGTTATTATTAAGTTAAAATAAGCTATTTATTATTTATTAATTTATTAATAATGCATTAGAGGAGTACAAAATGAATTAGCGGAGTACGGGAGTACAGATTATCCAAAAGGAGTACAAAACTCCGATCGTTCTCACTTCGGCAGCACTGCTTCTAATGTAAAATTCTATATGAAATATTTGTTCATAAAATATTGTTTGAATTTAATTAGTTTTTCTCTGTTTGTGTTACTCATATTTAATGTTTTTGAATTTTATGGAATTTTTATTAATGAAAGATTAGCTTTTTGTTAGGTATTAGAGGCTTCTAAAAATATTTGCTTACTAGCGCTTGTTGAGTCGTTCACGAAATATTCTATGTTTTACTCGGAGAGCGTGAAAATCGTAGCTGATTTTCACACGGCTACTATTTTATCATTTTCTAAAACTTTTCCATAGTTTATATTTTATTGTGTAAGCTACGCGAAGTAGCCGTAGAGCACTGTAAACAAAAATAGAGAACACGAAAATGTATGTCGTTTTCGATTGATTTGTTTCCCCTCTATGTTTTCCCCTGATGTTATTTTATGTTTGTGGCGTGGGTGATCTGTCAAAATTAAACAAATTTAAGAGGTATGCGTATGATCAAGCGCATGTATTGCTATCTCTTTCACTAAAAAATTGCGTCAATCGGTGCTTTATTCGGTGCTATACTTTTTTTTATAATCGCTAGTTCATAGCAAACAAAAACAAATCGAATTGTTTTGCTGGGATAGTTTTTGTGAAAATTTTAATAAAAACAACATAGCCTTATGATTTTATCGCACCGAATGACGACATGCGCAAGAAAAGAAATACGAATTTGAAACAGCTGTCAATCATACATTTCAATTGGTTTATCATGGTCAAAATACACTGCGCCAATTAAAAAACGGAACAGAAAATTTCTTCGAAAAAATACCCAGATTTGAACGCTTGTATCTTGGTGAAATAACACCTTTCAGAAAAAAAATTTTGTTTCTAGTTGAAGGAAATTTTGTTTTCTTTTCGATACTGGAAACCATTTTATTTTATTTTGTTTTTTATGACTTTTTTGAGTAAAACAAAAGATGCCTAAAAAAAAAAAAAATTTGCTGCTGTTTCAAACCGTAAACGAACTTGCTCGATATTGCATTCAAAAATCCAAACCAGCCATTTCATAGAGAACTAGCTGACCCGGCGAACTTCGTACCGCCTCAAAATTAATAAATGTTGTATTAAGATATTATTTATTTATTATCATGTATAGCCTACAGAGATTACAATCGGTTATACAAATATGTTAAAAAAAAATTATAAAAATAATTTGTAAAAATGAAATACAACACAAAAGGAATAAAAGATAGATAGAAAACGCCGACTATTTAGTTATTATTACATAAAAATAAACGAGCTTTCTTAAACGACTCTCTGGACAAGTTGAAATCAAAAACATCATAAACCGAATTAAACTCTCGCGATGCTCTCAAAAGTGGTTCCGAAAGACCGTAATTAGTTGATACCTGGTTAATGAGTAACAGTCTATCGCGTGGTTGCATTTGACGTACCGGAGCGTAAAGATTTAAGCATGAAAGCAGCTCAGTACAATCGATTCGAGAACTGAAAATATCGCAAATGAACAATGCCGATGCTACTACCCGTCGACAATCTAATCGGTGCAGATTCAATAGGTTACAGCGATCTTGGTAGGGAGGAAGAACATATTCCACAGACCGTGTAGACGGTAGACAACGAAGTGCATACAAAACAAACTGCTTCTGAACACTTTCTATTCTATCCGAATGACAGTGGTAAGAAGGTGACCACACCGGCGATGCATATTCTAAAATAGAACGAACAAAAGAACCGTACAGTGATGTTAGAGTAATCGGGTCGATGAAGTCCTTACAGTTCCGCTTAATAAAATCCAACATAATGTATGCCTTATGTATAATGGTGTTAATATATCTAGTAAAGGTGGCATCAGCTGAAAAAATTATACCCAGATCAGATATAAACTCCACTCTGACTACATCCTCACCATACAGACGATAACGATGGGATAGAGGTGACCGGGTACGGTAAAATGAAAGACTCTTACACTTACTCACGTTGAGTCCCAATCTATTGCGAATAGACCAACTGCAAAATTTGTCCAAATCATCTTGCAGCTTTACGCAATCGGACACGCTGTTGACCCGGGCGAAAATTTTCATATCATCGGCAAACAGGAGGCAGCTGGCAAACCAAAGCAGTCAACAATATCGTTGATAAATAATATAAATAATAAAGGGCCAATATGACTTCCTTGAGGTACGCCAGATGTCACGCGAAATAGCTGTGAACTATCATAGAATCCAAAATCCTAACGGATTGCCAACGGTCGGAAAGGTAAGCCTGCAACCATTCAATTGGGATGCACTGACAATTTAAGTTCTTTAATTTAGAGATCAGGAGCGAGTGGTCAATCTTATCGAAAGCTTTCGCAAAATCAGTATAAATAACATCCAGTTGCTGCCTGGAGTTTAAGCTGCTAAATAATTTGCCACAAAAAGAAACCAGATTAGTCACTGTGGATCTGCCTGGATAAAACCCGTGCTGAGCAGAAGAAATTAATGATTTGGTATGGAAAACCAAAACCTTGTGAACCATAGATTCAAATAGTTTGGGTATAACGGAAAGAATGGAAATCCCCCGATAATTACTTACTTCGTTTCTTCTACCCGCCTTGAAAATGGGATGGAGGCATGCAATTTTCCAAGGCTCAGGAAAAAATCCAATACGTAAACTTTCATTAAACATGAAGGTAATTGGGCGGGACAAACTCTCGGCACAATGCTTAATAAGGATCGGCGGAATACCATCGTGACCAGCGCCCTTTTTAATATCAAGATTAAGCAAGCAATTGCAAACTTCCTGCTCAGTAAATTTAAAATAATTAAATTCCACGAAACTGTTAGCGCATGAAGGAATGGTAGGGGACATCGTGGCTGGTTCGTATACTGAGGCAAAATAGCTAGCAAATAAATTACAGATCTCCGCGGGTTGACTAGCGACGGAGTTCTGGTAAGACATAGGAGTAGGGAAACCAACCACTTTTCTCTTACTATTCATAAAATTCCAGAACTCCTTTGGATTTGATGTCAATTCCTCCTTGATTCGCACAACGTATTGGTTATATAAAAACCAATTTAAACTTTTAAACTCTTTGCGAGCATTATCAAATTTGGGATAAAATTGAACCCCGTATCGCCTGTATAATGAATGGAACTTATTTCGGCGATTCTCCAGATTTAACAATCTATTGTTATACCAGGGCTCCCGAAAGCCGGTTTTTTTTTAACCAACGGAACGTGTCTTTCAATACCACTTTTGAGAATGTCGTTAAACATCAAAACGATGTCATTTAAATTACCGCCGCGTTGCAAAAAGTCCCAATCAGAATTGCTGAGGAACTCGTTTAAGGAAGCGTAGTCGGCATTTCTGAAATTAAAATAAAACTTGTTAGTAAAGGAATCAATTGAACAATTTATATGAAAAATATTTATCGTAATTGGTGTGTGGTAGATGCTCTGGGAGCCGGTGAAATCCAAAAATGATGAAACCTCCAAATGCATGACGTCATTGGCAAATAACAGGTCCAGGAGCTTCCCTTGACTGTTGCTAGTACGATTCAGCTGCTTGGTTGAGATGCTAGCAAAGTAGTCAATAATGTATAATGCCCTTTGGTCAGTGGAAAGCGATGTAAAGACGCACCATCAACATCAAGCCAAGCTATGTCAGGCAGATTAAAGTCGCCCACAATTACAAGTTGATCATTAGGACGCACTGAAGGCACAACAACTGAGTCGATGAAATTGATTATCCTTTCAAAATATTCCAAATTCGAACCATTGAGAGCATACACTGCGATGATGACGATAGATGAACTCGCCACCTTAACACGAACAGCAATGACGTCAAGACTAGGATGACAGACAACCAACTCATTAGGAATGGAAACTTTAACCGCAATCAATACCCCACCTGTGAACGACATAGTCCGGAGGGAAATATTCACCAGAATACATATTGACAGTAAGCCAGGTCTCACAGATTATTATGATATCATAATCATTCTCCAGAACGCCTAAGCGAAAATTCTTGGCTTTACCTCGGATGCTAGAGGCGTTATTGTAATAAATTGAGGTAAAGCTGGAACGATCGGAGCTTACTGGCCGGATTGGGGCACAGTTTGTTGCGTAATGACCGCTGGAGGATTCAGGGTCGATATTTGCTGTTTCTGAAATGCACCTTTCCCCATTGCTTGCATACGATGTGATTGGCGCTGCCGAAAATTTGTATTATGGAAGGGTCTAATACACACATCATTAGGCCAATTCACCGTGGACATAACTTTGGCTGTTAAATCGGCATCAACTCCCACTTTGAAACACACATACTCCATGTCGGTAAGTTTACGCCCATTTGGTATTAGCTTAGTAACCACAGCATTAGAAATACCAAAGTTATTATTTACAAAATCGGCAATAGCAGCGTCTTCTACAGCGGTATCGAACTGAGACATATGAAACCAAAACTTCGGTTTAATCATCCGGATACTGTTAGGCAGAGAACATGGTTTAGTTCCACTTATTGAGGCGTACGATGGACGACGCATGGCAGCTGCTGCAGATGAAATGCCCGGGAGAGTTGAAGTCGACGTCTCGGAAGAAGTTATGCCAGTATGAGCTGTTTGGGCTGACACCTGGGCGAAGCAATCGCGAATTTGTTCAGCGATCTGGTCACCAATTTTGCTGCAGACAGATGACAGGCTGGACAGCGGCCTGACTAATTATCGTGTTAACGGTGGGCATAGTGGTGTCAGCAATAATTGATATCTTGGATTCCATATTGTCCAACGAGGATTTAATCGTATCCAACGACATACAATTACCCTCTTTAAATGTGCGCTGACCCTGACACTCAAGGCACATAAAAACTGCATACGGACAGTCGTTAACAGCTTTGGTCGTTCGAAGAAAACTTCCAGTCCAGGCAGTCTACGTGGTAGAATTTGCTGCACGGCCCAAAACAGTGTAAAAGCACACTGCCCCGTTTGGTGTTATTACACTTCACGCAAATCTTTGTCATAATTACAATATAATTAAAAACTGATCGTCACACAATTTACAGCGTTAGTCACAACAAAAATTAATATTTAAATTTAATAAATTAATAAATATGAATTTAAATTTAGGAGCAAAATTTTCTGAATATTAAAAATGAATTCAATAAATGTACAAAAATCAAAATGAAATGTATTTTAATTACTTTGAAATGAATGTAATTCACGTGGCAAAAAGGCATTTGCTTTATTGAAGTGAATCGAAATGATTCGTGTAGCATTGTTGTACTACATTCTATTAAATTATTTGCTGGGTGGGTTGCACTCGGGTCGATTCCCTTCATTGAAGCACCTTGTGATATACGACATTTCTCGTTTTGTTGTCAGGTGCGAGAACAAACAAAGCGGATGGTTTGCCGACACGTGAACGTGCTACGTACAATTGACCGTGAGAGAAACATTCATTTTCTAGATTTAGCCCACAAACACTCAAGGATTGGCCTTGTGATTTGTTGATCGTCATGGTGAATGCAAGACGAATCGGAAATTGAATTCGTTTAAACTCAAATGGCATATCGGTTGGGGTCATCGGAATTCTCGGAATGAGAACTTTCTCACCTTTGAACTTTCCTTTGAGTATCGTTGCGTGAATCACATTGCCCATGAGTTTTCTCACCACCAAACGCATTCCGTTACATAGTTTTGGTTGGTTCAGATTTCGAAGCATGATAACTACTGATCCAACCTTCAGTTGTAAATTGTGAGGTGGTAAGCCAGGCAGATCCAATGAGTTTAAAAATTCAGTGGGATAGTTGGTTGCTTCGTCTTCGTTTGTTACACAGTCGATAGATTTGAAGGAATGCAGTGGACCAACGATCTGATTTTGAATTGTGAAGTTCAAGTTATCCACATTTTTGTTTTTTGCAGCAAGAATTACTCGTTCACTCAACCAATTGTGATTTTTGTGGTTAGCAATGATGTTCGGGAACACTTTGTTGATGAGCTCGTCCTTCGTTGAGACGAAATCGCAAAAATTTGGCGGAAACGAAATCAATCCATTCGATTCGTCGACAGAAAGATGGCCATTACCGATAGTCAGCAATTGCTTGGAGAAATCTTCGGCAGATGGATTATTTAGCAATGCAACACGCATGTTTGTCGTCAGCTAAAGTTTCTTCACATAGCGCCACAGAGTCGATGATTTGAGGCAAGGGTTTATTTCATCGGCAGCGGTCGATCTTGGAATGACTGGTAGTGTTTGACGGAAATCGCCAGTCAGTAGAATCATTGCGCCTCCAAAACATCTTGAGTCATTGCGCAGATCTTTCATAGTTCGATTGAGTGCTTCCAATGCGCGTTTGTGCGCCATTCAACAACCGGATTTTTTGTTTGAAGACACGTGCTGTGATGTCCTGCCGATCACTTGATGTTTGTCTGGGGAGCAGCAGTTGAACAATTTCTATCCATTTCGGATTGCACGTAAAAGTGATGAATAGATCAGGACAAAATGGTAAATTGGCGAGCTGTAGTCAATTGCGCAATCGTATTGAAACGCTACTCGATTCAAATCAACACTTGAAGCATTTTTTCTTGACCGTCGAAGATTATCACGTTGTTGATATGTGCGGTAAGCTCGACGATTTCTCATTGCCAACTGAGCCGTTTGTCGTACTGCCTCTCTTTGTACTTGTGTTTGTAAAGCACGAAGTCGGGCCATACTAACGCGGCGCTCTTCTCGTACGATTTCTTGTTCATCTGCAGTGGATTGATTCGCAAAATTCCGAAGTCTAATTGCATTACGGTTTCGTTGTGAAAGATTAGATCTTCTGGCTCGCGGCATTGTAAATAACACTGGAAAATTAATTACACAATTCAAAATTACATAATGAAGAATTTATCGATGCGCGCACAATTACAAATGTGATAAACTCACAAAGTGAACATCTTCGAAGGCAACTTATCGTTTGAAAATCACGATCGAAAATAGAATTCCACAGAATTTCGAACGAATTCGCCTGGAAAATCAAACACGCAGTCCAAAATTAACGATTGGATTGATTGTCGATGCTTTCACAATATCCAATTCATCAAACTGAACTCACCTCTTTGAAATCACTTTTCGCTGATGAATTTCAGAACAACTCGTTTGAAAAGAATTAATTAAATCGAAAACAAATGTAATAACCGTATACTGAATGAAAAATGGTGAAAACTCGAAAACAAATTCGTGAATTTTTCAGATGTTTTAATAGTTATTCTGCTATTCGGGACGGGACAAATCCAAAAAATCAAAAATCATAAAAATCGGTCCAGCCGTTCTTGAGTTATAAATGGTGTAACTAACCCGACTTTGTTTTATTATATAGATTTAGGAACCTTGCAAAATGATACTAGGAAAATTTCTGTGACGCCACTCTTTGTTGAGTTATTGAAATTTTAGTGTGTTAAAGTTTTAGTGTTAGAGTGACTTAAAATTTTATCGTAGGGTGCTAAGTTTACAAGATAAAAAAAATTTACCTATACGCTTTTTGATACGTTTTCTCTAAAAATTCAATAACTCGACAAGGAGTGGCCGCACAGAAATTTTCCTAGTATCATTTTGCAAGGTTTCTAAATTCTCTATAAAATGGCCGGTTTGGATTTTTGAATACAATATCGAGCAAATTCGTTTACGGTTTGAAACAGCAGCAAATTTTTTTTTTTTTTTAGGCATCTTTTGTTTTAATCAAAAAAGTCATAAAAAAACAAAATAAAATAAAACAGTTTCCAGTATTGAAAAGAAAACAAAATTTCCTTCAACTAGAAACAAAATTTTTTTTTTGAAATGTGTTATAGGGTACAAGCGTTCAAATCTGGGTATTTTTTCGAAGAAAATTTCTGTTCCATTTTTTAATTGGCGCAGTGTATAAAAAACTAGAAAATTGCAGATATACATAAAATCTAAAAATTCGAGAGATGAGGGTTTTCCTTGAGTTTTTGATTTAGTGAATATAATTCGCTAGATCAGTAAGTGCTTACCTTATACTTTATATATGAAATGAAAATTGTATTTTGTAGTTTGGTCGTACCTACCTGAAGAGTAGACCTAATTTTTGTTCGTACGAACTTTTCAGTACTAAACCAAACTACCACAATACCACATGGAAAACTCAAGGAGGGTTTTCATTTTTTGGTAAGGGTTAATAAACTTTGTATGACTCTTGGGTTAAAGTACGGAGGGGATTTTGATATTTCTACTTTTTTGGTAGATATGTTATGATTTCTGATTATCCAATCGAAAAATTTTGTGAATGCCACTATTGTTATTAATGCATTTAGTCTATAAAAGAAAAAGCCGAGAAAATCAAATATTTCTAAAAAATTCGTTATCGATACAATGTTGCGATTAATTTAATGGTACTTCTAAACAAACAATAGCCATAATAAGTTTTCAAACTGAAAATTGCTGCAAATCAGCAAATGACTGAACCAAAATAATAAACCTACAAACATATTTATGTAAAGAGGGGTAAATCCATGGAAAAACTAAGATTTCTAAAAAATGCTTCCAAGCAAAAATATTTGGTTTTCAGAACAACGTTTTAACAAATATAAAAACAAAAATTGCAAATTTGTTGCCTTCATTAAGTGCTTTTCTTGATTCAATCGACAACGACATTAATATCGCAAGTTCCGATTTGGCCCCCTATAGTTACAAGGTACATACATAAATATACCGAAATGTAAGATAAAATAAAAATTAAACCTTAACAGTCGAAAGGCTCCACTACAAGGACATACTTTGGTCAAAAACACCTCCCGGAGAGGCTGGAATCGTTGCCAAAAGGCAAAACCCTAAATTTGTTATGGTTTTGGACTGGATTTAGCACTGTGGGAAAGCTACCGCTCAAATTCATCAATTAACGACATTATATGCAATTCTCCGGATTTGAATCCTCTCGACTCTTTCGCTTAAGCATACTTGGAGAACCTGCGCCATACCACATAAACATTTGGAGTCATTATGTGCTGCCATTGTCAAGGCCTGGCATGAAATGCCTCTAGAAATGCTTTGAACTACTGCTGATAATTTTAGTAAACGTGTTAAGTTACATATCAACGCTAATTCAATGTCACGTTAATGAAATAAAGAAATAGCCGCTTACTACAAAAATGTCGACGGTAAATTTTTCGTTAACTTTTCAACAGTAGATTTTTTTCAAAAAATTTTCTCCGTCAAGTTTTTTTTTATTTTTTGAACCAATTTTATTTTTGCATGTTCTTAGGCATCATTACGGCCTTTTAAACATATTTAATCGTGATTCTCGTGATATTTAATGTTTTCAAATTTTATGAAATTTTTATTAATGAAAGATTAGATTTTTGGTAGGTATTAGGGTTACCAAAAATATTTGCTTCGTTCACAAAATATTCTTTGTTTTACGCGTAGAGCATGAAAATCGTAGCTGAAAAAAACCCATCTTCTTACGAGCCAAATGAAGCTCAAAAATCAAGTCAAATGACTTGAAAGAAGCAAAGTGATACTGAAGCGGTCGGGGCAAAAAATCCAGAAAATGATTTTTAACGATAAGAAGTTGTTCACAATTGAACAGCAATCGTCAAAATAACCATATTTGGTCAAAAACACCTCCCGGAGAAGACCAAATTATTTCCAGAAGTTGCAGTGCACAAGGCTAAGTAAGGGGTCAATTTGCGGGTTGAGTTAGGGTTGAGTTGGATTCTATTTGTGGGCTGAGGTGAAATTGAGTTGGGGTTGGGCTAGAGTTTAGTCAGCAGTCCAACTGAGAATTTATTTGTGTGTTGAATTGACTGTTGAATTAGAGTTAGCTTGAGTTGAGTTCAAGCACGCATTTAACTTTTAAGCGTATTGTTGATTTTCATATATAAATTGCCAATCTAACCGCGGACTCCTTCACAAGTAAATCCCAGTTCAGCCCTAGCCCAACTCCAACTCTACCTCAACTCGACCTGCAACTCAGCCCTTAAATCAACCCCAAACTCATGCCGGACTGTGAGTTTGGGTTTGATTTAATTTGTGGGTTGCAGGTCGAGTTAAGATTGAGTTGGGGTTGGACTAGAGTGCAGAGTTGAGGTTGAGTTGGGATTGAGTTGAGCAGGAGTCAGTGGTTAGGTTGGGAGTTTATTCGGAGTTGTGTTGAGGGTTGAGTTGGCAGTAGCTTGAGTTGTGTTCATGTACAAATAAACCGGTTTGAGTATTGAGTTAGAATTTGACTTTGGGGTTAAGTTGAGTTGGTTGTCGAGTTAGAGGAAGAGTTCAGATTGAGTTGAATTCATAGACACGTACAGTTTTCATACCATATTGGTTTATTGATTGAGTTTGGGATTGAGTTGATGGTTGAGTCGGAAGTTGAGTTTAGTTTTAGCTAGCCATTCTGAATTTGGGGAGAGTTGTGGCCTGAGTTGGGAATTATCTTAAGTTGAGTTCATGTACGCAGGTATTTTTTCGGACCTTGTTGTTTTGATAATTAAGTTCAGCAGTTAGTTGGAGTTGAGAGTTCAGTTGGGGATTTATTTGGGGGTTCCGTTGAGGGTTGAGTAATAAATTCGATTAAGTTCAGTTCATGTATATGCATATAGTCTTCGAACCTTTGATTGAGGGGTTCAGTTGGTGATTAATTTGGATTTGAGTTGAGAGTTTAGTAGGAGATTAGATTGAGTTGATTTAGCTGAGTTCGAATCGAGTTGATTTCGGAATTGAGTTCGCCGTTGACTATTGAGTTAAGTAGAGGGTTGAGATTGTGGTTCGAGCTAAGTTAGGGTGGATTTCAGTTTATTTGGGTGTTGATTGGGTGTTGCTCCAAAACTACTTTTCTCGATGGTTTGAAAGTTCCTGAGTGCGAAAAAGGTAAAAAAAAAAAACCGTCCGTTCTTCTGTTTAGATGTCTATCTGTCTGTAACCTTGGTATCTCGAACACAGCTTGCCCGATTTTTCGCCAATCTTCGAGTTGGATTCCATTTGCGGGTTGGAATAGAGTTAAATGAGAAGTTTAGTAATTTTTTATTTATGCTTTTAGAGCGTTAAGTTAGGTGCCATTTGCGGATTGAGTTAGGGTTGAGTTGGAGTTGAGTTATTGTTGGGCTAAAGTTTAGGGAGCAGTTCAGCTGGGGATTTAATTGCGTGCTGAATTGACGGTTGAATTAGAGTTAGCTTGAGTTGGGTTCAAGCACGCATGTAGTTATTATAGCCATAATATTAATTTTGCAACTCAACCCTCAACACAACCCCGCTGACTCCTACTGTATTCAATCCCAACCCAACCCAACACAGCCCTAGTCCAACCTCAACGCAACGTTTAATCGACCTGCAACCCAGCCTTTAAATTAACCTCAAACTCACGCCCTACTGTGAGTTTGACCGGTCAAACCGGTTAGTTTGGAAAGTATTTGGTGTTGCGTTGACGGTTGAGTTGGAAGTGGCTAGAGTTGTTTTGAGTTGTGTTCATGTACAAATGATGTTTTTCGAGTAGCGTACTGGTTTGAGTATTTAGTTGGACATTGAGTTTGGGGTTAAGTTGTGTGGGGGATCGAGCTAAAGGTTCACTTTGGGTTGAGAAGAATTCATAGACACTGACAGTTTTCGTACCATATTGGTTTAGATATTGAATTTGGGGCTAAGTTGATGGTAATATATCTATGTTGCCAGGTGTGTTGAAATTTGGGTCCACTAGTTGAAGACCATCTAAATGAAGAGAGATTGAGTTGATTTGAGCTGAATTCATACATGCTTGCAGCTTTCGAATCGAGTTGATTTCGAAATTGAGTTGGCCATTAAATATTGAGTTAAGTAGGAAGTTTAGATTATTATTCAAGGTAAGTTAGATTGGGGTTGTGTTAACTTGCTTTAGAGTTGAGTAAGGAATCCGGTTGAGATTTTATTTTGGAGTAAGGTTAATGGTTGTTTTGAAAATTGATTTGGAATTGAATTGGTGCTTGATTTAAGGGTAGGGCTGTGGGTTGATTTGGTCATTGCGTTTACGATTGCGTTGCGATTGAGTTTGAGCTTTTACAGTGTAAATATCCTCATATTTTAGGTTTTGATTAGTGTTCAACTGTATTCAAGATTATGTGAGTGATTTTCTTAGCAAGATGCAGGCAAGATATTGTGGATTTTTCGAGATTTTCCGAGACAATTCTACAATTTTAAGATTGTTCGGTGTTTTTCGAGATATTCGAGATTTTTAGATTATCCAGATTATTCGAGGCATTTGAGGTCCATTTGAGTTTCTTGATCTTATCGGATTTGATCGGCATTGAGTTGCATGATGTTATAGACAGTACCGGTTTTTGAGCTTATTCGATATTTAGAGATGTGGTATTTACATTATTATTTTAGGATTTATTGATTTCGAGGTGTTTCGTGATATTATACGGGATTGTTTCAGAATATATTGAAATTGTTCCAAGATTTACTACCCGTTCATGACTCTAAACTTTAACAGAATAGGTCAAAGAAGTTTTATCAATGGTGAGTGGTGACTGAATAATAATAAACAATAATCTAATAGTTTATTATGCACATCATATGAAGCTCTCGCAAACAAAGAAGTCAGTAATAATCAACGTGATGACGCACAATCACTAGAAAATAAATCAAAAATTTAAATGATTCAAGAAGCTTATGGTAGACGTTCCCCTTTTCTCTTATTTATAAGTAACTCTACTTAACCTCTAACCCCATAGTTTAATCTTCCAAACAATTTGTAAATTTCTGTAAAATATTTAATTTCGATTTAAATATTTATGATTCAAGATTTTGAGCAATAAGAATTAGTGCCACCTAATCACTTACCAAATCGCATGAATTTAATTCCCCTGAATGTTCACCAAAAACTTGTATGATACACCAAAATCCAAAATAATAATTTAGTAATCCTATTAATTTACAGATGTCTCTTTTTTCTTAGTAGAAAATCCATCTGTATTTAAACATTGAAACTAGCGTTACCCCTAAATGGCGCCACAAATACAAATTAAATCGAGTATTTTGATGTAAAATTCGCATTTTTATTTATTAGTTTTAATTTATCTAGAAAATAAATTAATTAATTAATTATCAATACACATTTACATATAAACAAAAAAAAAATAAAACGTTAAACTATACTTTATTTACACAATGATGATAAAAAAAATAAGTCTTATAAAATACGCTGGTAAATTCTTAAATAAAATAATTTTACGATTACGATTACTAAACTTAACTACTAACTAAACGTTAATGATAAGTTGCTTTGTGTGTGTTGTAACCTGATGAAAGTGGAGAGCGAAACATATAAATAAATTTCTATAGTGATGTAGGTAATTAAATTTATGCTATAGTTTCGGTATACCCTGGATGCCGATGCACGTCCACACTACCGTACAGCAGGCCAAATCCATTATGTGCTGGTTCATTTTCTAATCTTGCTGACCATTGGTTTTGTTTGTTACCATAGCTACCCGCTGATATTAGCAGATTATTCATGCCGTGCGCGTGCGGTGGATGATCGATCGACATTGCACTGCCATGTTTACCTGTTCTAGGGCTGCAATTTATAAATATTAAAATTTGTACCAAAAAAATTGAATCATTCTACTAAACACTTACAATTTATAAGTGTCGTCAATTTGTTTGAATAGTCTGTCGTTGCTCTTGAGCAGTGATTCTGTAGACGGAAGCTCTTTGTACAGCGATGGAGTTCGACCGCATGACATAAACAGACATACAATTATTGAGTAGATCACTAATAGCATAATTATAAATACACATGATTTCCTAAATCCAATTGAGTCATATAGAAGGCCACTCGCTGATGGTCCAATAAAAGCCCCTAGTGCAAATGTGGATGTCCATAATCCAGATATTAATCCGTATGTTTCAATACTATCGGGTAGGCCATGTTTTCTATAAATAAAAACTCATTATTTAATATTTGCCGGATAACACCCTATACACAACAAACTTACATTGCTGTTCCGAGCGCATCCGTAAAACTTGAAACAAGTAGAGCTGCAATACCAACTCCGTGCAATACTAAACCTACAATGATGGTGCCCAATTTAGTTTCTAGCGGTATAAATGATGCCGGCCCAATTATACAAAACCCAAGTATAATAAATATACTTCCAATCAGAGATGCCATTTTTGGACTCATCCATTTATCCACGGTCCATCCCCACACGGGTGCTGTCAACGCATATATACCACCGTTTATGACAAAAATCATACCGAGTAAAATTGGGCTTAGTTTAAACGATCGTAAATGAGGTTCCAAAGTTGCGCCAAGAAAACCGATAGACGCACTCGTTGCACATATTCCCAGTGCGCAAACAGTCACCCCAGGAATTCTCAATACTGTAAACATTGATGCTATATATAATTGGAATATACAATTAGTTAATATTTTTACGTTTTATAGTGAAAGTTTATGTATATTGACTTACGCCCACCGATCACACGATCATTTTCATTTGGATGCTTCGGTAAAATGCACATGGTTAGTAGAGCGGTTACGAATAAAGTTGAACCAAGCACAACGAAAGGTAAATAGTAGCCACCAACACTATACAATGCTCCACCAACCATTGGTCCAACGATAAGGCCTAATCCAAAAAATGTTTCTAATGACGCAAATGTTGTTGTTACATTGTCTGGAAACTCTTTTGCAATGATTGCAAATGATGCGGTTAAAAATGCTGCATTACCCATAGCTTCAACAATTCGTATCGTGAATGCAAGTGATATAAACCACGTGTGATCCTATATATAAACAAATATTATAAATATAAAAGTTTTATGTTAATCCATATATATAAATCTATACCGGTGCTTGATCCAGCAGTCCAAATAGAATCGCAGAAATACCGGTTGTAAATATGCCACCATTGAATAAGACTTTCGGTCCAATACGATTTAAAAATTGTCCATAAATTGGTGACACAAGGAATACGACCAGCTCGAATATACCAAATACCAGACCATATTCACTTGCGGTAGCACCTTTTTTTTCAGCCTAATAAAAAAAATAAAAAAATAAAAAATCCAATTAAATATACATAAATAAATGCAGATAACAAATATTTGTAATATTTGGCAAAATTTCATCATTAAACGATAAGGTCAAACCAAAATTTTATGTTTTCAAACCACAATGTTGTCCATAGTAAAATCATACAAATTTAGGTATTCTATATGTATAATACGCAGCCAAAATCAATAAAATTACAAAGATTGAAATATGCTTAAGGTTGATGAAAGGTTATCAGCATTTCAAATTGCATGTGCTTTAGATTTTATTCATATCAGATTTACAAAAACAAAGATCAGTACTAATATTTATGGGCACTCTATTCTACAATCTATTCTAGACAAATTTGAGATAACATAAATAAATATTTAGCTCTAATTCAATTAAATATTTAATTAATATGCTGATACAGATTTTAATTATAGCTACTAGCTTCATTCCTATATATGCATGTATATAGAAATACTTAAGTTTATTGATTAATTCCAGCCGTCGTTATACATTTTAATCTGCAAATTCATTTATGCATTATTAATTGAGTCCTTTATCAATTCTAGATTTCTAGATTCTTTTTACGTAGCAGGTATATGATTATATATAGGAACAAAAGTCATAAAAATTGGTTCTAAAATATTGTCATTACTGGTCATTATACTGTTGTCTTATTAATAATTTGGTTTATTGGGTTGCTTTGTCAATCAAAAAATGTATTAAAAATTTTGAATAGATAACTATGTAGGTATAACCCAACCCAATTATCATAGTCGTGCCACGTTGTTTATCATGATTATAGTCACGTCACATCAAGTTTGCCATTTTCTTAGTCGATTGTTAAGTCTAAAGTCACGTTATAAGACAGATGCCACTTGCTTTTTGCCAGTTGACAGACAAAAACACAAAATGGAAGCGTTTGATGTTGAAAACCCGAATGTGTCGAAAGGCTGAATGTCTAATAGCCAAATGGTTCGAAAAGCTGAATGTGACGAAAGACCGAATTTTTAAAGGCCGAATGTCGAAATACATTGTTTGTATGTTTTGTTGCAATAACTATTGTGGACAGGTGTTATTTTCAAAGCAAAGGAACAAACCTTCTACGTCAATAATTTACTACACCATAATTAGCTAATTCGCGTATTAATTGGACAAAATTTATTTATTTTAGTTAAGATTTTTTTTTTGCTCGAATTACCCGTATAAAATCGTTTGTAAGTAACTGTTGATAAAATAAATAAAATTATAGTTCAACAATAAAATTGAAGAATTCAAATTCTCTTCGACACATTCGGCCTTTTGACACATTCGGCCTTTCGACACAATCGGTCCATCACATTCAGCCTTTCGACCCATTCGGCCTTTCGACATAATCGGTCTTTCGATATTCGGCGTTTCGACCTTTTCGGCCATTCGATATTCGACCTTTCGACATTCAGCCTTTCGACCCTATTCCAATGGAAGGATGCAATTATTTTATTTTATATTGTGTATTTTTTAAAATACTGTTTTTTGAATAAATTTTACACTGCTCTATGTGGATTTCGCATCAAAATAAATCAATCTAATGTCAAAAAAAATTATTTAAATCATTACGCGCGTACCATTGGGCAGAATAAATCATTTATTTTTTGATTTAAATCAATTTTTAAAAATCGAGATGTTTTGCAAGATTTCCTACCAATACCAACAACACAATTCAAGACGTCAGAAAATTCGTAATTTTTACGAGTTCGTTATTTATTAATAAATAAGTTATGTTATTAAAATAATTTTTGTGACAAAATCTGTGTAATTTTATGCATAATCAAACTAAAGATTTACTAACGATTAACATAACCTCAAAAAAATGTGCATTTAGTCATCAATATTCAATCAAACCATGAAATAAATCATGATGCTTGTCGTGCGTACGATTGGGCATCAAAAACATGATTTTTTTGACAATCCCAATCGAACTCGACATTAAATATGTTGTTGTTTAAATTAATAATATTGTTCTGATAAAATTATTTTATTACGTTTCAAGTTGCACTTTGTGTCATTTGGTTCGTCTTTTGTTACGTCACTTGAATTGACCCTACATACTATGGGAATTGAGGTGAAAATAAATACTCGAATCCTTCTTCGAGCATATTTAAATGACAGATACGATTTCGTTTGTTCTGTGTGTGTGGTGACGATTTGTGTTGAAAATTTAAATAAATGTTAGAATTTCTTAATTTAGTAAATATATTTAAAACTATATTAAGTAAAATGTTGAATTGTTGATTATTTTATACAATATAAATACGAATTATGTAAAACTAACATTATGTTCCTTCAAGTTATATAGGCAGACAAACCATAGAAAGTTCAATTTGTTTTACAGTTTGAAGTATGATAATGGCTAATTTACTTTCAACGACATTCGACATCTACTGCCTGAAAAAGTTGAAATACAACATTGAAATTTCGTAAAGGCAAAAAGAATGGTTTTGCTAAAAGTTGGACAAGTAAAAATGTAAATTGCAGTTTGTTAACGAAAGTTTAAAGGCACTTCTATACATATGATTTCCATAACCAAACGTGGGAAGCTTTTGCACTATCTAATGTCGAAATCGATTGATTTTTCCCCTCATTCGAGTACACTCGACAGAGTACCCTATTTTTTAACCGTCAATCGAATGAAAATATTATTTGCACTATTGCTTGCATGTGTACGTGTGTAGTGTCAAAATAAACATAACAATAATAATAATAATAAAAATTTAATAAAACTGAATATTTTGACAAATTAATTATTATATACCAATTTTTTATTCTTTTATAATGAACTAATTATGAACCAAATTCAAAATGCCGCCTAAAATCAAAAAGTCCACGACAAATCACAAAATGACATAAATCAAAATGCCGCCTAAAATCAAAATGTCATTACGGCAAATCGAAATGTCATAAATCGTCATAAATCAAAATGTCATTACACAAAATGTCATTGTCATATTTGTTTTTGTGTGTAAAAAGAGGGGTTACTCGACCAAAAAAGCTAGAGTAGCAAAAATTGCACTAGTGCAAAACTAGTACAAAAATTGTTTACCCTTAACGCATTTTTTTTCTTCAATGAGACAGTTTGACAGCCAATCGAGTATGTACTTTTTTTACACTTCGAGTGCAAATTTTCCTTCAATCGAATTCGACATAATTAAACAATAAAAGTCACCCAATAAAAATTATTAGTAAATCGTGCCAAGTTGTCGAAAACGCTCATTATGTGATATTGTCTGAAAACGCTTGTATATTAAGCTCGGGCTCATTCACTATGATACATGTGTTGTGTGGTGGTGCGGAATGAATATGCTGTATAGATTTCTCGCTGAATTTTGCATTCAATTTTTGGATGTATTTTATGCCAAAAATTTGTTAAATTTTAAGCTAAGTTTTCGTTGAACTTTGGGCAGAATTTTCGACTAAATTTTCTGCTTTGTGGTCAATTGTAAAATCTGAATTTTATGCTGAATTTTTTCCTGAATTTTAAGCTGATATTTGGTCAGAATTGTAAGCTGAATTTGTTGTTGAATTTTAAGCTAACTTTAAGCTGAATTTAATATTAAGCTGCATTTTCCACTGAATTCAACCCTGATCTATACACAGATGTTTATGCTGAATTATAAGGTGAACTATTCTCTTCTAATTTTGTAACATTTTTATGAGTTTTAAAGTACCTTTATTGTACCTTGAATTTTATGCCAAATTTCCAATCAAATTTTACTTTGAATTTTGAGTCCATTTTATGCTGAATTTTAAGTTTCGTTTTCTTATTTTAAGTTTCGTTTTCTTATTTTTTGCTAAACTTCAGGCTGACTATAAAGCTCAAAGTCAAGTAAATTGTTTTGCCGATTTTTAAGCTGAACTTTAGGCTTAATTTTAGACTAAATTATAAGCATAATTAAAATTTCAATTTTATTGCAACTTAAAAGCTAGATTTTTCGCTGAATTTTGGGTTCCACTGAAATATTAATTAATAATTTTAATAAAATGAAAAATAATTTTTTGTTGAATTTTAACCTTTGGGTAGAATTTTGAGTTTAATTTTTTGTGTTGAATTTTAAGCTAATATTTTATGGTCGATTGGAATCTGAATTTTATGCTGAGCTTTAAATCGAAATTGTTGCTCCATTTTTCTAATTTAAATTGATATTTGTTCTTAATTTTAAGCTGCATTTTGTAATTTGTTGTTGAATTTTAAGCAAAACCTTAGGATGAACTTTGGGCTTAATTTAATATTAGCTGCATTTTTCACTGAATTTAATGCTGAACTATAAGCAGATGTTTAAGCTGAGCTGAGCATATCCCTGTATTTTTGCTAAATTTTAGGATAAATCTTAGCCTGAATTGGTTTGCCGAATTTTAAGCTGCAATTTGGGCTAAAGCGTAATTTTTACAAAATTTTAGGAAACTTTAAAGTACCATAATTATTGTACGTTGAATTGTATGCCCAATTTTCAACTTATTTAACATTGAATTTTGAGTCCAATTGTTGTTTGCATTTTATGCTGTATTTTAAACTTCGTTTTGTCTGAATTTTGTTTTGAGCTGCATGCTGAATTTTTTGTTGTATTTTTGCTGAGCTTTTTAGGCTTTTGAATAAAGGTTTGAATTTGAAGCTGAGTTGTGTGCTGGATTTTATTTTGGATTTAGATTGCTTCTCAGTCTAAACTTTAAACTGAATTTTCTGTGGTATTTGGGCTTAATCTTGTATTGAGTTTAAGGCTAAAATTTCTGCAGACTAAATTCAAGCGGAATTTTAGGCTGATATTTTCTAGTTGATTGTAGTCTGAATTTTATACTGAATAATTAGCTTATTATTGAGCTGACTTTTTTTTTAATTTTAAGCTGCACCTTGGGTTGAAATTTGGTCTGAATTATCTGCTTATTTTTTTCTAAATTTTATGCTAAATTATTGACTGAATGCTAAACAAAACGTTTTTATGCTAAATTATTGACTGAATGCTAAACAAAGTAAACAATGAATTTTGAGCTTAATTTTGAGTTGAATTTTATGCTTAATTTTCAGCTGAGTTCTTAGCGAATTTCAAGCTGAATTTGGTATTTAAATAAAATTAAATAAAAATGTTATGCTGTTTGGTTCGAATTTTGTAGTACATATTTTGTAAACTGAATTTGTTACTAAATTTATTGTTGTTAAGTCTTAATTTTGAGTGGCATTTGAAGCTGAATAAAAACCTGAATTTTGTTCTAAATTTTTAACTTAATTGTAAGCTCAATTTGCTGAATTCATCAATATAAAGCCGAATAATAAGCATCAATATAACGAATTTAAAGCTGTATTTTGGGTTAAATATTAAACTGAATTTTTTGTTTTAGGCTGACTTTTATGCCAAATTTTAAGCTTAATTATAAGCTGAATTTAATTCTGCGATTTATACCAAATTTTCAGCTTTTCAAGGGAAAATCATCACATCGGACTTTCTATTGTTATCAAATGGGTGAATTTTATATTAATTGTTAAAACGCGAACTCCGTCAAGAACAATTTAGCCTGAGCTTGGGAAAGCAATATTATTCTCCACAGTTGACACAGACGGGTGCTTGGTATCGAAATTATTGCTGAAAACTATTTTCGATTTCGAGATTAAATTTTCAGTAAATTTTAAAGATTATTGCATATTTTCGCAGATGATTATTCGAGACTTTTTTGTTATTACTGAAAATTATTTCCCAAATGAAAATAATCCAGAAAAGCAAAGTTATTATTGAATCAAAAATGTTGAACACAAATTGTTTAACACTTGCGATCTAACTCAATAGACTCGTTTTGATCGAGGAAACCAAATGAATGTCGGCCTCTGGCAATAATTGCACACTACACAATTAAATTTTCAAACTTTAAATAATTATGTGGTATACCATATATGTATATGTATAGTTGAAGTGAAAGGCATAATATACAATTTTAAATCAACTCTTTTCATTTGATAAGGAATTTAATTGACTATATTACTCAATAAATTATAAAATCAAAGTATGCCTGGTTTTCTTTTAGTGAAAATGAAGTATATGGTTACATCGATTATATGAATCATTGTAATAATCGCAGAAATTATTCTACAACTACGAGTCTACAGCTTCCCTCTCTGTTCGCTACGCTCACCAGCCCCGGACATAGAGTTACTAACGTATAAAGAACACTTACAATCTACTTAATAATTCGTGAATTTGCAACTTGATTTTTGATCCAAACGAAATCGTGCCCACTGACTGTAAATGGAAAAGTGCAAAACATTAAAACAAAAACATGAAAACAGTTACGATTTGTTCATAATATAATCAAGGCATTTATTCCCTTAGTCGTGTCACTTGTCGTTTGTACCGACAGCCAAGTTTTGGTATTCTCTTAGTCGATTGGAGTGACAATCGTCATTTGAAGTGACAAACGTCTCTTCAGTTGGCATTCCCTTAGTCATTTGAAAAGTTGCATGTCACTTGAAATGACAATTGCATAGCCTAAAATTTTGAAGTGACACAAAATGGATTAAGGCAAAAAACGACAGCTTTTCAATTTTAACACCCTTATTCCCTGAATCATCTCACTTCAATCTTGAAATTGGTATTCTTTAGGTCGATCGAAGTGACGTGACGCGGCAAATGTCATAAGCCAGAATCCATTAGGCAACACTAATAACTTACTATTATTTGACGGAATTTTGACATTTATAAATCAAGCAAATTTGAATTGTGTTGTTAAAAATTGAAATATGTTAGAAGTTTGTATTTCTAATGTGGTTTTGAATTGAATTTGGAGTTTTTGTATTTCTAATGTGGTAAATTGATTTATCGTCTTCTTTTGACGCAAAAACATCAATAATTGTTTGATGTACATCGATTTTCTGAAATGTAGGTACATTTACTTCCAATTTATTACAAACACCAACAAATGATAAATGTCAATCTGACATTACTGACAGATTGTTCGGCAACTCATTTTTGCAATTGTAAAGTGTTTTACATAAAATGTAAAATTATTAATAATTAAAAAAATTTGACTTTTAAATGTCAGAATTCCGTTAAATAATAGTCAAATATTAGTGTTGCCTAATGGATTCTGGTTTATTACATTTGTCGTGTCACATCACTTCGATCGACTTAAAGAATATCAATTTCAAGATGAAGTAACACGACAATAGATCGATAATTTGACAGCCAAAATATGTCAAATTTTTTTGCGTGTTAAGGAAAACAAACAGCAGCTTATACGAAGCTAACTTAAAATGTCTGAAAATAACTTAATTTTAATAAAAATAATCATAGAAAAAACTCAAACGGCACAAGATTAAACCTAAAGAATACGAGTTTGCCTTCTTTTATGTTTTAATTTTTCACACGCTTTTCACAAAAAAATTTACTTGCTTAGCTTAAAATGACATAAAATGAATACATTTAAATTAAATTTTTATGAAAAAAGTATTTAATATATGTACATATGTCTGTAAATATAGAATTAAAATTGCATCTGTGCCACTTCATACAAAAATATATGAACAATATTTTGACGTTTATTTGTTTCCCTTAACACAAAAAATCCCAATGAAGTTGTCTAGCATTCAATCTATTGTCACGTTGAATGAAGTGAGCTGATTAAGCGAATAAGAGTGTTAATTGGCAATCGAGTGACCTGTCACAATCCTCAACAATAAATTGTTCGCCTTATTTTTGTTCGCGGAATTTTTCTCACTGTCGAAAATATGGTGAAAAAATATCGTGTTTTGTGATCCCAAATTTACGATATCGTGGAAAAATTCTTTCGCAGCTGAAATCATGATTTCCTTACTTAACTATGTAAATTATACAACAAATTGGAGTATATTCATAAATTATGTGAAATTTTGCTAAATAAAAAATATTTTGAAATAAAAAAAATTGGCTTTTAGTTTTTAACAATTGCCGTGTTTTTTTATAAGTCTCGATAGATCTCAATAGATCGCATCCAGATGTTCTCTATTTTTGTGGTTAAACTGCAATTGATTCAATTTTTTTTAATCAAAAATAACTTTTTATTCAACATTTTATCGTTTTTAATTCATTTCCTTGAATTACACAACTTATTAATTGTACACGAAAATCTTGCTTTTTATCCAGATATGCTATCGAGACTACAGATTTTCCCTTTTATGAGTAAAGACACACATTAAAAATTTGTATTTTAGCATGGAAGCATACCAAAGTCAATTTTTATTGTAGTAAATCTATCATACAATAGGAAACTAGTAGCTGATTTACATTTAATCTTTTGCTCTATTTTAAAAGACAGAAGATGTACGTTAAAAGTATTCATTTAATTATTATTTGCTTCCATTATGAAGAGGCATATTCAAAATGTGTTATTTAATACTATTTACCGGAATCCAAAAGTTTTTTTTTTGGCGAAAAAATGGAAAAATCGAAAAATAAACCTGTTTATCATTTTTCGTAAAAGTTGCTGAAAATTTAAAAGATCATAGTAACATTTTGAAGAAAAAAAGTTTTAGAATGCCCGTCTCATTTTTTTATATGGATAAAATGTGTTTGCACTTTTCCTCATGTATTACACTTTTTGGAATAACAAAATATAATGAAAACAACAATGACCTAAGTAGAGTTGTCAAAATAAATACAATGGTGGGGCATGCTATATGAAATTTATTTTATCTTTCTTTCACTAGAGGCGACAGCGTCGGTCAAGTATTTTTAATAATTAATTATTTAAGTTTTATTAATTATATAATTTCTTACTCAAATATGAATTTATTGTATAAAATATAATACTAAACAACGTATTAGATCTATATATGTAAATACATTAAAATTGAAAAATTGTTTCATCTTAATTTTGTATCGCACAACAAATCAAGAGAAAATACTTGGCCGACGGTGCTGCCTTTAGAAAAAAGCATCAAATATTTTTACTATAAGCATGCCTCATTCTTAAGGGTAAAGCTCAGTATGCAGCTCACGCTAAGATAAATTTTCCATACAAATTTGACGTAAAATTTAGCTAGCTAAATAAAATAATTTTTTTTTTAGCTGAAATTTCGCTGAGCGGTATGCACCTTTGCGTGAAAAATTTGAAAAAATATCAGTTGTTTCATTCAAATCTAGATAGCGCCACCATAAATTCTCCAAACATTTTAGCCGCAATTTATCTCACAACGACAATAATTTGAAGATAAATTTTGACGGTTTTGAATTTTGATGCATTTTATAATCGAAGTAGCCACGAATTATAATTATTTATTTTTATATAAAGAAGACAGAAGTCAAAATGGCCGACCAACATTACGAAGTAGAATATTTAGAGGATTATTTGGACGACGATAATGCTGGGGATAGTGTGAATATAATAACCCAAACCATTGAAAGCAAATCCGTAAAAACATTAACAAAGAAAACCCAAAAGTCGAAAAAAAAATCAGTGGAAAAAAAATGTTATGTGCGCTAGTGAAAATCAATCCATGTATTTGGAAATTCGAAGACAAACTTCATAAAAATTGCCATGCTGTTGCCGGTGCTTGGTCCCAAATAGCCAAAGAAATGGAAAAACAAGGTAAAATAATAATTTAACTTATTGTAATAATTATACATATGCATGCTAAACATTTATTTTATTAAAATTTAGTTGAAGAGAGCAAATCAGCCTGGAAATCTCTAAAGGATAGCCAACGCTATCATAAATTAAAGGCGAGAAAACCATCAAAGTCCGGTATCTAGCTCCTGATCATGACATGGATATGGATGAAGAAGACTTGTTTTTCAACGCGGATGAAATGATTGATTGGGAATTCGAAAGAGACATATCATTCATATCATCTGCATCTTCAGATAGCAGGAGACGGTAAGATTTAGCCTTAATATCCGTGACAAAAAATTTTCTAAAAACTTGTACGTCATCTATTCAGAACGTTTTCTGCAAGTACAAGGGATGAGGAATCACAACAACGTGAAAGTGGCATTGAAGACAGTAATGCTTCAAATTATTCCTATGCAAGTTTGTTCGTTTATTTCCAAAATTTTATTTTTAATTCGCAAATTATTTATTCAAAATAGATGGGGAAAAGAAATTCAAAAGCTGCGGTTGCATTGAGCAGTGCGGAAAAGTTACCTGACGATGTAGTTGAGGAATTAAATTTCAAATTCCAGGAACAAACACTGGAGGAAATCCGAAAATTAAATGGACATTTGAAATACGAATTTAAAATATATTTTTGTTTAATTATTAATTTTATTGTTTAATTACATAGCTATTTCATTAGAAAACTGAATTAAAAAAAAATATTATTCCAAAAACACGAACCTGCGTTGCCACTCCAATGCGCCGACATCCGAATTCACGTAATCTTTTACGGCGTCTCGTACAGCTTTGCCAACATTATTCTGCCTGCCGGCATTAACTGAAATTCTGCTCGAGAAGAGAGAACTTTGATTGATTTTGTATCGCCAAACTCCTTGTACCAGCTTTCCATTCTCATAATAATCGGCGTAATTGGCCGGTACGTAACTCATTTTATTTGATTTTATCTAATAATTATGCAGATAGCAACAAGCTGTTACTATTTTTTGTGCCCTGTCAGGTCCGCAAAACATTGTCCTCTTCAAGCAAAGCCATTTTGCACATAGAATACCAAAAGTATTTTCCACCACGCGCCTTGCTCTACTGAGTCTGTAATTAAATACGCGTTCTTGGTCAGTCAAGCGCTGTGTCCTGCGAGGTACGTACGGCTTCAAAATACGATAGCGAGCTTCTCTTTCGGACTGATTCCATCATTTGGTCGGGATTGGATTTTGGGTATTAATAATGGCTGCAACATTTGGTACTAGTTGTCAAAATCTAGAACATTCATATGGAAGTTTTCGTGAAAATTCTCGAGTTGGCTCTCATATCATTAAATTAGATAAATTAAAATAAGAGCAAGTATCAAAACAATTAATGAAATAACAAAACAAACTACCAAATTAAAACATACATCTTTAAAGCGTCCCATGTTTCGCCTGTCTTGTAAATAAGGATTTACTCTATAAACAGGGTTTCTTCGTTTTACACCTTTTATTAATTGAACAGCAACGGCTGCAACACCAATAAAAATTATATCCTCTTCGTCACTGGAATCCATTATTTTGTATTCTTTTGATAAACTTCTTAGCAATTTTGAACAATTTTTTAGAAGTGTCAAAAAATAATAAACAACAGAAACTTCATTCAAAAACAAACGAATAAAAAAAAAATTTTAAATTTATCTCTACACAAATTTTTAGCTTGACGATCTATCTGTAATTTACCCATTTGATCCCACTGTACCTGTATGGGTACAGAAAAATCACTAACTTTACGACGCCACTACTGCGGTATTTAATGTCAAATTTCAATTTGTATTTTACCGTTATATATGGTTTTTAGTTTATTTATCATATTTAAAAAAAAAAATCCATTTCGAGAAAGGATTTTGAGTGTTAAAAAATATTTAAAGTAAAAATATTTTACACAATTTGTTATTGGTGTGGGAACAAATGGGATGGAGACTTGTGGAGATCGCGTTAAAATTTCTCTTAGCGCGAGCTGCATACTGAGCTTAAGAGACTACTCACACCAAACGCGAGTAGCGAATTGCGAGTAACCATTTTTCAGAAAATTTTGACATAAAATACACATAAACACAATGGATTTCTCGATTTATAATATAATTACGATTACTTTGTTCAAAATAAACTAAATTGGGCCCTAAAAATTCTTTAAAATAAGAAAAATTACTAAATTCGTACAAAGATGAAATATTCGCGCATTCGCTAAAAAATAAAATTACGTTCCACTCGCGTTCTACATAATTTTTATTCGTACGAGTATTGACATTCGTACGGGTAATTTATAAATCATTTCAAATACAATCAAAATGATTTTTAAAGATTAAAAATAATATCATTTATATCGAATTATGTATTATAAGCTTTGTTAAACCGAATAATATAAAAATACAGGTTTTGGAAAATATTACCGTATTATTATAAATATTTGATCATGGATGGTATTGATTTTGACATATGTATAAATTCGCTCGCGTTTAGTGTGAATCAAATTTGCGAATTCGTGTTTGGAATTTATTCGCAACTCGCAGTTCGCGTTTGGTGTGAGTAGTCTCTAAAGGGTAAAACACACCAAGCGGCGACGACGTGCGACAAAATTAAATTCTTGTTACTTTGGTGATTTAATGAATACAAATCATAGTTTACGCAAAAATATAAGTGAATTTTATTAAACATTCAAATATTTCATAATTCTAATAGAAAAATGTACAAAGAAAATCTATCACAAGTGGAATATGTGGGACATGTCGCGTCGCGCTTGGTGTGTTTGTCCCTTAAAACACACCAAGCGCGACACGATATGTTTCAAGCAATCCACACACTAGACGCCAGCATTTGTGCACACCAAGCGACGCGATTTTGTTTCCTTTTTTGCTAAATGTCAAAAGTTATCAAACAAGAGCCCGTATTGTTAGGTATTGTTTTTTGTCCATGAATTAATTTTAGGGACGAGACGCGACTTTTTTTTGAAGCTAGATGTGGAACATGGTGTCGCGACGACAGAAATAACTTCACTCTATACAAGTTTCTTGTAATGTCAATTTTTCTATTAAAATTATGAAATTCTTGAATGTTTTAATGAAATTTACATACATTTTTGCTTAAACTATGATTTGTATTCAATAAATCACCAAAATTCCAAAATTACAAGCATTTAATTTTGTCGCCCGTCGTCGCCGCTTGGTGTGTTTTACCCTTAAGTGCTGCGAGTGCCAGTATTTTTAAGTAGATGATAGAAGTAGCTACAATTTCCCATTTTTTCTTTTTTTTTGCAAATATCTGAATAGATGGAATAGATCTATCAAGACTTATCAAAAAACACAGCTACGATAGTACGATAAAAGTATTCATTTATTTATTATTTCCTTCCATTATGAAAAGGCATATTCAAAATATGTTATTTACCGCAATTCATAAGTTTTTTGGCTAAAAAGAATGGAAAAATCAAAAAATTAACTTTTTTAACATTTTTCGTAAATGTAGCTCAAAATTTTAAAAGATCATAAAGTGCATTGCTTTGGTAAATTTACAAAAAAATGCAACAACAATTGCATTAAATAAATTCAAAAAGATTCAGCTAAATCCAATTATTTTTTGAATTTACTTAAATCAAATCGGATTTTTAGTTTCAATACCTACCACTAGAATTTGCTTCATATGAAACACATCAAACAAAAATTAAATTCAAAAATAAATCTTTGCGGGTTGCTTTCTGAAATTTTAAATCCAAACCTAAATCTAATCCTTTTTTACCAAAGCAATACACTTATAGTAACATTTTGAAAGGAAAAAAACGTTTTAGTATGTCCGTCTCATTTTTATAATGGATCATAAAGTGTAATCGCATTTTTCCTCATGTATTTATGCTTTTTTTAAAACAAAATAATATTGAAAAAATGACGTAGCGTTGTCAAAATAAACACAAATTCTTAGTGCTGCGAGTGCCAGTATTTTTAAGTGTATGATAGAAGTAGTTACAATTTCCCATTTTTTTTTTTTGGTAAATATCTGAATAGATCTATCGAGACTTATAAAAAAACACAGCAAATATGTATTTGTTTTAAACATTAAAAAAAATAAAAATTTAAAATATAAATTACTTGTGTACATCTTGCACTTTTTGCTTGTTTATTTTTGGTGCCGTTAACTATTCGCGACCTTAGAATGAAAAGGTTCTATCTAACATTTTTACACTTTTTGAGGTTAATATCGATTTTACATTTTTCGAGGTCGCAGAATTCAAAAATGTCGTTTAAATTTGCTTTACTTTAATATGTTCGGAGATAATACAATAGAAAAGTTCTATTTCAATTCATTATGCACATCAATTAATTCAACAAGGTTCTAATTACACAGATAGAACCTTTTTCAAAGAAAAATCAAATAAGAATCTCAGTTTTACGTAAAACAATTTATATTATTGTTGCATATAGAACCTTTTTTCATGACAAAATTTGGTCAATAAGGTTTTTCCTCCGGTCATTAAAATAGTTGTGATGAACTACACTTCTACACTCCTTGGTTGAATTAAAATTAATGTTGAAGTATTATTATTTTATTTATTATTATTTTACTTAATTAAGCAAATTTAACGAACTAAATAAATTTATTTAAACAAATAGAACTGAATTGTTTTAATTTTTTTAAAAAGTTCTATCGTGCAGATAGAACCTTTATGCTTAATTGATGACCATAATAATTATGAAAAAGGTTCTATCCAAATAATTAAAACCCAATTTACGGTTAATCAGTTGACCAAAACTATATTAATTTGATATTCTTTTAAATTGTCTTGACTATAAAATTTGACGTTTGAAATATTTTTGGTATGACGTAAATAATTTAAAAGATATCACGATTCAAAAATTCGTTTGGGTTTTACTCAGTAGTGAACTTTGTACAAATAGAACCTTTTCATTCTTAGGTCTCGTATTATATCATCGAATCAAAATTCGTTCATGAACGTATAAAAACTGCTCGAATCCTCGAATTCGTATTGCGAAATAAGGGAAATTTTGTGACGAATCTTGCTTACCCGAATTCGTACAAGAAATAAATGTATTCGTATTCAAAACACCAATGACTGCTTTACTAGAATGTGCTTGCGGCCGCCAGGATCTTTAAGCCAAGAACAAATCGTTTTGACAAATTTGATATTTTTCCAGCATTAGTGTAGAAATTTAGTTGACATATCCTATCATTCTCAAGTTATTGTGGACAAGTTAAACCAAAACTATTTACCTCACTTTTTTGTTACAAAAATGCTCAAAAAAGAATTTCTGTGAAATTGTAGTATGCTGCTAAATTGTTGAAAACACAAAAGAGTAAAGGCATTGCCACAGCTATTATTCGCGCGATGCGATTTTTTGTCTATTTTCAAATTTTACCGGAATTAAAACAAGTTTGATTCTAAATGTTTGAAGACACCATCAAATTCAATCTCAATCTATAACATCTTTTAATAATTTTTTGGAAAACAATAATTATTATTGAAAAATAATAATTATTCAAAATTCGTGCGACAAAATTTAAAATTTATTATTTATCAATAAAAATTATTAAGTTCCTAAAAAATTAATAAGATGTTTTATAGAATGTAATTTAATTTGATAGTTTCTTCAAACATTTAGAATCAAATTTGTTTTAATTCCGGTAAAATTTGAAAATAAAAAAAAAATCGCGTCGTGCGAAAAATAGCTGTGGCAATGCCTTTAAGTTGAATAAAATATGTTTGGAAAGAGTTTTTTAAACGGAAATACATTTTTGAGAGCCATTTTCATTCGGTTTTTTTCACTGGAATATTTTTCAGCGTGTTTGTTCAAGTCGACCTGTAACAATTTCTTTTTTGAATTTCGATATTCTGCGTACCGCAATACGCTCAACTGATCAATGTACGTGACCCGGGACCAACCAATGGTATAGCAACTTTTAAGTTTACGCTATTAAATATTCTACATTTACCAAAAATTTAAATTTTTGCACGTTTCTATTATTCTAATTTAAATTATCGAAATATGAAATCTTTATGGAAATATCCAAAAAATTTAACAATTAAAATTGATCTGCACAAAAGTCAGATTTTCGAAAAAAATTTTAGATTAGTTTGAACTACCAACCTTCGATGTTATCAACTAATTTGAAATATCGAACGGTAACGAAACATTTAAAAAAAATTGAGAATTTTGAAGCCAAATTTGGCAAGCTGAGATTTTAAATTTCAAATTGAAATACATATATGTAATAACTTTCTGAAATTACAAAATTCCTATATTTTAAATAGCCAATTTTATAAATTGTTATATTCCTTAATTCCTAACTTTTACTTTAAATTTAGTTTCTAAATTTCCGCGGATTTATATCAGATATCGACCTCAATTTAGAATAAATTTTAACAAATTTCTTGGTTTGGACTTATTTAATTATTGAAACCAAATTTTATTTTAGAATTTTTGTTTTAGGTACATAAAAATTTGAAAATTATGATAATTGTGAGAAATTATATGGAACATTTAAAATGATTGTTAGTCCGTAATAGATATCCATCATCGTTATTATATCTCTAATGTTGCTATATGCAGCTATAATTTGTAATCATTCAAATATGATAATGTATGGCTTTCCAACGCTATGTACAATTTTCGCTTGATGGTTGCAAGGAATCCCACCACTTCCTCTATAGGGTGTATTTACTTCTACTAAATTTCATTGCGTTATGGCCTTTAAAAATGAAAATGGTCAACATTTTAAGGACTAAAATTCAAAGAAACAATTTTTGCATCTGTCGCCTGCCAAGAAACTAACTTCAGTTTCAATCGCCGTAGATGGCCATAATATGCTGTGCTGTTTGGTTGGATGCAGGCAAAGACGTCACGCAGAAAGAAAAACGAATAAGCGAATTTTCTTGAAGTATGCCTGGTTATTTTATTCAAATAGCAAAACATTCGGTGACCGATTGACCTTTGAAAAGTTGCAATTTAGAAAAATGAAAAATGAGGTTTAAAAATTGTGTTTTTATAAATAAATTGGGTTATTTTAATTAACACATTACAATTTTTTATTTTTGAGGAATAAATTATTAATAAAATTTATTTAAAGCTTTTAAAATATTTTCTACAAAATCGTCTACAACATTTTGTTTGTTTGACCCCTATAGATCACTGATTTTAGTTGTCAAACTTTTTGAGTGGAGAAGGTTTATATTCAAATTCGCATGAAATACGTCCTTCAGACATATCGTAATTAATTTTTTTTTCAATCACAAACAAATGTTATTATAAATAAAATAAGTAACGATTGAATTTAATTTATTTCCGTAAACATTTTTCTTCCAAAATCAAACGAAATGATAATTGCCAAAAATTTACGTTGAAATTAATTTGATTCTTCGCGGTTGAACTGAGTCTTAGCGAAAACAAAAAAAGTAAAATTTTCACTTCTAATTTCACTTTGATAATAGCGAATTTTCAACCGTCTGTGATCTCCCAAAAATGAATCAAGTTTTTCTTGTATCTCTATTAGCTAACCTAATAATTTTTTTAAGAAACCGTGGATCAATAACATTCATACTATAAAAACGTTATAATTTTAACGTGTCTTTAAAAAAAAAATAAAAATCGAGCATATAACAAGGTACTTAGTCTCACAAACTGCGATAACCTTAAATTTTTTTTTTTTGTATTTTTTTGCAAATTTTATATTAATTTTTGGTAAAATGTTGCAGTCGTAAATTAATCGTGACTAAACATTTGCTAAATTGTATAAATCCAACGGTCATTTAGAAACGTATCTAATGACGCAAAAAGCGTATAAAATGTATACACGATTAGTTCAAGAATGAATTGGCTGATTCCGGTTGATAAATTGAATTTTTTTTTTTTTCATATATTTTGTAGTAAGTGACCCCAATCTAAATAAGGCGCACTATAAATTATAGCTCGTATAGTGTCTATAAGCTTGTGCGCGCTTACTTTAGTAAAAAAATTCTTATCTATTTAGACGAGAGGGCATGACCATTGACAATTTATTGAAATTTTAAAACGTAATTATATTGACATTGAAAGCATGTTGAATATATTTTGTCGTACTTACCTCTTTCGGAAAAAATGGTGCTTGTAAACTAACACAAATAGCGTTACAAAAGTCAGCTAATCCAATAATAAGAAGCGTTAACCATTGGCGCCTTGTAAAATTGAGCATTTTCACACAAAACAACTTTATATTTAAATTTATAATAAACAAATTTATCTCACGACAATTATCTTGGGATGTTATTTCTATATTTTGTATGTATTACGTATATAACTTATTGATTTTATTTACAAATATATGTTATTAATTAATCAAAAGAATTATTAATTAAGATTTGTTATTATTTTCACTTTGCGCGCAATGAAACACAAGATGTAATTTTTTTATACAAAAATAAAAAATCTGGAAAAATCTTAATCCCGTGCTTTAATAATGTTCAGCATGTTGTCGCGAAATAATCGTTTTCAAAAACAGGACCAAGCTTTATTAATTAATTAAAACAAAAAATGTATCACAAACAATAATTAGAGTCGTGGTTCTTTTAAAATTATAAATTATATTTATTTACACTTAGAAATAAAAATGAATTAACGTGAGTCACTTATAGTACACAATACGAATTGAGTTTTTGTTTTTGCTTTTTTTATTTTTTTGGTCGATTAACAATAAAAGTTTGATAAATAATTCGTTATTAGGTACTGATCATAAAAAAATTCACGATTTATCATTTTCATTCTAAACGAAAATTTTTTGGTTTTTTAATTTTTATAATTTTTACATATTAAAATTTTTTATTAATTAAATATTACAAAACTATATATATTATTTCAATATTATATTTTAGCTCCGGACTGATCTAGCGATACTTAAATAATGATTACTGATAAATTAATAATTTGCCGTTACAAAAAATATCAAATGGATTCCGGAATATTGTTTTGATTTCAGAATAGTATATCAATATTTTACTTACAATAATAACGAGAGAGATAATAAATAATTTGTCTATATTTGTCACACAAAAATACACAGGGTGTTTATCGCAAAAATGAAGCAACAGGATTCTAAGAATTTATGTTAGAAGTAATCCTGACATTTCTGTTATTATCATCACCAAAGGTTATTTTATTATGATGCCTCTTTATATAGTCCAGCGCCATCGGCCCAAATTAAAATGTGAAATCAATATTATTTATATAAACTCGTGTATATACGGAAAAAAATGTATATAGGTTACGCCTTATGTTAACTGTTATCAAATTATTTGCATTACTTGCATATTTTTAAATTGAAAATTGTATTTTATATTTCTGTCAATACATTTAAATGAAAAATTGATTTTAAACTCACTATAATCAAGTTCCCTCCAAAACAGCTCCAAATCAATTTTAAATTGTGAATGAAGTCGAAGATGAACTTAATAAACTTAAATACATACGTGACTGTTAACCTTTAAAATGTTGAAGTTTCATCCAACTCACATAAGAAAATGTGCTGTAAATAGTACCAACGGTTTCACAAAAAAAGGAGGCAAACTCCAGTTAAATAATTGTTCCTCCTCTTTCTTCTTTTATGAAGTTGCGCTTTGTTTCATAATACAAATTTAATGCAAGCTAATTTTAAGACCGAATGGGTCGAATGTCGATTGGCCGAATGTGCCGAAAAGCCGAATGGGTCAAAAGGCCGAATGTATCGAAAGGCCGAATTTCGAAAAGCAGAATGGGTCAAAAGGCCGACACACATTTGCGGTACATTTATCAGTAGAAGCTAAACGAGCGACACAATTCCTTTGATCTGTGTCTGCAAGGATGACGAAACATTTACGTAGCATTAAATCTGGATAGTCTTAAATCCTCGCTTAACGAAATATCGAATGAACAAAATATCGAAACAAAAAATTAACTCGAATTCTAGAATATAGAATTTTAAAATATTTATTTTGAAAATCTCGGATGCGAAAATCTCGAAAATTAAAAAGATGTGCTAAATAAAGGCAAAGCTCCATGATGCGACAGAACGTACAATTCGAATCGGGTTTTCGTGATCCTGGCTACATGGACAAAAAAATCGTTTCGAAATTCTACGCGTACGCGACCAACTTTGAAATTTCGATATTTTGAAATTCGCTGTTTTATTAATTCGAGATTTCGATTTCAAGATTTTGATTTCGACATAACTATTGTCGAGGTTTTATGACCAACTCCTTTAAATCCGCAATTCACTCCAATACATTCGTCGATCCAATACTAACCCAACGAGGGGATGGTTATAATATCTCGACAGACGTTATATCGAAATCAAAATCTCGAAACCGGAGTCTCGAATTTCAAAATATTGAATTTCAAAATATCGAAACTTTAAAATCTCGAAATCAAAATCTCGAATGATCTCGAATCCCGAATAACTAATATAATTTTATTAATTATTCGGGATTCGGGGTAATAATTTATGATTATTTTTACGTGAAAATTTAGAATAATTTTTACTGCTGTTGTCAAAAAAAAATATATATTTATATTTATTTCCACCTTAAAAGCAATAGCTAAAAATTCCAATACAACTCCGTCTGTAATCATTAGCGATTCAATAGTGTAAACATTCGCTGAATTCAGGGGATATTTACTTTCAAAATATGCGTAGAAAGCCAAAATTACGATCACTTAGCTGAACCAAAAATTTAAAGGACATCAAAATATCAAATCATCCTAAGTACTGTGATGGTGAATTATTCATATTGAAAGAGTTCAACAGCGAAAAGATAATTATTCTGGGAATAAACTTCACAATACACAGAAAAATTGAAAGCGAATGTATTCCCCTTATCGTTTGTTTAATGAACAGCATGGCAGAATATTGTTATTCTCAATTCTTTTATGAGCTTCTCAAGCTGGATTGGGATTGGCATATTAAATTAAAGTATTACCAATCAGAGTAATTTCTGATTTTGGAAAAAATATTAAAAACGCTGCTCAAGTATCCTTTGCTCAACGGATTTCCGCGGGTGTTCGTTTTATTTAAGTCAAATAATTTGGAGGGAAACTCAAAAATAGCATCTTGCTTCCAAATATATATGTCAGTGACAAAGATATAAAACGAGTGGCTTCTTGGTTCCAAACAATATATATAAGTGGTAAAAGAAACCAAAATAAACCGAAATATGATCCCGAATTTTGGTCTGTTGCTGAAGCAGTCACTGAGAATTTCACTCGTCCTCAAAATTCTGTGAAGGCATGACATCAACCATATTGTGGGAAGAAAAAACGTCATCGAGGTTCATAACAATATAACAAACTAATCAAAAGAGTTAATCATTTCAAAATATAATATCGATAAAATGAAAATGAGCGATAATTATTAAAAAAAATTTATTTAAATATAAAAAATTTAAAAAAATGTACAGAAAGAGCAAAAATTGGATAAATTGATTTCTTAAATAGAATCGCCTCAATATTTGTATTTAACTTAATCCTATCCTTAATTCTACAAAGATCCTTAAAATTCATAAAAAAAAATTTTATATTTGGGGCATTCTCTGTCAAATCCGCCATCCCTCCTGCACATTTCATTTTTTGAGATAAATAAACTTTTTTGGGCTTAAAATGTTGCTTAAAATGTCTACTTTTTAATGCCGTATGGCGTTTTTATGGCGTACTTGGATTTTCAAAATGGCGGACCATATCATCTAAGTAAGTTTATAATTTTTAATAAAATTGATATATGTTAATACGTGATTTTAACTCTGTTAATTTACTCAAAAGTGTTTTTGGTGTCATAGATTACACATTTTTTATTAATTTTTTACAATTCCAAGATGGCGGATCCAAGATGGCCGCCAAAATTGGCAAATTTTTCGACTTTTATAAAGATTGTTAGAAACATATCCTAGAAGGTTTTCGAGGTCGCTGATCACGAATTTGAGGTCAGAATTTTAATATTCAAGATGGCGGACACAAGATGGTAGTCGAATATGGCCAAAAAAGGCTAATTTTTCGACGTTTATAGAAATCAATAAAATTTCGGTCTAGGGGTTTTCGGGGTCGGTGACCATTAATTTAGGGTCAGAATTTGAAAATTCAATACGGCGGACTCAAGATGGCCGCAATAAATGTCAATTTTTCAACGTTTATGAGAATCGATAAAAACATGTTCTAGGGGGTTTTCGACAGGATCGCTGATCATGAATCTGAGATTAAAATTTAAAAGTTGAGAATCTGGTACTTCCTTGAGAGAATTTTTAAATTTTGATCTCAGATTCGTGATCAGCGACCCCGAAAGCCCCCTAGATCATGTTTTTATCGATTTTCATAAACGTTGAAAAATTGACATTTATGGCGGTCACCTTGGTTCCGCCATCTTGAATTTTCAAACTCTGTCCCTAAATTTTTGATCACCGGCCCCGAAAACCCTCTAGACCGAAATTTTATTGATTTCTATAAACGTCGAAAAATTAGTCTTTTTTCAGCCATATTCGACCACCATCTTGTGTCCGCCATCTTGAATATTAAAATTCTGACATCAAATTCGTGATCAGCGACCTCGAAAACCTTCTAGGATATGTTTCTAACAATCTTTATGAACGTCAAAAAATTTGCCAATTTTGGCGGCCATTTTGGATCCGCCATCTTGGAATTGTAAAAAATTAATAAAAAATGTGTAATCTATGACACCAAAAACACTTTTGAGTAAATTAACAGAGTTAAAATTACGTATTTATATCAATTTTATTAAAAATTAGAGACTTACTTAGAAGATATGGTCCGCCATTTTGAAAATCCAAGGACACCATAAAAACGCCATACTGCATTAAAAAGTAGACATTCTAAACAAAATTTTAAGCCCAAAAAAGTTGATTTATCTTAAAAAATGAAATGTGCAGGGAGGGGTGGCGGATTTGACAGAGAATGCCCAATTTATAAACTGAATTAAATTCTTTTTAAATTAAAACGAATAAAAAACATACTTTTTCTACTAAAATTTAATTTTATTTTAACCCTTACTAGGGGTGAATATGTACCCCAGGCCAAATTAACCTTAATTTAAGTTATCAAAAACTAAGAAAATCATACTTGTCGCGCCATCAATAGGTAGTCGAGCAATGTAGGTTACTTGCATGGTACATAGAAGGAAGAAAAAACTATTAGTAGCTGTATAAACGATGAATTTCGAAAGGTGGGGTACTTAATCACCCCAGTGTGACCGCAACAGCCATATAGTAAAGTACTATTTTTTCTGAATCAACGGATTTTTCGTGTCAGGAGATAATACAGAATAATTTTTTTATTGTTGTGCTGTGTATTGTGCGCCTCATCCTAAAATTGTAGCCCTTTAAATCCAATATTAAACTGTGATTTTTTTTTCTAAAAAACGTCATTTTTCCTGACTTTGCGCATCTATAATTTTTTTTTTTTTTTGTTAAATTATCTTGATATTGGCTTTTGTAAAACATATTAGAAATTGAAAAACATGTTTCAGAATTTTTTTGGAGTCTCAATGTTTGAAATTTATCTTTCTAGACCGATTTTTTTGACTGGAATGAAAAATTACCCCAGTGTGGCCGCTATGTTAAGTGGGCAAAATGTGGCCGCTAAGGGTTAATACGATTTTTTTTTGCATTTCGAGAATACAACATTCGTAAAATCGCCAATATTCTGAAATTCGATATTATAACACTGAATCAAAAATTTTGGTCGATATTTTGTTTATTCGATATTTTAATTTGGCGAGATTTTAGTATATTTGTGGTAGAACTATCAGTAGAAGCGATATGAGCCATACGTTTCCTTTGATCCTGTATCTGAAAGGTTGACGCAGCAATTTCCACTATCGTAAATATTAAGAACTTTACGGAAAAAGTAAAATTCGATAAACATTTTATACATTTTAATTTTAATTTAGTCCGCACTTGTGTCCGCAAATTGTGTTTCTGGATTTTAGTTTTCTGGATTTTTGTTTTTCTGAATTTTTCTGTTTCTGGATTTTTTTTTCGGGATTTTCAGTTTCTGTATTATTTTTCCTAGATAAGGTAGCCAACTCAAAACAAATTCATTTATTTTTCTTTTTTTTATAATTAATTAATTTTTAATTATATGACAAAAAAAACGTAAGATGATTTTAATATTTAAGGCGATTTACTATTAAACATTTTTATACAAAAATTTGGATAAAATATAAATTTTGGTTTTATAAAAATAAAAATTATGAAAATGTTCATTCATAAAAAGATGAAAAATCAAAATCAATTTCGGTACCATAGGCCTTTCGATTTCGGGCTTTCGACACAATCGGCTTTTCGATATTCGGCCTTTCGGGCCTTTCGGACCTTTCGACACATTCGTCCTTTTGACATTCGGCGTGTCGGCGTCTGCCCTTTCGACATTCAGCCTTTCGGCATTCGGCCTTTCGGCCCTATTCCTAATTTTTGAGATTTATTTGAAAAATATTCCCCTAAATTCACAATTTTAGATTATAAAGTCCGAATTGCGTAATAACTTTTTTAGAAAATTTCCCCGCTTCATACATTTGTTGTCTAACATTAAATCAGGGAAAAAGCTTTCGAAAATCTGACTTTTCGACAATTTTGCTAAAAATAATCAAAAACCTTAAGTTATGGTGAAAAACTGTCGGAAAGTATTTTAAAAATCTGTGCATGTGGTATTGTAAAGAAGACTAAACAAAGAATTCTTATTATTGTGTGAGCAAGTTTGTGCAACACAACGGTAAATTTTGAAATTGTTTTACTATTCAAACTGTTCTGAACGTAAATGAAACTAAAATTTTATATTTTACAGTTTTTTCGCTGTCAAAAACACAGGTTTTGAAAGAGCGTCGAAAACCGTGTTATAACGTTGGCCTTTTTGACATAAATTTTTGACATTCTTTCGAAACCTGTGTTTTCGACACTTTTTAACAATGCCAAAAAACTGAAAATGTACAATTTTAGTTTCAATTTACGTTTCAACGGCTATAGGTTCAACAATTACCGGTATGTTTCATAAATTTATTCATGAAACAATAATAAACTCCCTTCTTTCAAATATCAACCGCACGGTTTTTGACACTTTCCGAATATTTTTGACGTTTTTCGAGTGGTTTTATACTTTTCGACAATTGTTGACACTTTTCGACAGTTTTAGCTGTAATTTAAGGTTTTTGACCTATTTTTGACAAAATTGTCGAAAAATCAGATTTTTGAACGTTTTACCCATCTCTGCTTTAAATACATTAATTTTCGAATAATACGGAGATATTTGGATAGAAAATGGCAACTTTTGACGTCAATGGTATACACAAAAGTTAACGTCATCACTTCATCATGGCCCGCTTTTATATTATGGCTATAGATCTAATGCATATTTTTTAGATTCATGGTCGAGAACGAAATGCTGTCATTTCATTGTTAATACATAATGGCTATGCCAGCGAAGTACTCGAAAATCAAAGATATTTTGGAAAATTGGACTGTGTGTAAAAATAAGCGAATAGAATAAGAAGATACAAATGATAAAACATCTGCAGTAGTAGGAAATTAGCCGAAATTATTTCACGACCAATGTATACACCAAAAATCGAACTATTCTCATCATTGAACAAGTTCCAATTTCTGTATATTCATCAGGATGTTCACGACAACCACAATAACACTCATTGCATGACGGCATGTTGGCACGATGGCATGATGTCATGTTAGCTCGATGGCATGATGGCGTGACAGCATGGTGGCATGATGTATGATGGTATGACGGTAAGATGGTATGGTGGTTTGATGGTATGATGGCGTGATGGTACGATGGTATGATGGTAAGATGGTATGATGGTATGATGGTATGATGGTAGGATGGTATGATGATATGATGGTTTTGATGTTGTGGTGGTACGATGGTATGATGGTATGATGGTAAGATGGTATGATGGTATGATGGTATGATGGTATGATGGTATGATGGTATAATGGTAGGATGGTAAGATGGTATAATGGTATGATGGTTCTGATGTTGTGATGGTACGATGGTACGATGGTATGATGGTAAGATGGTATGATGGTATGATGGTATGATGGTAGCATGGTAAGATGGTATGATGGTATGATGGTTGATGTTGTGGTGGTACGATGGTATGATGGTACGATGGTATGATGGTATAATGGTATAATGGTATGATGATATGATGGTAGGATGGTAAGATGGTATGATGGTATAATGGTTTTGATGTTGTGGTGGTACGATGGTATGATGGTATGATGGTTGGATGGTTGGATGGTTTGATGGTATGATGGTTTTGATGTTGTGGTGGTACGATGGTATGACAAAATTATGGAATGGTGGTGTAATTATAGTTTAATGGTATGATTGTACGACGGTTTTTTGAGTCGCGTTGATTTGAGGGGTTAAGTTGATGTTGTGTTGGAGTTCAGTTAAAATTGAGTTGAGTTCAGCGATTGGGGTTAAGTTAAGGGTTTAATTGGGAGTTGAGTTGGGATTGAGTTCCGGTTTAGTGACGGTTCAGTTGAGAATTTATTTGGGGAGAGTTATGGGTTGAATTGGAAATTAGCTTGAGTTGAGTTCACATACTCACGTATTTTTCGGACCGGGCTTGAATGAGATTTATTGAGCTTTATTTGGGGGTGGAATTAAGATTTGAGTCTTAAATTAGCTTAAATTGTTCTGAGTTGAGGTCATGTTCGCATTTAATTTTTCGGAACGTGTTGATTTGAGGATTGAGTTGGGCGTTAAGTTAAGGAGTGTGTTGAGCGTTAAATTACCGAGTAGAGGGTTGAGTTGGAGTTGTGCGATGTGGTTTAGTTTTTGTATTCTTGTAGTTTTCTAACCGAGTTGATTTAGGGTTTGAGTTTAACATTGAGGTTAGGATGAGTTGAGGGTTAAATTGGGGTTGAGTTGAAGGTTGAGTTGGGGTTGAGTTAAGGGTAAGTTTAGGATTGGGTTTAGCTGAGGCTGAGATAGAGTTGGGTTGAATAGGGTTTGAGTTGAAGTTGTGTTAGATTTGAGCGAGTGGTTTGGTTTTAGGGTTTAATTTATGACGGCTTTGACATTCGAGTCAGTCAGACGTTTTTTTTCTATAAAATATTAATTGCATTTTTTTTCAAAATTTTCATTTTAATTAAAAATAATTTCAATTAAATTATAATTTGCGAATTATGTTGCTAAGAGGGACTTGCTGATAATGAAATCCTTGGCACGTACCATTACACAGCTATGAAAAATGAATATTAAAACGGGGGAATTGAAAAAGTAACCAAACGGAGAATCTAAATCAAGAAACATGCCATCACTGCAGCTCTGCTTCAAAATATATATTTTTAAAATTAGTTTGTTAATTATGTATGTGGTCAACTCATTTCTGCATACACTATTACGAATGAGCACATGCTCAAAATAGGGTGTGTAGGTAAGCCGGGAATTTAGTGATCAAACATCAATTAAATAAATAAATAAAAAAATAAATAAAAAGATCAGTCAATTAAAATTAAAAAAAAAAAAACAATTTGGAGTTGATTTTGGATTGGGTTAACCGTTAAGTGTGGAGTTGAGATTTTGTTCTAGCTAAGTTCAGTTGAATTTGGATTAATTTTTGGTTAGCTTACGTTGGGGTTAAGTAAGAGGTTCGAGTGGGGAATTTTTTGGTGGTCAGGGTACCATTCAGGTTCCGTTCTGTTGCGGTATTGTTCACTAATAATCAGCAAGTCTGCGCCTATGTCTAGTCTCAGCTGATCCAGGAGGGCAGCCGCTGTTTTACTTCTATGAAGGTTTCCTCAGAGAACCTTCTTCTAATATGCTTTCTTTCCGGCTTCGTCCATGGCTTGTCTGAACATTTGACAAGCGCCTAACCCGGTAACGTATTTCAGTCTTTCGGGCCCAATTTCTTGTTCCTGGCAGAGAAAACATGTTAGCTGGGCCTGAAAATCCTTCTTTAGGCGGCCCTTCTCCACACATGGTGGATACATTTTCCTAGCTTCTATCTATCTGGTCCTTTGCAGCTCGTCTGGTGAAAAAGTATTCGTCTGTATCCAATATGCATAGCGCATTCAGCTAAAACAATCAAAATTCTTTACAGACCCCCTGTAAACAATAATGGTGCATACGTGTTATATTTTGAAACCTTTCCTGATAACTAACCTGTTCAATAGTGCAAACTGAAACGCAATCGGATAAGGTGTTCTTGTTTGTTCTATTTAGTGATATGTTACATAGAGACGTTGACGTTTATATATTATGTATAGATATAGTACAAATATAGACATAAATCGGAGTCCTCCTATCGCATATGCCGTCTGTAAATGAATATTTTGTATTTGTATCGTAATCGTGAATATTTAGTAAACATAAAGATAGTGTTGGTTTTTGTTATCTGAAAAGAAAATGTATAATTAATGATAGGATGTACTCCATTTTTACCATTAACCGGCCACGACTGGGTTGTGTTATCATGCTCTATAGGGCAGGAGAATTGAAGCATTTTTTATAAATAACCCAAAACGCTCTCAATAAAGCGTATAGAATCACAAACTTGGATAACAACAAAAATACTCGTTAATTAAACATAATTCTATAAAGAAAATGAGTAAATTTCGGCCCTTCGAGTAATTGTTTAATTGCCCGGCAACAGAAAACCCCGATTATTCATAAGAAAACGTTAATTGTTTACACCACTGTCTAGTTTTAAATAATATTATTTTTAATCTTACATAATATGTATACCATATTACCACGGTTCACTGGGCTGGTGCCTCTTAATTCATCAAAATCACAATTCCTTCAGAATAGTTATCTAAAATGTTAGAATTTAAAAAATTCTTTATACAATTTCCCGAATAAAATCGAAGTGGCTTAAGCTTTGCAATTTAGTTTAGTGTAGCTTAGATTTAGATCAAGCCACTTCAATTCCGAGTTCAAAATCCAAAGAGCAAAATTTCGTACAAAAACAGTTTGGAAGGTATAAATAACTAATTTGCATTGCGTATCATTTAACTTTGTTTTATTTGTTTTGTAATATTGGTAGAGGCTAAAGAAACGATAAGTTATGATAAGTCTGCGCAAATATTATAATACATTATTGTTGTCAAAAAATTAGAGATTAAAATGTGTTTTTGAACTCTTATTTATTTTATTTATTACTATGTCTCATTAAATTTCACAATTATTTTATTAGAACAATTGGCATAGCACAACATGAAGCGGAGGAACAAGCCTCCCTCACCAAGCACAACTTTTACCTAATGGTTATATCTAAAACAGCCTACACCAAAAATAACTATTTTAAAATTTACTAGGTCTCACAAAACTTCCTATGTTGAATGCGTTTCAATAGGGTAAGGGTTGACCGTCTATAGCCATGTATCTTGTGGTCTATATATTCCAACGTTACAACTATGTAGAGACCACTAAATGTGTCCAGTATATCTTCAAGTGGTAACACCCGGACAACGATGTGAAACGTCGGCTAAATACTAGATGCGAGTGCAGCACACTATAAATTAGCAATGAGCGGAACTAATATGGAAACTAATACCTCACGGATTCTGGCTGAGACCAGCCATTGATATAGTACTACAATTATTTCAACCAATCCCAAGACATGTTGGTGAATAAACAAACTCAATTGAGTGAAGCAGAAAAGAATACTTTACATCTCTTCGAGAGGAATAGGAAAGTATCGTATTCTCCGGTAAGAGGGACTACCCTCCATTGAGGTCAGTACCAAGAACATTCGTTCTATAAACGAAGAAAAGCTTCACAATGAGTTGTGTAAAGCTAATAATGCATTAGTTGGAGCCAACAATATAACAAGCAACTGAATGATACAATTGCATGGATGCAGGAGCGTATAAAGACGCTTGAAAACGAAGTTAAAGCTCTTAAGCCAAAGGAGGATATCTGCTCTACTCCTAGGCAGAATACAAGTATACAACTGAACAAGGTTACATACGGGTGAAGATGAACTATAGCTCGAGAAACTGAGAGGATAAGAGCTAGAGGTCAGAGGAAAAAAAGGAAACGGAATAATACGCCCCCCCCCCTCCCACCTCAATTAAACGATGATGAAACTTACAGAAAAATGACAAACATGCTAAACGAAGAAAAACGTACTTGGCACACGTTTGAAGACAAACAAACCAGACTAATAAGAGTTATGGCTAAAAACCTACACTTTACGTGTAAACCAGAAAAAATGTAACGATATAAGTCAAACACTTAAATTAATTTTAAGCAGACTCAAAACGTTTGATGAGCATTTACAGAAACTGAAGTACAGCTCTAAGGGAGCCATCCCTAAACAGAAAAATGGGCAATGATCTTAGAATCTTATGTTGGAATGCCAATGGACTTATGAAATATCAACAAGAATTGCAGGTGGTCCTGGACACAGAAAAAATCGATGTATGCCTCATCACGGAAACATATTTCACTAGACAAACATATCACACTATTCACCCTGAAAACACTGCTAAAGGTGGTAGTGCTGTTATAATTAGAAATAGTATTCATCACCATGAAGAGTTAAAATCATATTTTACAGAAGAAATACAAACAACTGCTGTTAATGTCAAAATCAAAAATAGTTCTATTTGTATTGCTGGTATTTACTGTCCTCCGAAGCACTCATTGAAAGAAAAAAAATATCTCGAGTTCCTCGGTAAATTAGAGAAACGGTTTGTACTTGGAGGAGACTTTATTGCAAAAAATATTTACTGGGGCTCCAGATTAACAACGACTAAGGGTAAAGAACTCCTAAAAGCTATTAGGAAATGCAGTTGTGAAGCCCACTCAACTGGAAAAGCAACCTACTGGCCGACTGATCCAAACAAATTACCAGATCTGATTGATTTCTTCATAATCTACATAAAATATCTGTAAATTATGCATAAGTAGATGAAAGCCACAACTTAAACTCTGATCATTCACCAATACTTTTATCGTTTACTGAAAAATCATTCAGAAAGAAAGAAACCCATTTCTAGTAAATAATCACAATAACTGGGAATGCTTTAGACTATCGCTAGAAGAAAAAATTAACTTAATGGTTTCATTAAAGACCGAGGAGCAATTACACAAAGAAGTTCACAAATTTGTAAACGATATACAGCAAGCAGCTTGGGAACATACCACTGAAATTAAAAAGAAAATCAAGGGAAACAACTACCCTTTGGAAATAAGGGAACTCCTAATAGAAAAAAGAAGAGCGTGAGGAGTATGGCAACAAATAAGGGCCACCCCTAAGATAAAACTAATTTGAACAGTCTCACTCAACAATTAAGAAGAGTGATCAAAGAATTGAAAAATGAATCAATCAGCAACTATTTAAGAAAATTAACTAATGATAGCAGTACTGATTATTCTCTTTGGAAAGCAACCAAAAGAATTAATAGACCAATATTGCAGAATCCTCCAATAAGAGTAGCAGGCGAAAAATTAGCTACACCTCGGAAAAATTATTCCAACCACATCAAGATCAAACGTTAGAAACCGAGATAATAACTGAACAAGCTGTGCATTTCTTGTAAAGGAATCCTACCGACAACACCAAAAGAAGTGGTGTGTGAGATAAAAGCTCTTGGTTACGATCTTATTACTGCAGAAATCTTAAAAGAGCTGCCAAGGAAAGCTCTGGTGAAGCTCACTAATCTTATAAATGCAGCATTTAGAATCAAATATGTACCAAGCTTCTGGAAAATTGCAGAAGTAATTGTGATGCCAAAACCCAGGAAACCACCACACATAACCCTCATTTTACAGACCAATTTCGCTATTGCCAGTCATGTTCATACTCTTTGAGAAGCCACTGGTAGAAAGATTAAATCCGATAATCGAGAGTAAAAACTTGATCCCAAATCATCAGTTCGGTTTTCGTAACAAACTCGTATATTTGAGAAAGCACTAAAGAGAAAAAAGTGTGTGCAACGACATTTTTAGACGTTGCACAAGTTTTTGATAGAGTGTGGCATGAAGGACTTAATCACAAATTAAGGAATCTTCTACAAATGCAATTTGCTTATATACTGGAATCTTATACTTGAAAGAGAGGTTCTTCAGGATTAAGTTAGATGAAACATTTTCCGAATTGAAAGAAATCAACGCAGGAGTTCCACAGGGAAGTGGGTAACGGCCGGTTTAATACCTACTGTTCCTTATGATCTTCCTGTATTAGAAAACAATACAGCGGCGACTTTTGAAGATGTGTTGCAGTTCACATCAACTTTACAAACAGGCGTTTCGAACATATCAACATACTACAAGCTTCTACTTTATAAGCAAATATTGAAACCGGTTTGGACTTATGGTATTCAACTTTGGGGTTGTACCAAACAAAACAACGTAAATGTCATCCAAAGATTTCAGAATATGGTCTTAAGGAACATCATTGATGCAACCCGGTAGTGGCCTTAAACTGTACCTCATCGTAAATGAAATTCAGAAAAAAGGGCGGAGACATGAAGAAAGGCTCCGGCAACATGTGAACATTGAGGCAACTCATCTCCTATGCATCACGAATTTAGTACGCAGACTTAAAAGAACCAAACCTTTTGAGCTGGTGTAATTGTTAGCTTAAGCAGACGTGGTTTACTCAATTTACCAGACACTATGAAACGCCAATGGGAAGAAGGAAATAAATAAGTGTTCTTTGTGCAAATGACTTTGGGTAGAGGTTACGAGGAACAAGACCAGATGAAATCAATGCCTGTTTTTAAAGTCTACGAAATCGGAAATGTCTATGTTTTCAGATTTACTATAGAATGATTAGAACAAGATAGTACAATACTTTTTTCTCCCAACGTCTTAAAAGCCTCTGGTTTTAATACTGTTTTTGGGTATTAAAGTTGGCCTTTTTCTTACTATTTTAAAAATGTGTGTGTTGCTAAGCTACACTTTTAATCCTTTGTGTAAAAGTAGATACTTTTAATACTACTCTTTTGGGGTTTGAACCACATCCGGTGGTAGATTGGATAAATCTTCTGATTCAAACATTTTATTCGCAAGAAAGAAAATATTGTAATAATAGGTTTGCAGTTTGACGCGTACAATAGTCAAACCAAACAAAAGTCATGATCTCCTTAGTTTCACAAACTACAATATTTTAACAAAATTAATTTCAATTTTGAAAGTTATGACCTCCTTAGTTTCACAAAATATTTCAACAAAATTAGTTTCAATTTTGAAGTTTTAATTAAATAATTTGTACTTACTCGTATAATTAGTAATATACAACCGACACGACATGAACTCTTCGTTGGAGAAAAAAATAGTATGTGTTATTCGGATAAAGAGTGACTTTGTTTGACTCGCAATCTTTGCTTTTGCTCGGCTACGCTGCGCTTCGCCTCGCATGCAAATATAATTGCTCGTCAAACAAAGTATCACTTTTAATCCTAATGACACAATGTATAATATACTCATTATACGTTTGTTTCATCAATTATAATGATATCTAGTTTATCTAGTAGTCTCTTCTTTCATTATTCAATATTACCAAGTAAATTATTTAATTTTTTAAATTGGATCTAGTAGTCTCTTGCCATTTTCATTATTATTAAACTGTGACGTCAAAATGTCGACGAAAATTATTTGAGGAGTATTTAAAGGATTTGATTATAAACCATAATGATATTTGTCGGTCTAGGACAAAGTATCGTATTCTACTCGCATATAAAGGCTGTTATTCACTCAGATGATTTACGATATTCGCCTATCGGCTCGTGTCGGTAAACTTCATCTTCGTGATTAACAGCTATCATTATATGCTCGTTGAATAATATAATATTATGAACTAATCCTTGGATAATATAATATTAGATCACTCCGAAAGTGTTCTGATATGAACTTTTTAGAGATGAATAATTTAAAAAAATGCATTATCAGACTAAAAATACTATTGCCCCAGATATTTAGGTTTGAAGATTAGAATCCCTTATCATTAGTCTGGAGTTGGTAATACTTTGTTTGACCATGACCTAATTTGGTCAATGCTTAAGCAGATATATACTTTGTCAGTTGTGATTTAATTTTTGTACTATAACTACATAGGTGCGCAATTCTTTTAAAATCTCTATAAAACGACATTAAAATAAGAATGTGACTAATCCACTAAACAACTTAATTTGTATTTCTAAAAAAAAAAAAAAATTACATTATGTCGCTATGTCTGGTCGTAAGATAATTTGTGAAAACAATAAGTTCAAATAAACAAATGTAAAACAAACATGTTATATTGATTTTATTGTTCGAAAGGGCAAACAATAAGTTATTGTAAATACAATAATAATTTTTGTAATCAATCGTGTAACTGAATTTTTGTACAAATAAGCAATTTTTTTGGTAAAGCAAATTTAAAAACAGGCCGCCGAAAACACAAATATTCTATAGAGTAATAAGTGTTTACAAAGTTCAAGATCGCGTTCTCTACGTTAGATAATCTCAAGTAATATATGTTTGTTGTTAAACTAATTTTCAAGTTGTGTAACGGTTCACTTACAAAACTACTTTGCGTCCAGAAACTCTTATCATTTTATATACAATTTTATAGTCTCGTTATCATGTTAATTTAAACATGTGAGAAATTATTCGCGCCACAGCATATTTAATTATGTAGAACGAAATATTTTTCAAATAGAGATCGGGCGAACAAATTGAATTATAAAAAGGTTTAATCTCAAGAATGTTACTATGTCAAAATAAAGACGCAAACAACATTAACATATAAGTTCAATGTTTAGGAGATAATAATTTGTATTTATTGTTTGATTTGTACAATACTCAAATTCAATACACAACAATTTAAAGAGTCTCCAAAAAACAAAAAAAAAATAGAAAATTGCGATAACGCTAATAATTAATGGCAAACATAACAAGGCATGATCTTTTATATACTTGTCCAGCCAAAGGTTCAGTTTGAGATGGAATACGATTTTTTTTTTTATATACAAAGAAACGTATACTGCGACGCAATTAGTCATAATCTTAGATTCGATATAGATGAACACGAGCTGGCTTTCTGATTAAACTACTCTACTATATTAGAATATAAAATGTAAAAGTCATTAGTATGTAGGTTTCGAAAACTCTGTAATCATGAAGAGCATATTACAAAAAATATTCAAAACACATTTAATGTCTATATTTAGTTGAAAGTATCGTTCATTCCAGCTAATTAAGAATCGTTGAACCTCATAAACAATATTCTCATTCATAAAAAAATGTTTAATCTCTAAGATAATTAAGTCAATTAAATAAATTATAATTAAAACCAAATTACATTTTTTTAATCGAGTCCAAACACTTCATCTTAACACTCGTATATGTAATGTTTGGTTAAATCCGGACAAGTCGAAAACGGTCAGCCAGTTTAAAAAAAAATTTTGTCTACCGAAAAATATTTTTGTAATTATTCAAATAGGTGAATAGGTTGGACACTGACTTTAAAGTCTATTTAAATAATATTTGCGATATTTTTGTGATAAGAAATTTTCCGTGTCTTCTTTAGGCGCGAGCTGTCAAATATAAATTATAGCATTTGTTTTGGGTTTGATGCGCTTCATACAATGATAAAATTCAGTGTACTTTAAAATTTTAAATGGCATGAAAATTTATGTACCAATAGATACAAGAGGTTTCAATGTCAAGTTTAAGCATTTTCTTAAATGAATCATTCATAGATCACGTGGGTCGGTTTATTATTTTTTTTTTTTTAACAAAATTTGTGATTTTATAGAGTACACGAGGTTTAGTGTCTGAGGAATTACACATTACATTTTGGAATTTTACTTAGGCTATAATCAATTCAGAGTTTTAGTTTCTTGCTAGGGCTCTCAATATAAAGATAGTATATCAGTTCCTTTCACGTGGAGTATGCTAAAATTATAAGGTTGCAACTTAAAACTCCATCTCACTAGACGTCCGACTATCGGAAATTATGACCCTCAATATAGGGACGACATTTTTTCACCATTAAGACTGCAGCAAGACATTCTAGAGTAATCGTATATTTTTTTGAGCACCATTTAACTTTTGAGATATGAATGTAATCGGTCCTATTCCTTCCGTTGAGGCATCACATCTTATTTATAATTCTTTGGAATAATCTGGTGTTATCAGCACCGGAGCATAGGATACAAGACTTTTTAGCTGCTGAAAGGCATTATCAGCTTCATTATTCCAAAGGAATTTGACACCTTTCGTTAGGAGATTGATTATTGGAGCTGTGACGTCTGAAAAATTTGGGCTTGAAAATACCGAGCGTCGGAACAATTACAAAAACAACAACAAAAAATGTACCGAGCATCGGACATAATTACAAAAATAGTTTATCAAACAAAAGAGAAAATAAGTCAAATTCTCAGAATTTTTACAGTTTAAAAATGTTTAGTTTTTTGTTTTAAAGAAAAAGTTCTCAAATTGCATTTTTCATTACTCTCTTAAAAGAAAAAGAGTGGGACAAATAATCCTTTTGGTTGTTTTCTATACATATACCGATCTTTAAATTCGTTTTTATTTCGGAAGTTATTTTTGGATTAAAAAAGTGATTTTATTTAGTCAAGTTGTAGAAGCGAAGGACGGAAGGTCCAATGTGAAAACGAAAAAATCAATAAGTGCAAGTGAAATAAACAAAAGTTTTTTCAATAAATAAAAGTAGGTAAGTTAAATTTTAATTTTTTATTTTATTCTTCCAAATATACTTTCGACGCTCCAGAATCAAGGAAGTCCTGTGATAGATTTACTGCAAAGAAAAATAGTTGCGTAAGGACGAGGATCGGACTTACTACCCTTGATGTCTCGAATTGAGGTCGCTGATATTTATTTTAGTAATGTTTTCCGTTTTCGAAAATATTTTGTAATTCGTTGTTGTCGTTTATTACTAATTATGAACTACTACTTACTAATAAATGAAACTGCAAAGCAGAACTTGACATTTTGATTTTTAAAACCGCTTGCATCAGTGCAATTAATATACATAACATGTAGGACATGGATAGGGGATAGAACAAAATTTATGGAGAAACCGAAAAAGTATGGTAGTGTGTGACAGAGAAAGAAAAAACCTTCGTCCTTGCCTTTAAATCCGAATTTTCGAATATCAAATTCAAATTTATGTGTAGGAGGCGGTAAAGCAAAGTACCTGTAACCTAGAGACGGAATAAATAAACGTTGCAAATTAAAAGCATGCCAGATACAATAATATAGAAGTAGTAGTAACCATGGTAATATATTTAAAAAATATCTTAAAAATAAAAAAAGGAAAATTCACTTGAATGTTAGTTTACACATTACACATATTATATAAGGTAATATGTTGCGCAGTATGTCAAAAAATTACAACAACAACAATAGCGGAGATCGTGACTGAAAGTTTATGAAATATTTAAACAATGATGCATTGTTAATTATTTTGAATTAAAGTCAGTATAATTTTTCACAAAATTTTAATTATATTCACTCAACACTCAAAATTATTACGCAAAACTAACAAACACGATTTGTTTGGTCACTATGTCCGCCATATTAATTTTTTTTTACATAGATGCGCAAGAAAGAACGAAAATGAAACATCGAAGTATATATTACCTTATTATAAGCGTCTTCCATTGGCGAAAGCAAACTACTCGCAAGTACTTGTATCTACTCACAACTACCCATGCTCATACGATGGTGTAGAAAACAGAAGTAGTTACGCATAAAATTTGTGCTAGTGGATTTTAGTTGCGAAAATTCCAATAGATGGCGTTTAGACCTTTTTCGATATTTTTCGAGAGTTTTTTATTACGTTCGAGATTTTTTATTTTTTGATGATGTAAAATGTCAAAATTAATACAAAATTATTTTGTTGTTGATGATACATTTTTAAGAAACATGTGTTTAAATATCAATGCGGTAAATATCAATGATTTCCTTTTATTACATGTCCATTTTTTTTTGTCATATTTTGAATCTAATTTTAAATATCGCTATTACTATAATAAAGAACTTTACAAAAGACAAAAAAAAACAACTAAACAGAAGGCTGTGTTTTACTTGTGTTACTCAATTTCTCGTTCCATTGGGTAACTACTCGCAAGTACTTCCAAGTAGCAAATGTTGCCCATTGGAAGACGGCTTATGTGTACTGTGGTTTGTTTATGCTAGATTTTTGGCGTTTTGCTCGAATTTTTTTTGTTGTTGTTTATTTTTCAGGGATGTATTTGAAATTTAAAGGAATAAATGTTTAACTAATCAAATTTGATAAATTTAATTAATTATTTTTAATATAATTAAACATGATTCAATATTAAATATTCCATTCAATTTAAAAAAAAAATCTTTCGAAAATTTCGAAATGAAATTTATTTAAGTTCGGTACTTATTCAGAATACATTTTTTGATAAAGAGGAGTATATAAAAGAGTAGTAAGACTATAAAATAAAATTTACTCTTTTTTTGTGACGTAATATCAATGTGATTTTTTATCAATCCCCTATCCACGTATATATATCGCTGGGATAAAATGTATTTGGACTTTTCTTCGTGTTTCTATTCTTTTGGAATAGAACGAAAAGATTGAATGTAATTCAGCTTTAAATAATTCTAACGAATAAAAATGAAAAAGCGGCGTACCTAACTTTCTTGATATTTTTAGGATTGTTCTTTTAGTGTTTAATTTTTCTGTCCCGTGACCAGTCACGTTGTTTTAATTCACTCAAAATGTAAGTTCGAATTTAAAGAAAATCAGTCCATTCAAATTATTTTATCAAGACAAAATAAACTATAAGGTACCTTGATAATTTTAAAACAATACGCTTTATGGCGATAAGCAAAAGTAGATGTCACTACCGCTGTGAATGTGGATTAAGCTCTCAAATTATTAAAAATTATACGCCGAAAAAGCTTGTGAATTAAACTTTTGATAAATAAAATTATAAGAAAACCATTAATTAATTTGGCCATAAAATGTTACACGCCTATTTCTTAGAAAAAAATTTTGTTTTGACATTTAATCCACATTCACATTGCTAGTGTCATCATTTTAGTTACATAAATTAATAAAGCGTATTTGCATTGATTTTCTTTAAATTTGAACTGAAGTTTTTGGTTTAGATTTAGAATTATTGCCAACTATGTTGTACGAAATAAAAGATTGTACGTTACACGTTCGATAAATGATCGTCACGCCTATCGTTTCGAAATTGTGAACTCGGTTCCTTAACAACTCATTTACCGCCGTTGTGGCGTAAATAATTATAGTGGAAAACACAAATGTTTTCAATAGCCGTCTTCCAATGGAAAAAGTTTGCTACTTGGAATGTACTTGTGAGTAGATACCCAATGGAACGAGAAATTGAGTGACACAAATAAAACATAGCCTTTTGTTTAGTTGTTCATGTGAAAACATCTTTAGCGGGGGTAAGTCAAAAATTTCATGTAAAAAAAGGAACGGAAAATCCTGTACGACCGAAATTGCAAGTTATATACGAGAAAAACGAACACAAAATGCACCGAACTTGCATTCTATAATTTCGAATTACAATTTCCGCCAGATTAAAATGAAGAGCCACAAAAATTATCTAAGTGTAGTGTAAGTGATTCAAAAAACTGAAATGGAAGTACGTTAAACAAAGACAAATGCACCAATACTTTAAATATTAAATATAATACATCTTAGCGAGCTGTGAAAATGGCACCTATACATTGATGCATAATAAAATAATAATTTTGTAATTGTCGGTATGCTATGTTTAGTGTTGCTCACGCTGTTGCTGAGTTTAGTTTGGTTATGCGGGCCTATAGGAAACAAAAACTATAATAGTGGTAAATAGATTCGAATGCCATTTTCTAAAGATACGCGCAAGGAGGAAGCCGCAAGGAGACATGCTACCGTCTTTCCAGCTGATATGATTTTACAGTCAAAATAGTGCCTTTGTCTAATAGAACCGCCCTATTTCATTTAGATCAAATTAATCAAATCAGCAACACTTTGCTTTGTTCACCTGGGGGCGAATTCCGGCTCGATGACTAAAGTCACCAATGAGTTTAGTTGGTATACAAATTCAAACTGGTATAATAAAATCATAAAACCGATTCCCGTATGATGACTGAGAAAAACAAACTCATAATATCTGTCAAAAAGACTCATTATATTTTATTATGTGATAAAATTAACTGCTACTGAGATTTTGAATTATTATAAATTAAAACTAATTATTTTTTTAAGAGAAATGTCAGTAGAGCAAAGACGGAAGGCTAGCGAGGAACAAAAACATATACTTATACTTAGTTTCATACTTAGGTCCTATTGAAATATGTGTCCCGTCGATTAGCCCTATGATGCCTGGAAATCCAAACATATTAAAAGATTGTTGTTTTATATCAACAACTTGTGGAGAGTCTAATTGGAATTTCACGAAATTTGTTGCCAATTTGTTTTCAGTTATTTGACAAACTTCATCAACACATCGTGGAACCGAAGTTTGTGAAAGTGAGATGAAGAAGTCTTGCCCTATTGGGCGTTGATAGCAGCCGACTGCTAGAAAACGAAGAGCGCATAGAATTCTTAAAGTCGAGTTCAATCCACGAATTCGAATGCTCCTTTGCATATGGGTTGAGAGAAGCTGATAAGCAGCCTACAAATTGTTTTATTAAATCTAAACAGCCTTATGAATTCGGCGTCCGTGGTTGCTTCAAATGGATCACCTAAATATCTTAAATTCCTCCTGAATCTTAAGAGACGAGATCTAAAATTCGTATAATAGATATTGAATCAAATTTGAGAAATCTAATACTACTTCACCTTTGGTTAGAAATTCGGCGCCTAAGAATTCTTAAAATAAAGATATCCATTAAATTTTATTTATCTTATTTTATTTTATTATGTGTTGTGCATAAAACGGTTTGAATATTATATTTTATACTTCTCCAAGTATCAATAATAGAACCCAATAACCCAAAAAACTCATGCTGTAAAGTTTATAGCACGTCAAAACTCATTTGTCATATCAGAATCGAAAATATTATGAGCATGAGAACTGACTATAGTCTTAAAAAATAATAAAGTCATTAGTCATACTCATTTGTCATAAAACCGGAATTCGGCCCCTGGGGGTCAATTCTCGCTCTGTGAAAAGTACAATGAAAAGTATTTTCAGTGAGAAATAGAGATATCCGATTCATGTTTCATGAGAAGGAAAAAAATGACGTCAAAATCTTCTCATATGAAACAAACTTTCTCACCAAGTATTTTAGTCGTGGGAATAAAAATGAATATGAAATTCAGTTTTATAACACTTAAATTTGCAATTTAATGCTAAATGTGCAACCAAACTATAATACTAGTCACCTTAAAACTAATTTATAAGCAAATTTATTAAACAAATTTCAATTCATTTAAGAAAAATCCCTAAATAATTAGTTTCGTTTAGTTTAAATAAAATTTGGCCATTTTAGTAATTTATTTTATATTTTGACAAGCAATAACGAAAACTGGTTTAACTCTCTATTTACCTCTCTTTGTGAGAGTGATTAAATCTAATTACAAATTATAATCTATTTTATCATCTATTTAGTTAATATTTGCACAATTTACCTAGCGCACTTAGCGGAAATATATATGCAACTTGATAAAATATGATTTGCTGGGTAGTATTCAGCGTATTTTCATCGTTCTTTTTCATTTGGACAACGAGAATCGCATATTGCTGTTGCGTGCAAAGATACTAATGAGAAAGACGTGATGGAAACCAAATGGAAAATTTTTTTCATTCCATTTTTTCATAGAATGAGAATTGACCCCCTGGTTTACCGCGTTCATTCACAAAAATAAATCTGGAATCTTCAACAATTGCCGTGTATGAGAAATGGTGAATTTTAGAGCGTTCAGAGAGTCAATTCTCGTTCTGTGAAAAGTACAATGAAAAGTATTTTCAGTGAGAAATAAAGATTTCCGATTCATGTTTCATAAGAAGGGGAAAAAAGACATCAAAATTTTCTCAAATGAAAACAAAATTCTCACCGAGTATTTTGGTCGTGGGAATATAAATGAATATTGAAATTCAGTTTTATAACACCTAAATTTGCAATTTTAATGTTAAATGTGCAACCAAACTATAATACTAGTCACTTTAAAACTAATTTATAAGCAAATTTATTAACAAATTTGAATCCATTTAAGAAAAATCCCTAAATAATTAGTTTCGTTTAGTTTACATAAAATTTGGTCATTTTAGTAATTTATTTTTTATTTTGACAAGCATTGACGAAAACTGGTTTAACTTTCTATTTTCCTCTCTTTGAGAGCGTGATTAAATCTAATTACAAATTATAATCTATTTTATCATTTATTTAGCTACTATTTGCACCATTTACTTAGCGCACCTAGCGGAAATATATATAAAACTTGATAAAATATGTTTTGTTGTGTAGTATTCAGCGTATTTTCATAGTTCTTTTTCATTTGGGCAACGAGAATCGCATATTGCTGTTGCGTGAAAAGATACTAATGAGAAAGATGTGATGGAAACCAAATGGAAAGATTTTTTTCATTCCATTTTGTCATAGAACGAGAATTGACCCCCTGGCAGGTTTGGATGAATTACTTAACAGAATGAACTGTACTTTGCTCAAGCTCACCAAGACATGGATATACTGAAATATAGTCGGTTATAAATTTCTTCAATTAAACAATTAATGTCGGTAAGGTTCATCCTCCAAATCCAAAATAGAGTAACTAATTGACTTTTTAAACCAAAATTGTACTGTAATTGAAATATGAGCGAACAGCTGCCGTCTATGTGCATTGGTTTCTCAGGCCCATCAAAGAGATTTGAAATGATTCAATAGTTTAAGGTTTTCACATAATTTGTTTGCGAGTTGAGCGTGAACTCGCCCGTTATTTTTTTCTTTCTTTTATGTAGTTGTTGATTATAGTAAAGGCGATAAATTAAATTAGATTGAAAATATGACAAAAAATTGGACATGTAATGAAGGGCAAGCATTGATATTTACCGCATTGATATTTAAATCCATTTTTCTTAAAAATGTAACATCAACAACAAAATAATTTTGTATTAAATTTGACATTTTAGATTACCAAAAAATCGAACATAATAAAAAAATCTCGAAAAATATCGAAAATGTTCTAAAAGCCATCTATTGGAATTTTCGTAATTAAAATCCACCTAGCACAAATTTTATGCGTAAATACTTCTGTTTTCAACAACATCGTATGAGAATGAGTAGTTGTGAATAGATATAATTACTTGCGAGTAGTTTGTTTTCGCCAATGGAAGACGCTTAAATAAAGGAAAATATAAAGATAATTGGTTACATTTTTCCGGTGTACGCTGAAAAACAGGTTCGTTTTTGAAAATTGTTTACCATCATCCAGGCAAAACATGACTTTTTGTCATTTGAAATACATCACCAAATTTAGTTTCAAATTCATATCGAATTTATGAAATGATTTTCGTAAACCGTTGCTATATAATAGCAATAATTACGACTATAAATTCAGGCTTATCGGTCTTCGATATAGTGTCATTAAGGGATATTGATTGATTTTCATTTTTCATTGTTTTATCAATGAAAATATTTGAAATTTATATTTTCGTGATAAGCACAAATGGAAAAGATAAAGTCAATTGGTTAAACTTTCCGGGTTTCCGTTGAAAATACGGTTTCGTTTTTCATTTTTTCCATCTTTCAGGCGAAATATGAAATTTCTTTTCCCATTTTCTCGGTTCCGGGTGTAGCACTAAATTTTTCCAATGAGGACTAATTAGCTCAAATTCGATTCTAACAGTATGAGCAGTTTCAAGCCTAAATTCGAAAGTTTGCCTTCTGCCGTTAATCGTAATATATTGAGCATGGACGCAAGGTGTCTTGGATGATTCAAAATGTATAGATAAATTTTTATATTTCCTTGGTTTATTCATGAAAATAATCGAAATTATATTTTTGGGATAAGCACAAATTTCTTCAACTAAAAATATTTAGTTGATTGGTTAATCTTCAGGCGGAATATGAAAATTATTTTCTCATTTTCTCGGCTCCTGGACTAGCACTAATTTTTTCCAATGAGCACTAATTAGCACAAATTCGGTTCTAATGGTATGAGAAATTTCAAGCTTAAATTCGAAAGTTTCCCTGCAGCAGTTACCCACATCCAACGACTTTCTTTTACGAACAGCGAATTTTGAGAAACTTATTACGCAAATTTCATTCAAACTTAAAATTATTTTTAATTTTTATTTTTTTCATGTTTTTTGTAAATTGTATATGTTGGAGATATGTATTTGCAAAATAAATTTTGTGAAAGTTTAAACATGAAGTTGCAGTTTGATTGGTTGGCTACAAACTGACAGAGATATAGATAGACCAACAGACATTACTACGAAACCGAATTTTTCGGACTCAAGGACCCCAAAAATCTCAAGGTCGAAAATGAACATGACAATTTTTTTATTTTGTTTAATTTTTTTTTTTTTTGGGATCAAGAGAGTGGTCTCCTCAGGTTGGCCGATTTTTACTAAAAACACTGGGACTTCACAATTTATGAACTATCCTTAAATATGAGTTTCGGTTCGATTAAGTTTAACCATCTGGTCTGTAGAGAGGACCCAGACAGATAGACTGACAGACATACACCATTTCGAAACCCACTTTTTTGGACTCAGAGGACTTAAAAACAGATAAATCTCCAAACAGCTCAAAGTCCAAAATTTTCATGATTACATTATTTTACTTACGTAAAATGACAATCAAATGTAGTTAACCTAAAATTTTAGTACTCAACATAAAATTTTTAAACAATTTAGTTCAAAAATACCATGGAAAGTAATATTCAAAATCAATTTTAAAAATTTCAGCAGAAACAGTAAAATATTAAACAACTCGCGCCATTTTCAATAATATTGTTAATAAATTATAAGTATTCTAATTAAGAATTCCTTTATTTAATTCCATTGTATTATTAATTTATTAGCACACCTTTATGATCCGAAAATTATGAATCAAAATGATCCTTAGCGTAAGTAATATAATTAAGATTCAATTATGCAATGCAGTATGAATTATAATTATTATTCAGTTCAAAGTAATAAATCTATGCATTCTTAGATTTTATAAGCAATTCCACCTTGGTAATTTAACTATCATAATAACCTATTGACAGTAAATGTGAAAATAATTAAGTTAATGCAAAAGCACTTCAAACAATTAATTTGTAAGTTGTAAATTTAAGGTGGTTGCGTATAAATTTTGTGTTCAAGGTTATCAAATTTGTTCCGATTATTGAAATTTTTATTATTTTCAATTATATTTCTTAATTTCTATTTTGTAATCTCATAGAAAGAGCGCGGTTAGAAAAATTATTTAAGACAAGTGATCACTTAAAAATTGGATTTTTAATCTTCGGTTATATGCAGTTAGAACAGAAATATTTCAAAAAATGTTTATCATGTAAAGACTAAAAGTTCGGATTGTATGTAAAACAATAACCTTGCCTGTGTTATATACCAGATTAAAAGAAAATCGAAAATTGTATGCAATTATTCAAATCACGAATTTACTCTAATAACAGTTAAAAAGTAATTTATTGTATGTCAGCTCTATCCAATTTTCTATTGGATTTCATTACTTTTGAAGAACGTCTGAACTAAATATCTACTCGTATTTTCTTTATTTGTCACAGCTTGGGACGTACCGAAAAATGAACCAATTTTTTCACAATCATTTAACTTCTAATACTACAAATTATGTAGAGCGAATTAAATTCAAATGATTATGATGATTGCATAAATACATGTAACAGATGCAGAACAGATTTATGGAAATCCAATCTTATGTAACAGCCTTTATAAGGCAGGCCCTTATTTGGAAATCAACCCGATTTGGCTATTTGTATTTAAAGAAATTCAAGAAAAAACGTTCGTATTTTTTTTTCAACAACACATAATAGAATGTATGTAGGCAGTAAATTATAGAAAGGTAAGCTCATATAGAGTATCTTTATTGTAATAACTTAACTTCACTTTTGCAACTGGCGCGAAGCCTTGTCGATGGGTTTCGAAAAATTCCATCATTTTAGCAGGACCAACTTTATTTGGGATTTAAAAATCATTGAAAACCCATTAATTTGAACAGTTTTTGGATTTGAAAATATTAAGAGTTTTGCCTAGTTTCGAAATTATACCAGTCAATAAAACGAATTTTAGATTTAAAGAAAAAAACCGGAAGGTCTCAAACTTAACAATAAAGCTATTGACATTTTCGTTGACGATTATCATGCCGAATTTTCTAAATTTCGCAATTTTTTACACGTCTCCAAATCTTCAAATTTAATTTATAAATAATTTGAACTTTCGTGGTACTAAATTAAGAGCATTCAACAAGAAAATTGACAAATTTCTTATTAACTCTTATAAGTAGGTACCCAGTTTCAAATTTGGGAATTCATACGTTTTCTATATGCAAATAGTTTTTAGAACGTTAAAACATTCAATAGTTTCCGATTCGGATTTTAAATTTAAGATTTCACATATTTTTCGCACTGAGGAAGTTAACTTTTTTTTCAAAATTTTCGAAATTCAAATTTCACTTCTAAAAATCCAGAATTTATTTTGATTTAAAAGGTTTTTAGAAATGCTTTCAAAAATATTTACTTTCCGACTGTGCCACCGTCATTTTTTAAAATTAAAAATATTTGAAAATGTTAGAATTTTGAAAAATTCAGAATTCGTAACATTTTCGAAATTTCGGTGCAAATGCTTTAAAATTTCACCTAACAAATTTATAGAAATTCTGAATTTTACAATTTTTAATGCGAACTAACATTTCAGAATTTGGCAAATTTTAAGGGATGGCAAATCCAACAACTATACTCCTCCAACAGTGTTGTAAAATATTTTTTCGGAATTTGGAATTTGAAAATTATTTTAGAGATTTTTAAACTTAAACAAATTTTAGAATTTAGGAGGTAAACTACTGAAACCTCAATTTTTCAGAAAGCAATGGTTTATGTACATATTTCTCATTTCGTATTTAAAATTGTTTTTATGGGAATAAGAATTTGGAATCAGCGCGATTTTTGAATTTCTACGTGCTGAACTTTCAACGTGCTAAATTGAAAACGTTCAGTAAGAAAATTGTGAAATATGTATTTCTAACTCACAAGACAAAGTTACATTTAGAAATTTGAATGTCAAACTTCATAGTGAACAGAAATTTTATTAAAATTATTTGAAAAATTCTAAAAACCTGATGGATTTCCAAAATGTTTGGTAATTCGGGAGCAAGGGAGTTCTTCGTCTAACTGACTTCGCTTTTTGCAAAATTTGCTGTTATTAAGAAATTCGTATCGATGGGGCCGATTACAGCAAATTTCAAGTTAATTGTATCAATTCTTCTTGAATCTTCTTCTGAATTTTTTTTTTAATCAATTGAGAAGCTTTTTTGTGATTAATAGTAAAAGTCTAGGTAGTTATTGTAATTTTCAGAACATGAAAGATATTAAATTAAAACTTTGATAAATATTGATTTAAACGCTAAGAAAAATTATCAAACATTAAAATTCTGAATTTAATTTGATTTAAGTTGTTTATGAGGAATTTGGAAAGATTCAAAAAATTAATTTTTATTTTCACCACCATGTACAATTCAAAATTTAATTTTTTTTATTTGGAATATACTACTCACAATGGTGTGTAGTAACACAATGGAATATACTGCTACACAGATGTAGCTCAAGTTGCAGATTTATTCCTAAATCTTAAGGCAGTCGCTTAAAATTTCAAGATAAAAAACTCTGCGAATTAACAGACCACAATTTTACACTTAAATCTGTAAAGCATTTGGGAATTTTAGAAATATCAGGAAACTAATAAAAGTTTTAAAAAATCCAGGTTTTCTGGGAATTGTCCTTTTATTTAAATATCAAACTAATTTTCAACTTTGATGAAGATTTTTGGAAGCTATAATACGAAACATTTACGTTTGGCCATCGGAATTCTGAATTTTACAAGTTTTAATTCTAGATGCCAGAATTTCACAACTTCAAAGTTAAATAAAATTTCAAGCCAAATAAATTTAAGAGGAAAACTTATTTCTGAAAATGAAGCTTTGATCTAGTATTTCGACATTCTACAGATTTTAAGTTTTGGAAAATAAAATCCTCAATCACAAAGTTTTAAGAAATTTCGTAAAAACCGTTGGATGAAATCTGTATTTTTAAAATGGAATTTTTAGAACTTCATATCGCTATTCAAATTCAATATGATTCTTGAAATTGGCAGAATCTGGAGGTTTTTATTTTCTCAATAGAAATCCCATTTTAAGGCTGCTATAGTCAATAAGCAGGTTTACAATTTTTATTTGATTCCTATTTGGGAAATTAAAATTTATCAAAATGTTATTTACACATGTAATCGAGAATAATTCGTGAATATTTGCAATGACAGTTTTACTTTTTAATTTCTGAATTGTTCGCGTTTAAATTTAGCAAATTATCAGTATTTATGAAAAATTAAAATTTTAGATAATTTAAATAATTTTGATAATCTCAGATTGTTAAAAACTTATCGAGCATTAGCGGTGAACAAATTAATCGAGCATTAGCCTATGCAAATGTTTTTAAAATCGGGATATTGCAGAATTACAAGTTTGGGTGAAGATTTAGGATCATTGGCCAAATTTAGCAAGCCCAGTGTGTAGTTAAAACTTTATTTGGGATCTAGTAATAAAAATTTGTGATTGTATATGTTGATGAATTTGGCAGCACATTACCTAGTTTACCTCAATATAACTTTAGCGTGTTCGTATCGCTAGCTTATCGGGCCTTGACTTACACCATATATGGATGTATGTAACCGGCTCTTATATATAGCTATTGGTCTTTATATGGATAAGGTATCCTGAATTTCTTAGTGGCCTTTAAAGACATTCATTTTCTCAGGAAAACATGTGGCGTATATAGGAGTTTTGATTATCGGTAGATGGTTTGTTCGCGCCAAATTTAATAAGTTTTTTTTTTTTCGGTTAAAGGCTCAGGGAATTATGGAAGAGTGGAGACTTTTTTCAGACTCGGTGTGCCAGGGAAATACAAGTTTTCCCTGGAGGTTTTTGTTTTTTCAGAAAACATTAGTATTATATAAATTGTAAATTCAGAGGAAGTTGAGAATTTTTTGATCAACAAATAAAAAAAATATTGTGAAAATAAAAAACGTTTTAGTTCAACTGAACTAGTATATTTGAAACAGAATAAAACTATTTAATTAAATATAATTTGCAACAGCGTTTGCTTTCCATTAGTGCTTTCCACTTAAAACGGAAAATATAAAATTGATATTTGGATCAATTCGACGTGCTCCCGCTCATCCATTAAGGAGCTCTCAACGTACAGCAATTACATTGCAAGCCTATCGGCGCAACCATAAAGACGCGCCGCAGCTGAAATCAGCCGCTACCGAAATATTCGGTTTCCCACAGAGAGGTTACATAAATATACGGTTTCATCACAGAGAAGTTTGGGAAGACGTGAATTACCTCAGAAGAAAATAAAAATAAATTTGGAAGTAGGTAAGCCAACCATAGCCCATACCTACCTCCACAATTGGTGACCCCGACGTGATCTGAGGTAATAAGCAGTCCTCAGCAGTGAACCAGCTATTACCAGGATACAGGAACAATCGCAGCCATTAGATTTAAGTAATTAGGGTTCTTGTGTTATCGAGAAATTGTATTTCAACCTGGGGCCCTAGCTCCCACCAGTGGTAAGCGCTCAGGGGGGAATACAATTTTGCGGTAAGAAAACCCGGGCACACATCAGAGGAAAGGAAAAAACGTGAGTACACTTTTCATAATTTGTTGGGCTGACTACATTTTTTAATAAAAAAAAACAAAATAATTTCGAAATCGTTTTCTTTACTTTATTATTTTTATTTGAAAATATTTTTGATTTCAAATATCATATTTTTTGTCGATTCGTTTCCGGGACAAACCATCTACCACGGTAATCAATTCTCTGTTGTTTTCGAGGCTGTGATATTCGTTCGGTTAAAATAAAGAAACATTTTTCTTTCGGTGTTAATAATAGTGTTTTAGTGTAAAAGTTAAGTTATTATCATGGTGAACGAAGCGGGGGATACTCCACCACCAGGGAATGCGACTGACGGTTCATCTTCAACAGTGACATGGACGGCAGACCAACTACAACGATACGTCAACGAACAGCTACGACTCAGACAACTGGAAACAGCCCCCAGTAGTTCAGCGGCAGCAACTCCTCTGGACAACACACCACAAGCCACCGGATTAGCAACTAGCCACATTGGACTCGTAACGTTTAAGACACCACAGGTTCTGTATTCACAAAACCCAGCGGTGTGGTTTAATATTCTGGAGCAAACCTTTGAATTGTCGAATATTAAATCAGAAAGGACCCGGTATAGCCACGTGGTTGCGTCATTAGATGCGCGGCATCATGAGACGTTCACAACGTTTGAAAACGATATCGAACTGAACACGCTCGCAACACGTGCGGATAATTTAGTAGAGACGTTGACGCAAGCAAACTCCGGACAAATCAACAAAATTTCAACATATACGGTACCAGCGAGTGTGGACACAAAAACTTCGTCATTAACCGAAAAATCAGAGATGTCACAAAACAATAATCGTTTGACAATCATGATTTCGGAATTATGCGGTGAGTTCAAAAAGTCACGATCACGGTCAAATCAAAAGTCAGGCAATGGTTCCAGAGATCGATCTCGTACGTCTTCACGTAACCGGATAAACCCAAAGTTTGACCAATGCTACTATCATTTTAAGTTTGGCAACAAGGCAAAGAAATGTGTTCCCGGGTGCAAGTTTTTTGAAGGGTCGAGAGATCTCGAACAGAAGAGGGATTTTTAAGCTCCCATCAACGGGCAACGGCGGCCATTGATGGTAGCAACATCAGCCGACTTCTCATTTTTGACACGCGTTCAAAATTTAATTTTTTAATCGACACCGGCGCAGACATTTCGATACTACAAGCCAAATTCTTTAAGAACATCCTTTCGGCAACGGCATCAAATTTATTCGCAGCAAACGGAACACCAGTCAAAGCTTTTGGCGTTACAATTATGAAGTTAGATATTGGACTACGACGAGAATTTTTGTGGGAATTCGTTATCACAGATGTATCCATACCGATGTTAGGATCGGATTTTCTAAAGCATACTGGGTTGTTAGTTGACATCCAGGGACAGAGGGTAATAGATCAATTAGCCTCCTTGTTTGTCAAAGGAACTATTACGAACAACGCAGAACAGGCGCTATCATTACTGAACAAGTCGCTATTACATCCAAAAATTCAGAACCTACTCTCAAAATTTCTGGAAATTACAAAGGGCACGCTAGGTAAGAATGTCATTAAACACACTGTCACACACCGGTTAGAGACAAAGGGGCCTCCAACAGCTTGCAAAACGCGGAGACTGGCTCCTGACAAATTAAAAATCGGAAAGGACGAATTCGAACTCTGGATGTCGCAGGGCATTTGTCGTCCCAGTAGCAGTGCGTGGTCAAGTTCACTACACCTGGTCATGAAGAAGAATGGTACTTGGAGACCATGCGGCGATTACAGGGCGTTAAACAATATTACGATACCCGACAGATACCCTATACCACATCTACAAGACTTTTCCTACCAGCTTGAAGGGTGCACGATATTTACGTCACTTGATTTAGTTCAAGCATACCACCAAATACCAATTGAACCGTCAGATATTCCAAAGACTGCCATTACGACACCCTTTGGTTTATTTGAGTTCAGCAAAATGACATTTGGTCTTAGGAACGCAGCGCAAACCTTCCAAAGATTGATGCATTCAATATTGGCTAGTTTGAATTTTTGTTTCGTCTATTTGGACGATGTTTTAATAGAGTCAAAATCTTTCGAGGAACATCTGGAGCATCTGAATGAGGTTCTACAAAAGTTTTCGGAACATGGTTTGGTGATTAACCCAGACAAATGTGTGTTCGCAAAACAGGAGATTACTTTCCTAGGGCATACAGCTAATGAACACGGCATTTCACCCACCCAGGAGAGAATTGAAATAATTAAGAATTTTGAAAGGCCAACGACAGTTAATCATCTCAAAAGATTTTTGGGAATGATTAATTTTTACCGGCGCTTCATTCCAAACGCGGCTCTAGATCAAATTTTACTGAACGACTTCTTGAAGGGATATAAAAAAACAGTAAAACTCCGATACAATGGTCAGATCCGTCAATACAAGCCTTTGAGAATTGTAAGGATAAACTATGTCAAGCGATTTTACTGGCACATCCTTCAGCCACGGCTAAGTTAGCGATTATGGTTGACGCATCGGACACGGCGATTGGGGCCGTGGTCCAGCAGTATGTTGCAGGAGTTTGGCAACCGCTCAGTTTCTTCTCAGTACGGCTCAACGAAACACAGCAACGGTACAGTGCTTATGACAGAGAGTTGCTTGCAGCTTACTTGGCATTAAGCACTTCAAATATTTGTTAGAAGGTCGTGAGTTCACCCTGTTCACGGCTCGACATCATTGGACCACTACCAATTTCTGGAAACAACCGTTATTGTGTGACGTTGATAGATCGTTACATACGTTGGGCTGAAGCGGTTCCAATTCCGGACATTACTGCTGCCTCGGTCGCATTCGCCGTGTATTCTGTCTGGATAACCAGGTTTGGCGTTCCAGATTACATAGTAACTGACCAGGGAGCACAGTTTGAATCGCTTCTGTTTGCTGAATTGTCGAAGCTAGTAGGATTTTTACATAAACGTACCACAAGTTACAACCCTAAGTGTAACGGCATGATAGAACGGTGGCATAGGGTGTTAAAATCCGCATTAATGTGTCATGACAGAACAGACTGGAGCATCATACTTCCGCTGATTCTACTGGGATTACGGACTACGTATAGTACGGAACTGAAGACCACACCAGCAGAACTAGTCTACGGAAGCACACTACGAATACCAGGACCGTTTTTTGACCAAGTCACGGACAACAAAATTCCACAAACGGACTTCGTACAAAATTTAAAAAAGGACTTCGACGAAATTAAACCGACTCCAGCTACCAGACATAGCACCGAAAAACTCTTTATTTCAAAACACTTAACGGATACAACTCATGTCTTTCTACGAACGGACGCGATACGGAAATCTTTAGAGTCACCATACACTGGACCTTACAGAGTAATTAACAGGGACGAAAAGACATTTACAAAACACACTGATTAATTCTTTTTGTAAATATATTTATGTAATAGCTTGAAAAGACAAGGGTTTAGTTTTTTAAATGGAATAACTATTTATTTATTTAATTAATATTTTAATTTTGTATTTTTTTCGTAGCACAACATACAATCCGCTGATGTCAAGAATTTTTCGTAATTGCTTTTTTTCTTTTCGAACAAAACCTTTTTCTGTTTGCTACGATTTTATAAAATTGAACTAGCTACTACATACATTTTTCTTACTTGTACTCCACTATTCTTATAGTGCATTTCTGAATTTAGATAATTTTGACTGGTTTAATTTAGCTATTGATTCTGATTTTTATGGGTTCCACGAAAGTTTGAATGACTAGGTGACACCACATAACAACAGATAAAGCCTGAGGATACATTTTCAAGAATTATCAAAATCACTTACTTAAATTCCTAAAAATTGAGTCAATTTTTTCTGACTTCCTAATTTCCTATTGTTATTAAATTTTTTTCAAAATCCTTAATTTTTAAATGAAGACATTTTACTTGAATTTGGCATGGATTTAAAATTCAGTTTAGACTGTGTACAAAACCCGTGATAAATATTTGAAAAACTGAACAAACCCAAAGTATTCGCGATTTCCAACAAAGTAGCTGACATCTGGTGAAAACAATATGAACAAAATTTAACCATAGGGCGTGTTTTTTTTAATGTCGTGGAAATAAGAGAGAACAGATAGATATTATATCGAAGAAATCCGATTAATATTTTCTCTGATGTATCCGATAAAAAATAAATGACAGTTTTTTTAGTAGGTATCGTAAAAATGTCGTTTTATACGTTTATGTCGTATAATAGCCCGATAACTAAGTAGCCTGATTTCAAATAAAGAAAATGTAAAATAACCCATTGTTATTGTATAACCCACGCTGCTAGGGACAACGTGAGTTATATTTTGTATAACAAAATATTGAGTAGTCATTGGAAAATTATTCGTAAATTTCGTAATTTACGTCAAAGAAATACGTCACATAAATTTAAACAGAGGTTACCATGATAAAATGTATTTCAAAATTCAATGATACAGTGTGAAAACACAAAATGGAACTATTTCTTATTAATTTACGATTATTTACATTTATTTCAACAAAATTGGATAAACGGTTTTATGCCACTCATGAGCAAAGAGATATTATCCACTCGGGATAATATCCCACTCGGCTATCGCCTCGTGTGACAAACTTATCCCTCATGGATAATATCTCGTTTTGCTCACTAGTACCATAAATAACTATTATGTTTTACCTAAATGCACAACAATCATGATGTTTACATTTATCAAAACGCGCACTGCTTTTAAACAACTATCCGAATATTTTTTCAGAGAAAAAATATTGTATTCGATAATTATCCGAGCGTCAAAAAAAAACGGCACAGAGAAATATATTTTGTCTCGGATATTAAAAAAAACGCATATCTGTATTTTGACAGTTAAATTATTTCTCTGGTTACTTCGACATAAAAAAACATACCCATAGAGCCAGGGCGATCAGAACTGTCAAACAGTTGAATTTAACAATACTCGACCGCTTTACTTAAACGCCAACTACACTTGGTGGAAATCGCCTGTAACACTCCATTCCTATGATAATTTTTGACGTATTCAAAATAAATTTATTGTGTAATTGATGTAGTCACCTTAGCGTTTTATTTCAAAGATTTTAGTTTTCCTCGTTCGGTGTTATGAAGATGCGATTTTTCAAACTGAGATCTTCAACGTGATTTTAATTTGCTGGATGTAACTTGTATTATCGGTTTAATTCGCATAATTATGCATATAGTTAAATAATGAGTGTTATTGTGAGTGTAAAAGTTTAAAGAACATCCGACAAATATCCAGAAATTAGAAATTGTGCAACATTGTATTTCCTATTTCGGCGGATGTACCTATATACATAGCATATCTACATGTTATATTCGCATTTCATACCTTTATTCAACACCACAAAGCCCAATTTTCAAAAATATTGTCTTTATGTGCCGAGTACCTTCCGACTAATTCCTGACAATTCAATACCACGAATCTAAATTTTATAATTTATTCAATATTTCATTAACAAAGCTTATTATTCTATAAATATGCCACTATCTAGCCACAATATAAAAAGCAATCCATTTTACTTCGGGGCAACATTCACATTATCTTTTGTTCAAAAATATCTCCATTTCTCGGAAACTATTGTATTACTGTTTTTTCGTAACAAAATTCATAAATAAACATTATCTGTCTAAATTTTAAGCACCATCTCACAATTATACAATCAACATTTTTCTATCAATCATAATATTTATGACCATCAGCGCTTCTTACGTCTAGATCGTATTCTCTACTAGTGAATACTAACTTTGTATACCACGGAAATTCAATTTGAAATTATTTTTCCGCATATGCAATTATTTTATAATTGCATAGCTTAGCAAGGTAAGTAGGATTTTGATATATTAGCAAATGGAACGTAAAATAAATCAATATACAAGTAATATAACTCTACATAAAATTTTAATCATCTACTTGTTAGAAGAAGTTTGATTTGTCAAAAGTTATAAATAAGTATTATCAGTGTCTCTCGAATTTCGAATGATCAGTTCCGAGAATTAGCAATTCACAAAGTCGCATTTGCAGGAAAATGCGATTTTGTATGATTACGAGAACTTGAAGTGTTTATAGCGTTTTGGCACATTTCCAAAGAAATCTGGACACTCATTGCGTTTAAATAAAGTTTTGGTTTATACCTTAGAAATGTCTTCTATTTTACCGCATTACAGCTTGCGAGATTATTCGAGTTTTATTTGGATTCAATTAAGTGTAGTTATATAGCTGTTAGGGGAGATTCTCGAAATCCGAATATTTTGGATTTATGTAGATTCTTAAAATTCGAGATTTTACAGTTTCTGGATTAGCAGGGCAGCTAGGCTGGTTGCCTATAATATACTAAATGCTATAAATGTCCACGTCCATGAACTAAATAACCGAAGTTCATGCATTCTACTACTCTTGCATTCGATTATCTCCTAACTGTCTAATGAAATATGTCACTTCAGACCTCCAGAAGTCTACTGGCTAGGATTTGTTAAAGGATCTTAAGAAAGAAGAACTACTAAAGCAAACTGTTGTCATACAACGATTTACATTACAGTGATTTTTCCTTTTACCTTGTACCTCATACTTCTCTAATTCCAATTCTTCTTAATATTTAACCCATTCAGAGTCTAGAATGTTATTTATTTGTAGGAATAATTTCGTAACCCCTTCGCTCACTGTAAAGATGATGAGGTTTCTTGTGCTTTATTATATACCTTTTATTTGCTAAACTATACCTTCCAAATTACCTTACTTTGTTTCCTCAATAAGTGAATCCGATTTTAGTTCTATATTACAAAGACCTTGCTTCTTACAAATATTTTTCATTAAAGTGATCATCACTTAAATTCAAAATATTTAGGTTTCCAACTACTACCAATCCAAGACTGGAGTGACCGACATAAAACAGTTTGGATCAGTGGATTATGGTCGAAGAAACCATCGACAACAAGGTCCATATACCCATTATTGCTCCTATATTTCGTTATTTAGTGTCGTTTTTACTCTTGTCAATATGTGATCCTATTGCGAAACCGTTCTGTTATTCCTCCATATTAAACGAGCAGATATAGCTTTCCACACAGTGCAGATACGAAATAAGTGCCAATATATAAAATCATACATTAATTGGCCATCATTATTTCTTTAGTCCTGGATAGTTTGTTTAATATTATTTTCTGTATTTTATGTAACAAAATTAAACTTTTAGAGTAAATTTAATTGTATATAGAGCTATTTGAGCCATGTGTAACGGATTTTTGTCCCGTTAAGGGCTGTTCAACCGTTTTCGAGATATAAATAAAATTGACAAAAAACAACAACAAAATTTAGTTTTCCATCTTTTTCTCCATAATCAACCCCGGGCAACGGGTTTTACCATTTGTGAGACATTACCAGCTACAGCTAGCTCAGGCGCAACCCACTAGAACTATGTAGTCTTATATTTTCTAAACCTCCATTCTTTCCATAACCTATAATTGTTTGTGCATCTTTCTATTTCCGATCAATAATAGTGAAACGAGATAGTACATTTCATGATACCAAAACCATAAAATACTAAAGCTTTAGATGTAGTAGTGCAAACTAACGAAACAGGTTAAATTAGGAAGTTTAAATTGATTGCTAGAATTTTCAATAACCAACCTAGATTTTAGTGCTTCTTCTTTTCAAAAGTATTTAAAGATATTTTTGTAATTACATGATGAAACATTTCATCGAATATAATTGTGATTATGCCACTGTTAATTTATTTCATGCATATACACTTAATTAATACAACAACTTGCAAAATTATTCGCAAATTTTGGTTTTAAATAGCAAAGATAAATTATTATGAGTAGCGGTAAATTATTCGCTATACTTAAACACAGAAGTGGTAAAAAATATGAAATTCAGTAGAAAAATGTCAGCTTTGATTGGTTTATATTTTGACAAATTATGTATAAAAGTCAGAGACTCATAAAATTGTTCGATATCTTAATATGTTGTCATCTTCAGATAAAAGGTTCAATTCTAGAGTATTTAGTAAAATAATATGAAAATGATAAGTAAGTTTTATCGTGACATCACGCATTATTATAAATTATTCAATATGTACACATTGAAAACCATTGACCAACTTTTGAAGACACACATCAAGAGTTAACTCGACATGGTCGTAAGCAGCATACAACTCATGTAAACGAAATTAAAACATGAAACATATACGAGTATACCTAGCTATGATTTTGCATATTATTGTATTTGAATAAAATTATTTAATTTATGATTTAGGCAATATTTTTGTTGTCAATTTGATTGCTAATTTTCATTAAAAGATTTATTTTTTTGAGGAAATGATCGGTCAATGATTTGATTAATTCTTGCATAATTTTTGGTTTTGGTACGATGGTATACAATTATATTTGAATGATCATGCGGATTAAAAATTGTGCACGTAGTAGATTTACAACTTCTAAAAATTGAGTTTTGAAAATCTTCTCTTTACCTTTGCAAATTTTTTTCGAAAAGGTTAAACTGTGATATAACGCAGTTTTTGTTTTGTTATGAATGATTATTGTCGAGTCATGCGACCTTTAAAAGTTTTACGATCTATTAGAAATTAGATTTCATTGTACCACATAATATTATTTTTAGGATTCAAGTTTGTTTCCCGGCCACGGTAATGATCTTATTTCTAAATTTGCCTTGTGATTTATTACCTAAGGCAACAAGGTATGATAACAAATCAACTTAAAATCAAATTATCCCTAAATAATATACAAAATCATACTGGTCGAGACCGATGACATGATACAATACTCCCAGTTTCATAGGATTTAATGCATCATCAAGCCATAACGTATGAGGGTTGTTTTATTGTAGAAAAACCACATAATTCGATGAAGCGGTCACCAATTCTACGATGAGCTCGCAATGACTCGTGTAGACCAATCAAATTGAAATTTCCCTAATCCAGCCTTTTATCCAGTAGCTAGTAATGGATCAAACAGCCTACTAATATCAGACAATATTGATCTCTTTGTAATTCTGTTCCTGTCATCTGTCATAACCGGCTGCAGCTGGTATATATATAAATTATCACTGGAATTTTTTTGCCAATAGATTTTATGATACTTTGTATGAGGTAGCTCCAATTTAACCATCCTATACATATTTTTCAATATCACATGAAAACAACTCTTCTTGAACATGGGCGCTACCATTAGTAGGTCATTCAACGAATACTGAGAGGGAGATTTTGCCAAAGCATCAAAAATAACTTTACACTTAGTTGTGGAAATGCTACAGTGCAATACAGCCGAATGAGGTATGAAATATCCCGATATCCAAAGCTTTTTCCTCTAAGCTACAATATATGAAGTGCCATTTTACTTCTACAACAAAATCATCGTCTGTATCTCTATTGTGAGGATCACTAAAATATTGCTCACACGCTAATTCCTCAGTTGTCCCAATATAATTTATATCATTATAGCAACACTCGATATTCCAAAACATTTCCAACAAACTTTCTAATGCAGCACCCCTTGTTTTTGATTCTGATGATAAACTGACATTTTAATTTGTGGAACTATTCTCTAATTTTCCACCAATTCTCCACCCAAAATTCGAATTATGATAAGTATATCGAATTATGATAATTGATAATTATATCCAGCATCCGTTGTTATTGATTCTGATGATAAAAAGACATTTTGATTGTTGAAACTACTCCCTAATTGTCCACCAATTCCCTAACCAAAATTCGAATTATGATAAGTATATCGAATTATGATAATTATATCCAGCATCCGTTGTTTTTGATTCTGATGATTAAGGGGGGAACCTCCTCCAGACATTAGTTTTTTGCATTTTTTTTTTTACTTTAAAAATTCATTTAGTATCTGAAGAATATATTTCCAAAGTTTTAAGCCCAACAGAAAGTCCTAAAGGGCCCTAGGAAGTCATCGAAATGATGCGAAGTAATCCGTTCTCTTCAAGAACGAAAATTTCAATCGAGTTTTTCTTGAAACGTGTTTTTTTGCGCGCCGTGGAATGTAACTCAAAAAGTAATGGACCAATCAACTTGAAATTTTGTACACATATTCTTTAGCTTTCGGCCTTTGCACAAACCTAAAATTTCGTATAAATTGTTTAAACAAATATTGGTTTTAACGAATTGTTTATAAAGAACTTCGTGTTTTTTTTTCTTTTTGTCCTCAAATTTTCAATTTTTTTTTTGTTGCAACTTTTAGGTTCATGCAAAGCGGAATGAATTATTTTAATAAAAAAAATTTCATAAGATATATTTCACTCATAAGAAAATTTGTTTGTATTCATTTAAACGTCAATACATGCCGAATGACCAGCTATTAGTAATTACAATTAAAATATCAGACAATATTAAGTTTATTTAAAATTAACAAATTTTGAATTTGAGAGAATTTGTCGGCGATATTTTCCTAAATAGTATAATAAAATTCGTGACTGTACTTTTCCAAAAATAAACGCGATTTCCGCATTCACCCTAAAATTTCAACGATTTTTTTTTTTCGTTCTGATTTAACCTCATTTCGTTATCGGGTTGCCAAAATTAGTGAATATTATTCTTAATATAAATAATTTCTTTTGAACGCACTATGATTTTTAATTTTCACACTACTTATCAAATTAAAAACTGAAAAACGCTAAAGCCAAATGTCATTTTGTTTATGTAAAGTCAATTTTTATCATCGATATATCATTTCTCATGTGGCGCATTTTTCCTATAAACGAATGAAATCGTTCGTTTTTATATCTCCATGTGGCATCGCTATAAATGTTTATTTCGAGATGGTTGCTCAGTTTATACCAATTTAATAAAGAAAAAATCAACGATATTCCGCTAACTTCATTTCAAAGTGTGGAGTTATATTTTGGAGATTTACGGTCAGAACAAAAACAACAAAATTCGGCTTCAGATTCATCAACGGTATTCGGCTAACTTTATTTCAAAGTGCGGAGTAATACTGCGGAATAATACTGCGGAATTTTACGGCATGGAACAGAAGGCAACAAAATTCGGCTTCAGTCTCGTCTCAATCTGCAAAGCTGATTTGCTAATTGTGTAAAGTGTTAAACTTAAAAATTCAGCGCTACCGCCGGCCGTCACAAATTATTCGAAATAGCGTTATTGAGTGTAGTACAGAAACACGCAGCAGGCGCAAAAACACAAAATAACGCGTACAAAGGTGCTATTCCATGAGAATATTTTACTGAATAATAAAATTAAAAGAAGAAAGAAATATATATTTGCTAGAGGGGGAATGAAAAAAAACCGAATAAGTAAAACAATAACTATTTGTACCTCTGGTTGTGGCACTCCTCTAAAAATTATGAAATGGAAAACTTTTTATAAGAGTGTCACTAACACACGTACATAAAATTTGTATACGATCAAAACTAACACAAATGTATTTACAAGCCGCGTAAATACATAAGAAAGTTGTCCTGCCCTACACATAGAATATAAATAATTACATTAGGGATTAATGTTAGTGATTTGTCGCCATGTACAAACACGTTATAAAATACTGTTACGGTGACGCCTAGGGAAGAATAGAGTAAGTTATTAATAGCACAAATTTACTGTATTTTCCATGATAAAACTGTCCTAAATGTGTCTAGACTATTTTTACCGGAACAGTCATGAAATTTTAAACAGTTTTGGTTTGAGTATATATGGAGAGAACGAATTAGAATTAGAACATTAAGTTTATGGTAAGCGATAAGTGAATATTAAAAAGGAAATTAAAAAGTGATTTAAAAAGTGTTTTAGTGTGAAATAAAAGTTATAAGTGAATTGTGAAAAAAGTATAATAAGTGATTTTGTGAATTTTTGTTAATAAATTGCGTTGTGTTAATTTTTGGTGTTAATAAATAAACTCGTTAGTGATTAATTGAAGTGTTGTGTTTATTCAAAATCCAGTGATACGAACCATGATTGACAAGGCAAAACGTAACAATATGTATGTACACCAAAAAGTAAAAACAAAACACAATAGGAAATATACATTACAACAACAACATTATTTTTATTGTCTGACAGGTTGTGAATTCCACCGGGATTAAGAGAAATCCTTAAAGACCAGTTTATTGTTAAGGTGGGCATACCACCTCATGATGATGCAGCTTACTTGGCCAAAGATTACGGAGTATGTGTAGCCAGCACGCTAGATTTCCGTTATGTTGTACAGCTCACTGGATTTAAACATGGTGGATTATCCAATTTAAGTTCGAGTCTATTAAATGTTGAATTGGATAAAGATTGGCGTATTCAATGAGCAGATTGGGAGGCAGTCACACTAAATGACCGACAAATCGTTTATACTGCGAAACACGCTCATGTCGCAATTGAACTTTTTAAAAAAATGGAAACTTCTTATTCTAGTGTAAATCTTGCTTGGCTCACGAGAAAATCAGGAGCCAAACCAAACGCAAATTTTAGTGATAAATAAAAAAATTATTATTTGGTTGTAGTATGCTAGAAAAACGTACGTCCACATGAAAAAAAAAAATTTTTTTTGTAGCAAACGTATGTCTATTACTTATGATGTTTTTTGTTTACAAAATATATGATACTTTGACAGTCTTCTGTAATTTGTTTCTAAAATTTGTTGGTGTGTTTTCATTAATACATTAATTACGAAACATTAGCGATATATTTTTCCTTATGAGTATCTCTATATACGTATCACTAAAATATGTTTTGCCTTAGTGATATTTTTTGTTTTGTATGGATGAAAAATAGAACTTATAGCAGTTTTGGATGCATACAGTTTTTTAGTAAAAAAATATTTTTCAAACGTAATTTTTTTTTATCACTAAAATTTGCGCTTGGTTAGGCTCCTGATCTTCCTAAAATTCTACTATTGTGTAATCAGTGACAACGGACCAGATCATCATCATATGAGCGATCCCCATATTCGTTACACATTAAGGATAATCGAGCTTTACTTAATTCAAAAGATAATATTCGTACAGAAACAAGGCTGTGCTGTGAAGTACGGCAATAACAAAAAGTTTAGCCTGCAGATCAGAATGTTAAAAGTTTAGCTTTTTTATCGGCGGAGGACGTACTAGGGTATTACCAGGAACTAAAAAAAAAATCGACCCTGATGCTACGACAAATGGTTCGAGATAAACCATTTAACTGGAATTCCTCAAAACTCTTAAGGTGGATTTACATATCCGACGATTTTTCTGCGCCGAACATCATGTGACGCATTCAACCAATTAGAAACAACTGCTTCGCCGAATTTTCGGCACGGCGAAGACATGAACAAAATTTATCTTTTCGGCGCGAAGGCGCACAGTGTACATACATTTTTTTTAGCATCCTCTGTTTTTTTTTCGTTTTTCGATTTGTACTATTCCTACAAGTATCTTGTGTTTTTATTTCTGTGGTTTTTTTGAGAAACTACACTGCTCGTCAAAAATTTCCGGACACTACATTTTTTTAGTAAATTTTTGTGTTTACGGTAACTTTTCGCATTATACGAGTTATGGTTGTGGATCAAAACAAATGAAATAACAAAATTAACGGAAAGGGAATATTGATATATCTTCATCTTTACTTAAATAAAAATCAAAAATCAATCTAAGCGATCGGTACTCTAATATCGAGTATTTCCTCCACGAGCTCTGATCACATCTAGCATTCTTCTTGGCATACTGTGCACTAGGTTTGCAACGTACTTCTGAGGTATCATTTCCCATTCTTCCTGCAGAGCTGACTGAAGGTGATCCAAGGTTTCTGGGACGATGGGATTAAGGTCAGGGATGCGAGCGGGCCAAACGATTCGATAAATTCCCACCTCATCCAAATAATTGATGACAACGTTTGCAACGTGGGGTTTGCCGTTGTCATGCATTAATTTAAAATGCTGTCCAATAAATGGAGCGTATGGAACCACAAAATCTTGTAGACAGTCCACGATATATCGTTCGGCAGTTATGGTGCCGTCGCGTAGAAACACAAGGTCCGTACGGGCATATATAGAAATGCCTGCCCACACCATTAGGGAGCAGCCATGAAATGGGGCTCTTGGGGATATGGCACATTGCTCATATCGCTCTCCAGATCTCCGCCATACTCTCTCACATCCATACGGTGATCGCAGACTGAACCTTGATTCATCAGTGAACAACACGGACTTACGGGCAAAAGTCAAACGGTTTTTTCGATGGGCTGGGAGAAGCTCTGGCCCTGTAGCAGCCCTCCTAGACTGCAATCCATGTTCGTTTAATCTTCGCGATGCTGTACTGACTGAAATATTGACACCACGTACCTGTGCTAATCGACCAGCGACGATTCTAGCTGTTTGGAAACGATCTCGCAGCACAATTGATACCATAAACCGATCATCCCGCTCGTTTGTTGCTCGTTTACGACCTGATCCAACCCTTTGCTGATACTGACCAGTTTCACGATACCGTTTAATAGCGTCTTGAAAGGTACTTCGAGGGAAATTTAGGTGGGCAGCAATATAACGCACGATACGGCCATCCTCACTCAAAACGATTACTTTTGCGACATTTTCTGGTCTCATAATTAGGAATAATAATTACTAAGCACTGTTTACGTAAGCTGTAATAATAATTCTAACAATAAATGCTACTTTTAACGTTTGAAAACAATTGATTGATGCTCATTTATTTAGAAACGTAACAATCCAAATTTAAAATATTTTTCATTTATTATTCGTTGTTGCTATGATTGGATTTAAAATAAAAAAATACGGTTTCTGTTACACATATTTTTCGGTTTTGTACTGTTTAATATGACATTGCTTTTAAACGCTGCGCAATTTCTCTAGAAATTGAAGATTTATGAAGAAATGTAAGTGTCCGGAATTTTTTAACGAGCAGTGTAGTTAACTGCAAAAAGTAAATTTTTCAGAAAACGCATTTGAAATAAAAACTCGCAGTAGTTTTCAATAGTAAACGCTCATGTTTTTTAGATTTTCCGGAGAAATGGAGGAAAGTATTGGAATACTGAAATTTATTTTTGAAACTTTAGACAATTGTCCAGTTATTTTCATTCACAACTAAAAATCGATAAAAATGCAGTTAACTACTTTCTCAAAAAAACCACAGATTTATAAAATATGTGTCAAAATATTGTTTGTGTGAAAAAACTGCGTCGAAAATTCGATCGATAATACAGCGTTCGCCGAATTTCCTGCGGCAGGTAGCCGCGCCGAAAAATCGTTGGATATCTAAATCCACCTTTATTCTCCAAATTTCTGGTCTGTTTGGGATAATTCTCAAGCAAATTTACCTAGAATACAAAATTCTGTTGAAGGATGCTATTCGAAGGTAGAATGAAAGAATTGTAACAACCGCTTTCGGTTGTTTTTCTTTTTTTAAATTCATAAAAGGGGAAAATGTACTTGGTACATAAATCTGTAATTAATGTAAAATAAGCTACGCCTATGGATTAACGCTGCACGATTTTTTTTTTTTGTTTTATCTATTTACTTGTTATATATTCCATTTCTCTTCAACTATACTTCGTCTGTATATTCAATTTGATTTGTAGGAGAACATTTTTTTTTGTTTAATTACTTGGTATATATTCCATTTCTCCTCAACTATACTTCGTCTGTATTTGATTGAATGGATGAGTATGGTGCGTCTGTGCAGTGTGTTAGTAGTTTATTTTTCTATTTATGCCGCGTGTAAATAGTGCGTACATATATGGAATATTCTAGAAGTTTTTCTATTTGGTATTGGTGGTGTGAATCAATTTTGGGTGGTAGTATATGTGTACGCCATCCGAAATTTTAACGTTCGGGTTTTTTTTTAGTAATTTTTTTGATGGAGGGGATAAAGATTTCTTTTTACGTACGTGTCGAGTTTGAAATAATTTTTTAGTCTCGTATTAAATTTCAAGAATGAAAGTCAAGTTTGGAGTTTGAGAGGGAGTAGTCAAGATCTCCTATAGGGTCTAGTTTTTAGTGATAATTGAATATTTTTTTTTCTCTGAAAAATATAAAAAGTGCCGTGTACTGTTGGATATTCAGTTTAAACGTAGTCCTGTAAAATGGCAAATTGTTAATGTTGATAAATAATAAAAAAAAAACAAAATAGACAAAAAAATAATAATTTTTAATTAAGATACATACATATATGTATATAAAAAAAAATACAGTTTGTTTGTGTAAGTTTGTATCATAATAAAACACGCAGATAAACACATCTATATCACATGATGATTGAACTGTGTGTTTCGGTGTAAACCGTATTTTTGATGCTACCACTGTGCATAATAAGAAATATACATAATTTTATCGTTTTTTTTTTATGAACTATTTATTAATAAAGTTAATATTGTTAAATAATAAAACTAATTATTTTTTTTTATTAAACATTTTGAACATCTTTGGTCAGTTACCTAAGTGTAAAATAAATAAAAGTTTCGTATCTATTGGGCATTGGTAGTGATCCAGTTTGGTTGATTTGTGCTCTCGATCTTTGAAGAGGGTGATTTGGTGAAGCGTCGATAAACGAGCCACATTAAAAAAAATAAAAATAAAATATAGATTTTAATAAAACCATAATTAACGGGGTTGGTTGTGCCAAATTAAATAGCATTGTATAAACGGTCCGTTCATTGTTGAGTTACCGTAGGTGTTGCTATTGGTGACAGGTGGCTGATTTATCTGGTGAATTTTGGGTTTGTGGCAGCAACTCCGCCTAACGGAGTGGGGTTCGTGCGAGGGGGCTGCTGCAACAGTTCCTGCGACGGCGCTGTGTGTATAGGTCGGACGGGTCTTGGTTTCAGGTAAGGTGTTCTGGGAAAAATAAATATCATAATAACCCTGTAACACCGAGTGGTTTTTATTATTTTAAAATTTTTTGTAATCCAATCTTGACAGTTTGAGGGTTTTCTTTTGTTTTATTACTATATTGTTTTAGTATACATATATAACGGTTTTTTTTTGCAGATTTCGGGTGGCGTACCACAGTACGACCCACCCCAAAATTGATTCACATTTTGCCACGTTGTTTTATATTACATTGTTAACGGGTTTTTCCCTCCATTTTTTTACGGTTTCATAATTCTTTTGTTTTGGTTTGTCATTCTGGTTCAATTTATTCACATTAATTAGTTTTAGTACCGTTTAAATTTCAGTTTTCCTTCCTTTTCTAAGTAATATGTGGATATTTATAATGGTAGTGTAATTTTTTTTCTTTTATGATCACGTGTTGTGTGGAGCGATCACATGTGGATCTGGGTCCCTAATGAGAATCGCAGTGTTGTTTAGCCTGGGATGACGGTGTCTACTCCTGGGGATTTCGACCAGGTTTGTCGGGAGAATGTCCTCCTTATTTCATTGGCGTCGAGTACCGCCGCGACCGGGAAACGGCATCCCGGTAGGCGGCCCGACGATAAGGGGACCCTTCCGGCAGACAGAGTGGAGGTCGTCGGAGTTGAATCGGCATCCTAGGTCGAACGCATCAACTTTATTATTTTCTTGCCACTGTGGTCGTGGCAATGTAGGTTAGTTCTCTTTTCCCTTTAATTTTTTTCATGCGGTTATTCTAGCATGGAAATATGTCTGGTAATCCCCACGCCTAGCGACGAGCTCTAGCTCGTACTGGAAAAGAATTTGTTTTTTATTTATTACGACTAACTTTCTACGTGTATCATTGAGTGTGATAATGTTGCTTTTCATTAATTTTATTAAGTTAACTAAGTAGTAAGAAAATAATTTTCCCGGAGTTGTTTCTGAGACTAACATCCCAATTCTTTAAAAACCTTAAGATCACCATTACATTTTAGTAATGACACTTTTTCATAAATTTATTTAGTGTTTGTAGAAAAAATAACATCAGTATTCCTAGGCCAGCAACTATTTTTCTCGGGCGATAAAGAGCTTAAAACTATCACCGGCGGACAAACCGATACTACTTCGAAAACTATTTTCTTTGACACAGAAGACACTAAAACGAGGTTTTATATCCATAAAATTCTCAAATTATTAAAGCGTTCAAAAATCTTTAGTTCCGCACTTGTTACAGTAATATTATATAGGAGCGGCAAATGCGATTATTTTACTTACGTGTGTGGCAAAGTGATTTACCAACCTTGGCGATACTTTCTACGGTCGGCACTGCTGACACAATGATAAAAATTACCTAATTGTAAAAAAAATTAGGTTAAACTACCAGCTGTTGTAATAGAATTCTGCATCCCACCGTCTCATGACTAGGTCGTTGGTATATATGAATTTCAAGGAGTTTCATTTTTATACAATTTGACATTGAAAGTTAATATTAACATTTTAATAAAATGCCCTTTTAATTAAATTATGTATAATATATTACTTTGACTTTGACCATGAGTTGCAGCTTCAAAAATTTCCTCCATTTTCTGGCGTATGTTTTTAAATACCAGAAGCCGAACAGCAATACATATATTATGTTTTGCAGCCAATTACAATTTTTTCAAACTATTCGTTATAAAGCGAAAAACATTAAAAATAAAAAACTCTCTTCATACAGCAAATGTACGTATAAGAAGGTATAAGCACATTGAGTTGAACTTAAGTTTTTCTTTCGTAAAATTCGGTAAATATAACGACAACCCCACCGCGCGTTTAATTTTTTTTTTTTTTTTTCATCAAAATCTATAAAAGTTGAATAAAGTTATTTAATTCGTTTACTACTCCTAAAAAAGTGAACTGCTGCATTGGATCGTTAAGAAAAAAAAATATTTAAAAAAAAAAAAAGAAAAGTGATAAATTAAATTACGTGAAAATGTACATTGTGTGAGATTAGTGTGACGAAAATTTTTAGTGTTTTAAAAACTGTGCTACAAAATAAATTTTAACTGTGATAATATAAGTATAGAAATATAATTTAATATAAGACAAAATGAATTACTTACTACATAATATAATTGTACTATGCGGAATTATTGGAATTTCCCTGGCACAAGAAAGACGTAAGTCATATTCCATACCATAAAAATTATGTAACAAAATATTAGCAAATTTATTGTAATTAAACAAAATAAAATTAAGTGTGTTGAGTAATTTACGTGTATAATTTATAATTCGCGATCGCATATGCAAATAGAATTTTCTTTTATGGACAAATGACCTTGGTGTTATTTTTGTTATTTTTTACCTGTGTACATACTTATTCTGCTTTGCTTTCTCTCCATCTTGTAATTTAAAATATTGTGACAATATCTAAAAAGTTTATGCAATGTACATTATTGTATAAAGTGGATTCTTTTGATATTTTATTTAATAAAACTGAGTTTTCCGGTTATCAACGTTCATATTAACAACTTGAGTTGATGCTCAAATAAAATTATAGCTATTATGTATATATGTGTGTTACTTACATCAAAAAGTTAAACTTTAAGAAATTTAAGAAAAATCATCATCAATCATTCCATGAACTTGAATCGAATCCTTTTAAAAGTTACACTCAATAACCTTATTCAACACGGGGAACAACATTCACAATGTGCATCTGTCAAATGTATGTACCTTAAGATGTGACATTGAAGTATAAGCAGTGCATATATGTACATAAATCGTTCGATCGGTAAAGAACGTTCCGCTTTAAAAACAGAAATGACCTTTAAAATCGCTATTATTAATTATTATTGATAACAATAATGAATTGTTCACAGCATACCAAAATTAGGTTAACGATCACTTTCATTCTTTTTAACAATATTATTGTATTTTATATGAGATAATATCAAGAAAAAATGTTATATTCAAATACCGCTAAAAAAATTAAAATTACATAATTACCTACCTCTACATATCTTTCTAAGAAATGATCACGATCATTATAAACACACATATGACACACATATATTATTTTACTTTCATCCATTCGATCTTAGCAATGTACATATGTACATATAAATGTGTATTTTGTGAGTCAACTAGCCATGTATATGAAGCAAAAAATAATTCGAGATCGCGCTAGAGAGTGATCATTTAAAAATTTGTTTGGTTATTGTTGTTGTTGTTATTTATATAAACGATCGCGAAATATTTTTTTTTTTTGTTTTTGTTTATAAAAATTACATAATTACATATTTCATTGTTATTATCTTTATTTTCAACATCATTTGATGTCGTCTTGTTAAGAGTAATGTAGCATGTAGAGAAAAAGTTTTCTATCCACATATTTATACATAATGAGACCCCTATATGTGTGCAACCGCTTTAAAAATTTTTTTTTTTTAAAATGACAAAACGAATATAGCAGTGGTTATTATTAGGAAATTCATTCATAGATTAAGAAATCAAATAAAATTGAAAGTTTTGTACATAAATAAATATTTTATAAGAATATTAAATTTTATAGTATAGTTTAGAAATCGATATATTAACTATATTTGGGTCATGTCGTTATATTTCACAAAAACAATGATTGCGATTACATGATAAATACGCAAAGGTTTCATGTATGTGTATTAAACGGTCCGTGAAGTGTAGTTTATAGACTTTGTTAAACCGTAAATGAAAATATAATTAGAAAACCGTTAGAGCGTGCGTAAATATCTAGTAGGTATCTTATGTTTTACATGTTAGTTGCATAAATTCTGTTGTCCGGTCAAAATGATTTCTAATTTCAAAAAAAAAAAAAAAAATCAAAGCGAAAATAAGAATTGCTTTGGAGTAGGTTCTGCCTATGTTTAAGTTCTTATCATTAACTATTCACTGTACACGGTACAAAATTTTAAACATAAATATTAAACAAAACACTTTTTGCCAGGTATAAACTTGGCTCTATCAATTCCCTTGTTTTAAAGAAAATACAGCTAAGATTATTATGAAGAGCGAATTCAAAAGATTAGAAGGAAACATTCTAAAATAATTTGTTTTTAACAAACATTATTCATCGACCAATTGCAAAACTGATTAAGACGACTTAGCTCCCTCAACGGACACCGCGAAACAAATCAGCATGTAAACCTGTTGATCTAAACAGCAATTTTATATATTTTCAAAATGTTCGCGGCATTGCTTCAAAATCTGCTGAGCTTTATCGCTTTGTCATCCCTTCTATGTATCCAGTATATGGAATTGTGGAAACTAATTTAAGTCCTGATATATATTGTTCTGAGTATTTCCCGGCAGACTACATTGTGTACAGGTGTGATCGGTCGCTACTAAATAGTATCAAAACAAGTGGGGAGGGGAGTGTACTGATCGCTGTTCATTCATCTAATGTAAGTGTAGTTGTTGACACTAACTCAACAATAGAACTTAAATTTGTTAAGGTGAATATATTCAAGAAATTGTTTTACATTATTGGCTTATACATTCCACCGAGGTCATCACCGGAAGTTTATGCGATAGATGACAACGTGCTGATACTTGGTGATTTCAACTTACCAAAGGTTAAATGGCTGGTTGATGATGATGTAAACTGCGTCTAATTTCTGTTAAAAAGGTTAATCTTAATAATCCTCCATGGTTTAACAACGACCTAATAAATCTTCGAAACCGTAAAAAAAATTATATCGAAGGTGGAAGTTCTCCAAGAGTGCTAACGACAGATTATTAGATTTATCGAAACAGTTTGATAGTTCACATTGTAATGCATACAAGAATTGTATTGCCATTATTCAAAATAATACGATATCAAATCGAAAATCATTCTGGAATTTCGTTGACTCGAAAACAAAAACTTTTGGGTTTCCGTCAACAATGTCATTCAATGATATAACTGGGAATAATTCTGATGATATTGCGAACTTATTTGCTTCGTTTTTTCAAAATATTTCTAAACGAACTGATATTGTTGAGTATGAAACTGATGAAGGCAGTTGTGCCAACACTTGCTTGTATACCCTTCATATATCTCCAGATGATATCATTAAATCCCTCCATCTTTTTAAGGAGGGATGTGGCCCAGATGGTATTTCTTCAAATTTTCTAAAACAATTCTGTATCGAAATGGCTCAGCCTTTGTCGATTTTATTTAATAGTTCATTTTTGAAATGTGTTTTTCCGGTTGTCTGAAAATCGTCTCATATTGTACCGTTATTTAAATCAGGAAATCAAAGTGAAGTATCTAACTACCGAGGTATGTTTGAGTCGATTGTTTCTAACTACATACATATATGTTTTTTGGTCTTAATTCACTTATTGTGGATGAGCAACATGGTTTTTTCCGAGGACGTTCTTCTGTATCAAACTTAGTAGAATTTACGAAACGTGCAGCAGAGGTGGTTGAAGGCAATGCTTAACTTGATGTTATTTATACCGACTTTACTACTTTAGTAAGGCGTTTGACTCAATTCATCACTTTATCGTTCTACAAAAATTAAAATTACTTGGTATTAATGATAATTTGATCAAATGGCTTGAGTCATACCTTACTGAGCGGATTCACCGTGTAAAAATTAATAATAGTTTATCTGATACAATTTATGTATATTCTGGGGTACCTCAGGGCTTACATCTCGGTCCGCTTATTTTCATACTATTTTTAAATGATATCACGAAATATATAAAATTTTCCTGTTGTCTCATATATGCGGATGACATAAAAATATTTTCCCCTATTCGAAATCTATCTGATGCACAGGAGTTACAAAAGGTTGTAGATGCGGTTAATGTTTGGTGTCAGAACAATTTGTTATATTTAAATGTAACAAAGTGCAAAATGATGACTTTTACACGTTCAACATCGCATTTTATTTATGATTATAATATTGCTAATAATAACTTGACACGAGTTAATGAAATTAAGGATCTTGGAGTAACATTTTTATCTACCTTATCATTTAATCGTCATTTCGACTTGATCTGTGATAAAGCAACTCTATGTTATAGGATTCCTAAAACGTACAATGAAATAATTTAATGATCGTAGAGTTTTTGTTTGCCTGTATCAATCTATTGTTCGCTCACAGCTCGAATATGCATGATGCGTATGGTCTCCCCGCAGGGACGAGGTGTCCATAGAAGCAAGGGAAGCACTGCTTCCCTTAAAATTTTATATTTTCCAAGAGAAACATCTTTCTTTTTTACAAAATAACAATTTAAAACCATTAGAATAATATAACAGTTGCATTCAACCTTTAGAAATGTAAATATTCAAATTAATCCAACTTGAAATAAAAAATCCTATAAGTATGTTCGTTATTCCAATTAGAAATAATCAGAAGTCTAATCTGTTTATTTGCTGCAAAGGTTTTTGAAACTTTATTTGGATTTTTCTCCAAATTTTTCATTGCTTGCATTTTATTTCACACGATTTCCACTTAAAAAGAATCATTGATTCTTCTGGTGGGGTATTATATTATTGTTATTGCACAATAAACAGGGCCGTCTTATGAAATTATGCGCCCCTGTGCTAAATTTATAAGGCGCCCTAAAAAAAATGTTTTCAGATCTCAAAACTGATATATTTTTTAGGTTAAGTTCTATTTGAATTTGACAATTCGCAGGGTTCGAAAAACAATTAAATCGTCGATATTCGACCTAGGAATGATCAAATAACCGATAATTGATTTTTCATAATCAGTAATATTAAAACGTTGAAAATATATCACATTAAATGTGAAAAGAGCGCCATTGCAATAGAAATATATGTCCAACTATAACTAAAACTGAAAAAATTAAAAACAAAAATGTTTTCGAAATTTTTTTTTAGAATTTTATTACATTCTGCTTTGGAAACGAAAGGCGCCCCTTTTAGCTAGCGCCCCTGTGCTTAGCACAGTTAGCACAATGGTTAAGACGGCCCTGACAATAAAACCAAATTGGAAAAACAAAACAAACATAATGTGAAAGAAACTATCGAGAAAAAAAGGGATGACTATATTTTTAATAAAAATCAAACAGGGTAAAGGTAGAAACAAAACAATATTTAAAATTTTTTAAACAAAATACTCTCATGTTTTGTCTGTTTTTTTTTTTAAACATACTGTTGAATAGAAAAAGTAAAAAAGATATATTTGTCCTAGCCTTGCAATGATTTGAAGTTTGTTTTTTTTTTGTTTTTGTTATTAACGAAATTATTCATGTTGGTTGGATTCATAAGCCGATAGAAATTTTATTTTGAATTTGAGCGATAACTACACCGTTTGTTTCTTGGGAATGCAAGGGCTCGAGTTCAGAGGAAATGATGAATGATGAATCTCATGATTCAAATACATAATCGCGGTAAGTAGCTATATCGAATTTTTACAATAATTATCACGGCACAATTCTTCGTTATCGAATCATTTAGAAACATCAAAGGGTTTTTTGGGAATATCGAGCGACAATTAAATCGATTTGATAGCATGTATCACATCGCTAATTAAAAAGCAAATACAAAAGGAAATCGATTCGCCGAATTTTGCTGGAATTATTTTAGATGACACCTTAGACGTCACCAGAAAATCTAAGCTCGCGGTAGTTCTACGTTATGTAAATGAAATTGGCAATGTACCAGAGAGATTTCTTCCGATCGAAGTGCAGATGGTCTCTCAAAATTTGTAATTGAGTTTTTAAAAAAACATAAAATCGATGAAAAGCTAATTTGTCAAAGTTATGATGGTGCGGTAATGTCTGGGAGCTCCAAAGGGCTGCAAACAAAAATTACATAAATTTATCCGCTAGCAATTTATATTCATTGTTTTGCACACAAATTAAATTTGGTTCTCTCTCAGTCGGTTAGTAAAATTGTTGAGTGTAAATCATTTTTTTTCAAGTTTAAGTGGATTAACTGCCTTTTTAACCATTCATCGAAACGGAGTTTTGCTTTTGATGAAATTGTTAAACGAAAACAACATTCAACTTCACCAACAAGTGGGAGTTTAATGGTTCTATTCACAGTGTTCCATGAATCAATTCCATGGAATGTTCCATGGAAACAATTTGCTACTGCTAAGTACTTATGAGTAGATGTTCAATGGAACGCAAATTTTCGTTACAGCAGTAAAACATAACCTCAATTTAAATAAAACTACTAGATTTTGACAAAAAATACGTTGTTCCATTAATAATAATTAATAATAGTAAGTAATAATACATTAAACAACAAAATAATTAAAATATTTTTGCGATTTAAAAATTGCCGTGTCGCATCACAAACATAAACAAAAAAATTTTTTTAAACCCTAATACAACGAACATAATTTTTGTTATGTCAGTAAATTCAAATTCTAACCAAATAATTTACTAAATTTTTTCAAAGAATGCCAAGTACGTTGTATGGAATGTATTTAAATATTCTAAAATAAAATACACACAAATTTATAACTAAATTAACATTATTTTCAAAATCGTTGCATTTACCAAATGAGCCAAAAAGGCACACGTTGGTTGGATCAGGGTTAAAAAATTACATTCCACATAACCAAAACTGGTATAGAGCCATCTATTGGAAATTTTTGAACTAAAATCGCTCTACCGATAATTTTATGCGTAACTACTTCTCAACTTCACCATCATTTGAGCATAAGTAGTTGCGAGTAGATACAAGTACTTATGAGTAGTTTACTAACGCCAATGGAACACGCTTAATGTTGAAAAAACACTTAGACGATTTACGTGAGCTATTTAATAAAATAGTAGGCGAAGATGTTGAGAAATGGGACTGTGGGACAATAAATAACCCTCGTGGATATCTTCTTTTATTGGAAGAAGGTGGGGTTGTTATATTTTGTTCAGAAATATTTCCAGAAGTTGACTTATTATTTAGTGTGCTTCAGAAAAAATCAAACGATATTGCACATTATTTAGAAAGTTTAGACGATTTTTAGAAAATAATTAAAAAAAATTCAAGTAATTTTTATGCATTTTGGAACAAAGCCAACCAAGAAAAAAGATCGCAGAGAAAATTCATCTAAGACGGTGTAGATCCCGAATTACATGTGAAGCAAAATAATACGTAAGAAACCTTATATCTGAAATTACGGTAAAAATCCAGAACGAAATTGAATTTCGGTTTCAGGATTTACAACATTAAAATATATTAAGATAAAACTCATAATATTGCTAGACATTAGTATATTTTCATCTTTTGAAATTGACTTCCCGCACGATGCATTTAGTTGTCTGAAAAAAATGTATTCTCATTTATTTCATTTTTAAATTTTTGAAACGGAGCTTACTGTTAATCAAAAATTTTAATATATTTTCCTTATTTTCACAATTTATAATATTGCTTCCCCAATGGAAACTGTCACGCTTCGTCACTGCTCCCCGGTATAGGGATCACATAAGTAGAATTGAGTCAGTACAAAAATCTTTTCTAATTTTGTATGCAAGGAAAACAAGTGGGCTTGACCACCGATTACTGTTGTGGGAAAATATTAGGAATCTACCTCCATATGTTGAAAGATGTAAATCCTTGAAAATTGTTCCTCTTGAAATTCGTCGTCAGCACGCTGGAGCTATTTTTATTTCAAATTTACTTAATGGGCACATTTCAGTTCGTACTTGTTATTGAACTTCAAGTTGTTTGTTCCAACTAGAAATCTTCGAACTCGCACACTCTTGAAAATAGATTCTCACAGAACCAATTATGGAAATGACGAACCTTTGGATGTAATGTCGAAATGTTATAATGAACTAAGTAATTTTTGTGACTTTAATATGACGAATTTGGAGGTCGGACAATCATTAAAAAACAGTTATTTTAGTAATTAAGTTGTTTTTGTGTTATTTTAATATTATGTTCTTAACTGTATGTACAATACAATTAATTGTATTCTTTTTGTTATTTATGTTTAAAATTGTATACTGGAGCTTATGGTTCCAAATAAATAAATACAATGTATGTAGACAATTCAAAAAGTTACGTCGACAATATAGACAATGTCGATAATCTGGACAATGGGTCGACAATTCCTAGAAGGAAAATTAGTCAAGTTTTGATTTATTATACGTATACGATTTTCATTACGCATTGAGATCTCATAAAAATGTGATTTTTAGCACTTAAAACTTGTAGCATGGAATTACAACTTAAAAATATTATTTTCAACAACTAAGTAGAGACTTTAAAACAGAGATTTAGAGCTCTTAAACATTTTCTTAAACAAGAACACGACACTATGGACATATAAACAATTGGTTCACAATTATTGATAGATTCTTTTTTTTGATTAGAAGGAAATCGCCGGCGAGTGTAGCTGATCTAGAGAGTGACATTTCTAAATTAGACGAGATAAAACAGATCATCGTCAGGAGCAGATTTATTAAAATGTTGAAAACTTTTAAATTTAACGATATAGCTTATAAATAATTGTTTGACTAAAGATGCTACAAATTCGTTAAACTCACAAACTTAAACGATTGCTATGTGACAATCCCGATGTGTACGTATAGAAATTTGGTATGGTTAATGTTACGGTACTCATAAAAACTCGACTACCTATATTGGGAAAATGGGCTTGGTCTTATCAGACAACAATACGAACGGATATAAGAAAAGTTGATATTTCATCAGTATACAAACAAATTTAAATCGAATTATTCCTTGTTGGGAAAGATTAGGCAAAATAAATACATCTGTTACTAAGAACTTATGGAAATAGATTGGGACGACTCCAAGGATATGTATGGTCTTCTTAAAGTACACAAAGACGGCAATCCTTTGATGCCCACAGACACACAAAAAAAAAGGTCGTGACCTAAAGGGGATTCCTACGTTTTCGAGGACGCTGAAACCGAATATGACCATAAAAAATTATTCAAATTGCCCATTATTCCGTTTTCAGCCTCCTGGGGGTCGAAATTTTAATTTTCATACAAAATTGAGATACATGTACATTTCTATGTTTTTTGGGGTGCTAGAATTGAAAATGACAATAAAAAGTAAGTTTGACCTCTACATCACCCCCTAGCACCCCTTACTACCTTCTGGAGGGTGAATTTGAAACCCTTTTTGGGGGTAGTAATAGGTGCTAGGGGTGACGGAAGGTTCAAATGTACTTTTTGTTTTCATTTTCGGTTCCAGCGCCCCAAAATACATAGAAATGTATATCCATCTCAATTTTGCATGAAAATTGAAATTTCAACCCATTTCGGAGGGTAGTAAGGGGCGATAGGGGGTGATGGAAGGGTCGAATTTATTTTTTGTTATCATTTTCGGTTTTAGCAAGCCAAGAAACGTAGGAATGCCAAATTGATTAGCACATTATGGAATGATCATCATATATCGGTTAGCGTTTGTGGATGTGATGATTATACGAAATTAAGATGGTTTGACCACTGATTGATATCATAAAACGGCATGGTCAAGTCAGTGACTGACCTCGTTAACTAAATTGTGATTCTTGGCTTCTATATCGCCATATAAAAATAATTCTGTATTTTTATTACCTGAATGAAATTTTAAATTGTCAGATGAATGTTTTCATTCATGAAATTTTTTAATTAACAAGTGTACTGATAAAAACAGTTATACAAAAATGCAATATCCAAAAACTGGATAGTATATAATTCAAAAATTCTTTTTTAAAAATTAAATGTGCGTGGTTCAATATTATGATATACAAATTGTTACACAAGCTTTTTGTTTCCAAACAGGTTGAAATATTCTTGTGAAAGGAGATGTTGTAGGGCAAACGAAATAGTTTTTTAAAAAACGAGTGTACCAACATGTTCAAGATTTCATTTTTGATTTTTCAAAATTCCCATAGTGCCATTACAAATCATTGATCGTTAGAGGATGCTACAGTTTTAAGGCACATACGAATATCTTGATAAATGTGTAATTTAAGAACATAGTTTTAAAAAAAATTTAGGATTTAAAAAACAAATTTATTAAATGTTCAAGAAGTTTCCAAATTTTTGTTACACTGCTACGATAACATTATTTTAAATTAAAGTAAGCCTCTTTCTCATTAGTCAAGTTACTTGATTTCAACTAACTTGAATTCAAGTTAATTTAATGAAGTAGTTGTTTAAAATGTCGTCGAATGAGTTGGGAAAGTCAAATTTAAATTGAAAAATTAAGTCGATGTTACACATAATTTCACAGGATTGGTATATTTAAAAATACATAATTATGATTTATGGACTACTCCACTTATAAGTGTTTCATATAAAACATCCTGATGATGATGGAATAAAATCATCGAAACATCGGTGTATAATTAAAAGATCGTAAGCTAAAACCAAGAAATAAATTATATTTAGTGTGTCTTCGTATTCCTGAGAATTTACGTCATATACTGTGTTTGATTTATTTCGTTTGTTAACTGCAAATCTAATGTATCTTTGATTTCGGCTCTTCTACTTTATGTTCTCGATTCTGGCTTTATGGATGATTTCAAAACTTTTCAAAAGTTAGGCGCTCTATTCAAAGAAAAAAACAACAACAAAAATACAATTTTATGTGTCTACGAATTTTCTACATGGTCTACGTATTGCCTACATTGTCTACATTAAAAATATTATCTACGCTATTGTTGAAATTTGGGTGTAGACAGTTTCTAAATATGTGGAGACGCATAACATTGATTTCAACATATCGATGATAATATTAAGTTTATTAAAGCGCCAAAGGAGGGTCGGTTGACAACCGATTTTAAAATTTTTAGAAAAATAAAAATTTAATTCGTTCACGACTCAGCGTCTCCCATGTGACACGCTAGTATAACCAGAAATCCAGCTCACACATTTGTGACACAAATTACACGAAATATATTTACGAATAACAATCCAGCAGATCTTATTACGATTATTTGCTATATGATTGATTTTCTAGAAGTATATCAAATATTTGTGTCGAGTTTGTAGTGATGTACTAGTAGTGATGGCAGACGAAAACGAAAGTGCCCGTGAAATGGTTGAGGCCGCAGGCTCAGGTTGAGCCTTGCTAGCTCTGGCTGATTTCTCACTGACGTACTTTATGTGCTCCTTGAATGACATCGTTGCATCGATTTGTACCCCTAGGTACCTTACGAGGGTTGCGAGAAAATCGTGTGTGCTCCGATTCTAATGGAAATTGTCTCCAGAACCTTTCTGCTGATTATAAGCACCGCTTATTTTAACTGAACCCAACTGAGTCAAGCCATTGTTGGATTATATCCACCGTATCCCTACAAATGTTTTCCAGCTCTTCCTTGTACTTTGAAACTGCTACGATAGCGATATCATCGGCAAACCCAACTACCGTCGCCTCCTCTGGGACCTGGAGTGTCAACACATCGTCATACATAATATTCCAAAGCATTGGACCGAGTACAGACCCCTGGGGGACCCCGCATATAACGGTATACTCCTTGCACCCTTCATTCGTGCGGTACTGCAAAGTGCGGTTTTTAAAATAGCTTGAGATTACCCGCTTGATGTAACAAGGCACATTCCTGATATTAAGGGCGTTCATAATATGTTCCCATTTTGCTGTGTTAAACGTATTTTTAATATCTAGTGTAACAATAGCGCAGTATTTTTTACGGCCTCCTTTCCATCTGCTGCTGCTGATGGCGTCTTCTGCCAGCCTGGTAACGAGCTGAAAGCATCAATAGTTAAGCGCGCTTTGCAAAATCCATATTGGTTATGGGCAAGGTCTACAGATGAAACGAAAGCTTCTTCTAACCGACAGATTGGGCGAAATGATGAAGGATATTCCGAGTCTACTTTACCCTTTGGGATCAGTATCAGCATATGCTTCTTCCAAATATCTGGGAATGTTCCTTCTCTTAAGCAAGAGTTATACACCTCCAGGAACTCTTCGGGTTTTTCTAGAATTGCAGCCTTTAGGGCAACATTTGGTATATAGTCCTGTCCTCGCGCTTTCCTATTGGGAATTGTTCTAGAGGTGTACATTAGTTCATCAATCGTGAATAGCGGAACTTCGTCCACTTCAATGGCACTTGAGTGAATAGTCACTGGTTTGCGAGGAAACAAGGAAGATACTATATTATCCATCAGAATAGGACATGTTGGTGCTGCACCTCTTGCAAATTTAAGCTTGGACATTACCATCTTGTAGGGCCTACCTCATGGGGCATCCTCAACCTCATCACAGAGGGACTTCCAGCATCGTCGCTTGCTTTATTTAATGGCCACCTTAAGCGCACCCCGTGCCTCCCTGTATATTTGTTGTAATCTGAAAGAGGAACTGGAGTTTCTACCCCGCTGGGAAACGCGCCCCGCACGATTGCACCTTCGCCGGAGCAATGCAATTTCCTCATTCCACCATTAGGCTGGTGGGCGTCTTGGGTTTAACCTTCTTTTAGGCGTTGTAGCGTTACATGCACTGGTAATGCTGCCTGTTAACTGGGATGCCTTGGTGTTAGCGGTGTCGGTAAGGTTAGAGTCACGGAGCATAAACCGGAAGATGTCCTCATCAAAAGCGTTTATCTTCCATCCAGCAATTTGTATACTATTACTTTGGTGTATTCCATGGAGTTCACACAGGATGACCTAATGGTCACTGTGCGTGTAAAAGTCGCAAACCTCTCAAATTATTCCTCTCCTCCAGAGAGATTCGCTAGCAAACGTTAGGTCTAGAACCAGAATTACCCTTGCTGAATGTATATGCGGAGCCGGTGTTACACAGGACAACTTTGAGAACTGAAAAAGCCACGCGTTGAAGTCTCCCGAAATTACTGTGGGACTATGATCTCTTACATCCAGAACCAAGCAATCTAAGAAGTGGATGAATTGCTCGATTGGCTCATTTGGAGGGGCATAACAATTGAAGATATGTATTCTATTAATTTTTGCTCGAACATATCCGCAGAAACTCTGCTGGCTTTCTTGAATGACTAAGCCAGAGCATGCCCAGAATGCTGCCTTGCTACTATGATCACTCACCCACGCAGCATCATCTAAATTTTTGTACTGTTCGCATAGTATTGCGACGTCTGGCTTCAACTCATGTATAGTCTGCCATAGGAGGTCTTGCGCAGCCTCACAGTGATTTAAGTTTAGCTGTAGTAGCTTCACTTTCTACGATTGATTCCTATCACCAACCGCCGTACTGGGCAATTACCCTTCCGGTGATGTGAGTACCGATAGATTCTCCATTTCCTGTACGGCAGAATGCACACTGCACTTCCCGTTCACAATCTTTTGCCTTGTGGCCGGCTCTGCAGCACCTAAAGCAAAGGTTTGATAGGTAGACTTCGTTCTTGCATGTGAACGCTCTATTATCTGGCCTCCAGCATTTAAAGCATCTCACTGGGCTAACTACTTCACGTATCACCTAACCCTGCCTATACGGATTCTGCCAACATCAGCCATTTTACGAGCTAGAGCCGTTGGTATTTTGACAACCGCTATCTGCGTACCTCTGTGCGCAGGTCTAAGACTAGTCACGATATTCTCATCGAGGATTTTTTCGTCATCGAAGTTCATAGTTATTGCGTTAAAGACCGCTCCCTTTGTTGTTACCTCGTCAATATCCCATATCTCCAGTGTAATCTCATCGGGATCGGCAAGAGTCGCAACCTATAGTTTACCGTCAAGGTACGTTTCAATTTTAACGCACATCGTATCAAGGTTGGTACTACCGCACGCCGACTGATGTATTTTCAGCAATAGATAACCCTTCTCGGTTTTATGGACACGGGCCACACTATTTCCGATACTCTCCAAGGCAGGATCTATTTTTATGCCTTTCAAAACCTCTGCGAACGAAGCTGGACTAGTGGTTTTTATCATCAGTGCGGCGGGTCTCGAAGGTCTTCCGTGGCGCTTCCTTGGTTTTCTCCCTACCACCTACCACTCATTTAAAGAGCATCCGAATCATTGATATTCGATGTTGAACCAGTCCTTGTGTGCCCATGAATTATTGAACCTGGCTTAGGCGATCGGGGTAGCCTATTCCTCTGCTCGAACGGATTAAGGTTCGCCCCTGGAGTGGTAGTAAAACTTGTAGTTCTATCTGCAACAACAGCCAAGTTCCCAACTTTTGAAGCATTGCGGTCCACAAAGCAGTTCCATTTCCTAGGAACAGCGGAAAACCAAGCCAGCACAATGTTGGTGTCTGTCCAAGCGTGTAATGTACATTATAAATATCTGAAATATGTTAAAAAAGTGTAACCAAAAGCACCGCTCCGCATAGTTCCAAATGTGGGAGAGACAACTGCTGCAATAGAGCTAGTTTAGTTTTTGTAGCTATCAGGCTTAAGGAGTAATTTCCTCGTTAGTTGAGCGATCGGCAATACACAACTGCTTATTAAGCTGTTTCTGAAGCGTCGGAGAAACCATGATAATCAACTTTTACTTTAGCATTAGGAACAGATGCCTCGGATTAAGAAGGTTCGCTAGGTGGTTTGGTGTCCTATTGGAGCTCCGTAACCTTCCAGTAACGTGCGCATCACGTGAGTTGTACAATTGTGTAAGGGGTAACCTGGTCACAACTCGCAAGTGCATGTGCTGCCTCCTCGTGGCAACCACTGGTATCTGAGGCCATTTGGCACATTTTGGCCATTTGGTAGCCTAATCTAAGGTGTAACAGCATATGCCGATGGATGAATGGCTGATAGGTTAATCAGCCCAAATATGCGAATTTTGATCTTACTCGCCTCTGACAGAAATTGACGTTTTGTTAATTTTCTCTCGGAAAACTCTGGTACTACAAAATTGAATGAATTCTTAATTAAAAACCAACAAAGCATTAGTATTGAGTACGACGTTTACTTCGCCCTTAGTTTTTCCAGAGCAGTTGTTAAAGACTACCCGTTTACTGTTATGTAGGAGTGCCTACGCCTTAACCTCCATTTTTCACTATTTTTTTCGTTATAAAAAATATTTCTGAGCCTGACTCTAAAAGGGCTCGAACAAAAACAGTTTTTCCAAGCACGTTCTTATGCAGTATCATAATTGTAAGCAATATCGTTTGATTATGAGGACAGGTAATCGAAGTACTACCTTTTCTTGAAATTAACAACGTTTTATGTTGATGGTATATGCTGCTACCAGTGCCATTATGATCAACGTTTTGAGTGTGATAGTTTTCTTTGATGGACTCTACTTCCTTTTGAGCGACTGGAAAGTCTTTATGTAGTAATGTGCGATGTCTTGCGTGCCAAATTTTGAATGCGTTTAATGAGGACCAAGTTGATAGTAAATGCCCCTTTTTTACGAAAAAGTTTTTATGAATTTTTGTATCTGGAAGCATCGGGAGAGAGGATTATGCAGCCTTTGGCAGCAGACATAATTTAGCTCGGTTGTATGGTAACATAAGATTGTTTAACACTTTTAAATTCGGAATTAGATGTATAATTTTCAAGAGAGTCGCATCTTTGATTGAGAAACTTAAAAAATTCCTGGAGCTCCTCGTCGGGTTTCTTTAAAATTAAATAAATTATGTAGGGGTCCCGCTTTTCACATTCCGACTCCAAAGCTCTTAATCCACGTATAGTAACGTATCCAAAGTTTCAGTAAGCGTTCCAACAGCTTTGAATGATGGACAGTATAAAGCCGGTTGATTTAAAAACTGATTGATGATGGTATTGACGATCGTTCTTTTTTGTCGTATCGCTCTTTTAATTTTTCCCAGCCTCTGCATTGCTAGAATCTGTAATCAGCAAATGATTTATAAGCTTGGCGGCGCTTCCAGCTAGCAAGCCTCTCCATAATTAAAATGTATATACGTTGACAAATGATCTTTACGGTGCACCGTTGCTATAAAGATATGCTCATTCGAGTTAGCTTCACGTCTGTAGTTAAGGAACCACTGATCTATCATAGAAAGATTTTTTTTTTGTATTACTTTTTGGTGTATGTTGTTTTTCAAATCCGGGTCCGTCGATAAATGTGCCGACTCTGGTCAATGAAGGTCAATACTTTCAGCAACTGTGGCATTACATATTAATTCAAAATAAAAAAGTTATTTGCGAAAATTAGCCGGACCCCCTAAAACACGGACTCGTCTATTTCGCTCTCAATCTATGTGAAATCAATTTATAAATTCATTATCGATTATTTAGGCGGAAACAACTGATAAATTGTCAGCATCAGAATCTAAACAACAAATTAAAATGGAGCACCAAAGGAAGCTTTATTATAAAATATATTCCGGTACCAAAGGGGCCGCATCTACTAGTGGTTCAATATTACTTGCATGAATTTAGAACTCCACCAATATCGATATGTGTAGAGTGGTTTGATAGAGATATATACACAGCCAGGTAAGAGTGCTCAACTCAAACCTCTATCAAAGCCCTATACAGTTAAGTTTTCGATAGATACAATTTTTCCATGGAAACACACGTTACCAGAGCACTCCGCTGCAATGAAAGGAAACGACGAACAATAAAAGCAACTTTTCGAATTTATCCGCTTAATCCATCCAAATAAGTATATTGAAAAATCGGTTTTGCCTGTAAAAAATAATGTAAATAATTCGATTCGATTCATCTGCGGTTAATTATTATAATTGACCTTGTCCGCGTTATTCATGTTCCGAATCCATACAAATATTGATTTTCATTGAACTTGTTTAAAATACCTACCATCAACACATATTTGACATTCTTCGTGATCATTTGACCACACGCATCCACTTACGACCAAGTATGTCAAACAAATATAAACATCCGAATCTGTTGACATCTTAATGTTTGATGTGAACTTTGCGCATATACACAAATTTATATGGTTAGTATGTATGTAGAACATTTAATTTCCGTATTGCTTTATGAGGTACGGTCACACTTTATAATTACAATAAGCAAACTTTTTAAATCAATATCCACTTATACGGATAGCTTGTTAGATAACCAAATCAATTATTTAGATAAATAAGTCTCCGGACCAATATTATTTATTCAATTAATTTAATCTGAATAAATATTATTCGCATGTAGATTAATCGCACGATGAAATAAACTTCAACCAATGTTGTATTTATAGCATTGGATTGGACAAATAGGAAGGTTATGCTAATGAAACATGGTCGCATTGATTACCGAAAATTAATTTTTTTTTATATTATCTATAATTTCAGCCGCTTATATATTACCATGCAGCCGAATTGACCCCGAAATTAATCAATGTATCAAAGGCTCATTTAATCATCTTCGCCCGTATTTGGTGCAAGGCATTCCCGAACTAGACGTACCATCTTTAGAACCATTACACATTGAACAATTGGCTATGGAAAATGATGCTGGGGCAGTGCGAATTAAAGCGTTATTTTCGGAAATTGTTGTACGGGGATCGAGTAATTATACCGTGAAGGATGTACGAAGTGATGTTGCGGTAAGTCTATTTGAGATGAAATAATTATATTTGAGTAAAATAACCTGGCACACTGCATGAAATTTCGTTTGTGTGGTTTTTATATTCCAATGTTGCCTAGCGTTTAGATTGGATGATACCGAGTTTGAATCTCGATCTGGGTGGGATGAAATTAATGCTGGACAATTTTAATAGAAGTATCGAATAATCATAAATTTATATTTTTATCAAAATTGGCACTAAAATGAAGTTTTGGAATCATATGGTGGCGGGGTAGGCTCCGACTTTCGAGTCAGTCGGACGCTTTTTATAATTTTTCATCGTGTGAATTTCGTCGATTCTGGTACCGTCGTAATAGTAACCTAGTCTTTGTTTTTTTGACTTTTCCTTTGTTGTGGCAAGGTATGTGTCGGTATACTGCTTGTCGGCAGATAAGCTGGCTTAAGGCGATCAATTATGACGTTCACTTCGCGATTAGGCAGTCGCACGCTAAAATATTTTGGCGTTCTTGGGACCACCTCGAATGGTCGGAAGCGTCAGGCTCGGGCAAACTTAATCGTCTCTCAGAAATACGTGGGTCACTGTATGCAAATCTCCATGCACGAATACTTTTGGACTGCCGTGTCACGCCGTTATTTTTGAACGGATGTTGCGCATTGCATTTCTTAGGTCGATGACTGTTTGCGTCGCTGTCTGCTTTAATGGCTGCTCGTCGAAAAATTCACCTGGAATACGAAGCGTTGTACCGAAAACGGTTCGGCCGGTATTGCATTCAAATCCTCTTTATACGTTGATCGAAGGCCGAGCAGAATTGTTGGTAAATGCGTCGTCCACTTCTCAGTGCCGTTGTCCTGTAATGTCGAGTTCCCAGAGTGCTCATCAGCTCGTCGAAAAGGTGCGACTCAAACTGAGAACCTTGGTCGGTAGTGATTGCTTTTGGCACACCATATTTTGCTATCCACCCCGAAATGTGGGCGCTTATTGTTGCTGCCATGTCGGGAATTGGAATCGCTTCTGGCCACCGTGTGAAACGATCTATTATCGTTAAACAGTAGCAATTTCCTTCGGATGGTTGGAACGGAACGCACTAGATCTATATTAATGTGAGCAAATTGCTCGGTCAGAGCGTCGAATCTCTCCAGATGCGTGTGACGTGCAATTTTTGCGCGTTGGGATTTTAAGCAGCTTCGAACAAATTTCGCAACACCTGATTGAATGCTTAGCCAAACGAATCGTTTTGTCGCACCAATTCAGCCGTGGCTCTTACACCTGGATACGACATGTCATGAATTTCCTGAATGAAATGACTTCAAAATTTTTGCGTCACGAATGGACGAATGTCACTAATGGAGTAATCACTATATACTCGTTTCGCACTGCCTGTAACAGTAAAAAGTTTTAATTTAATCGAAATATTATTACCTTCCGTCAGTAGAGATTTTATTCCTGCTTCGTTTCTCTGGTCTCTCGAGTAGATACTTTCTTTATGCGTGATAAGAGATCCGCCGTTAAATAATCGAGTTGCCTCGCTTGACGATCGTTCGCTTTTCGGGTTTCTGTGCGAAGGTAAATTTAAGCGGCTTATGATCGGTGTAGATGTGACAACTCCTTGCAGCATGAATTTAAAATGTTTAGCGGCCAAATAAATTGCTTTGAGCTCACGATAATAAGTGCTGTATAGAAGTTGCACTTTGTCGAATTTTTTTGAGATAAACCTAACTGTTGAAGTCCGTTATCGACGACTTGATGAAGTTCTGCACCAGCCGCGATGTCGGAAGCGTCGACATGCAGCGAAAGCTTTGCAATTTTTGATGGATGATCGAGTAAAGTGACATTGGACAAATCGAGTTTGCACTTCCGTCCATGTTAACAGCGTTCGATCATTCTTTTTATTTCCGGGGATCATTTCCAGTAATTTGACTTGAGTTTCCATGGCGTTTGGTCAAAACTTGCGACGCAAATTGAGTGTCGTCAAAAAACTTTTTAGTTGATTTACCATTGTCGGAAATGGTTTGATGGCTTCGATTTTAACGGGCAGCGGCAAAAGTCCTTCGGTTGAAACACGATGTCCAAGGAAATGAATCTCCTGCCGGCCAAATTCGCATTTAGCAACATTTATTGTTAAATTGTATTGTTTTAAGCGCCCAAAAAAATTCGATGCACAAATCGTCGATATACGCAAACAAAAAATCAAGATCGATTGTGCAGCATTGCGTAGACCAAGCGACATAAGCTTAAACTCAAAGAGTCCGAACGGCGTGGAATAGCCGTTTTTTCAATGTCCTCTTCAGCGACTGGAACCAGATGGAAAGCTTTTTGCAAGTCGATCTTTGAAAAAATGGTATTTCCTTGCAAATTGCTAACGAAATCGTTCACATACGACATGGGGTAGCGATCCAGAACTGTGATGGCGTTTAAAACGCGATAATCACCGCACGGGCGCCATGATCCATCGAGCTTCTTCACCATGTAAAGCGGGCTTGTCCAACTACTGCTTGACGGTCGACAAATTCAGCTTTCATCAATAATTCGAATTCCTTTCGTGCTTTTCGAGTTTCTCGGGCTCCAATCGTCGAGATCAAGCATATACAGGATGTCCCGTCGTATAATAATTCGATGCACTATAGCAGTAGAAATTTTCGTTCCTGGCAGTGGAAGTATCGTAATTTGCTTGAACTCTTCCAGTAGACTAGCGTACTGCGAATCCAAATGCGGTACGTTTTGTATTCGGTTGTCTCGTCGACAGTGAAATCGATTAGCAATCCGTAGTTTGCAATGAAATCGTTACGTCTGCGATTAAAAATGACCACCTGAAGTCACGTCGTAATCTGAGGTTTACCTTCAGTGTTGTAGTTCCAAATGTTTTGATTTCGGTGCCGTTTGCTGCGAACAATTTAAATTCCAATGGTTTACAATAGCCTGCTGACCGACTGCGTTGCATGACTGATACGTCGGCACCTGCATCAATCAAAAATTGTCGTATATTTTCAGTCGGTTAATGAATTTGGATTTAGACTGTTCGTTACCTAAATCCGACGTAGGGTATTGGCTTCATTTATTATTTGACTGGGCGGCATTCGTGGCGTCGAAATTGCACGGCTTGCGGCATCGGTTTGCTTTATCGCCAAACTTCCAATGGAACCAACAATTTGGATGCTCCGAACGGGAATTGGAACGCGCACGTGGTCTTGTCGCGGAAATTGTCGAATTTTCGTTCAAGCTCAGCCACTTGAATGGACAGCTTTTGTAGTACACTAATTTCTGAGGAGGCTGCTGGAGTAAATTCCGAATTACACGATGCTGTGGGTTGCTGCGAAGTCGTTTTACGTAAACGAATTGATTCAACCAATGCGTCGGCTGATATGAGTCGATCCTTGATTGGTGAACTTTTCATTTGAATAACTGCAGCGTGTGTCATTTCGAGTAGTCGCGCGGCCCAGAGATTGCTGCGTGCTGTTTCCGTTAACGAATCGGATACCAAATGTTTTAATTGTTGATATAACTGGGTCGGTTTTACATCGCCAAGTTGTACATCGTTATTCGCTTCTCGGAATCTTTTTTGCTGCGAATCTGAGTAAAATTCCACTATCACTGACTTTATGTGCTCGTACTTTCCCTTTTCTGGAATTTGTGCCATTACCGAATAATACTTTTTATTATCCGTGGTAACGTAGCTGGCTTGGAACTAGAATTCCAGGCTTACAAAATATAGTTGTGTGCTGTTTAGACTGCCGATCAGTCTCGGCATTGGCAAACGAGGAATCATAGCACTTGCGTCTATATGGAGACGGTGGGCTCCTCTTCGTCATCTTCGTCATCGACACCCATTTGAATGTAAAGTGTATACACTTATTTTTCACTTTCGCGTGTTTTAATCACGTCGGGGTCACCACTTTGGGATTAAAACAATATTTATGTTAATTAAATGTATTTATTACAACCTCCAAAAATTTTATAACACGTGTTCTTTCTCCCGTCTCTTCTGCTAATTTTTCTTTCTGATTTTTCTTTTTTTTACATGGCATCTTTTGTTTTCCATTGTTGATATTTTTGCTGTAGGTTGCTCAATTTTTCGATAATTTTAAATTGTACCGGCTAACGTATATAGGCGTGTAGTACCAGCCTTAAATTGAAAAATTAGGTTGCGAAAATATTTTTCGTACAGCGATTTTGGTGTATAATATACATTTTGCTAATGTGTGCTGTCAAATATTTTTTTGGACGAAATCGGTTCAAATTGTTGATGCTTATGCTTGTCTCGAGTCATTTTCCTCTTTATTCTAACATGAGGAATTCATGTTTTTGTATGTATTGTTGTTGTAACCGACGACAGTCATTTGACTTCGATAGAGTCGAAAGTGATGTTACAACATCCCACCCCTGGTGTAGTCATGAAATTAGAATCAAAATGATGAAAATTTAGTCAAAAACCCGACCTAATTAAAATGGCGGTTAAAATAGCAGAAATAGCTAGTACAAAACACGTGTTGTCATCGGAACGATAAGAGAACGTTCTAAGAGACAGGTGTAAGCAACACGTTGAAATTATATTTGAGGAGTTCGTTTGGAGAGGAATGGACTGTTTATTTCAAAATTTCGATTGGCGCACTTGCCTCGTCCTCTGTAAAATTGACTTTGCATAGCTGATTCCTTCAGTTTAGTTTAGTATTCCTAAACGTCGAAAGTAATACAAAGCAAGGCCTAATCACGAGCGCAGAATGGCGACCGCTTCCAAAGAAGAGCTTCTTGATTGTGCCATTTGATGATGGATGTCTTAAAAATGTTCTCCTTTAATAAGTTGTACGCCCGTCGTAATGGCTTATGTAATCCAAGAGGCAAATTCTGCGTGGTGTAGCGTTGGCAAATATTGTAGCTTGTTCTATATATTGACGGAATGTTTGCCCGTGTTGCTTAAAACTAGTACAAACGGTGTGATTAAATGTCTTGTGTAGATCGATTTTGGTGAAGACTTTATTTTTGCATACCACGTCGGCACAGTCCCTAAATTTGTTTTCTTCACTATTTCGGTCTGCAGATGTCGTTAAGAACCGTTAAGGAGCGATTAAGTTGTTTGCGTAACGTCCTTGAACTCTTTTAACTCTTCTATTATTATAAGCTTCAGAGTTGGGCCTGGTAATGGTAATCCGGCCGACTTTAGTGATGTCCGCTTATCGATGAGAGCATTGGGCATGAGAATCCAAGAACTAACTGACTTACATCGGCTATGACGAACGACCAGTGAAAACTTCTCCGCAGACCAAGGGGTATGTGTCAATAAGCAATGTAAATGTGCTTTATCTCTTGAGCAATAGAATCTATGTCATCAGGTTATTGTTTTAGAATCAAGTGTTTAAATCAGGATTGTCGGCACTTACGTGAGCATACATTCCATACTTTCGGTGATAAAGAGATTTCCAGTAGTTGATGAAATTACTTGTTTTTATTTATTCAACTTTATAAATGACATTATAAATGTCAGATGTAGCCTAGAAGTATTTACAAACCCCAATGCTGCTGTTGCTTGTGTTGCTGCTGGCCCAGCAGACGTTGCACAATTTCCCACCCCCACAATCGCCATAAACCACATCGATACAGTTACCGATTGTGGCTCGTTTGACTCAGCATTGAACGAATCTGTTTGTGACCGATCAACAATTAGTAATGGCTTTGTCATTGGTGTTGACCTACTCAACGCTTGTGCTTCCGTTAATAACTGTGTTTATCGTCGGTCTCGAAATCGCTGCATCTTTATAGATACTATACCACCGTAAATATACCGATGGTGGATGTAAGTCCGCATGGCAGGCATCATGGTGCATGGTTCTGCTAACCACGATAGAACGTGACTATGGATGGACCTAAATATTTAGAACCGATCTATCCGAGGGCATGTACCGCCTGACGTTGAGGTCTATGAGCTTGTCATAGTAAAATTTTTCGACTTTTTCGGAGATGATGTTAGTTTTTGAGTTAGAGAAGACGGAGAAAACCAAACACACATAAACAAACATTTTCCAATAGAATTATTTTCAAACATGATTAATGCAATTTTAACCAAATATTTTTCATTTTATTTTCAGAAATTACGAATTGATTTAAGCTTAGGCCTTCCACGTGTTGAAGTTCGCGGCAAATACGATATAATTGGAAATGTACTTTTACTTCCTGTTCGATCAAACGGTGAATTCTGGGCTGAATTCTGTAAGTATTAAACGGTGTGAATATTTTATGAATATAATTTTATTCTAACTAAATATTTAACATTTGCAGCTGATATCTCCGCCATTGCCAAATTGTATGGCAAAGAAGAGCACCGCAACAATGATGTATACTTGAAAATTGAAAAATTAGCGATTGATTTTACAATGAAAAATGCTCGTTTCAAAGTAAAAGATTATATTAACAGTGGTAACGTTTTAGGTGAAGCGATTAACCAATTTTTAAATAATAATGCAAAAGAATTGGTTCAAGAGATGAGACCGGCCGCATCACAAAGTATTGCCAAACTATTTAAACGTATTCTAGATAAAGCATTCAATTCTATTCCAATGAGACAATTGCTTTTGGAATAGGCCAGAATGTTATACGTATCTGTGTTCAAATATTACGTACATAGTTTGTAGATTATAAGTATTTAGTTTATCCAAAGAATTATAATTTTATGTAATCCCATAATCGGCACTGTACACTCTCTAAAAATATAAAAATTAAGTACACGAAATTTTGTTTAGCTTGTAATAATTTTTTTAAATACACAAAAATTTGGATATTGATGAAATCCGCTAAATATTTTCAAAGTGCTGGTTCTAAAAATATACCGTTAACGGACTTTATTTAATGCTTGATATGATGCATGGAGGCTTCTAAAATATTCACCATTGACCAGTATGCAGATTCCAGCTTTGTGAAATGAATTGGGTTGGTACGGAATTTTTATTTTTCTCACAATTCGTTTTCTCGCTGAATAATTTCGTTCCAAAAATTTGTATTCTAGTTCTCTTTCCGAGATTTATTTTTAGCACTAGTTCTAAATCTAGTAAACATGTCAAAAATTGAAATAATTTGCCATTTTATTTAAATTTTTTCATGATTTGTCAATGAGCTCATTTGTTTGAAGCGATGATTTTGCGCTTTATAGAATAATAAATGAGTTTTGCTTTGAAGGTCGGCGCATGCCAATAGACTTCAGGTTTTTTAACACGCAGTATCAACAGATGGCGCTCATATGGGAAGTCGCATGGGATTATAGGACAAGCATTTGCATCATCAGCGATCGTGTTTAGAAAAACTTGAATCAGAAATCGACATACTTACCTCGTTCCATATATGGTTCAAACCGGCTTGAGCTATAGTTAATATTCATAGAAACAAGGTGGAACTGAGAATCTGAGTAGAGTTGAAATCCAAAAAGACGAGGCAAATATATGTATATTAAGGATTTTATTATTAATGACATAAAAAAATATTGTCAAAGAATTAAGAAAGCGTGTTGTTTTCGGCTATATAACTGGTCGTTAAGTGTAAGTAAACTTTCAACTCAATATAACCCACTTCCATGGAAAAGATCGACACCATTTTGAAATTGAACGAAAACCTAATTCAGCATAACCAAATACAGCATAACTCAACTTCGTTCATTAGAACATGGCAATTATAACATTTTTGTTGTACCTCCTCGACTACGAACACTTAAAAAAAGTTGAACAATCGTAAATTTACTAAATTGAAAATATTCTTTTTTAAATAACGTTTCGTATATCGAAAAGTAACGTTATAATACTTTAGGTTTGCAGATACGTTATTTTAACGAAAACAGATTTTTCATATAGGGTTATTAAATAACTTAACGAATGGAACGTTATTCACACACCTCTGGTTGATATAAAGACCATTTTCACCGGGTTTCATCAAAATCAAAAGAGTTCAGGAGTCAGGATTAACGTTCATTGATTTACGTGGAGAATCTCATTTCACATAAATTTAAAAAATGTTATGTTAACAATAAAATTTATAATATTCTTACCTAATTATTATAAAATTTTAATTTATGTAATTCTCGTTGTGAAATTATTTAAGATTACGCCTAAAACAAAGTTTTAGTAATAAAGTTATTAGTAAAACAATATTAAAATAAACAATTCGGCAAGCAAAGATGAATCGCTGCAAACCAAACAGCATAACGTATTCCCATTATCTAAAATTAGATAGCTTAATTAAATTAAAAATATAAATAAATTTAATGAAATCTGCAGAATTACTTAAGCATTTTGATTTTATATGAAACTACTCAAACATTATTACCTTGAAAGTGACTACGTGCACCGTTTAATCTTCCCAACTCTCATTTAATATGCAGGTAAGTTCTCTTCCCTTGTCAGTATTAAATCGCCAGTTTTCAAAAGTTAGTTAACTTGTTGCCAACACTGCTTCAATGGTATTTCATTCGAATCTGACCCAGACAAATTACCGAATACAAAAGCTACTTAAAATTCCAGAGGCGTTTGTCAAAGCCAATGTTTACCTTGTATTGACAATTGTAAAAGTAGAGCAAGCGCCTCTCGAGGAAAAGAGTAAAAATGATTCCACTGTCAAAATGACATTTGCACAAATGCAACGAAAGAAAATTTAGCAATGCGGTAATTAAAAATTGCTTTTATAACCCAAAATTGGAATTATTTACAATTTATTAGCAATCAGTATAAGTAAAAGTTGTGTTTACAGTTCAAAATTAGAATTGTTTACAACAATTTCAAACGCCAAATTATCAGCTAACTCAGTTTAAAAAATCTCCACTAGGTGGAATCCGTGATACTCCAATCGTCAATAGAAGCTTAGTAGCGATTTTTTCAAAATTGTATAGGTGATTTACATTCAACGACATTCGACGTCCGCAAAAAAGTTGAAACACAATATAGGAAAAACTACAAAGACAAAAACAGAAAAAATAAACATCTGCCTAAAAAAATCAATTGAAACCCGACAAACAAACCAAAATTCGTCGTCTGCATTTTTTTTGCAGATGTCAAGTTTCATCTTTTTCTGTAAAATCGTCAATGCGTGAATAAATAACTATAAAAAGGTTCCATAAACAAGAAAACCAATCATTTGTATTGGTTTATGACATTTTTTGTTTAACATTATTTTTTATGTGTAAAGAAAACGAATTTTTCATTTGACATCTGCATCTGCGAAAATCTTTGAATATAAACCAGTCTTTATAGTAAACGCCATTTTGATGTAATTTACTTATTTAAATTTGTCATCATTTACGCAGAATATTTCTACGGTTATATCTTACTTGGACAAATTAGACTTTTAAACCAATTTTAAGTGAATTCCATTTTAATTTGATTAATTTAAAATTTTCTCAGATGTCACTAGTTACGCAGAATATTTTTCCTCTTGTGTGTTTCTGGGCTAAATTTTATCGCTATTATTTTAAATTGCCCTCAGATGCCACTAGTTATGCGGAATATTGGGCGTATCCAGCGCAGTTATATCTACAAATGAGATCTTTTTCAAATGTAGACAAGAATTTTTAATCTCACTAAAACAGTGAGATTAATCTACATTTTTTACTGAGATATTTGTATCCAGTGCATACACTTTGTGAGGTCTCTTGTTTTTAGTGAGATCTATCTGCTCTGGATATGCCCATTGCTTCGATTTTATATTTCTTCGATAAATTTTCATTATAAATTGATTCTAAGTAAACGCCATTTTGATATAATTTAGGCCAGAATTTATAGTCTTAACTATTGCTAAGTAGCCACGATTTCCGAAAATCATTTCAAAATCCTGTCAAAAATTCGATATGAATTTCGAATTTACTTTGCTGTTTTGAAAATTTTGTAGCAATATTTATTGTGATGGATTTTGATCACTATAAACGTTGCTACATTTCTTATAGTGAGGTTTTTAAATACGAAAACTGTTGCTATAATATGAGTTATAGTTGCAGTAACGACTATAAATTCGTGGCTGAGTGATTTAAATTTGTCATGATTTACGCAGAATATCCCTAGAGTGTAAATTTCTATGGATTTACTGAATTATTCAAAAATTTTCTACAAAATATTCGAAAGTACAACTCATGCTTCCCAAATCCCAATGATATCTTTTGAAACAACATAATTATTTTAACCTTCTTGGTACCGAAATGATAACTTTGATAAAAAAAAGTGTTTTCCAAATCATTAAAATTTCTTGGATTACCAACGATACATCCGATCTTTTAAATAGCGCATATTGGAAAAAATCATTTGGGTATGAATCCGATGAATATGGCGCCAAATTGAAACTTATATTACAACGTTCCGGAAATATTTTCAAAATTATCCTATAACAATAAACCGAACGCGACTGAACTTTCTCCTAAAATAAAATCAAGAAATGTTTACTCTTACCTTATACATATGTATTTTACATGTTAATTTTGAATTTTCAGCCACTGAATGACAACTTAACCACAGAATACCCAGAAGCGACATAACGCGGGTTTTATATGGAGAAAATTGAACTCATTTCTTTGACCTTGGTTTATAGAAGGTAAGATTTTCGGTGTTAAATTATCGTTCAGTGGCTGAAAATTCAAAATTAACATGTAAAATATAAGGTAAGAGCAAAAATTTCTTGGTCCACGTAATGTCGGTTCTGGTTGTTTATTATTCTGTGACTTAACACTGAAAATTTTACCTTCGCCAAACCAAGGTCAAAAATATCAGTCTATGTTCCTCCATATAAAAACCGCGTTACATCGCTTCTGGGTATTCTGTGATACAACTAAGTATACAAAACCAACAAACAACATAAGTGTATTTATAAAGTATACATTCAGGCGAATTAATATAAAATTGTTTTCTATAATACGCGAATGAAGTCTATCTGTTAATGTCTATGAAAATCGACATCTCGAGATTTTCACGGGTCGGCACACATGCGAATTGATATTGCCATACAACCGGTTTCAAATGTTATTGGGCTATATCTAGTTCTAGTTATATCTAAGAAAATTCGAAAATGTGAAAAATTGTTGCCTTAAACTTGTTTAAGAAAATCGATATCGGAGTGGCATGATTGGCTTTTCTTTTATTTATTTAACGGTAGTGCTTAGGAATTACTTGCTGAATGTGTCCTCACTCATATATGCAAAGAGGGAATGACAAGAGAGGATTACGCAGGATCGGGAGTTCTGTCTTCAAGCATTCTATTTTCGATATTGAGTTTTAATTTCTGAAAATTGTTTGCCCCATCCCCTTTCACATACCCGTACTCCGAAGAAAGAAAGAGTTTTTAAACTTACTGGTCTTTGCAAATTTTAGTTCCATGGTTATGAACTGGTCGTCTTAGTGTACGTGTTGGCCTCGATAAACCAGGCATAAGTACATAGAGTTCCTTCGAATACTTGCCATGGAAATATTTGTAAAACACACATAAGGCTCCCACATTCCGTCTGTGAGAAAGAGTATCAAGGGTAGAGGAGATGTTAGAATCCGAAATCATACGATATATTCGTCTTTGAACTCGGTCGTTGCATCCAGGTGGATGAATCCCGGACATGTGAATTATATTCCAAACTGGGTCTGATATATGTCTTGCAGTTTGTAGGTTTTCAGTAGTTCCGATGAACTAAAATAAAATTTGCATTATCGTAAATAACCAAGGCATTATTTATTGGATCGCAGACAGAGACCAATCTCGAAAGATGGGTTAAATTTATCGTTTCTATACCAGTAAAAGCACACGATTTTAACTTCTTCAGGTTAAATTCAACCCTGCTTGTCTCACCCCCATTTGAAAATCGGATTGAGATCATGCTCAACCGAGCTGTCATAGCAACCCTTTCTGCGTGAACGTTGTTTCGTGATGAAGTAAGAGCCTGGAAAATAAACGACCATTAATGAAAGTAAGAAAAAGTGTAGCGAACAGAACGGATCCAGCATTTAAAATATGAGGAACGGACGAAGCATCATTCACCACCACTTGAATCCTGCGACATTAAAAGAAAATTCTCAATCCAGGAAAACAGCGTACTAAGAAGTCCAATTGCTCCGGATTGGTGAATGCATCTGCCCCATTGTTCGGTGGGGCAGTTTATTAAATCTCCAGTCGATCGGCCGTTTCAAAATCCATACTGTTTATCGGAAATCAGATAATGTGTTTATAGGTGTTTCATCAAATGAAAATTAGAGAGCACTGAAAGTTATTGGCCGGTAATTCGAAGGATCAGTTTTACCGCCTTCTTGGGCACTGAGTGATTATTAGGTATTTTTCAGATAGAAGGGCAATACCAAGAGTCATAAATTGGTGGAACAGAACACAAAAGGGTTTAGCCAAAGATTTACATCAGTCTTTGAAAATAACTATACCATCCAGGAGAATACCTTCAGGATCGGTTGATTTTTTGGTGTCAATGCCTGCAAGAACTTTTGCAACTACTCTAGACCTGAATTTTAAACAACACATTGATGAGCTGGCATACATACATGGGACAACAGAAGGTGGTAATGAAGAATTAGGAACGTCAGAATTTGCGGTAAATTATGTGGCAGGGAAGTCTGGTTTTGCCGCCCCGGTGGCACAGTTGTTAGCATGCTTGTTTTAAGCTCCGGAGGTCCCGGGTTCGATCCCCGGCGGGTGATGAAAAAATCACGGCTGGTTAATGTATAGGATCAATGAATTAATCACTCATTATCCGATACAAAAAAAAAAAAAAAAAATGATTACGAAACTTCAATTTGAAGCGGCCAAATCCCTCTATGGGATGTAGCGCCAGCGACAAAAAAAAAAGAAGTCTGGTTTTCTCTGGGCTGATGTTAAAATATTGATTCTATCTTTCAAAGGCGGTATACCATACTTGTCTTCCTGAGATTTAGAAAGTTCTTCTCCACCTTATGAGCGAGATCGCCCGCCACTTGCCGAATCCAAAGGCTGCCGCATTTTATCTTTGCTCTTGCTGAAGTTAACTTTCTTAGCATTAGAGACTATTGCCGACGCTTGATTCCTAGCCATACATTGGGTCATTTAAATATATTTACGATGAGATGCTTCTTTGAAACCGGTCGCCCTTTTACGCTCTTGGTTATGCCATGAATTAAGAGCCTTTTAAGGTTTCGGAAGACTGAACAGAATGAACTGTTCCATTACTGTGAGAACGAGAGTAGATATTAGGATTGCTACAATGCCAATTTTACCAAAACCGAAGCAAGTACGCCAAACGATCTCCCAAAAAAAGCATTTCATTCCTGTCCAATCAGCACTCTTAAAGTGCCACAGTCAGTGTTTAGGTAGTACACTCTTCGGACAAGCCCACGATGAAGGAATGCTGTAATTAGCCTTTGGTCGGAATTCCCAAGTAGGAAACCGACAGATATGGTATATTTGTTAGAATGACTTGTTAGAAATAGGACTAATATGACACGTGTCGTAGGATCGGAATTTTGCTTTTTCATTGGGAGCAAAATATAAAATATGAACCACTGTTGTTTAGCGTTCGAAACGATGGAGAATCTGGAAAGACGAAAACTGCCGCCTTCGTACTGAAATATAATCTCCATTTTCTACAAACCTGCACAGGCACCGAATATCTTCTCCGATTTATGCTCGGCTCGGCGTGTGAACCTACCTCGGGCAAGTTATCTAAATATGATGCACGGGTTCAGGCTGACCTACTGGAAAACTATCTCGAAACATAAGTTACATACATTTTAAGGGCCTGTTTTGTTTCAATGTTAATAGGAAATCAATAATATTTTTAACGGGCTCGCAATAGTCAACTCGAAACCATTTGAATAGAATACTCTCGCAATTTGCCATTATGCTTAAGTAATTGCATAATGCAATAAAATTTAGATTAGATCGAGTCGGACTGTGGTAATAAATATCTAAACATTTATCAGGCCCAGGCCGAATTGGGTTTACAGTAGTACTGTAGGTACGGTTAAGTTAAAAGAACAGCAAATTCTCAACTTCATTATCAATCACTATTCATTCTTCCAATACAAGTGATTGATATTTCCTTCTGTTTGCGTGCTAGCAGTTTTATTTGATACCAACCTTCAAAATTTAAGTACCCCTGAAATATTTTGGTTATTAGTATAGAATACAGAACCAAACATTTGTAGTGTATATCCATGCCCTGGAACGTTTGGCCAAGAGGCTTTTTGATTTCGATAAACAGAATGGCATAACACTATATAGGCTGGTTTTATACAAATTTTCCAATGATTTTTGGAAAATCGAATTTTCCCCAGATTTCCCACGGGAAACTTAAACTGACTTTTTTTCTTTCATCGATAGACATTGACAAATCACATAAAAACTATTATCTTCAGATATATACAATCTACAAGCTGACTTTATTCCAATTTTTGGATTCTCCTGATTTTCCGATATTTTCCACGAGTAGGTAGGTGGAACAAAGTTTTACACGTAAGAGTATTTACAAACATTTTTATTGCAATCCATGGATCCTGCTAACTTTCGGCTGATAACCACTATTTTTTTTATTTTCGGCTGCAATTTAATGTAATCCGGTAATCTGCATTATCGACTTTTTACTTTCGGTTGGAAACTTTCGGCTAACTTTAACAGGGTAGCCGATTATCTTAAGTAGTTTCAGTAATCTCTTAGTTTTTGAATTTTATATGGTTTACATTTACGTTTATGTTTGCTTAGTTAGCCGCAGATGATTTAAAAAAATAAAGGCTTCGATCTTGATTTACAGAAATGTCCACTACCCCGAGTCCTCAATGCAGGATTTTAACGCCGGTCCCGGGTTCTTCGAATTTTTAACAATCCCGAATATTATAGTTTAACTTACTTGCACTTTTTGCTACGGTACTGATTTTGTTTTGCATACTGTTCTCAATGTGATTATAGGTCAAACGACTAAACTATAGATCTCAAAATTATTGTTTTAGTTTGATTCAGAATAACGAAATTAAAAAATTGTTACTTGTGCACTATACATCCTAAATTCTTTAAGATTAAACAAAAATTCCATTTTTGTAAAAAACGAAGGGATACATGTTTGAATTTTGCTTCATTAGTTAGATACATGGTAAACACAGTTTAGTAAAAAATTCAGTGAAAAACCTGGTCGACCACCGCCTAAAGCAGAGTATCAAATACAGTGGATTTAATGTCCTTTGAAGAAAAAGTTTTGTGACACTACATTCACATAAAAGCGCGCTTTATTTGTTTAGCATTCCTTGAATTTATCAATTCATAAACAATTCTATTAGTAGCCTCCTAACAAATTTAAAATCTTTCAAATTCCAATTTCATGAAAAATAATTTATTTCTAAAACAAATCATAAACACTAAACATTACTTAACTAACAAATAAATTATCGCAAACGTAATTTTGTGAACGTTTACGCCAACCAATATTTCAATGGTAATTTAGTGAACACACTATTCCATATATTATTGAATATCGTGGCAAATCCTAATTCTAAATCATTGCGTAACTCCGATATCACTTCATTTGAATTTTGGTTTAAGAATAAATTCAATGATGAGCCTAAGAGTTGGTTGCCATTGAATAGATTGGTTAAATGGATTCGCATGCCACCGACCAAAAATGTTACTTTCATATTTTCCATCTGGATTGCTTCCTATATAAAAAGTTATAGAATTAGTTTCTGGATTGACATTTTTTTTTTATGTTAACCTACCTCTGGTAAATTTTGTAAACTAATCTTTGTTCTAACTGTTGTTCGTACATCTTTTAGTGTAATTTTTGCGTCACCATTACCAACCAATGGCAGTAACAATATATTCCCTCTTAAATTGTAAATTGCGTTAATATCTAATTTTGGCAGGATCAAATCAAAGTCCAAAGTCTTTTTGGTTAGATCGAGGCTATAAAATATAATACGAAAAAATACGATTAGTAAATTTTAAACAGTTACAAGAAATTTAACTTACCTTGCTTTTTTAACAGTGGCATTTGATGGTCCACCAATCAGAAGATTTCTAAATCCACCAATTAATTGGAGTCCACCTTCACCGCGTGCTACATTGACGGCATCGATCAACAACGGCTCGAATGGTTCAATTCCTGCCTCTGGGATACCTTTGGCCAAGTATGGGAACATTGCTTCAAAGAATTTTTTAAAGCAATTATCCTTATTCGGCTCTTTTCGACTGCATGGTTCACTAACCCAGGCGGCTGTTTTAAAAAAAATCAAGAAGAAAAGTAATTTCACATTAGTATCGTATCGTATCGTGTGGTTTTTGATTTCATGCCAATATTTTTTCAAGTAAAATCCTTCATAAACTCTTTGCATAATGATTTTACACAGAATGACTCGTGCGACACAGAAACATACAGCTTGACCTTAAAACGTGTTATTTTGGCAACTGCAAATTAAATGTGAATGGAATAAAAGGTACTATACAACATTTGGGTGTCTTGTTTTACAACCTTAATTGCATAAATACTATAGACGCTGCAATTAACAAGGGCTAATTAACATTGAAATATATTTTATAATGTATGAAGCCTATGTTTAACTATCCTATTGTGTTTAATAACATAATACATTAACCTTCTCTTAATTTACCAACCATTTTTGTAAATAAGACGTTTTAATTTATCGATTAAGTTTATTTTTATTGAGCACGCTTTTATCGTAATTTACAGCGCGGAGTTGATTTAATATGTATTGCTCATAATCATAATAAATTCATAATGGGTAGCCACAAATAAATGGATTAAACAATGAAAATAAAAAATTTAATTTTTATTGACCATTTCGATTGGAATTTGTTTGTTTATTTGTTATATGTATCCTGTATTTACTTCTGGCATAAGTTAAATGTTACTTAAATGAGCAACCTTCAACTTTCTCGTTTAAGTCACTCAACCTACTTAATCGATTTCATTTTTAGAATTTTAAAAAAATTCTAAATTATTTTAAATCTTTAAATTATCTTGAGGGATAAGAGATCCGAAGTATCCCACAACATTTTAGTTACAATTTCTAAAACCTGGTGGTTAGATATATTGTTTTGGGCTCTTTGCTTTTGAGATCAATAAAAGCTGAAAGATGTACTAATGGATCAAGTAATTCTTACAATCCGTCGTAATTTTACCCAGTTTAGACTGACATGTCAAAAACTAAAGTTTCCTATCAACAAAAATGAAAAAGGAATGAACTTATTCTTGAGTATAATAATTTGTACTAAAAAGTGTTATCACAGATTTCGTAGACTTTGGAGGTAGTAGTATGATGGAATGACAATTTTTCGTGATATTTTTTAATTAGTACAAAATATTATCACTCAAAATTTACGATTCCGATGAAATGAGATTTTTAGTAGTTTGAAGCAGTTTAGAATTCGTATTGCACGAAATTTTTTCCAACTTAATTTTTACAAGCACTTATTAAGTTTTCGACAACACAGCAAAAGTTGTCGAAATTAAAACCAGTGACAATTGAATTCAATTTGTCAGAATCAATTTTTATTACTCACAATAATTATGCCTTGTCTTGTCTTGACGGAATAATAAATTGGAGCATAATTTGATTTAGCAGTGTAATATTACACAGCAAATGTAAAATACGAACATAATTTAACCATTTTTAGTACAGTTTAGTACTACATATAATTAATTGTCCTAAATACTCAGAATTAAATGGAACATAATCTACTTCTCGGAAAATACGTCTGGATCGCTTTAATCAGTTTATCATTATAAAAAATGAATGTTTTCTGTTTTCTATTGTGTATGTATGCGTTTATTTTATTTTGAAGGCTCAAACATAAAACAAACACTTTGGCTTCATCTTTTCTTAATTTTTTGATTTGTTAATCCTTTTTAAATAAAAATTAAAAAGCTTTATAGATTTGGTTAAGTGCTAAAAGTAAATCACATTCATATTAGACGTCCAATAATAAAAACTAATTAGTTCGCGCATTCAACGAAAGGAGGGAGAGTAGTAATTTACTTTTACCGTCAGACGAAAACTCCAAATTATGATCACTTAATTAATTTTTAGAACTATAACTAATTTTACCGTTAAGACTACGCTTTAATTGTCATTTTATAACAGTTTCAAGTTTAGTACAAAGTCCCAAAAAAATGTCATTTGTCATGTGTCACTTGATCACAGTTGGTATTTGTTATTTATCAAACAATACCCGGGATTTAAAGATTTGTTCAAGATTGAATTAAGCGGTGTTTACTTACAACTCGAGCGGGATGCCAAAGCAGGTCCAAGCTGGTCATTACTGAAAGTATTCATTGGTAAAGTAAATCATTATAATAGAATAGCCCGAATTGCTTGCAGTTGACAGCACGTTTAAATCCGAAAAAAGAACGCCTCTTGCGTTGAATCAACAGATATGCTAGTTTCAACAACTAAGGCACCGGAGAGTTTACACCTGTACATAGCGCATCGCAACACTTCCTCGTTTCTTACCATTTTGCATCGTTTCAGCCAAAATTGTATGTGGTGAACGAATTGCAAGTCACTATCAACAAACAAAAAAAAAAACAATCTAATCTAAGGATTGAAATCCAAACTCGTGCATCGACCTATAGGCCGGAATCACACTATAACTTTTCTATGTGAAAACAGAAAAGAAACAGGGTCAGAGTGAAACCTTGTGTTGCAAAACATGGTGCTCATATTCATTAATTAACAATTTTATAATTTGAACGCTCCAATTATATTTCTCGACCATCTTTACTACACTGCAAAAATATTTATCATAGTTAGCTTTACAAAGCTAACTTTGATAAAATATATTTTATAAAAGATTCAACTCGCACTATCACCTTTGTTAAAAATATTTTATGAAACATCTTTGACTTAGAAAAATGTTAATGTGATTCCAGGCTTATTAAGCCTTGTAAAGACCGGTACGCTGCTGAAGTGAAATGAAATTTCTCAGATAAAATTGACACAAGCGAAAACGTAAATGAAAATTTCACCACAGAATTTCAATTGTGGTACGCAGTTTAGCTAGCGAAATGTGAGTTTTCGTATTAGAATACAGATGTCTCTATTTTATCTCTACACATTTTGCACTTCATTTTTTTTATCTTCCCGGAAGATAAATGTGAAGATAAATTTTGACAATTTCATTTGAGTTTTTGCTTTTTGATTTTCAATAAAAAAAAAAATTAAACAAACTGGGTAATTAAACAAAAATAAGGATTTGTTTACACTTGAATTAACGATTATAAGTTCTCCAGCATATCAAAACTATTTGAAATGTTTACGAAACTCGTCAAAAATTTTCACGTCAGATTTATCTTCCAACTTTTGGAGATGAGTGAAAATTTCATTTCAGTTCAGAAGCGTACCGGCCTTAAAAATTTAAAATTGAATGCATTATGCGATTGAAAAAAAACAAGAAGCTCAAATAAAATTTCGAAATTTACCTTCACTCAAAGATAAAAACGTTAATGTAAAAAGAGGGACATCTATATTCTAGTGCGAAAAATTCATTTTCTCTGATACAAAGTGAAATTCACTGGGGAAATTTTCATTTCCAATTTCGCTTGGTCATTTTTATAAGAAAAATTTCATTTCACGCTAAGTGCGTGATAGGCTTTACACAGAAATAAATTATTTGCATGCCCACGTGATTTTTTTTTCTGATTTTTTTATTATATCGTTTTTATTTATTAAAGGTAGAGACAATCTCGACGGAACAGAAGCGGATTTCCGCAGGGAACGCAAAAATTCGACAACGCGACAATCTCGACGCACGTTTTTGACATTAAAATAATCTTAAACTATCTAACATGAACTAAAACTTATTGATGGCCATAAATCCATAATTTGATGGATTTAAAACTAAATCCAATTTTGTAAACCCCCTTTTTCACCTAATAAAATTTTCCGTCGTTGTATAAAATGAATTAATCCAGTTAACAACTAATAATTTAGCTAATATATCGTTTAATGTGATTGGGGTCATTTTAATTTATATAAGTTTAGTTCCCAAGAACGTCTTTCATTTTGTATTTGTTTCTCTTGACAAAGTAACACTTCAATCCGTTCTTGCGTGCAATATTGAAAATAATTTAATTTTAGTACTTGGTCTAATGCGCGCTCCGTCCGTCGACTTTGTCAATTCGCATATATTTCTTGTAATTTAACTTCTCAGTAAGAAACTTGTCAACATGCACATGAACTAAATTTTTAGTACAGAAATACGTTTAATGTCTTTTTCATTTATTTTAAATGTGTGTGAAAAAGAAAAATAATATATTCGTATTTCATTTTGCGCTATTGCATGACTGCGCTACAGCGTCGAGACTGTCTGTGGGGTTAAAAATGATCTAAAAATAACTCCGTTTCGAAATTTTGTTTACTATAAGCGTGTGCTTTGGTAAATGTACAATAACAATTGCAGTAGATTAACGCAAACAGCGTTTGCTTGAATCGAAAAAATTGGTTTTACCTAAATCGAATCCGATTTGTAATTAAAACATTTATCACTAGAATTCGCTTCATATGAAACACATCAAACAAAAATTAATAAACTCATACCTAAATCTAACCCATATTTTACCAAAACAATACATTTTATTACAAATGCTACGAATGCTCTATTAATTTGAAGTGTCGTATCTGTCAACCGAATTTATTGGTTTAGATTCATTTTTTATGATTGGTTTGTCTTATTTCACGTATTTTTACAACACTAAAATTTTAAATATCTCTAAGAAGAAGCTAGGGTCCATACAAATTTGATGTAAAATGTAGGGGTAGCTAAAACTAAAATGATTAATGTCTTTTATATATTGACACTATAAGGCCGGTACGCTGCTGAAGTGAAATGAAATTTTTCATATAAAATTGACTCAAGCGAAAACGTAAATGAAAATTTCACCGCTGAATTTCACTTTGTGATACGCATTTTCCTATTAGAATTTAGATGTCTCTATTTTATCTCTACACATTTTCACTTCATTTTTTTCTTCCCGGAAGATAAACGTGAAGATAAATTTTGACAATTTCATTTGTTTTTGCGTTTTGTATAATCAACTATCGATAAGTGAATTTCATTGTGTTTGAATGTGAAAATCAATATGTTTGAGTTAAAATATTTAATATTTGACGAAACTTGCCAAACTAAATTTTCACGTCAGATTTATCTTCCTATTTTTGGAGACCAGTAAAAATTTCATTTCACTTGAACAGCGTACTAGGCTATATTTTCATAATGTATCTCTACACGATTTGTTTAGCTACGAGTCTCTCCGTAATTTTGTGTAGACCGCGTTAAAATTTAGCTTAACTTGAACATTATACGAAGGTTAAATAGTAAAACATTTCAGCTTAAGTTTAGACTGTGTAGCTTTTCGATATAAAATGGTAGTATGCACGTAACACAAATATACGTCGAGATCTACTACATCAACAAAAATATCAATTGAAATTAACCCAACCTCCCGCAGCGCTTTAGCCAGGAGATATTAAAAAGGCCCAGGTATCGGCGACTTAAAAAATATCCTTTATACCTAGTTACTAGCTAATTTAAAGTAATTATTAAGTGCTTTTTAATATTAAGAACTAACAGTCAAGTCTCAATTGTACAATATTTAATAAGTTTATAAGATTTGATTATATCTTGAGAGTTTCCTAGGTAGGAAAGATTCAAGAATAAAGCCATAGGTGATTAAATTAAAATTAATTTGGTTTATCGTAGGTGCAGATAAAAGTGTAGCAAAAAAGTGGATAGATTTCTAATAGAGCCATATTATACTCGAAAATTACAAACCCGACTTGCGTCATATTTATTGCAAGAGAAATTAAACTAAACTGTAAAATTTTCTATTTTGATTGTATTCACTGGCACTAACCTAAAATCAATTTTAGGCAATTTTGAATACAGTTTTTTGGCACCAGTAATATTAAAATTGAACCAAATCAATCAAATATTGGAAAACCACACTTTACATTATGTATTGGTAGTATTTGTCGTTGGATTCAAAACAATCACATTTTCATACAACTGCTTCCTTCCAAGAATGCTTACTGCCTTAGATCTCACACATTTCAAGTGCTGGATGCAAAATTTCTCATTCAAAAAGTAAATCTCACTGTTTTAGTGAAGCTAAAAATTCGGCTGCAAGAATACCAGTCAAAAACGTTTCAGTCAAAAAAACGAAAGGCGTTTAAGTCATCAAATTTCCATTTTAAAATTTATGACTAAAGTTCCTTTTATAAAATAGGTTCTGTTCAAACAAAAAAAAGATTTTTAATCAAAAAAATGTTTGAAATTTTGGACTAAACAACCTTCTTGAAATATATAGTACTTCAGACACAATTTATTGCACTGGAATACCTTTTGGTTGCTTAGGTTTGTTGACGGAAATGCCTTCGTAGGGTTATACGTTGGCTACGGGACTCCAATCAAAAGCAGTTTAGTCGAAAAAGGAAGAAATTTCGATCAAAAATTAGAAGATAACACAGTCAAAATAGTTTTAAACTGACATGTCTTTTCAGAAGGTAGAAAGAAGAATCAAAAACTAAAGAGGCATTCAAGTCAAAACTTTGCAAAAATGTTGGCAAAATTATTCTCCGGGAATAAAGTCAAAAGCTTTCAATCAAAAAACGAAAGGAGTTTCAGTCATAAAATTTCTCATTACATTTTGTGATGGATTAAAGGAGTTTTACCTTTAAAAAAGAAACTTCAGTTCAAACAAAAAAGGAAACCTATTTGACTGAAATTGCCTTTTGTTTATTTGGACTAAACAACCTTCTTGAAAGATATTTCACTCACAAATTGTTGGCCTGGAATATATTTCTCAGCTTACAGCATCGCAGAGATGTTGCAGAACTCTGCGTCTTCTACAGATGCTTACATGGTAAATGTTCTGCAGAACTATCGGAGAAAATACCACCATTCGTTACAACAACAAGAGTAACAAGAGGAACAACCAATGCACATAGGTTTACGGTGAAGCTCCCGAAACCTCGAACTGAAGAAATCAAGCGCGAATTTATATACCGAACATCAAAAAAGTGGAATTCGCTAATACATTTCAAATTTCCGAAGGAATATAAAATGAATAAATTTAAGGTAGCTATTAATCTTTACTTGCAGGATCGCGCATTGGGTGCAGAAGCTCTGACAGTTACAAGGAGCTAGGACCGTTAATAAGTCCGCTCTGCATCCAATTAAAAAAATTGATAAAAAAAAAAAAAAAAAAAAAAAAAAAAAGGTGGTGCCGAGAAATGCGCGCAGCTCCATTACTCTCAATTGGTTTCTCCGGGGGTTATGTCTCTTGTAAACGGACATAAAAATGTCCAGAAAAAATCGAGGATAATATCCATTTAGAAAAGGACCACAAACACAACACTAATTGAAAGGAGACATAGACCCCTAAACGAAAAAAAAGGAAAATATGGAAAAGGAAGATTTAATTTTAAAATTAGAACTGAAACCTTCATTTTCCAGAATATTTTGAAACCATTTCGGATGCACCGATAACATTTATTTCATTTTTTACAACAATTTTGCCTGGAATTTGTTTATAAAGTTTTGACTATAGACTACCTTTTTAGTTTTTTTATTGAACTACCTTTTGGAAACGCATTTCAGACCAAACATATTTTGACTTACCCACCTTCTAGATCACCGGATCCAACATGCAGGTATACTTAAGCATTTCAGTCGAAAAAAAAAAACCTTTGGTTGGTCTCTGCTGGTGTTTAGTTTGTGCATCAATCCGTCGAAGTGTGAGTTCGGTAAGCCGATAATAAATTTCCTAGGCTATCGAATTTCATCAGCTGGTATCCAACCATTACCAGAAAAGAGCTATTCGGCAATTTAAGCTTCCAACGATTGCCAAAAAAATTAAACATTTTTTGGCAATGATGAATTTCTACAGAAAATGTATCCCACATGCCGTCAATCATCAAATAATACTGCAGAAAATGATCAAAGGGTTTAGAAAAAAACGACAGAACACCGCTCATCTGGGATTACATCACTATTTCGGCATTCAAACATTGCAAAGATGACTTGTCAAAATCAACCTTACTTTATCATCCATCACCTGATGCACCATTAGCATTATCAATTGATGAAATCAGCAACCTCAACCTCTAGGTTTCTTTTCAAAAAAACTAATAATACACAACAAAAGTACAGTACCATGAGTTGCTGGCAATGTACTTACGCGTAAAGTATTTCAGGTATATGATTGAGGGTAGACAGTGTCGTATCTACATGCACCGACTATAAACCTTTAATTTTTCCGTTCCGGCAAAAATTAAACAAAGCTTCTCCTAGGCAGATTAGATAGTAGAGATACTTAAAAAAAACACGATGGATTACAATGAGTTGGCGGTGGAACAATAATCGTGCAGCAAACTGGAGTCACGTAATTATATGCATTAAGTCTGAAAGCAATTACTCTTCCAGTTCACCGCTGTTTTGTAATATAATAATAATATTCGCCCTTATACATTACAAAAAAGTTCAGAAGTGAAGTAATCGAAAGTCTCTATAATCTTTCACACCCTGGTATGAGAGGAACTCAACGCATGGTCCAGAAGAGATACGTTTGGAAAGAGATGCGGAAAGACTGTCAGATATTCATAAAAAACTGTTTGGAGTATCAGCGATCTAAAATCACAAGACAAAATAAATCAAAAGTGCTAACAACGTACCGCCAAATCAGCGATTCGATAACATAAATATCGAGTCGATCGATCCACTTCCTCAGTCAGAAGAAAATTGTTATTACCTCACAACAGTCGATCGATATATCAGACGGCCGGAAGCAAGACCATTGCTAAAAATTTGATTTTGGGATGGTTCGCACGTTTTGGTATTCCCATGAGGTTTACAACTGATCAGGGTCGACAGTTTGAATCACACTTATTTCATGAGTTGTCGAAGTTTTTAAATATCCATCACCTTAAAACCTCGAGTTACCATCCACAATCAAATGGGTTAGTGGACGATGGCATAGGACCCTAAAATCGCAATTATGTGCCACCAGACATCCAGTTGGTCAAAAGTTTTACCGCGGTAATAATTCTTGGATTGAAATCGAAAGCCGGCATTTTTCACTTTAGGCAATGAAAGCGCTCAGCCATCAGATCAATTAAAACACCAGCAGGCGTTAGCGCAATCAGCAGATCAGAAAATTAGGTGAGCTCCGACTCAATTTCAACTTTCTCAAGCAGCCAAATATCAACCAACAGTTAATCAGTCATACTTTTACAAGGTCTGGCAGAATCGCTAAGCTTAAGGTCAGGTTTGCATGGTTAGAAACATCAAATTCAGTACTCTACGCCACTCCATTAATTAAATTACTTCCTTTTGAATTTTATAATATTTTTTAATTATATCGACTTTCAGTCTAGCAGCGGAGTACTGTGGGGAAATATAATAATTTTGTGTCGGTGTTTGTGTAATTATGCAACACTCTATATCTGGTTGCAGTGTATATGTCAATTGAAAGAAAAAAGATCTGAATGTTCTCATACCAACCTTTGTTTAGTCAACTCGTAATAATTACAATAAGCTGAACAGAATAAATAGTTGTAGAATTAATCGAAACGTGTTAAATGTTTATTTAGTGTGAAGTGATGTAAATATCATAATTAATAAAAAGATTTACTATACATTGATGGTTCAAGAATAAATATTTGGAGGGGCAAGAAATGGTGGGAAGAAGCGTGTAGTGGAGGTAAAAAAATGTTAAAAACATTTTCAAGAAATAGTGGGACTTTTTCTACTATATCCAGATGCAAGATAGGGTTCAATTTGCTTGTGAGATTTTCCACAAGTATTGATATCTTCGGGCTTCATTTTTTCAATCTAAAGAGTCTATCACACCAAGCACGGCGCGTCGGCGGCAAATTTAAATAAATGTAAATACACGTTTTTTGCTTATCTAGTGATAGTAAATCATAGCTTGAACAAAAATAAAATTATTATTCATAAAAAAATTTACAAACTTTATATTTTTAATAGAAAAATTACAATTTTAAGTAAATGGTATAAAATGAAATTTCGTCCGCCGCCCGCGAAACCCAGCGGAAAAAAAAAATCGCGTTTTACGCTAGTTTATATTTTCGCACAAGCTATGATTTCCTATCACTACATTAGTAAAAAAACGTGTATTTAAATTTGCCGCGGACGCGCCGCGCTTGATGTGATAGAACCTTAAGAGATACAATTGATTTAAGTTTACTTAGTTGGCAGCCATGGAATAATAGTGGACACCGCAGGCTTTAAAAAAATTAAATTATATCCATACTGTCTCATTGCACCTTCTTTGTAATATTTGGAATCAATGCAGCTTTTTAATAGGGGTCGCGAATGAGTTCATCGCCCTCATCACCGATCGTAATCGCAAATTATAAAAAATCTCGTTAATTGCCGTTTATTCGATATCGATTTAAAACTATCGATGAAAAACTAAATTTTCTTAAGGAAAGTAGTTTGAATTAAATTTGCACCGCACTTTACCTTTGGTTAATGTTGAATCAATGAATTAATCACTCATTATACGCATGGAACTTCATCATGAAGCGGCCAAACCCTTCATTGGGATGGAGCGCAAGTGAAAAAAAAATTAAAACGAACTAAATTTAGCAGACGTTGTACAATTGAAATTTCAAATATATAGAACAAAACCATTTGGTCGAATTTTAAAACAAAATAAAATGTGAGAGAGCCGCCGTACTTTCTATAGTAAAATAAAAATTCTTCTATCTTGCGACCTAAAGATAATTTTAGAAAAAAAATTTCATCTTCACGAAATTTCTTGCAACGGAAATGTATGTAAACTTTCCACAATTTGTTGATTCGTATAAACTCTTACGAATAAACTAAATTGAGAAGGTGTTTTGCGACCTGTCCGAAACTATTATTATTTTATATTTTGACCTATACTTAGTCTTCAAATTTTAGAATATAGCAAACGAAAGGAATTTACTCTTTGGGATATAACAAAGAGTTTTCATAACCATACTATTTTTCACTAATTGAAACCAATAAAAACCAATTGGATCGTGTGTAGGCAACTCCAATTTGGTTGGACCGACCAAATTGGATCGTAGCGCCTTTGTCATCACCGAAACATTTTTCTCCGGTTTAATTAGAATGAGATAAATTCACGTAGAATTTAATTAAAATTTTTCTTGGTCGTTTAGAAAAATTTTCTTATCAATTGAAATATCCATTGTGTTTGGTTTTACAGAGATTAATTATCTCCTACATGTACTAATATATTATGTATCCAGGATATTCCATGTAGCGTGCGCTAAAATATAAATGCTCCAATTTTAATCAAGCATAAATGTACTATCTAATCTATCATTTATACATAACAAAATCTACTTTTCAATTACGAGCATGTACATACATATATAATTATTGCGAAATATGTTGTACATTACGAACAAAGTGAATCATGAATACATAACAAAATCACAAACATATATAACATATATTATATAATAATATATGTAAGATTTAACTATTTAAGTCAGTTATACATCTTTATGTAAAAATAACATTTCGACATAAACAAAAGTTCGCAATTTTATAAAAAAATTCAGGCATATATAAAAAACACCCTTTATAAAAAAAAGTCAAATAATAATCTCGTAACTTTTTATTTTATATTTTTATGTCAATAAAAGATTAAATTAAAGTGAAGTGAAAATTAATCAAAAGACTTCACCAAATTCATAGTAAGTATAAGCGGGAAACCCTTTTTTTTAGTGCAATAAATATTTAAAAAACCTACGTGTTTCCAAGAGTTGTGGTGCCGTATTTGGTTTTTCATTCGAACATATACTAATCTCGATTAAACAGACATTAAATATAATAAAACTAAACAAACACTTGTTAATTAACGATATCATTTTTGTATAATCGATAAATTCCACTCAAAATTAAAAATTTCACTCAATTTTTTTTTTATTCCGTTTTCTTTTATAGTAACACAATTATATCACTTTCTTTTTCACTTTATTTATATTAAATAATTTATTTTTTAAAAGCAAACGCGAATGAATTAATGCGCTTAAAAAGACTGTATATTGTTCAGCAGTTTGAAAGTGAATGAAATTTTGTTTATACTAACTGATTCGAGTTTTTTTTTGTTATTAATAACTGAAATGGGAGAAGAGTATGGATAAACAAAAAAATTACCGCCACAATAAAATCGTAAGCAAACATTAAAAATTACATATCTGCCACAGACGCGCGCACATTTTTAAAATATCGAAAATTAATATTCATCACGAGCGTTTTTTTCTTTTTTGGAACTAAACAAATACACTGAAATTCTTAATATCGATGCGATAATATGAATTGATTAACCGAGATACGACATAAGTTACGACACAAAAAAAAATCTTAGGATGTGATGCTGTCACAGTTTTATTTCCGGATTATATGCACATTTTACAAAATAACGTAGTTTTGTTCCGTAAAATTATGTTAATTTTGATTACATAGCCATCGATTACGTCAAATCGGAAATAAAGATAATCGATAAAAATGTATAAGTTTTTTCTATACTGCGCTTAAATCGTTTTATTGTATAGGAAATTTTAGTCGATGAAATCGCAGTCAATTTTGTTTAATAACAGCCTGAGATAAACACAAGATTTTGTGCAATTGACACACTAACAATTATACTTTCCATTTTTGTATGATTCGGAACAATGAACTTTGTCTTCAACTATTTGCCGCCATCAACATAAAGCCCTTCTGCCAACATTTTGTATTAACCCGTCCGTCCTCCAGTTTCTCATTTCAACTTCGTTTACTCCCAATTCCAATTTTCTGGCCCTATACCCTTTGGCCTTTTGTTCTACTGTATACTGTCGAAAACCGTCGAAGCACAAGGACTGCGGAAAGAGCGACGGAGGGCCTTTTCTATGAAAGCCCGTCTAATATAGAAAATTCCGGTATATTAGCCGGTACTCTTTCCAAATAATAATCGTTGATTTTCGTTTAAACTTTTATCAGTACAACAAATTATAATGCATTTATTAACGACTGCGAAATTTTAAACAAATATCAAAAATGAATATGAGTATTGGTGTGGTATTCATATAGTAGGTGAAAAAATTATTAGTTGCAAAAAAAATTTAAAAAGGGAAATCTTAATTAACTGTATTTAAGATTGGTCAGAATGCGGAATAGGACCGAAAGGCCGAATGTCGAAAGGCCGAATGTGTCGAAAGGCCGAATGTGTCGAAAGGCTGAATGTCGAAAGACCGAATGTCGAAAGACCGAATGTCGAAAGGCCGAAATGCCGAATATGGAAAAGCCGAATGTCGAAAAGCCGATTGTGTCGAATGGCTGAATGTCGAAAGGCCGTTTATGTCGAAATTGATTTTAATTTTACATCTTTTTAGAATGAAAATTTTGGGATCACTACATTTGCCTGAAAAAGAAAAACTAGAAATTTTAAAATTCGGAATAGTTCAAAAGTAAAAATATCGGAAAAGCAATCCAGAAAAAATATTTTGTTTAAAATAAATAAAAAAAATTCAATTTTATAGGCATTTTTAGACATTTGACATCACTTGAAACATTTGTGATATATCTATCAGTAGAAGCGGTATGAGCGATACAATTCATTTGTCATCCACAATATAACTTGAAATATTGGTGATAGAACTACAAGGTTGACGAAGCAATTTCCATTATTGTAAATACTAAGAACTTTACTGAAAAAGTAAAATTCGATAAACATTTTATACATTTTAATTGGTAAGTAAGTACAGATGCGTCCTATGGTAATTGCTGCTTATTGCGGAGAAGAGGTTCCTCCACTGCAGTTATATTTAAAACAATTTGTCGAAGAAACGAAACTGCACATTTTGACTAATGGTATTCAGGTTAATGCTCTCAAGTATAAATATTCATTCGATGCTTTATCTGTGATTCTCCAGCAAGAGCATTCATTAAAGGTAAAATATTTATTTTTGATTAAATGTGGTAACAATTTAGCGATATATCTTAAGTTCTATTTCTATTTTACTGATATGTAGGAACAGTGAATTATAAAAGTGCCTATGGTTGTCAAAAATGCGAGGTCATCGGTGAATTCGATTGTTACAGAGGGCTGACATTTGAGTTTTCCGAGAATTAATTGTGCTTAAAGGACAGATGGCAAGTTTCGCAACCAAACCTATAAAACTACCATATAAGGAGAGGATGCCTTTAATCGATCTACAATCAGTGAATTTAGTCGAAGATTTTATAATAGCGGATTCATTGCATTTGTTGGAGATTGGGGTAATGAAAAAATGCCTTATTGGTTGGGTACATGGTGACTTTTCAATTTCAGAGCAATTTTTATTTAATTTATAATATTAATTTGTATATACTCCAAAAAAGAACATAAATAAAGAACATTACATAAAATTTTGTAAACGAAAAGTTAACTAAACTATTAAACGGTCTACCAACAAGTTTTATATCATAATTATTTAATAAAAATTTAATTTTTTCGTATAAATTTTTTATGTAAGGGATCGAAATAAAAAGTTGACGATTATTTTCAACGGGTAAATTTTGATTTCCGCGCGCGCGAATTTTGTGAATTATTTGTCGAAATGGTATTTTTATCGATAGCCTTTCTAATATTTCTGGCAGTAACGTTCTTTGGGTAGCCATTTGAACTTTAAGCGCACATTTAAAGAACTTTTAGCACCTAATTATGATAATTTCTGATAACATCGCCATTTTATTTTGTTGTTGTTTATCGAATCACTGATTCTTTTAGGTTTAAAAAAATGTTTTTCTTTCAAAATAATATAATTTTTTTTAATGACGAGAACGGTTCCATTTACTGTATAAATATGCGATTGCATTAATTTTTATAATTAATATGTTTTTTAATAGACAGAGTAATAATATTTTATTATAGGTATGAAATATAAAGTTTCAAAATATGGACATTATAAAAGTCATTGATTATGATTTACTAAAGTCAAAGTGTCAGAATGAGGAGAATATTTTGTAACTGCGTAATTTTGAGTTGCAATGTTAGGTATACGCATGCATATAGCACACTCCCATTATCACAAAAAATGTATCATCAGTAACTAAAATGTATGTGTACACCCTGCGCCATTGAAATGTTCGATTTCGATTATTTATTATTTCATGCAATTCTCTCCTAGATTTTACCTCATTCGCTATTCTTTTTTTGGTTTTTTATTTTTCAGCATATTTCACGCCTTATTAGGTATTTAAAACCAAACTAAGGGTGAAATATTCATTCGGTTTCAATTAAGTAGTCAAAGAGTTAATTTTACAAAGTGTCGCTCTAAATTAAATGCTAACGAAAAAGCCAAAATTTTGCAAGCAAAGGCACAAAGTACACACATTCACAAATTGCAAGAGTAATTTAGGGTAACCAAACAGCAGTTAGAAAGTTTTTAAGGCACTATTCCGAAAATCAAACGATAATTTGGCTCTGATGCAAAGAGGAGAACTTCTGTTTCAACAAATCGAATTTCAGATATTTAGATCTTAAGCAAAGGTTTGCTACGGCTTTGGAGCTGAGAAATTAGCTTCTAATAGCAACAACCGACACTATTTCAGTTCATACTATTAAAAGGAACTTGGTTTATATGCTTGTCGACCTGCGAGAAAATCATTACTGACAGCAAAATTGTCAGCTGCAAGCCTCAAATTCGCAATAGAATGAAAAAACTGAATGCCCAGGGACTGGCGTTGGTTCATATTCTCGGATAAATCCAAATTCAATATCTTTGGACCCGATGTAAGGGCAAGGGTTCGGCGACGAAAAGGCAAACGGTATTTAACAGAATGTATTTCGCCGACAGTGAAAAATTCACCATATGTTATGGCCTGGAGAGCCATAACAGCCTTTGGAGTTTGATCACTAAGCCTTCTGGATAGTTCAGAAAGCGGATGAAAATATAAAAAAATTATCGAAACCTGAATCGTGACTATTGAGGACCCGACTCAATACATCGGTATTCCACTCTTCCAGGACGATTACTCTCCGCGTGTTATTGATGTTATTTGTAAAGTAAGAATGCTTAATTTTAATGTCTATTTTGTTTAGGTAGCCGAATTTAAAAATAGCTTGGTGATTGAGTCGTTATCCTGGACAGGAAATAGTCCTGACCTCAATATTGTTGAAAATATTTGGTCCTTCGTGGGAAAGAAGATTACAAATTACAAGCTGAAAAGTGCCAAAGAGCGGAGAAAACTTATAGAAAAAGTCTGGTTTGAAGAAATAACAATATATTATTTAATCAAACTTTAGAATTCAATGCTGATCGGGTTTAAGGCCATCATAAAAGCTAAGGGCTGGGTTATTAATCATTGATTTTAAAAAGTTCAATTTCTCTCAAAATATTTTGGTTGAGATGAATTATTTTATTTCTGTTAATTCTTATTTTGAATTAAAATTACCATTGTCAACAAAAAACTATTTTTCAATTGAAAAAACTTTGTTAAAACACTGTAAAGACCTACCAAATTGTTACGAGGTAGAGCAGTAATATTCCTTATCCGACGTTATGTAGGTCTAAAATGTCGGATTACCGTTCTTTTTATTTGAATATATTCGGAATAGTGTAAAAATTGTTTTGATAATCAGAATCTATCATTTTTGCCATCTACTTTTGAAGCAAACGGTAGTATTTCCAAAATTTACTTTAAAAATTCAAACCGAACATTTCAATGGCGCAGGGTGTATATACTTTCAGCTACTTTTTTGTGAAAACGAAAGCCTTTGAGTTTCAAAGCATACCCTCAGTAGTTAGTATGCCTTCAGCTTTGCACACAATCATTCACCAAATCGCGTATATTTCGCATTATTCTTGTGAAATGTACAGGTGCATTTGTTTTCACAAAGAACCAGTGTGTGCGCTCATAATGTATACGCTTTTCGTTCTGAAAATCCCGACCAAAAATCCAGAAAAAAAAAATTCAGAAAAATAAATTCATGCAACTTAAATCCAGAAACACAATTATCAAAGTGCAAACCAAATTAAAATTAAAATTTATAAAATATCTATCGAATTTGACTTTTTCCGTAAAGTGCTTATTATTTACGATAATGGAAATTGCTTCGTCAACCTTGCAGACACCGATCAAAGGAATCGTATCGCTCATATAGCTTCTACTGATAATTTTACCACAAATGTGTGTCGGCCTTTTGACCCATTCGGCTTTTTGACATTCGGCCTTTCGACACATTCGGCCTTTCGACATTCGGTCTTTCAACATCGAACACAGATTACAGAAATTTTCCGCGTATACAAGGATAGTTATAAAAAATACAACCTCTTTGAAACAAATACAGTACAGTGGGGTGGAACGTTTCGTTATTATATACAATACGTGGTAACCACCAATAAAACCACTCAAAATTGTGACTTTACGCGACCTTAGAACAACAGGGTTCTAGTTGCACCATGACATGTTTCGTGTAAATTGACTTACAAACTTTAAGGCCTAACATTTTCGAGGCGCATTATTTATTTTTGCAAAACCTTCTTTCACGATTTGTTTCAATTTATTAGGAAATTTGAATCACATCGAAAGATTAGTCATTCGATATACATAGATCGTTTTAGATATTAAAGTGAAAATATGTAGGTAGGACTTTAGTGCCGAATGATGATACTCATTCTTGTGGAATAAAATAGTTCTATGTGTCAAATAGAACTCTAGGGCAAATAACAGCTTCATTTATGTACTTAGAACTACGTGGCATTAAAAATGCATTAAATTAAAATAACCGTATATTTATTCAAAATAGATCGTATCTGATTTATTTATTTACTATTAATCAAAAATTAACAATAAAATGTTTAAGAAATATTTTTTTTTAAATTCACAGCGGCTGGTTATTGTTGTATCACATTAATTTGTTTTATTCGGTGGTTTCCGAATTGTTACCTGAAAATAAGGAAAAAATTGAATTAAAAGGTGTACCACAAAATTTGTTATTATTAAATTACCTATTTTAAGAATAACTTTATAGTAAGCTATATCAGCTATACTCATGTACTTAAACATAGATATTAAATGTTATTCCTTTTCAATAGAGATTACCTTTTTCGTTAAAACACTCTCAATGTCTTGCAAAATGGGAGCTTCGAGAATTCCTGGTTTATTTTTACGCAGTTTCATAGCATTCCGCCTGATTCCAATAGTTTTAAAATTTTCAAATTTATAGTCGTAAGAAAATTCAATTTCATACTCCGTTTGAGTAATTCGCAACATTTTGAAAATCAAAACATTTTTTTTTAAATCAACATTTTGTGTAACTATCAAAGTTTTTAAAATCTGAGGGTTTCATTTGTATTATGACGAATCTGGAATTAACATTCTTTAATAGCTGATAAGTCCCATTGGAGAAAAATATTCATTTTTCGATAAATGCTTCTCGATTTGAGAGTGCGCATTGTCCACTTCTTGAAGTGCTGAGTGGCCTGGTATCGAATATTTCATCAAAATACTTTGGGCGTCAGGGTGTGTCTTCAGAAAATGTTTCACAGCTATAATGCGATTATGGAATTCTTATTTTGAGGGACACACGAGTCGCTCACAGTAATTAATTGTGCAATGTCGTTGTCCTCAAAAACTTCTCAAGAATCTTAATTAAAGCAGATGCGATATCATTTCCACTTCTACCACCCGTATGTTCGGTCCATATTGCGCAATAAACTTAATAACACATGTACTGTAAAATTATGAATGCTCAGCTCCGAATGATAGAATAAAGAACCAATTTCCGCTCGTGGACAAGTTAAAACATTTTCTAAGTCGAAGATTAGAATTGGAATCCCGCAGATTCCTTATCTAGTGACTTCTGCTCTCTCACCATTTTTTTTTCAGCTTATTGTGCTCTTCTTTTTTCCTAAATCATTTATTCGGTCATTATATTTTCCTTCTCAGCCACAATATATATTTCACATTTTCCACACCAATCGGATTTTGGGCGATGAAAATTGAAATTAAAATTGTTGTCAAACACGTGTCGATAAAAGCTTTCTTTTACGGAATCTTACACTTTATCTTGATACAGAATGATGATAGATTTTCGTAATGTTTAAATTTCGATCAAGGTATAGAGCTTGGAAGTATTGGCGCGACAGTATGCGATTCGATGGCCGGAAATGATGAGATATAGTCTTTGATTTCCATCATTTTAAGTTCAGATATTTTTTGTGAGATTTTTTTTAACCCTCTTCCAATTTGTTTTTGCAACTCCAGTTACAATATTTTTAGATTTATGCGCATTAGACACTAGTTTGCGTCACCTTTAAAATGAAATCCGCCTTTTCCTGCTGGTTCATGGAATAAAATGCATTAAAGATCTCTTCCCGTTCGTTTTTGGTAATTTTCTCCTCAAATTTAAATCTGCAATGGATCAAAAATCCTTTGTTGATGCAATTGTTTTAGCAGAAACTATTTTGCCACGGGAATTTTTGTATGTTTGACCACTTTGATATTGTTTGTGTCTAATATTTCGCTGCTAATTATTCGGATTGGCTTTGCGTTTTCACGATTTTTTTTTTCTTGTTTATCTTCCTGTATAATTTGATTAGAGTTTTCTTCTAACGTATTTTCTTCCAATTCAAAATAGAGTATTTCTACCTCTTGAAGTATTATAGAACTATAACTGAATTCCTCTAATTTATTCACTTCGTAGTCTGATTGCAAAATGATAACGTTTTCTAAAATTACGCTTGAATCGATATCGATTATTTCGCCTTCGCATAGAACAATGTTTTCTGAATCCATATTGCTTTATATACCATTGCATTTAACTTACCATTAATTATTATGCAATTATGTTTACCTGATTATTGTGGCTGCTCAAAAATATGTCTTCCTTACACAAAATAAATCACAAAACTAACCATCTGTCACAATTTCGTTAACCACATATAGTTCTATTTACATCCAACAGTACTATTATTTCGAATGATAAGGTTCTATTTACAAAATATCATACAATATGGTTCTATATACATACTTGTTTTTATGATATTGTTTGAAACGGAAAGTTCTATTTGGCATATAGTATAGTATAGTATCTGAACGTCAAAATACGTAGTTAGGACTCAGTTTTTCTTAATATCTCAAAAACTGAAAGAGAGAGACTATTGAGGATAGCGGCAATCGAAAGAGCATATTCCATTTACTATGATGTGATGTTTAACTCGTATTATGCAAAAATGCCAGTTAGAACCAGTTAGAATTCAACATCATTGCGCCCATGACTTTCACATAACTATACGTTAGGTAATCGTTGGGTTGTATCGAGTCAGTAAAATGATGTAGGCTCTCGTTTTCGAGAAGGTAAAAATATAGAGTATATAGAAGAAAGAACCGCAGAGGCAGGACACATAAAATTGTGTTCAATAAATTTTGTTTAATAAATTGTTAAAATCAGACTCAGGTTTTTAATTTAATCTTAATGACGGAGCTGCCAGCGCCTCTTTAATTTCTTCCTAAAGAGATTGAACTGAACCAATTGTATCCAAAAATTATCACTTTTCCGTAAAATCTTTGGAATGAGTAGGATTTTAGCTTAATTCATTGTTTCCGTTGTATCTAAGATGTTAATATGGTGGAAATTGTTAATTTCTTTCCATAACCCATTAACTGAAAAATTAATTGCCCACAAATATCAGGAGTTGGGATCGAAATTCCGTGTGTGATTAAAGTTCCAGATTGTGTCAAAAATTGCTAAGAAAAATTTCCGCAGTGCGGGCTTTAGTGTTCAGTAGAATTCTTGTGCAAATACAAGTATGTGGAAGATGAGCTATAAGGGTCAGAAAAACAGTAGAGTCGGAGATGATTCTGGATGATTGAGATGATGATAGCAGTTATAGTGCGCGATATGTCAAATAAAGTACAACGCACCTGACATCACAAAAATCAAGAGCTACTCTAAAGGGTACCTCATATAGCAATCAACTGCCGCAACTAAAGAACGGAGATATGTGTGCATAGAACGAAGATATGTGTGCATAGTCGGGGATAAAAGAAAATTGAGGCGAATAAGGACGACGAAAAGGAACTTCTCCCAAATATTTCACAAATCCAGTGTTCATCACAACTCATGAGAAACAGCTCAACAGTAAAATGCATTATGGCCTGACACTTTGATTCAGGAATACGACAACATGCTTATGAATATGCAAAACATTTAGAATGCCGCTGTTGCTTATCTTGGTTTTAATAAAATCTACAGATGTGGATTGAACTGTCGGATTTCGCCAAAGAAGTAAAACAAAACTTTGAGGAAACCGCTCTCAGATCATTTTATTTCAATAAGACTGCTCTTGAATATGAGAATAAGTTAGCCAAAAAAATTATTAAGTCATTTGCTTTAAACCCCTCGTCGAATAAAGCAGAGGAGTAAAACTAACATTATTAGTTGAAATCCTGCCAAAGATGTTGTTTATCGAGAAAGCAAAAAAAAAAAAAGCGTTTGTGCGTCTGGCTGGATGTCTGTTGGGGATGTGTATACCCAAAGGCTCTCGACAACGAATTGGAAACCTGTATACGTCAAGAGGGTCCTGTACCTGCCATATGAATTGACGCATAAATCAAGTGGTTATTTACACGTGGCATTACAACATGGTTTTTCCACGTTAACCAATTTTTTTACATAATGCTGGTTTGAGGATTGAGTTGAGCATTGAGTTTGGCGCTGAGTATGAGGTCAAATTGGGATTTAATTTGAGGTTGAGTTAAGGCTAGCTAGGGGTTCAGTTAAGGTTTACTTGGGGTACGGTTAAATTGGATGCTAGCTTGAGTTGAGGTTATGTTTGCATTGCATGTATTTTTTAGACCATGTTGATTTGTGAATTGAGTTAGGCGGTGAGTTTGGGGTTGAGTTGAGAGGTGAGTTTTGGGTGCAGTTGGGGATTTAATCATTCAGGCACGATTTTATTTGGGGGTTAATTCGAGATTTGAGTTATAAGTCAGTTGAGTTGTACTACTTCATACCGTATTGACTTGAAGGTTGAATTGGGCAATGAGTTTGGGGTCAGTTGAGAGTTGAGTTGTGATCGAGCAAGGTGTTAAGTTGGGGTTAATCGAGGGCTCAGTTGGAAATTTACGCATGCAGTTTTCTAGCCTTATTGATTTAAGGATTGAGCTGATCGTAGAAGTTCCGGTTCAGTTCATGGTTGAGTTGGGGGTTCAGTTTTAATTGGATTATGGGGTTCAGATGCGGTTGAGCTTCGGGTTGGTTTGAGGGTTGGGTTGAGGTTCGACCTTCATAATAATGACCAAAATTTTTTACACTAACTTTCAGAGCAACGAACATTGAATTTCCAACATAAAACAAATTAAATTGAAACGTTTTATTGGGATACGCTTTATTAGAGTGACGGATAAACTTTACATTGATTATGTTATGGCACACAAATAAAATGTTTCGTAATTAAACAAAATATTAATTAGCATTTATGCATATAATATATTATATCCATTTAAAGATACATCATAAACCTTGAATTATCTGACAACAATAAACATTAATGTCTTAAAAGAAATTTCATAAGTGAAGCGGCATAAAAAATGATGATCGTACACCGACATGAACTCCAATGCAAAAATTACCTTTGTTGTTGTATACTTATTACTCAATAAGTGATTGAAATATAATATTTATAGTTTACAGGTGTACACAATTTAAATTTATTAATTTATCAAGTGTTTGACTAAAATCAATTTTCACGGACTTTTCATGCGTAAGAGATTTTAACTTTCACATTTTAATAAAATATTTTACTGTTTTTAAAAACATGATTTCACACGGCTTATAAAAAAATTGTCGGTTGTGTGAAAATTAATTATTTTTTTTGGAATTTCTCTCTAACTTATACAAGACCGCTAATTTACTTTATTGTGAAGATTAGCCAGCGGCATACCTTTCTTTAATATCCATACACGGTTATCAAATGAAATGCGTATAATAAAACAAAAAAAAACCGGGACGTAGTATCCATTACTCAGTCTGCACCAACAAGGACCGAAATATCTCGTTCGGCGTATGTACACGAATATTTTTAAAGTAAATTAAAGCAGATTCAGCCGATTTTCTTTTGAAAGCTTTTCACAATAATAAGCTCAAATTAAATAATTTTCTACAAAATCAGTCATTTTTTATAAAATAGGCCTAACGGGATTTTTATTTAAAATTGTTTCGACAAGTCTAAATCGGATTTCCAACAAATATGCTCTGGGTTTATAAAGACAATGGTATATCTTGGTTAAAGACATTTTTGGTTGACTTTTTCCGTTCGCTCATTCGCTGATAATATTTTACTAACCAATCGAAGGAATACCAAAGAAAAGTTTGAGGAATACGCTTAATTTAAAAAATTAACAGAACGCACGAACTACCAGGCTTAAAGCCTGTATTTCCATGAGAAAAATTGACACACGCCGTCAAAAAAAAACTAAAAGAGAAAAATAATCTGATCCCCGTATAAAAGACAAAGGCAACGTTTTTTTTTGTATTTTTATTTTATAGCAAAATTGTTTTACTATAAAATAAAAAATAAAAAAAACGTTGTCTTTGTCTCTTATATGGGACATCGGATTTTTTTTCTCTGTTAGTATTTTTTTGACTGCGAGTCAATTTTTCTCATGGAATACAGGCTTAATTCATACATTCATTCGTTCAGCAATTTATTTCTTTTTATTTCTCTTATCATTTGTGAGCGATATGAAAGGCTTTAAAAAAATTACAGAACGCGAATAAGTGAATGAATAAAGGCGACAATAAAGTGGCCTTTTGATTCTCTCTTGAAGTCAAGGTTTGGATTTTTAATAAACCAGTTGTCGGTATGGATGGATCACTTTACCATCAACCATAGTATTTGCGCTTGTGTAGTCACTATACCCGAAATCTGTCGTCATCTACATGGCTAGTAATGCTCTACTAAATAAGTATGTTAGGTTTTTTGAGACCAAATACCAGCTCTTGGTCGCGAGTGCACTTAACGTTCTAATCTGAAGATCATCATAGGTATAGCTTACGTAGTATAATGTCGTTTATTCGCTCAGTTCCCCATCCATCATTGAAAATCAGTGCAGTTCCTTCATTCCATCATTATGCCACCCGAAATTGAACAATGGTTACTTCTCAATACACTGGTTTGTATCGAGGTAGATTTGACGTATATTATTCGCATTTTTAAATGAAATGGCTCCATCAAAATTCGATGTTTACTTGGCAAAGCGGGATCAGTTGATTCTAACTCTGAGCAAATATAGACAAAATCTATTGTTTTCTATTATTGGGGATATGTATGGACTTAACTTATTAATCACGAGAAAAAATTGTACATTGGATTCGAGTTATTATGAATGCGGTGTTTAAAGCAGTAGATTGGTGGTCTTTCAGGTATCAGAATCCAGACAAATATATTGTGATTTTAGATTACTCTGAAATAAAGACCAACCAAAGCAGGGCTAATCCAGAATTCAATCAACCTTTATTTTCTCAAAATACACTTAAGTATTCACTTGGTATTGACGAAAATGGCACCGTTATTTACTGTTCTGAGAGAGAGAGGGCATCGGTGTTGTTTTAAACATACCTCCTTTTCTGCGAAATAAGAATCAACTGACCCCGCATGAAGTTTTAGAAACTCGAAGGATTGCTAATCGAAGGATTCTTATAGAGAGAGAGTCATTGGTTTAGGTAAATTTAATACAATTTTATGTCGTACCTTCCCTTCACATTTATGGAAGCGCGCCAAAGAAGTCATTTACGTATCAAACATGCTAATAAATTTCAAAAGTGGTTGCGAGTTGCTGCTATACTGAATAGTTTAGGCTTGATATCCTAATTGTCACTGATCTGCAAAATTTACCACTTCGAATGGTACTGGTAACATTCGCTGCAATGGAAGCCGTAATCCTTGATTTTCGTAGATCATTGCATTTTTTAGATCTATTTTGATGTACAGTTTGATATTTTAAATGTTCACGTTCCAACTCAGAAACCTTGTTTATGGCATCAACAATTATTCTTTCCATGTTGATGTAATACCTATGATCGTCGAAATATGCAAAGCTCGATGTTCTTATCTTTCCCAGATATAGTCCATAACTTTTGTTTTCGATGTAGTTTTTAGTTAGAGATGGTTGATGCCATAATTGCAGTGAACTGGTCGGTGAAACCCATTCTAATGATTTTCCTAAAAATAAATTTTTCAGAACAAGTAAAACAGCCGATTTAATTAAGAGCTAACCGGTACTTCCATAATACTGTAAGCCAAACTTAATCGCTCATATGTGCTTACAAGCTGCAGCCATTCCAGCACCCGCGACACATTCACAATTTGCACTATTTACCAGTTGCTCGATGAATATCAGCTTAATAGAGTAAACTTTATGCTTTGTTTTCAGCAAAACATAAACCGGCAGTTAAAAATTTATTAGATTCACTCTTGCAACTAATTCTGTTAATACAATTGTGCTGAGCTAAGCGAAGCTCTCTATCCAAGCTTGCCAACGTATGTTTATTGGAGAACCACTCTGATATTGAGGAAATATTAATAAAATCAAAAACCGAGTTGTTTATATCCCGTAGGGACTTCAATATAGTGCTCAGCAGAGTTTCATTTATTATAACACTGGGGTCCTCTGTTATAGTTAATTCCCTCTGGGTATCGAAATCCTCTGTACATGCTGATTGACGATGGTGATCCGGTGCACAAAGTGTTTGGTTAAGCTTCTTTTCGGTCCAGGTATTTAATCTGAAGCAAATACATTTTTTTTAAAAATAAATTAAAACTGTACTAAGAAATTTCATATTAATTCAAATTTGCAATCAAACGAAAAACTAAAACTTTGATACGTTTGTCATCTTACCGTTTAATTAAAGTTTCTTTATTGCCAGAAGTTTTGGCGCCCAATTTTTTAATTCAGCTTTAAGGCTGAAAACACAATTTTTATTTTGATGTAATTTGACGCAATATATGTTTAATTATATTCTATGAGACTTAAACTTATCGAAGGACTTACTTTTATCTAGATTATCCATTTAATATTTTTAAAAACTTATTTTAAATCACTGGAATTTCATAAACAACGACCTTTACTATATATTTTTTTTGTTTGACGTTTTGCAGTACCTCGTTGCATCACTAGCGCCACACTTTTAGTGACAAAAATAAATAAACCGTATTCATTGGAATACCTGGTCTTGAACTTGACCACTTCATAACGGCTCTTATTTGTACCCTAAAATAAAATAAAAATAAAAATATAATGAATTTCTGTCAAAATTGCAGTAAAGGGTTGTCCAAATGAGACCCAGGAAGGTTTTCTATCATTTCATGTCATTTTGTTATTTGAATTTTTGCCATTTATCGCTAAGGAGTCGTATACGTATTCGATTGTAGACCGTGTTAAAGTTATTCAAGAGCACTAGAAAAATGGAAGTTACCATCAATTCTACGCGATACCATGCAACGATAACGGACTATTTTTTGCTCCAACTTGATGAAGTCGACTTGGATGATGTTTATTTTCAACAAGACGGTTCAACTTGCCATAAGGTAAAGTTCTTCGAAAATCGCTTAATTTCGCGTCGCGAAAATATGAATTGTACTGCAAGATCATGCGATTTAACGGCATTAGATTACTTTTTATGGGGATATTTGAAAAGCAGTGTACGTGGATAGTCCAGCCATCATCCAAGACTTAAAAAACAATAATACAAACGTCCCTATTGGAAAATGTCATATCATGTCATATTAGTCTCGGATAGTTTGGATTTGGGTAGTCGGATCTATTTGTATCCTGTTAGTCCATATAGTGCAGTTCAGTTTCGTAAGGTAGTTACTGGGTTGTGCCGGGGTTGTCTTTTACCTGACATCAATCGATCTCTTTCTCTCGCAGTCTGCTGTTAGGTGGCCGCGCTTTTTGCAGTACTTGCAGAACTTTGATGGTGAGTATTGTTCTTTTTAAGTATGCCTGTTCTCAGGACATCTCTATACTTCGTTTCCAATTTCCTCACATAATTGACAATTGATTGTTTTGTAACGTGGAGTTTTACTTTTTCTATCTAAACTTTGTTTGTACCCCTGCTGTTCTTCCAGCTTATCAGCCATTACTATTAGCTCTCTTATTGGTGATTCTGAGATTATCGTCAGATGAGCTCTAATGAGATTTTTTAAATTGGGCACTCAAGATTTTACGACCATTTTTGAAAACATTGACAAACAAAAACTCTAAATCGGATACTTAGAATTCTGATATGGAAAAAGGTATGGTAACTAATCTAGCCTTAATCTGATCAGATCACCTATACAACCATAATTAAAGGGCAATGAATTTTAGCATTATTGTAAAAAAAAATAACTTTTAACAAATGAAGTGTCCTACATATATCCATTTTTGACTTTTTTGGGAAAAATTTATTTACCAGTTTTAACAGGAATAAAATTTAATTTGTCTTTCTTGTAAAATATTCAGAAATTATTAGAACTTTAAACTAAAATTAACAAAACATAAAAGTTTGATTTGAATGGTGAACAAATTTTAATCCTAAATTTAAATATCGATTTCTTGGAAATTTTGCAAATGGCTTATAGAACACTTTAAATGTTTGTAAATGCTTGCATTTAAATTTTAAAATAAATTTATTTCCATAAATTTTGGATACAATTTTCGACTCGCATTAATGTTACGAGCTAAGAATTTATTTACTTTTATAAGTGTTGTCACTAGTAGAAAAGACCAGCGAGTGTGTTTTCAAAAATGTCTACCAAAAAATGTAATGACAAACCAAAAAAAAAATGGAGAACTATAGCGGGTGGTATACAATTTAATGCAACACACAATCACAACATCGTTAAGGCCGTGGTACATGTTCAATTTTTGCCTTTAAGGCAAAAAAAATCTTCTCGCTGATTGGTTAACTTTTTTTGTCTTACACGGCATAATTGAAATTTCTTTTGTACCGATACATGTAACATTTTGCCGTAAGGTTCTTTTTGCCATCGTATAAAATATAACCTAAAATTTATTCAAATCAAAATTTTGAAATTGACGGTTGCCAAATTTTAGTTGGCAGTGAAAATGAATAAAAACCAGAATAGAAAGCAACGAATTATAAATATCGGTCTTTATACTTATTAAAAGAAAATATTGAAGAAGAAGATCATATTTTTAAAAGGTAACCAAAGACTTGATGGGTTTCACTTATTTTATTAAAAATTTGATACCGAAATGCGATTAACCGATCACCAAAATTTTAAATTGTATCATTGAATGAGCGTAACTCAATTTGACAAGTTAGCAATTGTAGGTCCAAGTATCGAAAAATGCTATTTAGTTCGAGAGCCCATTCGACCTGACTTAAGATTAAGGATTATAATAAGGTTTTTTATATTTAATAGCATTAAAAACGTGTAACATAAATACAAGCAAAATTAAAAATCAACAGAACTAACTTTGCACGTTCATTTTCAATTTTAGGTCTTTTAAATTAATTGTTATACAAATTTAATTTTTTAACCTTTGTAACCGACAAATCACAACATGGAAATTTCAAAATATTTTGAGGTTAGGTAATTTTTGCCGTATGAAAAATTAAGCAATGTTCAATTTTAAAATTTTGCCTTAAAGACATTTCAAGATGGCCGCCATTAAACCAATCAGCGCATAGAATTATTTTGCCTTAAAGGCAAAAATTGAACATGTATCACGGCCTTTATTGATAAATTGTATAAGCACAGTGTGCGATATAATATTCTGTAAGGGAAGTTTGTCTGTGCATTAAAATCAATAAGATTCTTTCGGCTCTTTATAGACAAAATTATATTAACAATAATGAAATTCACAACATTTTTCGACTTGTTAATCAAAAAAAAAGAAGAGGTCAATCATTTATAATATATCTACCAAAAAAATAGAAATATCAAAGACCCCCCGTACTTTAACCCAAGAGTCATACAAAGTGTATCGACCATGAAGAAAAAATTAGAGCCATCCTTGAGTTTTCTATGTACTATGTGGTAGTTTGGTTTCGTACTGAGAAGAAAATCTCGATCTACTCTTCAGGTAGCTACAACCTACTATGGCTACGACCAAACTACAAAATACATTAAGTATGAGGCAAGAACGTACTAACCTAGCGAATTATATTCACTAAATCAAAAACTTAAGGAAAACCCTCATTTCTTTGTGTTTTATGTCCACACAAATAATAGAAAGAGAAGTTTGTCTGTGTATTATCAATAAGATTCTTTCGGCTTTTTATAGACAAAATATATTAACAATAATGGCATTCACAAGTACGGGTGAGGGGGAATTTTGATATTTCTACTTTTTTGGTAGATATATTATAAATGGGCGCATTTAGCACACGTATAGAGTCTACATTTGAGATAGTCTAAAATGTAGACTAATCTCATTTGTAGACTCTACGTGTGCTGGATGTAAATATCTCCGTGTCTAGTTTGGTTTTTGTCTTGGATAACTTGGTGAAATTATGTAAAACATAATATCGTAAATATAATAATCTTCAGAATGTGTTGAATACTGTTGATCAGCCTCCATGTTTATTTCTGGTTTATAAATGAACTGGGTGCATCTAGCACACGTAAAGTGTACCAAAAATATGAACTAGTAATACAAATGTCAAAAAAAAAAATCCAAGTCTCGAACCAAAATAATCTACATAAAAATGTAGACAAAAATTTTTAGTCTCACTAAAACTCGTAGAGCCTACATATTTTTACAGAGATTTTTTGCATCCAGCACATGTAGACTTGTAGAGTCTACCTATTTTCGGTAGACTCAACGTGTGCTTGGTGCACCCAATGATTGGCCTCTTCATTTTTTCTGATTAACAAGTCGAAAAATGTTGTGAATGCCATTATTGTTAATATATTTTGTCTATAAAAAGCCAAAAGAATCTAATTGATTATAATATTCTGTGTTTGAGAATATTGTGCGATGAGGTTATTGGCAATGTTGACATACGTAATTATTATAGTGTGGAAACAATAAATTAAAATGATGTTGAACGCTACAACACTATAGTACTCACATGACGACATATAAAATTCAAAATTTTTGAAAATTGTTCACCAGAACCCAACCATGTTTGTTCAAATAATACAAACTTGTTAAGAAAGCCTCATTTATCCATCCACTATATGAGAAAGTCTCGGTGATTCATTAATTGGCATACTGCAGCGCCATATCACTTTAGTTCTAGACAGATTTTGTTCAAACTAAAAGTTGCTCAATTTCAAATTGAAGCTATCTAATATCTTCATAAATTTACTTATTTTCTATGACTGACTAATTTTAATTCGTTTTGAATTGTCACTTTTTTATTTAAACGCTGTTTTTCTCTAAGCCGCTATTTTTCCACCTAAATGACAATTGCGTATTGTCAAAACTTAAGTGCGAAATTTAATAAAAATTATCAAGCCACTTATTCGGACATGTCTTACATAATTTATCGGGTATCTAATTGCAAAATTAAATTGTTCCTAATTAATTTCGTTTTAGTATTTCATTTGTAATGAAAGTGATTCGAATATTCTCTCACGTTTTTTTCATTTTTGGTAAGGCTTATAACCTTTCTTTCTTTGTTTAGTTTTTAGTTTAAAGATACAAAAAAAAAAGTGTGTACAGAGTTACAGACACATATTTTAACTGGTATTTTCACATCTTGTTTGTTTCGTAATAGCACTCATCTGATATTTATGTATGTACAGTTGAAATTATAAAATTATAATTTATCGCAGTCGAAACCGTGTACGCGTAACATCTTTTTCCGTATATTGACATTTTAATTCAATTTATGAAGGGTGGTACTGTAATCTTTAGTGGTGATTACATTATACTCTTTCAAGCGAGTGAAAGTAAATTTTTTTATATTTTTTATATAAATCAATAATTCATCGTTTTTTGGTAAAATTTTAATTCTTGTAACACATAAACAAATTTTTCACTCAAATGATATTGAGTAGTTTTTATGAAATAGGGTCTTGTACATTTCTTCAAGTCTTTTTATTTAGCAGTGTACCATTAAAAGCAAAGTGCTTGCAAAGAGGGATACCTGGATGAAATATATGATAAAGATCATTAAATTCGCAACTAATCATACAAATTATATTGGTACTGCGTTTGTGATTGAATCCAGAATCATCTCGCTGTAGAATTTCTGACGAGAAAATAAAAATAAAAGAAAAGTGAGTCCAGTATATTAGTCAGAAGGTGATGCATAAGCATACAACTATGTTTATTATAACAGGTCACTCGGAAGAAACAGAACAGAAATGTTAAATGGTTTTTAATCTAATCATAATACTTACGTAAAATACATATTCATGATTTATTGCTCAGATTAGTTTAGTGGTCTTTCGGGCCTATGACCTAGCTAAAATAAAAAACATTTAACCTACACTCTATAACTTTTCTAATTTTAGAAAGAGAGAAGTTTAGTTGTCTGTATTAAATCAATAAGATTCTTTCGGCTTTTTTATAGACACAATATATTAATAATAACAAATTTTAATAAATTCTAATTTTGTAAAACGAAGTCTTTCTAGCTTCCGGAGTGGCAAAATTAATATTAAAACCCCGCTCATGGCCATCAGTAAAATATGATACTTCGATGCATTTGATTATGTCTGCGAGATGTAGACAACTACCGAAGGTACGTTCAATAAAACTGAAGTTCAGTCTTGTTGTTATGCTTGTAACAATTGTTTGGCGGTCGATGAATCCCATAGGTGGGGTGAATGCACGAGTTTTACTCGATTTTTTATATTGGCAGCGGCTTGCTGACCATCACTCTTCAACAGAATGCAGTATTTGAAATTAGGTGTTATGGTTGTCATTGTTTAGGCAGAAAGCAAGTGAATCGCGTATACCTGCATCAGCGCATCAGCCAAAGGAAGGTATTCGAGATATTGAATCAGTTACTATAGCTGTTGTACAGTTATGTACTAGGTTCTTGTATCCACTTTATTTTTAACAATGTTTTACGGCAACGTCTACTATATTGTACAGTTAAGACATATGAATACGCCTTTGGGCATACACATAAATAATAGACTGGTTAAATAAATCATTAGTTGTTGTAAGAATTGGCTTATAAAAAAAATATAAGCATCACTGCACTTTTGTTGTACAAAAATGTTTGGTTTTTTTTTTTCTTTTTTTGTGGAAGACTATAATAAAAAAATGTTGAACATTACATAATGAATATTTCGAATGCCAAAAACTATTTGTACATAACCAAACAACATAAATCTTTAATGTAATAAATACGCGGTCCGCATGTGAAATATTATACTGTTCAAATGTAATAGTGACAATAGAATCAATAGTTTTGCTTTATTTACTTGAATATTATTTCCTCTATTAATCAAATGACAAATAAATCATCAGCTTAATAAATACATATTGCATATGCAATTTAATCATTTATTATGAAAAATGGGAAAATCTAAGTAAATTTGATCGCACGTTTTTGACGATTGCATACAACACACGCGCATTTGTTTTGTAATTTCCAAACTCAAAATTGTAAAATTAACGACTTTATAAAATTTAACAAACCAATTTCCTATATACTATACATACATACTATAATATACCAATGCATTGCTCAAATTAGTTAAATCTATTCATTCGATGAAGAGTTTAATACACTTTAAATATTTTAAAACTTAAACATTTTTTTTAAATGGTTGCAAACACAAATGAAACTGCACACGGTAGGTCAACAATGTTGTGCGTCTTAAGAATTTATTACGTGAAAGTTTTTAATTTTATTTTATTTGTTGCATCGTTCATTTTGACTTATAATTATAAGTAATTAATCAATATTTACTTGTATCTCATTTATAGTTAAACGAATTTGTAAAGTACATATTGGGAAGATACTTCCAGGCTTTAAAAGGATCTAGGAATAAAATTACTGCATAAGTGCCACTTCTTCGTCAGATTAAATGGAAACTTGGCCAGTATTTTATGCAATTTTTATTTATTGATGTATCTTCTGTCATTCATGTTCGCATTTCTAATTACTAGATTACCTAAGAATTTTCTGGAAGGATCAAGGAAAGATTTATGCCAAAACATATATATGTATATAGGAGTTCGAGAGTGCTTCTAGAGAAGATATTATCGATTTGCTATAACTAAAGCATGAGACGTTTATATGTGACTTAATTGTGTCAAATATTGGCTGGAATCCCGCGTCGCTTTTAAGCCCGTTGTACATTTCAGCTAAGCTAAGCTAAGCGATGTGAGCTAAATTCTTATCCCCCGGTTGAAAATAAAAAATTTTAATGGGAAGATATAAAATCAGAAGTGTATGTTTGTATAAGGCTAGTTATCAGCTGGAAAGTGCAAAGGGGTGAGCTAGGCGAGCTAACAAAGCAAACGAAAACTACGTTTCTCGCTTAGCTTAGCTGAAATGTGCAACGGGCCTTAGGGTTGTATTGAGTAGTCGCTGGTATTCGCTCAGTTTTTTTTTTTTTTAGTTTATGCTAAAGTGTGAAAACGAGATATTTTAAGTAGATACCTCTAGATTTATTCAAAGCATACCATCACGTTCAAATAGATGAAGAGAGTGCAAAAATTTAAACGATAACCATTCACAAGGGTACATACAAGTTCAACATTATCGCATTTGGCATTAAAATAGCTCCAAGTGAATTTCATCGAATACTCAGATCATGTGGTCCAAGGACTGAAAGGTACTACAAAATATTTTAATTAATATTCCCATTAAGGTATCATGCCGCACCTTTGAATTATAACAGCAGTCAGCAAACAATATCGATGCAATTCGACCATCAGAACATTCGAACAACAAAGCCAACGAAAACATAAAAGTCAAGCGGAAATTAAGCATGGGAGTCAGAGTAATTTCCCGTAACTATAAAGGTCATGCAAAATGACTTCCAGGTACGGTGGTGCACAAATTTGAACATCTTCACTATGTGGTAAAGCTTGATACAGGGTGTCAATTGAAAAGGCACATTCCTCAGTTGAAAACTACGGAAAGTACAATTATTCCAAGACAACAACTACGAGTAACTTCCCATTTCAGAGATCATCTTCAAGGGCTTGGAGGCTATAACGACCTCCGCCTACTTCGTTAGAGACCCAGAGATAACACCTCCTCTCGAAGTTAGGCGGCTCATTGAATACCTTTTTGAATTTTTGATTACAAATAATGTAGACCTTATGTCAATAGGGGAAAGAAACCTACTTTTATAAATGCGATTAGTCGAGAGAACCTAGATTTTACACTTGCTAGTCCGCATTTTAGCAATTTAGTTAAAACCTGGCATGTGATGTATCTGAAGAGGCCTGCTTCTCGGATCACAAGCACATCAGATTACAATTTCAAAACTGATCGACTTGGTTTTTTATACAATTTCGCTCGGATCAGAAATGCCCTCAGTTATGGGGAACATACAGACTCCAAAAGGATTGGCCATGATCTGTATACCAAAGGGAGAGGTCGTCCGTTTCTATTGAAAACGATGGAAACGATGGAGATTTGCTTATCAAACTGGTAAACCCATTGTGATGGCTTTTAGCATTCTAGTCACGAGGACAAAAAAGAAATTATCCTTTGCGCCTTTGTGGACATTGAGGAGTAGGCGTTTGATAATACCTACTATGGATCGACAGAGAGGGCAGCAATGGAAAAGGGGGTTCCGCCTTTTACAATTAAGTGGATCCGCTCCATACTGGAACATCGTAAGATTACAGCCAGATTAGGTGGAGAGTCAGTAACCATCAGGGCCTTAAAGGGTTTCCCCAACGAAGCATACTGTCTCCTTCTGGGTAGCCTATTGGGTTGGTTTGATGTCCAGGGCTATGCGGATGATGTGGCTCATCTAGTGTGACCAGGAAGGGATCAGTGTCAATCCAAACAAAACTATCATTGTTCCTTTTACAAGGAGGAAAGAGCGTGTGCTTGTAGCTCTCTCGTTAAACGGCACTACTGTACCTTCTTCCAAAGAGGCTAAATATCTAGGGGTTATCCTAGATCAAAAACTGAACTGGACACAACATATATTGAAAGTTCAAAATAGAGCTACCAAGGCTTTCTGGGCATGTCAGAGACTTAATGGATGAACTCGGAGATTACAATCATGCGCTAGGATAGGCATAGCAAAAGACCTAAACGATGTAAAGATATTTATTGTGACAGCCTTAAAGGCTCTTAGGTCTTATACCGTTGAGTCAAGGCTGGTATGGCACTGTCTGATGGTTATTAAACATCTGGCAAGCTCGAATTCGGTAACACTTATGTGGGTGCCAGGTCATACTGAAATCGAGAGAAATGAGGTTGATGATGGCCTCGCCCGCGAGTGTTCTGCCTCTCCATTCATTGGACCAGAGCTGTTCTGCGGCGTCACTAAGGTTTACCTTAGGGCAGCAGTAAAACGCTACCTTAGGGCAGCAGTAAAACGCGGGCGAATAGATTTATATCACCTTCATCAGTCGGGGTAAAGAAGTGCCTTGAACTTAGGAAACCTGAGCAGAGGCTACTAACTGGATTCATCACTGGTCACGCCCACTTAAGGTATCACCTTAAGAAAATGGGCCTAAGTACTACAGACGGACGCTGCTTCTGCGGCCAATGCCCAGACATTTTCCGCCAAAGAATACAGCATCTAGAAGATAAAACAATGAGCCCAAATAGTATGTATTACGGACCGGCCTCTAACTGGCTTCATCACTGGTCACGCCCACTTAAGGTATCACCTTAAGAAAATGGGCCTAAGTACTACAGACGGACGCTGCTTCTGCGGCCAATGCCCAGACATTTTCCGCCAAAGAATACAGCATCTAGAATAAGCCCAAATAGTATGTATCACGGACCGGCCGGTAGTATTGCCAAGTTCATTAAGAGCCTGAATATCAACTGGACGGTTGATTGAGCAGGGTCCAAGCAAAAAATATAGTTTAGGTCGCAGTGCGAGGTAGCTTGAACGCCCACATGGCCCTACAGTAATATTAATAATAATAATTTTCAATTTGCCAATTCAACACCCAGTTCAACAAGACAGTCTTAATTCCATGCGAGGCCAAATTCAGTCAAATTTAAACGACAGAAGATCAAAGAGTTCAAAGATAGAGGGACTCATTGGACATAATAATCCATTCAATACTCCAAATCAAGGAGTTAACCCTGATCCTACTAACATTCCAGTCAGACGAACTAATAGAGAGCGGCCTCCTCTAGCATACTTATATGACTACCAAATGGAATAGCCAAGAGATGATGCAATAAGCGTGGGAGATTATAATATTCAAATGAGATTCGTAACGAGAGAGTAATAACTATCGTCATCAACGGGCTAATATTCACCCATTATATTAATCTATAAAAAATAGAATACAGATCACTCGAATAACGTCGTATATAATTTTTCAAACCGCATGTTTCATTCAAGTATACATTCAAGTTGTAATTATGTAAATGTACAACATTCATGGACACATCAGCAACTACGACTGTAAAATATAATTAGACACAAATCTATATTCAATTAACCTTCTTCTTCAAATGTCAAATGAAGTAAACTGATTGCCGAAGGCGTAGGGCAAGCGTCGTGTTGACATCTGGTTTTCTGTGTTGTAGGCAAAAAATTAAATTATTATGGCAGATTTAAATTTAAAAACGTGTTTACATATGTTAATTTGATGATGTTTCCACAAACGATAATTCTTATTTATTGACCTACAGCGATTTGCTTGTCCTACGGCTTCGATGAATTTAATGTTATAATATAGTTGAAGGAAAAAGGTCTATTGACTATAAACCTACGTAATGATTGCGTATTTGCATAATATCGGCTTAGTAGGCGTTTCCTAACGGAATTCATCGAGATCGAGAAAGATCGTATGATGCTTAAAAGCTACCAAAATATGTACATGTCCTCACACGTAACGTCGCTAACTCTTTCCAGTTGTCAAAACTCTCCAAAAATGAATATTTTCCAGAGATGTGCAACTCCCTCCCCCCCCCCTTTTCTAAATAAGGACATAGTCTTTAAGATGAGATGGCGGAACCCAATGCCGGTGTGATCTTAAAGATAGTTGAGATTTATGTTGATAGTTGGTTGCAAAGTCCGACGTTGGTGATGAACCACCTGCATTTGTTTGCGATGTCTTCTGGTGGTGATGAAACATCTACTATCGATGTTGCTGTTCAATTGGCAATGTAACACGTTCACGTGATATAACTGAATTCGACAATTTTATTTGCACTCTAATGAGATGGTTATTAGTTATTTATTACCAGCAAGTAGAAAATTGTACATAACTTTCTCAATTCGTTCGATGACCATACCAATATGGCACTGGAAATGATAGTTTAAATAAACTTTAGCAGATATTTTGTCGATTGGTTCAAAATTCCGCCTACGGATAGAATATTTTTTATTGAACTGTTCCGTCTGGTTGTTTTTTTTTAACTATTAAATTTGCTCGTAGCTTGTATAATCTCCAAGTTGTTTAGTAGCGTTAGATTTAGTTTTAACCTCATTTTTCTACCAAGCATCTTTGGGTTATTAAAGGGTGGCCCATCTAGCGTTTGCAATTTCAACTACCAGTTATTTCAAGTGTGGCAAATGGCAATACATACGTCATTCGTGTTATGACAAAAATTAGTTTAATGTTTGACATTTACGAAATGGATCGCTTTAAGCTTGAACAAAATTGGAAAATATTGAAAACTTACTTTCAAAGTGATGAGCATCTTCTACACAAACTGTAAGAAATTTACATGGAAAATTCAGTAGAAATGAAATGCCTACAAGGCAATTTGTGAAGCGAGTTTGTGAAACTGGATTGTTATTGGATAAACCAATACGTGCATATGCGTACAGCCGAGAACATAGCTGTTGCTCAGAATGTGTCTGAGCATTCATCAACATCAAATCGCCATCGTGCTCAAGAATTAAACATTTCACGCAATTCTGTGATGAGAATTTGGCATAAAAACCTCGGTATGAAGGCATACAAAGTTCACACGTAACCTTGGAGAAGCCGATTAATCCACCACGAGTGACTGTTTGGTGTGGATTTTGAACCGGCGGCATCACTGCCACACAGTAAACGAAACAAACGGTCGTTTGCACACTGTCTTCGGGGATCGAATAATCCGCCGTAACAGAGATGTTACGCAGCTGCGATTTAACTCCGTTGGACTTTTTTAGTGGGGAGCCGTTAAGGATAAGTATTACGCTAACAATCCAGAGACTATCCAAGACTAGAAAGATCATATCGAAGTTGCCATTGATAAGATAGGAGGCCATACAATCGAAAATGTTCTGAAAAATTGGGTTGAAGTCATTTGAAGTCATTTGAATGAAATTGTGTTCCATACTTAATGGCAATCTATACTCTTTCTAATAAGACAAACCATTGAAAAATATTTATTCGTCTTTGAATTTAAAGCCAAATTAAATTGCAAACGTTAGATGGGCCACCCTTTAATTCAACAAAATATTAATTGTGGAACGATTTAAAAGAAAAAACGAGATAAATCATCCTCGAAGATTAGCCTTGGCTTACGTAATCGATTCGCGATAAGAGCAATAATCTTAATTTTAAATAAAACTCACAATCGACTATTAAATTTAAAAAGATATTAAAATCAATTTTATTTAATTAAAGATTCACATTTAAAAACAAATAAAATAATTTTATTTGAACTTTTGTTAAATAAATTTCTACATAGAATTTATTATGACAAACTATAGCTATAAAAAATATATCACAATTAAAGTTATAAATTAAAATTTTTGTTGTTATTACTTGGTTAATAGTTCAAAACAAAAAAAAATTCATTCCGGTCTAAACTATTGGAATAACACCAGCGCCTACTCCTCCACCGTGGGCACACATCGATGCTACAAATGTCCATGTGTCTGTTTCTGGGTCATAAACTTCGACCGTTGACAAGTTCGATTCACCATCGTAGCCACCAATGGCCCATAATTTGCCCATATTTGCAGCTAAAGCAACTCGACTGCGTTTAACATTCATTGGTGCTACTAGTTTCCAGGTATCTGTGTTAGGATCATAAACTTCGACTGATCGTAAAAATGAATTACCATCGTAACCACCACAAGCGTATAATTTTCCGTTCAGCGTTGCTACTCCTAAGCGACATCGACGGTTAAGCATCGGTTTAACTTTTGTCCATTTATTTGAAGCCGAATCATAGCGTTCGACCGAATCAAATATAGAGAGGCCATCATGGCCGCCTAACGCATAAACATATCCGCCTAAAGGCGCAACACCCCCAGCAGATCGATATTTCATCATAGGGGCCACTGTGGTCCATATATCCGACTGTGGGCAATAACATTCGACCGTACTGAGCGATGTTATACCATCATAGCCGCCACAAACATAAACATAGTCACCCAATGCAGCTACACCAACAGCACTTCGTTTACAAAACATTGAACTTCCTTGGGTCCATTTCTTGGATTTTGGGTCAAAATATTCCACTGTTGATAACCGCTCGGTGCCATTATATCCACCAAATGCAAATAATTTACCACCTGTAACAGCAACCCCAACCCGTGATCGCAACATAGACATGGCTGGGCCCATACTCCATTCCTTTTTATCAGGATCATAAATCTCTACAGTACTTACAGACTCACCATTATTTTTTAACCCACCAACCGCGTATATTTGTCCAATCACATAATCACAGCATCTAGGCCTAGTCCTAACAAAAATTACATGAAAACTCTAAAAATATAGCATCGATCGAGGAGAATAAGTCTTACCGAAAACTCTGTACGAGTGCACGTCGTTCTGGCATCAAATGAAAATCTTTCGCCTCATCCAATAAATCCCTGCATTGGTGTGAAGTACGTATTAATTCTTCGGTCGCCACTCGATCCGCCAGATATTGTGGCGTCAACAACGGTAGCCTAACTTTTGCCAATACCTGTGGCAATACATCGGTCCGTGTTCTCTCATCATATTTTATCCACCGCATGCATGCATCAAAAATTTTCTCCTCTGTCGAAACATTCAATTCGTCCCGTTTTATTAGATCACATAAGTCAGAAAAACACAAACTCATAAATTCCTCAGACATTGATACTTTTGTAAAATATAAATGTATATAACGATCGGCGGCCGCAACTAAATTATTGCAACCAAGCGAATCAGCAAAACTACGAATTCCGAGTACATTTTGTGGATGAAATTGGGACATTAAAAATTCAGCACAAGCATCCCGTACTTTTGATAACTGTAAAAATGATGCACCCACCATTAAACCTTGAACATTTTGGTTGTCAATGCGAACGATACCACTGTATGCAAAATTTATTAGGCTTTCGAGGGCGCTAGAAATCAAAAAAACAAAATATTGGTTAGTTGAAAAGCTGTACAACAAAATGACTCGTTAATGTAATTACTGTGGTTCAATTTCTTTCATGGTGATATCTTTGATTCGGCTCTCGGCCATATTATGTGTGAACATTGCATAGAAATATGGTATTGTAGCGGCGAGAACGATTCGGTGTGCCGAAAATGTTTGATCTTCAATCTGTCGAACGAAAAAATGTGGAACACGTTACACATCGCATATAAAATTTAATTATTCTGTCAGTAATCCTTATCTCCAGGATCACAACAGAACAAATCAACTCAGAATTAGAGAACAAAAAATTTAAAAAAATGTTAAACTGTAATGTTCTCTATAATAGAATACCTAATTGCCAATTCGTTTCATATTTTTACTTGTTTTCACCTAGTAAAGTGCTGGCCTCGTCTGTTACAATTTTTCCATTCAAATCATTCATATTGAACGATATTCCCACCTGGTTAGCCTTGTCTGCCTATGTTAAAATATAATTGGCCTTGCAGAGAGTTTCTACCGAACTTAATTTACCTAAACAGTAAAGGGTGGTGGAAAATAAATTGCATAATTTGTACCAAACAATCGGTTCCCTTGTTTAAATTGTTGGATCAGTTTAATCATATTCATAATGCAACCAGATTGTTAGTTACCTAATTGGTTAATAAACATATGATTAACTACCAGCAAATAAATTTTATGTTTTTTTTTGGTTTTGTAAATTACAGATGTTGATGTAATCATGTAATCCTAACGTGTAAACGTATAATTGTATAGCACAAACCGGGTACATATTTTAACAGTCTATTGCGTTTTTTTCGAACAAAGTAATGAGCAATATGTTCACCATGATGTGATTGATACAATTTTTCCAGAATTGATAAATGTGTTTTTTCTTTTTGCGAAATGAGTAATTTGTGTAACCAGTGAACAAAGACAAATTCAATCGCAAGCACGGATACTTCCAATAAGAAGACCAATTAGCACATCGATTATTTAATTAAACAACACAAACAATGTAAAATGGATGTTAATTGAAACAATCAAATTTTAATAATAGGGCTATTATTATTTAACTTGATTATTATCACTTTTATGAAATACAATATTTTCCAACATACCTTCAAGGTAACATCACAAAGTTTTCCTTGTCTGCGAATTTCCTTCATCAATGGAAAACTATCCGTGAACAAATCCTCTTGTTTGAATGTCACAAAATTATCTTCATCGATATTTAATTCATTCAGTTCCATGATTAAAATCACAACACTTATGCGTTAAATACAAATTATAATATTAAAAGGTAGCTACAATAATTTCTTAAATCATAAAACCAAATATTATGGTTTCTTTTGTATAAGTATATAATAAAAAATATAAAGTGCGACTGGAGTCGAGTGTGGAGTTTTTTATTTGTCAATAAATTGTGTGGACTGTCAAATTTAATTTGTTACATTTTAGTGCGCAGAACGACATCTGTTACGATTTTCTATAACCAATGTTTAAAATTAATTATGTCTACCTAGGTAGTTATAATTAATTCCAAATTGAATTAATTACAATTAGTTTTGTAAATCAAACACAAACATAGCTAAATCCGTATAAAATAATAAAAACGTTAGTTAAATTACCAAATCTAATTAGAATTAGGGCTGCTTACCAATTTGATTTTAATCATTTACATACATTTTCACTGATGGCGCCACTATAAGGTAAACAGAAAATTTCACATTACGTTAATTTTCCGGACATTTTCCTTAAATTTAATCAATAATCCTGTCTCGCCATTTGTTGTTTAGTTGTTTTATAATAAACAATATTAATTTAAATTTATATTCAAATATACATACGTAATAAATCAAAATGATCGAGGAGAAATATATCGAGAAACAAAACATAAGTAAAACGGTTTTTATACCACCGAGAAAACGACAATACGTTAAAAAATTGAGTAACACATCACAAAATTACGTCGATCATATAGTGCCCCAAGTAAGTGTTGATTTGGTGGTTGGTGTATGATGGTAAAAAATTGTTTATTATAATTTTGTATTTAGGGCGGAGGGAATACACCAAACGCACAAGAAGGTGATAGTAAATCCATTGATAATCAAATCGATATGGACGATAATAATGAATATGATGAAAAAACTGAGTTACAGGAATTTTGTACTGCTTCGCAGCGAAATCGTTCTAATTTTACGGTTACGCCGAGCAGTCAGTCAGAATGTAGTTTAGATAGGCAATCGAATAAATCGTGTGATTTTTTTACGACACAACCTCCATCCAAGAAGCGGGTTAATATTAAAAAACCATCCACACCAACTTATGAAGGACTAGAATCGGGCGAGACAAGTATTTTTAATCCGGACTACGATGAAGAGGAGACCAAATCAAATTATTTAACAATGACAGGTAAAATGAGTAGAAAACACATTTTTTTATTTTATGCTCAATTCAAATATAAAATTTATTCTGAGTCGAAAGGTTGATATTTTGAGATATACAGTTTTCCGTTAAATTTAAAGGCTCTCACTTGCAGATCGCTTTTAACGCCCTACCTTCCGTACTAATTAGCCGAGCTGAGGATGCACGGCTTAGCGACCATTTGTGAACCAGTAGCAATTCCACGAGCGGATGGCCAGATTTAGAGTATTACAGGACTTACTTTATTAGCGAGCGGAATTTCAATATTAACCTTACTTGGTAAAGTAAGGCAATTTGTACCATGCGGAGCGAGTTCAACTGCCTTTTCATTCTCCGCAATACTGAAGTACCCTGGCACCGATGTTAAGTGGATGTTGAATTGATCTGCCATCTCGTTAAGAGACGAGAGACAGATCTGGGCTTCCTTCGACCTAAGGAAATAAACTCGTTTCGTTTTAATAGCGGCCTGACTGTCCATAAAAATGCGAATATTCTTTTCATATATACAGTCAAACTTCCATAATTCGAACTTCTATTAAAGAACCATGCAGCAACGTTTGGTTAGCCATACTGTTTAGCGCCGGCTACCAAACAACAATCCCATATAAAAGTATGGGCCTTTTAACTGAGATAAAGAGCCAGTGCACGATGTGGGGTTGAAGACTCCATCTTTTTCCAATAGCGTTTTTACAGGAGTTTAGCGCTATAATAGCTGTCTTTACTCTTTCTCAAATATTAGCCTTCCAGCTTAGTTTGCTATACAAAACAACACCCAGGTATTTCGCTTTATCCGTAAAGGTTAAGCTAATATCATTTAAGGTAAGATGATCAATCTAAGGAAGTTTGTATTTCCTAGAGAAGAAGACCACCTCAGATTTACGTGGATTAACATTTAGTCCACAAATGTTATCCCATTTTGAAATAAAACCAAGCACGCTTTGCATGCGCTCTCTTAAGGTAGAAGAGTACTTACCAAAGATACCAATAGCAACGTCATCCACATATGCAACCACCTTAAAACCTTGCTCCTCCAGGTCCAATAACAGATCATTTAGGACTAACGTCCAAAGTAGGGGGACAAGACTCCACCTTGCGATGTACCCACACCTACAAATCTGCTAATGGAGGACCCACCCAGCTTAGCCTTCACGATCCTGCATCTCAGCATCTGATCTATCCAGCCAACGAATGATTCATTCACACCCAGACTAGACAAAGCCCGAGTTATTGCCACTGGTTTAACGTTGCTTAAGGCACTTTCTATATCCAGAAAGGTTACCACTTACCAAGTAGCATTCCTTAAATTCTAGGGATTCCTCAATAGGACAAATTAGGGAGCACAGAGTAGTTTCTATCGATCTCCCTTTACAGTACGCATGTTGGAATTTCGACCACCTAGCCGGCTGGAAAGGCAATGAGAGCCTTTTCCGCCTTAGTTATAAATATTACGTTTACCTCAGTCCATTTCCTAGGAATGTGACAAACTTCCAGACTGCCTCTGAAGATAACTTCCAGCCAGGGTAGAGCCAAGTCAATGGCTTGCTGCACATCCACAGGAATAATGCCATCTGGTCCAGCTGACGTGTATGGCTTAAAACTGTTAATTGCCCACACTTACTTCCTCCTGCTCATTATTTGACTTTCAACGCCAGAACCCATAAAACCATTCGGCATTTCAGACGCCAGTTTAGAGCACTCCGGAAAGTGGGTAGTAACTCCAAAGATTCAGCACTAGTTGAGGTCCAAGAACCATCCGGTCACTGGAGATGATATAGGTCCAAGAACCATCCGGTCACTGGAGATGATGCTGCTCCGCAGCAGTTCTTGATTTATTGGCTTTTGTAAAAGGCCTTTTGCATTTTTGACGGGAGTTTTTTAGCTGTTTCGTCCGCCAAGGTGGCCTTTGTTTACCCAAAGCTCTACTCAGAGAAGATGCTCCCAACATAGCTACATCTACATGAAAAGCATCAGATAGCTCTCGGCACTGGCAATGAATTACCTAGAAAGTAGATCAGCAGTAATCAGAAAAGGAATGGTTATCAGACACTTCCCAATTTACCAACCTATCCTTAATAAAATCTGAAACAAGCATGATATCTATAGGACCTCTTATCTGTTCGTATGAAAAATAAAATCATGGAGTAACTCACCTTTCTCGGTTATACCGGTACTTTTCCATATTGTAAGGTGTGAGAGTTCACATCATAATTTCTCAGCACAAACAAGTTTAATTTTAGCGAGAATTCACGAATGAATTTTACCTCCCTTCTTGGCAAATATCATTTTATAGTGTTGTGCCCTGAGGGTCCCATAACCCGGTCTCCAATAACCCATGGCTCTTGGATCAGGACAACGTCAACTTCATCACCTTGAATTTTAAGCAGCCGAGGCTGCCTTGCAGTGGTGTAAATTGATCTGCAACAACCTCAGCACCAATCTACACCATCGCCTCCACCACCGTCGTGTCGGATTCCCCACCCGAAAGTGAGTCTGACACTGTACATCTCGGAAATTGGTATTCTGGGACCAGTTTTGCTAGAACTTTTGTCGTAGCTTTATGCGAGCTAATGTCTTTCTTGATTGATTACTGCTATTTGTGAACCACAAACATAAAATTAACAACTTGTTTTTGAAAGGCTTTTGCAGTATTGTGATATTGTTGTAAAATATATTAATTTTTATTTGTTTGGCCTACATATTGCTAATTCTAGCTTTACACTTTTTTTTTTTATTTAGGTACTATAAAACGGGGTAAGAAAAAAGGTCAGTCGATAGATGTTCAATTAAACATATCGCGCGAAGAACTCGAAAAAATAAATAATATGACGATTGCGGCCACCGAAAAAATAAATAATAAAACCGTCTGCTGTAGTTGGTCTCGATCCGTTGGTTTACATATCTTCATATTTTCCCTATTATGCTTACCATTTGTCACCCTGTACACCGGCATCTATTCATTTTACATTGGTACCCTAACTTGGTACAATATGTTCATATATTTCAATGAAGAAAAATCTTGCTTCTGTAAACTACTTATGTCTCCCATACTAATACTAACATATCCAATCGCGATCGTTTTATGTACTCTTGGACTTGGGATTTATGCGGGGATTATTCAAGTAAGCTGTCAATTTTCAAAATGGCTGAACGAAATAAACGACATTGAAAAAGGATTTTATGGTTGGTTATGCAGTTTTCTTCGTCTATCTGATTGTAGCCCATATGAGGTTGTAATTTTAATGGATTTCCGGCCAGATACTCAACTAACCAGACGGAATTCATCCACAGAAGAATTATCACTTTGATACAAATTGAATCGAAAAGTTTGTTAAATAATTATTTAATTTATTCGTAATATCAAATTTTTGATACATTCATATAATATTATAAAAATTAATTAATTTAAGATAAACAAAAAAACAAAACATTGTGATTTATTATTAATTAAATTGTTATAATATAGATTTAAGTTTATTAAGTGAGTCAGCTAGATACTTTCAGTTTATTTTATTTTATAATTAAATAATTTCACTTCACTTTTATAATTACGTACACTTTATTTATTTAATTAGGTCTCTACTTCTATAATAGATAAAACGTTTGAGTCTTTCTAAATTGTATAAAAATTAAGCAAAAATGCCTTTTTTGAGTGAAAATCGGTGACATGTTTACAGTTGTTTTTTTTTAAATAATATATTGCCATATTTAGTATAATAATTAATAATTATATACAATAATAAAATTAAATTACAATAAATAAAGTATACAAATAAAATTTTTACATTTTTTAAAAATATAAATTTGGTTTTATTCTGTTGAATACTGGATTCTGTAAAAATTCCGCAAATTCAATGCAAATTCAGTAGCAATATGGCGTAATTTAAAGATGTAGATATGGACGGCGTGGACACAGTTGGATTGCTTGACTCTTTAGGTTGACCCGATTGTGGAAGTAGTTGCTGAGTTAGCGGAATTATATGCTTGGGCAACATGTTTTTTTAAGGAATTTTGATTCATTTGTGTCATTTGAAGCGAACTACCTGGTGGTGGAGTTCGTGAAGTTTTGTTGTTTTACAAAATAAATCGGATTTGGACATTATAATGTGTAATGACCTACAATTTAGGCCATTAGCACCTTACAACATTTATTCACTTTTTGTTTACTCTGCAAAAGCTTACCAAAATCTACAACTACAAATGTTGTGATATGGCAGCACTGAATTATAGGGTTGTGAAGTGACTATACTGATAAGTGGTGAATACGAAAAGGAGATCTAGGCCGGCATAGGGAAAAAATACTAGACGACGGCCTCACGGAATGACAAGGTATAGGAAAAATACAAAGAGATAAATAAAGGTATGACCTTAATAATAAAACCGGAGGTTTAATTGGATAATCCTTTGATCGGTAAATCAATTAACACAACAATGGCGACGAGGATTAATCTATTTCACGTGAACAAAAAATCGAAAATGGATGCTGACATTAAAAAACTAATCAAAAGTATGGTTGAACGACAGGAAAAATCCGACGAGACGATTGCGCTAGAAGAGCAGCAACAACCAACAAATCTAGCAAAGTTGCGCAGGTAACATTGCTGACATCGACGTCGGTAGGTGTTACGTAACAAAATCAAGATTAAACGTGCTCGGAAGTGAGTGGATGGAAGCGCTGCCAGAGCAGAATATAACCACAAAAATGGACGAGAAAATCAAATTACAATTTCTGCCCCTTTTCAGTGATTAATTAGATTTGTGCAACAAATTGAAGGGGAGCTTTAACATTGAAGGCAGGAATGAAATCAATTTTTCGCAATAAACGTGTTATGATTATAGCGTATGCTACTGGACGTTTAGCTCCATTAAGTTTAGTGTAAAGTATATAATTTGTGTCTTTTTACAGCAACCCAACGAATCTGGAAACTTTGCTACGAGTTCCTCAATCAGATATTACAATTGATTTTGGCGATTAAATCCAGCTGTTGACTATGTAGATGCTGTATTAGCAACGTGATTTGTGTTTGATAATGCCGGTTCGCCTATCTTTTGCTGTGTTAATTGAGAAATTATTGTGATACCAGATGCGATGTCAAGCTGAAGCTTGTTGGCAACATCATTTATGGAAACGGTAATAAACCTGCGCTTTGATGCCAATTCAATGTTGTTAATAGAAAAAATTCCTTTACAGAATTTTTGAATTTTTTGTTATGATTGTGAGCGTTTTTGTTATCAATCTGTGTCTGTGGATTTGGCTGATTGCTGAAACAATTGCAGTACCACTCTTTATGTCCCACTCGTTTGCACCGTTGACATTTGTGGTCTTTATAAGAGCAATCAGCTGACAAATGCATTGCTCCACAGTTCCAACATGGTTTTCGTGGTAAGTAATGTCGATGAATTTGGCTGAAAATTTCCAGAAGGCTATGATTTGTTCTGATTATGAGACTTCTGATTGTGTTTTATGTAGATTTGCACCATCATACGGTGCTACACGATTTGCCCAGTGAGAATTTATAAACGAAGAAGAGAATGAAATGATGTAATATACAGTTACACGGCTGAATGTGTGTTAATTTAGATTTTAGAATAGAATTGTAGACGTACGTTAAAGAGAAATAGTTAAATAGAGATTATTAGCTTCACATTTAAAAACAATTTTTTGTGTTAAGCTCCGCTCTCGTTTTGTGCACTAATTTGTATAAAGGATTTGTTGTTGTATTTCATATTTGAATACACAAATTATGAATGTGGAATATTTACAGTGCAACATTGTTTTGTATGATGTCGGTGGGCATTTGTTTTTATAAAAAAAATCTGTGTAATTGGGTCAAATTTAAGAGTGGGCACTGCCCACGTTGCCCAATATGACCGACCGCGCCTGGTTCATTTTATACGTGTATTATAGCAAGAAAAATGAGATATTATGTATTTGTAACCTACATATGAGCTAGATTTTTCGGTAAATAAAAAACAGTTGTGACAAAAATGTGATTTGTAGGTTATGTTGACAAAGCTCTTCGCTTTGAACTACTTTAAAATGTTCTTTCGAGTGTGGAACGCATTGCCTTCGCCTTGTAGATAACTTCATTGCAATATATTTTGATTTTTTTAAATTATTACTTAAAAATAAATTATTTCTCAACAAATTAAATTTATTTCTATAAAATTAAACTATATCAATCAAATAAAACTAATTTGCATAATTCAAAAATGAAATAAAGAATTTTTATTTTTGAAGCTCAAAGCCGAGGCGCTTGGTATGAAAAGTACTTAAGTATACAATAGGCTGAGATCGCATTAGAAAAATCGTAATGATGCAAAAAGGAAATAGAGTACAATTTTGTTCTTGTTACAAGAGACAAAATAATATCGAAAACGAATCTAAAGTGATGTTAGAACATCTCAGCACAGGTATATAATGATAGACGACTGTCATTACAAAATCTTAACTGGATTATTTCGTTTTCACAACGCGATTTTTGATAATCGGGATAAATGAAAATCGCGATTAACTTTGTGTCTGTCTACCGTATAACCACAAAATAATAAACAACCAGAACCGACATTACGTGAACCAAGAAATTTTTGCTCTTACCTTATATTCTACATGTTAATTTTGAATTTTTAGCCACTGAACGATAATTTAATACCGAAAATCTTACCTTCTATAAATAAACCAAGGTTAAAAGAATGAGTCCACTTTTCTCCATATAAAAACCGCGTTATGTCGCTTCTGGGTATTCTCAGGCCTGGATTAACCATTAAGCATTATAAGCATATGCTTAGGGCATCAAGAGAAAGAGGGCACGGATATTTACGTTTATTTAGCTATCTAATTGTAAAATTAAAGAAATATCTACCAACTTTGTACTTTACTAGATGAATTTGATAAATATGACGCCATTTCAAAGCAAATACTAGCAGATGTAAATTACAAGGCAGCTCAAACTCGCAAATATTATTAGAAAGAACATATCCAACGATGGAGATGCATCAGAAACAAACCTCAATGCCTGAGATCGAGTTCGAATAAACACTTTCTACATAATTGTAGATAAACTATATACAAGCTGAGATGAAAAGCAGGGGATATATTTATAAAGTAATACCACACATCGTTTTAGTTTTCTAATTATGATTTCCTAGATATTGCCACCACTGCACCTTCCATTGAGCTTACAAGTTAATTTCAATGTTGTCAAGAGGTTATTGATGCCTACCCATGGGACTTAACCGCCAACTTCGCAACTAAGCTTCACCAGTTTCACGCATCAACGCATCACGTCAATCAACTAATGGGGAAACAAAATTTAGTCATGCTGAGCTTTATAAAATAATTGTGGAAGACATTATTGAGTCGGCTTTTTCAAATGTAGATTTTTGCTTTCGGATATTAATGACATTGATGGTCACAAATTGTTCAACTGAATGTTTATTTTCGGAGTTGAAAAATATTAAAAATCCATAACAAGGTAGACTACAAGCATTATCGTTACTAATTATAGAAGCAGATGTGTTGCGAACAATTAGTTGTAATGATCTGATCAAACAATTTGCAATAAGTCGGAAAAAACATTTTAAATGTAAATAAAGTGGAATTATACAAAAAATAAGTAAATATATAATATTACCAAACGTTAAATTATTCTGGTATATTCCAGATTGATAAATATTTTACGAAGAGGAGAAATTATTAAGAGTTTTGCAATTCAGTTTCGATCTGTAAGCATTGTGAAAATAACAATATTTATCAATCTGGAATATTCCAGAATAATTTAATGTTTGAACATAGTTAAATACGCTAAAATTGAAATTGTTAAAAGCTGTTAAGTGGAATTTTAAAATTCGTTCATACTACAAGTATGTTACATGGCTGATTCCTATATATTATAGGAATAAATCAGGGTAATAAGTACAGCAGTTCAGTCGCTACAGCCTGAAGAGATGACTGAAAATTGATTTATTTTTCACAATGCTCGCAGATCGAAACTGAATTGAAAAATGCTTAACAATTTCTCCTCTTCATGTAATATATGCACCAAATTTTTTTAAGTGTTTGGGGCACCTTAAAGGCTTAATCCGGCCCTGGGTATTCTGTGGTATAACTCTCTCAGCTGTCAAAACTCTCCAAAATGCTTGTCCAGGGTGTACAACAGGTTCCTTCGGAGTTGAATGCGGCAGTTTACGGATCAAAATGGCATGGTGCAAGGCAAAACCAAATCCACCCGAAATGGGAGAGCTGCCACCTGCGCGGTTATTTAATTTCAAGACCTTTTACTTACGTGGAGGTTGACATATTTGGTCCATTGTTTTGTTAGTGCAGGCAGATTGGGCGCCGCCAGGAAAAAGGTATAGAATATTGTTTACCTGCTTGACAGTAAGAGCTAAATATTTGGAGGTGGAGCATACCATAGGGGTGCAATGAAGTGTGTTGTGACTAAGGGCACTAATTTTCGTAGTGCTAAAAATGAGTTGATCCGGTGAATCTTCGACATTGAGGAAGAGAAGCTGCGGAAACAGTTCATGTAGATTCGGTGGCGATTTAATCACCCTCCTCCCCGCCCCAATGTGGGGCGCCCATATGGCAGAGGCCAGGTCACTATGATGAAAGTATTGCCTTCGCGCTCTCCTACTGACGAGCTTTTTTACGGCGTGCCTCATTGCAGTGGAAAACATGATAAACTCCAGACCATACAATCCCTCCTAATACCATACTAATACACCAATTAAGGTTGAAGAATCAGAGGCTCAGACTCCCAACCATTTTCTTCTGAGATCATCTTCCGCAGTTAAGTCGATCGGGGAGCATAGTGAGGAATTCATGGTGCTGCACAAAAATTGGAAGATAATCCAAATGGTTTCTCAACATTTCTGGAGACGGCTACAAGAGGTAGCCCCGCTTTTAACAAGAAGAACGAAGCGGTTTGGTCAGGTAACAAATCTAGAAGTGAGAGACGTCGTCGTAGTAGTAGATGAGAATACTCCAAGAGAAACTTGGCTAAAGGGATTAATAGAGGAAACAATTCGGGGTCCGATGACCAAGTACGACAAGCGATCGTTCGCACCGAGGCACAGTGTGGCAGATTCCAAAAGTGCTGGCCAAAAGTCAAAAACTCAAGTAAATTATCTCAAAATCTGCACTCAGAGTTTTTTTTGGGTCGCTGATTATGAATCTGAAGTCCGAGTTGCAAAATAAAAACCCCTTCATTCCCAATTGACACTCCTATTTATGAAACAGAATATGTATGTCAATTACAATCAAGATGGATATCACTTTCATGGTTGTTTGGGTCGCTGATTACGAATCTAAAGTCAAAGTTGTAAGAGTCACTGAAAAACTCGATGAAATCTTATAAAAAATCGAAGAAGATCGACACCAGCAACGACATTGCTAATGAATTAAATATCGATCACAAAACTGTTTTAAACCATTTGCGTAAGGCTGAATACATAAAGAAGCTCGATGTTTGGGTGCAGCAGGAATTGTCCAAGAAAAATTTGATTGACCGAATTTCCATCAGCAAATTGCTACTGAAACGCAACGAAATCGACCCATTTTTAAAGCAAATCATTACTGGCGATGAAAAATGGGTAAAATACGAGAATGTCATTCGAAAAATATCATGGTCAAAGAAAGGTGAATCGCCACAAACGACTTCAAAGCCAGGATTGGTAATAAGGTTATATGCTGTGTGTATAGTGGGATTAGAACGGAATCGTACATTATGAGGTTCTAGAACCTGGTCAAACGATTGAATCTAATCTAAACTTTTAACAATTAACCAGATTGCAGCAAGCAATTCAACAAAAACTGCCAGAATTTATCAATAGAAAGCTTGTTGCCTTCCACCTTGACAACGCCAGATCACACACATCTTTGATGACCTGGCAAAAATTGATGGAGCTTGGCTGCCGCACTGCGCGAGGATGGGGTTTATAGAAGGCCGGCAACGAAACTTGCAGTGTTCGATGTGAAACCTAGGACTAAGGATGTTGGTGCATTGGACCGAGCCAATGCACCTGCTGGGAGTAATATTTTCCTTTCAGTTATACCCAGTTAATACCAGCTCACAAACCGTTTGTTTATCAATTCAAAATTAACGCGTTCCGATTAAAAGTCATCAGAACCAGAGCTTGCTAAGTGAGAAGTTTTAAATGCTCCAAAAATTGTCGATTTTGACAATCATTTTAAAGTTTTAAATCAAACCAGGAGTTACAAACTTCTACACTGATGGTTCAAAACGGGATGGAAAAGTCGGGGCTGGGGTATTCTGCGAGGAACTTATGTTAAATATCTCCTGCTATCTCCCCGACTACTGTGGCATTTTTCAAGCTGAAATAACTGCGATAAAGGAAGTCGTGGCCCTGGTGCTGAGGTGTAATGTAACATCAGCTTGTGATATGCGGACAGTCAGGCTACCAGATATGACAGATCAGTTCAACATCCATATTATATAGGTGCCAAGACATTTCATTAGTACAGAGAATATAAAAGCCGATGAACTGGCTCGACGTGGTACAACGGATCACATTTCAAAAAGCAGAAGACATTGAAATGCCTCTTGCGTTATGTAAACTGCTGATTCAGAAAGAAGCTAGTAAGTTGACGAACGACAGGTGGTCAAGTAGCACCTCATGCGTAATAACTCGGTATGTCTAGTCAAAGTTGGAATTGGCGTAGATCCAAACAGCTGATCTCACTTCAGCAGAGTTAGGTCAGTGTAATTGTCGGAGTGATTACAGGGCACTGTCTCATAGGCAGGCATGCGAGTAGAATTGGTTTCTTCTCACATGACTACTGTCGTAGTTGCGAGGACGAAAAGGAGGAAGGGACTAGAGACAGTATGTACTTCATCTTCTTTGCACCTGCCCTTGTCTGGCACGAAACAGACTAAAATTTCTAGGGGCACTCCTCTTCAATGACTTGACGGACCTCAGCAGACCATTTTTGTGTTTATGCCTGGTCCTAGTGGACCGACCCTAAACCTAACCTAACCTAAGTAATAGAATTCCACAGACTTTTCAAATTTTTTAATGCCACGAATCTTTGGTATTCGGGAATCAGAGTCTCAGAATTAATGATTCCAAATAAAAACAATCATACAATTTCTCTCATATTTAATTTCTATATTTACTATTAATATATTTTTTTAATAATAAACATTTTTTAACTAAACTATTATTTCATTATTGTGTAATTTTTTTTTTTTTTTTTATCTTAATTAGAACTGAGTTTTTAATTATTTTTTTTTATAGTATACCTATATATAAATTAAAATATATATATATGTATAATTTTTGCAAAAGTAAAATTTATATAAATTAAATTATGTATTAAAAATAAACAGTATTTTTAATATTTTAAATTAAACCACACGAAAGAAAAACGAAAAAAACATTACAATGATTGATACTATAATTTGTAATTACAAATTAAAATGGCTCTATAATAAAATGAAATAAATGTAAAATTTTATAGTGTATATAATAAATTAATTTTTAGTTAATTAATGTAAATTCAAAAATAACTTTTATTGTATGCATAAAAATCGAATATTTTATAACTTATTTGTTACATATTAATAAAGATTAAAAGGATAAATAATTAAAGTCTGCATTTTGTAACATTTTTTAAGTTACAATACTATATGTATATAATTACATTTTATAATTACCAGTTTTGTTTTTGTTTTTCATTAGAGACGTAATTTAATATATGATTTTTATTAATAATTTTGTTCTTTAGAATTGTTTAATTTTTACTAAGTCTACATTTTATTATTAAAAAATATCATTTCCAATTATGTATTTATATTTTTAGAAATTAATCGAACCACAAATTATCAATAATTCAGAATAATAAAAAAAAAAGAAATATTAACGATGACTTACAATAGTATAAAGCATTTTTTAAAATAGTATATCACAATTCTAAAGAACTTCCAAACTATAAATCGCACGCTTCTACAACAAAGAATTATTTATTGAATTTTATACATTTGCAGGCGATACCCATTTTAATTTGTTTTTCGATGGTAGCTCATGATGATAAAAATTGCATTCAACTTTATTCAAACAATTTTTACCAAAACGACACAATTTTGGATGATAAAATGGGCAAAGAGCATTTGAACAATTTGGATAAAATTTGCACATCGCCGGCAATGGTGTCGCACTAATAGTTTTATAATTTTGAACTGGTACGACATGTGATGCTGTAACAAAAATATTATATAACATATTATGAAAATGTAATGATAACTCACTTATTTTCTATTTTGTAAACTACATAAAACTTACCTAATGGAGGTGGCACTAGTGGTGGCCGCGTATGTTGAAAGTTACAATCTGGTCGAGTACAAGTCAAATCAAATTTACAATTTGGATGAATATATAAACATTTGTCACCAAATTTACAATTTGGAAATGTTTTACATGGTGCAGTGGGATGATAAAATTCACATGCATCTCCTTGACGGCAACCTGGATAGAATTTACAACGCTCCTTTTGTTTGGCTTTCACCGTTTCGCTTGGAATAAGAATTGTACTTAATACTGAAAATATAAATAAAATATTTTCGATTTTAGAATTCAGTAAAAACAGGATTTATCTATATAAGCATAACACTATAGGAAATAAACCAGCATCCACTTTTAAAGAATTGTGTTCCAACATTAGGCAAATTTTGATTTCTAAATTTGTTTAATCATTTGCGAACATTACGCGTTTTGAACGAAATTCTGCGAGAGAATGCTTAAAAAATGCCTTCACCATAAGCTATTTTATTTGCTTTTAATTAATCAAAAATTCAAAACTAAATACTTACGTGGTGGTATATTATCGTATTTGCTTCCATTATTTTCACTACTAAGTTTAATCTCGACCTGCTCCTCTTGTTTACTTTCAATCGCCAATTTCTTCATGCTATCTATATCGAATTTAATCGGTGACACTTTACTCCGTTTTTTATTCGATTTATCTCGTACCTCACTCATCTTCTCATCAATATCTTCTTTCATTGAAAATTTATCCCCATCCTTTTCATCATCGGTAGTATCATTTGTCTCGATAATTAATCGTTTAACAGATTTTGTTGCTTTATTTTTAATAATTTTAGTATTAATAGTTTTATTGCAATTGTTATTATTAATATTGGACGAATTAATCATCTTACTAATCCCAATCGTTGGTGGGATTAGTGGTGGTTCAATTTCAGTACGTTTTAATTTAGGTAATTCCACCTCTTTCACTGCAACCATTTTTGTTCGACTCGATTTTTTGATTTTCGATTCTTGCACAATAGGTTTATATGGTGGGGTTGTGGTCCTTTTTGGTTTATCGACTTCTTTAGTAGTCACCTTTCGTTCTGTATTCCTTGTAATTTTCTTTTCGACTACGGGTAAATTTGAACTAAGCGCATTCTCATACATTCCGTCCAGCGTCACGACAAATTGTGTTCGAGAATCATTTAAATTCAATTTATCCCGAATATCGATTCGGTGACGTACATTAATACTTCGCGGCACGTAGACATATTCATCATTTGATGATGAATCGTGATCAGTAGGTTGGTTAATTATTGGTTCGGGAATATACTCATCCGATTCCGAGTGCTTTGAGTTGTTATTCAGTTTTGATGGAATTTCAATTATTATGTTGCTCTTTATGGTTTTTTGTAATGAGCTATTTTTGTACGAGGGTTCCGAAGAAGAATTTTTATTTAAAATTCCCTTTTCGTTTGGTTCTTCGATGGCTACTTGATTTCTTGTAGATGGTTTAACGAGAGCGGTTGATTTTTGTGCTTCAGCTACAGCACGAAGAAGTAAATTTTTACTCGCTTGTTTATTAGCTGGAATCACCGGACGCGGTTTAATTTTAACAACACTGTTGACAGGAACATCAATCGCATCTTCCTCGTCGTCATTGTTTTTGGTGTCACGAGCTGAGGCGACTATAACACGTGAACCGATTCGCCTACGAGATTCACTACCATCACTATCATTTCGGGTTCGACTTGAAGTAGTGCTGGTTGGAAGTCTAATCCGAGATTCTGATTTACGGTCCCGTTCGGGTGTTCGCTTTCTTTCGCTCATCTCTCTTTTTCGTGCATTTGGTACATAGATTTCTTTATCGGATCGACGTGATTTTGATGTCGAAATTGTGGACGCTAGCCGTGGTGGCTCAGCTTTTTTAGGTTCTCGATTATTATTAGATTCTTTATTTCGATTACCCAGTCGTTCGAGAATTGAAGGTTTTCGAGGTGGTGTAGCATTCCGTTTATTGTGGCTTGGTCGGTTGTCATCTTTTTTGTCGAAAACAATCGGACTAGGGTTTCGAACTCGTTTTTGGTTTCGAGCCTTATTTTTAGCTGCATCAAGTGCATTTTCATGATCGGCCAACTCTTCTGTCTCGTTCATTGTATCAACATCGTCATCTTTTAAGTTTAAGAAATCATCGTCATCAGATTCTTCTGATCCCATTGCGCGTAGCTGTTTTTTAGCCAGGTAAATCCGATTCTGCAATTCTTCCAATTCTTTTTGATCCTTGGTACGCTTAGTCGAACGCGAATCATTTTCATCGATTTCGGATATTGTTGGGATATCGAACTCGTCACCTGAGCTAGCATTTGCTTTATTGTTTTGTGATTGTGAGGAACGAATTTTGGCGGCATTAGTTATGTTAAGTTGTCCTGAATCTTCTGTTTTAAATTTTTCTATTTTCAGTTCTGGATCCACATCCATCGTATCTTGCTTAGCTTTCTGTATTAGTTGATCGGCAAATACGTCTGTGATCGATGGTAGTGACAGATTACCATGAATTGGTGAGGTACTTGAAGCTAGTGGCTCGGGCGTTTTGTCTTTATTATCCCGTTTTTTATCAAGCTTTTTATCTTTCTTCTTGTCTTTTTTGTCTTTCTTGTTCGGGACGTCGCTGCCATCATTCGATTTTCGTTTATTTTTTAAAACTGTGAATAGATACAACATAATCTCAAATTAAACCCTGTAATGGATGAAATTCAACAAATGAAATCTACATACTTGCTACGGGTAATGTGACTTCTTGCAATTTCTCCAGTACTTGGTGAAGCCAAACAACAAAAATTTCTGTGCTGGCCCCTAAAAATAAATTTAAATCCTCAATCATTTGTTGTTTCGAACGCTTATTCGCCACCATGATCATAACGTAATCAGGTAGCTCATCATCAATGTATCCGGCCGAGCCGCCTGTACCCAATTCAATGAGCTTTGCTTTGACCGCACACTACAAAAGGGAAACACTTATTTTTAGTATCAAACAAACATGTAACACCGAATTTATACATACTCTCATTTTTTGACTAACTTCAGAACTTAAATTATCCATTTTGATGTGTTTTATCAAATTGAGTAAAGCTTTATTTAATTATTATTTTGATTTCCTATGTATAAATAATTAAAAATTAAAAAAAAACTTTCTGTCAAATTTTTGACAATTTTTTCATTCGTCTATTCCTGTGTTTGACATTTTACACACAACAGTGCTGCGATCGAATTTATTTGTACAGCACATTCAAAAATTACTTTCTATTTGTTTCATTAATTGATCTACTTTAGGCAATTTCTTAAAGAAAATTTGATCTTAGTTTAGCAATCTTACGAAAATTGCATAATTTATTTAAAATTCACCGGCGTTTAGTTAATAAACTATTTATAGTGCCATCTATTATCTAGTTTCAAAAATGATAGAATTCAAAGTAGAATTAAGCCTACCTTCATTTCAGTTTTTACAACTTGTCAAGAACTCAAAAGTCAAACAATTGTTGTGGAGTTGTGGACTACGCGTTGCAAATAAAATTTAATGTGAAATATTTAATTAAGATAAAAAATAAATATTTAAATAATGGCAATGTTTCAAAACCCGAGTGATATGGTCGAAGAAGATGCAGCAGATTTACAATTTCCTAAAGGTTAGTTTTTTTGTATTTTCATGAAAAAAAAACCGCGCTGCATTCTGGTCGTTTTCCGTTTGCAGCTTTTCAGATTTCTAAATATATTATTTCCAAGACAATAAATGGGGTCAATAACATAATAAGGGACATCTATATTAATAATTTGTGTAGTTTATATCAAGGCCTCTTAGTTCTGGTTAGTATATATGGCGCCATCTCCCCATTCTCTTGGCCGTCTTGTCTAAATTGAACGAAAATCGACAGAAAGATGGGTTTCAAATATACAGAGGACCCTATACCTTGCCAAAATCTGTATGAGACATTTATTGCTTGAGACATGATAACATGGCTTAACCCGCGTCATCGGCGGTTTTTATTTTGTGTTTCCTTCTCGATTTGTTAGTTGTTTGGTAAATTCATCTTGTTATTAATTCATCAATTCTTTAAATTAATTTGTCCAGGAAAAATTAATAATCCCTGCGTAAAAATTTGTTTGACTATTTTTCCAGATGAAGAAGATATCCTTGAGTTAGTACCAAATGAAGCCACAGAAACCCGTATTCAATATTACAATTCAAATCATTTATATTTTAATAATATCGACTCGGGGTTCAATTTAAACTGTGATAACAAATTTAAATGTACATTTTGTAAACAGTACATTGCTGAACCATATATAAAATGTGCAGAGTGTCCGGGTAGCGTTGTTTTACTGTGTCTACATTGTTTTTGTTGTGGAAGTGAAAACTCTGTACATAAATCGACACACGCATATAAAGTATTTCGGGATGATAATATACAAGTGTTTCCAAGTGATATTAGTAACAAGAAGTGTGTATGGTTGGCGAACGAAGAAAAACGCTTACTTGATTTGCTTTATCTACATGGCTATGGAAATTGGGAAGCAATCGGTAAAGAAATGAATACGAAAACGGCCGAACAATGTAGAGAACATTATCTCAACCATTATTTTGGTGATATATTTGAGAAAACAATTGGACTCACCGATAGTCCATATGTGAGGGAAGTTGTCCCTCTTTTATTTAATATGTCTTCCATTGATCCACCTCGTTTCGATATTGGTAACGCCAATTTCAAACGGATGGCTGGATATCGGTCTGCTCGAAGTGATTTTGATACACCTTATGATCCGTCTGCTGAGAGCATTGTAAGTAACCTCAACCTTATGGATAATATAGATGATGAGGTGGATCCCAGATATGATGAAGTTTTTGATGAGCTTAACTGTGCTTTATTCAAAGCTTACAATCATAGGCTTAAGTAAGTCAATTTACTGTTTCAGTCATACTTAATCTGACTAGTAAATAAACTTTATTTTTTAGAGAACGCAAACGGCGATACGATATAATTCGTGAACATGGACTTTTAATGGCCAGTCGCACACTAAGTTGGATCTCAAAACATGCGGAAGCATTAGAAAGTGCTGAAAATGAAGGAAAATGTACCGGCCGATTTGTGGTATTCATGCAGCTCATGCCCGCCATAACATTTGATGCCCTAGTCGAAGCACTTCAATATGCTACCGATTTAAAAAAATATATCTACCGTTTGTACGACCTGCGTAAAAATGGCGTTAAATCATTTTTCGGCGGGCAAATTTATCATAAGCTGAAAATAAAACGACTATCAAAAATTCGTGATAAAAAGGCCATCCAGTATGAATCATTGACAGATTGGCGTAATTTAATAGCGAACGGTGTGCAACTAGATTCGAACAATCAATGTATATCGACAAATATATTTTCAAGTATGCCGAGGAGAAAAGCGGCTCCACTCGAAATATTGGGGCTCCCTGGCTACGATAAAATAAATGATGATGAACGGAGTTTATGTAGCACCGTTCGTCTATCTCCACTAGCATATTTGGAATATAAAAATATTTTAATTACAGAAAATAGTAAAAACGGATTTTTACGGTTGGCGGAAGCGAGGCGATTAATTAAAATCGATGTAAATAAAACGCGACAAATGTATGATTTTTTGTTAAAATTTGGATTCATAAATAAACCTTTTAATTAACGAATTATAAACTCAGTCGTTTTATTTAGCAGTAGTAATGGATTAAATTTTTAAGTCATGGAGAATATTCAATTTTTTTTTTTTTATTTGTAATTTTAGAATTTGAAAACGCTGAAACTCTACTGATCAGTGAAGTGTACATGTTGCTGGAACATCGAAAAAATCAAAATGAAACGGCCGAAGAGGAGCAAGAATTATCGGAAGTTTTTAATAAGACAAACTCATATACCGGAACCTTTCGGAAGTTCAAAAATAAAGAGACTATTGCGTCGGTTCGAAGGTAAGCTGAGTCATAAACATTTTTAAATTCTATCGCAAATTTCATTAATTTTTGAACTGTAACCAATAATTTATGGATTTGGGTTTCTAGTTTACTGATGCAAAAGAAATTGCACAAATTTGAGTTAGCTGCTCTGGGGAATCTATGTCCCGAGGTACCAGAAGAAGCAAAAGCGTTAATCCCATCGCTGGAAGGACGATTCGAAGACGAGGAATTGCGACAAATTCTTGATGATATAGCCAAAAAGAGAAGTCTTCAGTATTAAGATTATATTTTTATGTGTTAATGCAAATACATATAATTAAAAAAGAATTAATTAATAAATATAGATTTGAATTTTTAATTTATTTTGTGGTTTTTATAAAATAATTGTGATTTTTACTGAAAACAATATAAACAAGCCTATTACATAGTAAGCAATTACATAAACATTTCTAATCTAATTTAATAATTTTATTAAACGGATAATTTAACAGCTCTGAGACGGATGAACGCTTCTTTGGATTATGTCTTAAGCAATTTTTTATTATTTCTAATAACATGACCGGATAATAACTGGGCAGATTTGGATATTCTATTATGGTATTTGGATTTGTGATCGCTGTTACTTTCGCATAAATATTTTTTATATCAGCAAATGGCGTCTTTCGATATACAAACAGATAAAATATGCAACCTAAGGACCAAACATCCGATTTTGTTGAAATCTAAAATTAAATTGATTTGTAATTAAAAATTACTATTATCTATTATTCACCGCTTACCTTAATTTTTGGATGTAGTACATTTCCCATAGGACTACTTTCATTGGAAGTATCTATTAAAGCCTCGGGGCTGATATAATTAAACGTACCGGCTTGAGAATATTTTATAATACTGGTTGAATCAATTGAGATATTGCTAGCTATTCCAAAGTCGATTAATTTTAATCGGCCTTGAACAATTAAAAAATTTGCTGGTTTTAAATCCGAATGTATTACTCCATTTTTGTGGATATATTCGACAGCCAGAAGCATCTGATATATATAATTTGCTAGAATATACAGCGGGAGCGTTTCTTTATAAGTGGATAGAATTTTATTTAGGTCCGTGTCGCCTTTTTCCATTACCAAGTAAAGAATAGATTCGTTGGGCAGATGTAAATAATCGTACAGTTTAACAACATTTATATTCCCTTGTAATTTTGCAAGCAGCTTAGTTTCATTTAAATAACCGTCTATTACACTTTTATCACCTTGTAGATGAACTATTTTAAGTGCACATTGTTTATTACTCATCAGTTCTGTGGCTACGTGTACCGCGCTTGATCCACCCGATCCTATTTTACCATGCATTTCATAAGGCTTACCATTTATATTGATTACTTGTGGCCTATCGATATTGGCGAGGGGTGGGGTTGAAATCCTTTTAAGTTCAGGCGACTCAGAAATTTTATTAACTTTATTATGCGAGCTATCATTAATTGACAGAGATAAACTATCATTGTCTCCAAGGGATGAAGTAATGGCAGGTCTTTGAATTGCTATAGGTGTTGTAAACAAAATCTTTTGTGATCGAAATTCCTTATCGATAAGCGACCGTGATTTTGAGTTGGTTATCTTTGATCCTCGACTAACAGGCATTTGAAATTTTAACAGTGGTGTTTCAAATACATGTTCTTTAGATTTTAGTGGTGTTTCCATATCTTTTTCATTCAATATCAATAAAGGGTCTACAGAATCTTCATGGCGTGGAGCGTTCAACTCAAGTGACAGCATCTTTCGTATGGATGTACCATTAGAATTCATTTCCGGCCGTATATTTTCTATATTATGATCAATCTTTATCGGAAAGCTATTTGATTTTTTTATTGAAGTACCAGCCAGCGCTGTTATCGGACGAACGCCAGTCACAGCCATTAAGCTATTCTTTGAATGACTATCCGTGGTAGTAATTTTCGAAAAATTTAAATGCCGCGAAGACGATAGTTTGCGAATTTGCCTTTTATCAGTCGAATCCTTATCATCACTCCTATTAGTCCCATTTAACTTAATTTCTTCCAAAGCATTTGAAAGAGGAGTTTCGAAATTATTTACTTCACCATTAGCATTATTATCACTGGACTCTTCGATAAATGAAGTATTTAAAATATTTGTGTTTAATTTATCGGATTGATAGTCGAATTCATTCTCATTTGTATCAGAATCAGATTCTGGCTCAAGCGGTGGTAGCTCTGACACTCTCATTGGCAATGGGAGGCTTCTAAAATTAGATAACAAAACAAATTATTTAAACTTCCAGTTGAATGTTGAAACTTGTTGCTTTTATTTTCAAATCTTACAATTTTTTACATTTTGAGTTGGAATTCATTTTATTGTTTAATTACAGTACGAAGTAGCGTATAATCATTTATTAAATGTGTTTTATTGTTTTAAAATTCGTAAATAATAATTTATTGAAATAAATATCAAACGACTGTTTTAAAATGAATTTTTTGACAGAACGGTGAGAAGTTTGACGCACTTGATTATACCAATAGAATAATAGATGCATTATGAATTTTGTCTGAAATGTATAAACATTACACTGTAGGTACACTCCCGAGCATTTGATTATAACCACTTTAAATAACCTAATTCTTCATGTGGTTGTGGATGCGTTGTTACAATTATTTTTATTTCTTTTCTCTTGTTTGAATAATAAACAACCAGAATAGACATTACGTGGACGAAGAAATGCTTGCTCTTCTCTTACCTTATATTTTACATGTAAATTTTGAATTTTCAGCCACTGAACGAACCAAGGTCAAAAAAATGAGTCCAATTTTCTCCATATAGAAACCGCGTTATGTCGCTTCTGGGTATACGCGATATTAAAAAACGTACTAAAATGGTGGCGCATGTGTACTTCTTAGGTTAAAAAATGTAACACACAAAATTCTATGAGAAATAGTTTTGTTTCTGCTTAAAATTAAAATTAAAATTATTTAGAAATCAATAATTTGCCAAAAAGTAAGTAATGTATATTGCGGAATAAATAAAGAATTACATTAAATTAATATTAATATTAATCTGAATGATTTTCTGTAATAAAATTAGATGCGAAAACACACAATTCTTGCGCTGAAACAACGGCTGAAGATTATGGGGGCAAATCATATGGGAATGAGGCAGCTCTTATTAAAAGGTAATTTGAAGACAAATTAAAAAATTGGCCGTGTAAATACAGAATTTTGTTGAATAAATTGCAAACAAATTTTAGGTTTAACACTTGGAAAATAAAGAATTTAAATAGGACGTTTTACGAGATCCCAATAATTTATGAGCAGCTGAAAATTGAGGGCCAACGGAGCAATGGTTGGCACCAACAATGGAGAAATTAAACATTTGATTTAAACAATAAAACAAATATGATTTTTATTTATTATCATATACATTTCAATTTGTTTATATTTTTTAAATTATTTAGTAAATTACCTACAAAAATTATCTCATTGGCATAAGGCTATAAATGTGACGGCATTTTATGGGATACAATTTTAATAAACTTGGCTAATCTAATTATCTTTTGTACTAAAATTCTAACATTTTAGCGATTATTCGTGTATCGAACACTTCGATCGGAGTGAGATTTCTAAGAAATGGAGGGGTATTAACTGCAACACCATTACTCTCTAAGAGGTTACTTCTATCCAATCCCCAATCTGCTAAAACCATATATTATAGAGTATATATATACGCCATAACCTACTTTTACTATGGAAAAATTTGGACTAATTTTTGTGACCTTCATTTGAAAATACGGGAGGTTTTATAGTGGTTTGAAACATGACAGTGTACAAAATGGCGAAGTTACATAGTTAATTGTTGTGTGGCTAACTTCATCATGTCAAAAAATACGGGAGGAAAAAAAAATCGTTTAGTCCACTTAATGGCGTATATATATTACTCTATAATATATGCTAAAACGATGTCTTCTTGACGATCACTCACTGAACCGCAGAATACATCGGAACAGAAAGTTACATTTTCTTTCTCAACTAACCCAATCCAATATTTTAATGTAGTTTGATTCTTGTGTTGCGAGAACAGCTTTTTTTCAGTTCGGGATTTTGCAGGGTGGGTTGTAATTTCGGAGCAATCTAATATTACCGTATTGGAATTTGGATTTTTTTATCGTAGAGATCACCAGTTAACTGTTTTAAATGCGGCGTTCCTAATATGCGTCCAGTGAACAAATATTTCCGGGTAATAATTAAAGACAACCTGCACATACATATCACGGATTATGGAGAACATTACGCGGCCAATATCAATTGTGTCAGCCGTCGTTAAGGTCTTTGAGAAATGCGTCAATCAACATATAGTTAAATATCTTGAAATTAGCAAACTAATTTCGGATAGACAATACGGCTTTCGTAAAAGCCGATCCACGACCGATCTCCTGACGTATGTCACGAACAAATGGAATCTCGCCCTAGAACACCACGGAGAGGCCTTTGCAATCGCCTTGGATATATCCAAGGCTTTTGATAAGGTGTGGCATGAGAATCTTATTTGTAAACTTGTGGCATACGGGCTGGACTCGATGACCACCAGGTGGATTAAAAGCTATCTCAATGACCGAAAAATCAGCGTCGTGCTTAATGGGAGATCATCATCGACGCACTCCCCAAATGCCGGAGTCCCTCAGGGGTCACCTTTGTCACCGACCCTGTTTTTGCTATACATCAACGATTTGCTGGATAGCACTGTAAACCCTATCCATAGCTTTGCGGATGATGCCACATTGCATTCTTCTATTTCATTCGAGGCGGAGCCTAGCATTACAGATCTAAATAATAAACGGTCAGAAGTCGTAACTTCTCTTAATTCCGATTTAAGTACAATATTTGAGTGGGGTAACAACAACTTAGTACAATTTAACGAGAAAAAGACACAAATATGGACATTCTCACGTAAAAGAAGTCGCAACGACTACCCACTTGTGGTAAAAAACCATATCCTTATGGGTTGCGACTCAATTCGACTGCTTGGTATTCAAATAAGTAACAAACTCAAATGGAATGAACACATTATTGCATTGGCTAAATCAGCTTCAAAAAAACTCGGGTTCCTGAATCGATGCAGAAGGTTTTTCAAATCGCATCAAGTTCTCCAGATATATAAAACCTTCATCCGACCATGTATAGAGTATTGCTGTCAAGTTTGGGGAGGTGCGTCTGGTACCACCCTCCACTTATTGGACAGGGTTCAACGCCGCGCTATCAGAATAATACGGAATCCCAGACTTACTCAAGAACTAGACAGCTTACAGCATCGCAGAGATGTTGCAGAACTCTGCGTCTTCTACAGATGCTTACATGGTAAATGTTCTGCAGAACTATCGGAGAAAATACCACCATTCGTTACAACAACAAGAGTAACAAGAGGAACAACTAATGCACATAGGTTTACGGTGAAGCTCCCGAAACCTCGAACTGAAGAAATCAAGCGCGAATTTATATACCGAACATCAAAAAAGTGGAATTCGCTAATACATTTCAAATTTCCGAAGGAATATAAAATGAATAAATTTAAGGTAGCTATTAATCTTTACTTGCAGCTTGCAAGCTCTGACAGTTACAAGGAGCTAGGACCGTTAATAAGTCCGCTCTGCACCCAATTAAAAGAATTGATAAAAAAAAAAAAAAAAAAAAAAAAAAAAAAGTCTATATTTCATCAGACACAGTATTAGTTAGTACCTTTTTGATAAATATTTATCTAGAGGAGACGATTCAGTTTGAGCCAGAAACGAAAATAAAATTTCGAATCTGCCGGAGGTCATCCCGGTATATCGCTTAAATTGCTCCTCCGATAAACGATGAAAATATAGCACTATTGCCACTAATTGAGAGCTCCGGGTAGATTGAGTTCGATTGCTCCCTATGTTGTCAATTTCTGGTAAAGAAACCTCCGCATCTTGGTTAATCCTAGCAGCTTGCACATCATCATCTTTTTTCAGCGGCATCTAATTGTATACATTGGCATCATTTACAATACGATTGTTCTGAGCCTAATATATCTGGAAGCTTGCGATTCATGGCTGGTTAGATTTCAAATAACGCTTTGAACTACCTAAAATTAAAAATAAACCTGTTAAACTTTAAATAATTTATAAATTCTTAAAAAAAAAACCAAGCTTACTAAATTCAATTGGTTTATAATCCGATTCCACAAATCACTTATATTACGCCTTCGTGGATTTCGTTTTCGTAGTTTACTGCGCATTACGTCAACTGAGAGTTGCTAGTAAGATATTGCAAAGGAAATGTATGAAAAATAAGGAATTTGTCTAACAAATGTATAATATATGGATGTATTATGGTTGAATATTTCTTTCCTCTTAGGAAATAGGATCCATGATTTTAACAATCTCTTATTTGTTGGAAAAGAATTAACACTATATGGACAATTATTTATATTGTTATTATAACAAGTAAATACGGCGCACCACATTATTTATTGAATTTAATTTAATTTTTGAATTCAATTACATGCAACAATATTGTGAAACAAAACTGTTCACTCTCATTTGACGTCATTATTTTATGCCGTTTATTTTATGATCCAAATAGGCAAAGTGCGCAAGGCGTAATCTATTATAAGTGATTTGTGATCCGATTCTGTAAAATGCAAGCCGTAAACTTTGGCATGCTTGCTTGGTTTTTTGTCACTTTTAAGTGCCCGTAACCACCTCGTCACCATTCGCTAATTAGCTGGGAATTGATGGAATTTTATGCTATAACCTGCAAATTTTTTTGATTTACATTGCGGAGCAACACAACACAGCACCATTTTTATGTATTAAAATGTATTTAAATATTCAAATTGTTTGATAGTTAAGTTTATTTCTGTGCACAATGTTTTTAAATTATATTTACGGTTTAATTTATAATGTTTTTTTAATTCACAAGTTCAATATTTCCTTACAAATTTGTCAAATTTTGATATTTTAGGCCAAGAAGCCCAGTAGAGACATCTACTTTTGTTGTGTTTTATATCGCGTATTCTGTGGTAATACACTGGATGATAGAGGTTAAAATAAAACAAAGGAAAACGGTAAATTCAAATTTTATATTTTGCGAATTAAAAATGAGCACTTGATTATAACCATCTGTTAAAATAGTAAAAAATAGATAATGAAACGGTTGATTTAAATTTTTATCTGATAAGGAAAAGGAATTAAACAAATTTTGTGAGATAATTTAATGGAATTAGTCGCAATATAGATCTTGTCGTGTTAACATCTTTGTCAAGCTGGTGGTCCCGGGTACTGCGCAGTATCGTAAAAGGCCCGTTATATCGTGTACAAAAGCGAGGGTATCACAAATAACAGCTTGATAAAATAGATAGTGGTACTGGGTACTGCATTTTTAATGTCTAAGGCCCATAATATCCGTGCTATTCGGTGGTACCTATCACAAAGTGCGACTCAATAAAAAGAAACAGTAAATCTATAAAAAAAAAGTGAAAAAATAATACGTAATAAAAAAATAAACAGTAAACCTAGGCATACTAGAGCTACCCCTGAGTAGTTTCTAGAAACATATGCCAAAACAAAACATTAAAATCGTTTGGGCTTATGGATTGAAAGATCTGGCCGCAACAAACGAATAAAAAAACAAACAAACAAACAATTTAATGGAATTTGCTCGAAAGCATCTTCAATTGCAGCAATCATCCCATCCCTGTTTTGAAATTACCTTTCTTTTGGATAAATTTTGCGCAATAGAGAGATAGAGCTGGCCAGTTCACAAATTCCACGTTGTTGTGTACAAACCACTGTTTAACACGCCCTGCTGTCAGCTGTATGGATGGGCGCGATATCTTGTTGAATAATCCATCGTTAACCATAGAACATTTCTTGGAAATTAATTTTCTGAATTTCTAATAGTTCAGTGTAATCCGTTGAGGTCTGCCGACCTTCCAAAACAACCAAATCGATGGCGCCATGAAACGAAATTGCAGGCCATCACTGTATGGTGTGAAGTTGTGGCGAAATTGGTACATATTTTTTCGAAAATCAAAAAGGTCATGCAATTACTGTGAATAGAGCTCGATATCGAGAGATGATTAGAAACTTCGGCGTTTTACGATTGCGGAGTTTATTGTAGTCTCTTCAATTTTCCGATATTTTTATGTATAATCAGTTTTGCTCATATATCTGAATTTTGTAGAATATTTTAAATGAGCCACTTAGGGTTATGGCGCCTTTAAATAAGAATCATACAGTGCGACAATGCCATAAAAATTACAATTTTTGGATTATTTTAATCGATTTCCTAACAAAAAAACATGAAAGGCGGAGCAATTAAATATTACGGAAAAATTATTACAGTATTCAGGCAGTAAAAGGGTAAATTTTCTCACATAAATGATTTATCACGATATTATCACAGTATTTGGGCAGAGCCTAAGTGACAAAAAGACTTTAAATCGATGAAATTTCAAATTAAATTTTTAATTTGATTGTAAATCAATTAGGCACATCAATAGCAACCATTACACGATCAATATTAATGTCATTACCAGTAATGTCAATACCAGCATCATTACCACTTCAATAATTTTTAACCTTACACAATCATTATTAATGACAGTAATTCCATCATTACCAAGCTTTCATTACTGCTAGTAGAAGCATTTTTTTCTTAAATTTTACATAGATCCTAAAGAAAAAGCGTGTGTAGTATCTGTACCCTCTAATACATAAAACATATCAACAATGTTGATGAATTTTTATTAGTTGTTTTAATCAAATTTGTAATGAATTATTCAATAGTAATGGCACACAGTAATGACGCGAATCCTACACTATCATTAATAATGACAGTATCCCCATCACACATCACTAATGATGTCTCGAAATCAAAAAATCCGGATTTTCATCATTACCGACCATCATTCGTCATTACTTCAAGTTACACGATCAATATTAATGTCATTATCACAAAGTTATTATTGACCGTGTAATGGTTGCTTATATGTTGTTTCGCAACCTATTACATTTTTCAATAGTGCCATTGATGTGTTGGTTCTGCCATTATTATTAAACATTTTACACTATTAAACAGAGCGGAATTTCCAAGAATGAATTAATGAAAATTATTACTCAGAAGAACAGTTTACGAAACGTCTCCGTTTCTGTTAATCTTTGATACATTTTTCGTTAAGCTTTTAAAAATGAATCAAATAGGGTTCGAAAGCTAAAGATTTTGTTAGCAAAATTTTATTAATAGAGAAGTCCAAAACTATAAAAGATGTTTCAATAAAAATGAAAAGATTATTCGATATGTGGAGCCACTGTTTCTTTACGCTTTGGGTATACGGTGGTATGATATATCATACATACATCGGGAAGGAAGGGGTTAAATTAAGCTGCAAATCAAATTAAGATCGAGCGACGAGGTCCACCGTGGAATTCATTTTTATAAGTTTTATTCTTGAGTAACTAAAAACACCAATTATAATTCTACCAAACAAATTTTTTATTAACCGACCGGTTTCGATCATTAGTATGACCATTGACGAGGTATCGATTGCAACTCAGCAGGAGGGAGTTGCAACCGATACCTCGTCAATGATCATACTAATGATCGAAACCGGTCTGTTAATAAAAAATTTGTTTGGTGGAATTATATTTGGTGTTTTTGGTTACTCAAGAATAAAATTTATACTAAACTATGCAAGTTTTTGAAAAATGTATTGTACGATACCCTGTACCCAATGCTCCCATCGTTCATAGAAAACAATGAAACAATGTTTTTTAGAATTCGTTCTCACGTTCTTATACTTACATATATTATACATTTTAGTTGAACCTAACTTTAAAACAAAACGATACTATCAATGCCAAAGCTTATTGCTTAATATAAATGCATATTAACACTGCAGGAATTAAAATACAACAATAAAGCTTGTTCTGTTCAATGATCCTTCTATATTTCAAATTAAACCACCACTTGATTCCTGTTGACGTTGGGATGGATTTATCTCTGTTGGCTTAACTGGTTTTCATTGATTGATTGAGTATGAGCTCAGCAATACTGATGCCTCTTTGTTTAATTGTGGGGACATTACTCAATAGCATTTGTCATTAAATGTTAAAAGCAAGAAGCCTACCTTATAAATGCATCTACATATTCAATTTTTATCGCTATTGACATGAAGACTGGCAAACCAACCCTAACATAATAGTTGCTATCTACATATATAGTTTCATTTGTAGCTGCACAATTGAGTACATATGCGAAAAATTGAAAAAAATGCATATTTAACAACATGAATGCTTAAAGTCGATTTTTACCGTAGTAATTGTTTATTCGAGAATTGGTCCGCAACCTTAATTTTCATTGTCTAAAATGCACGCCACGAAAAAACTAAAAAAATGTAACCTTGATGGTTTATATATTTCGTGTACGTGATTAGATTTACTAATTTGATCAGCGGATTCTATTGTACATAATGATGAATAAATTGAATCACCCTATTCCGAAATTTTTAGTTTTATTGCCTCTATGTATTCATCAATTGTTTCCATTCATTCATTCAATGTTGCGTTTTAAATTGGATGCAGAACTGCAAACAATTATATTCTTTCAGAATTAGTATCGCATGTAATTGATATAGGTTCTGTATGAAAATAGATAACAAATATTATCTTATTAATGGATTCGCTTAAATTCAGAACGCAACGCTGTATTTTATAAAACAACGTGTCACGAAGCGACTTTACAAAATTGCGTGGTGATTAAAACGAACGCATAAAATTGACTTTTAGATATTTAAATGTACATACTCCACTTGATGTATACGGCCTTAAAATTAGGGTAATAAGTGATTTACATTCAAATATTTTCTGCAGATCTTCAAAAAATATTTTGCCACGATCAGCAAAAATAATAAATCTGTATGCATGATCGTATTGATATCAGTTCTGACCTAAAGTAAAATTTGAAAGAAAAATTGTCCTCCACATGAAGCTACCTAAAATTTTAACGATTAATTGATGCTTAATTTAATTCGGGATTAGTTGACTTGTTTAAATAGAGAGAGTTGAAAATTCCAAAATAATTGGTTAAATCTGTTCAGATACATTAAAATCTTTTGTTAATAGTTTTGGGCTAGGCTTCCCAAGTGTCTGTTTTTGGGAAGGAGAGTCCTTTTCTGCAATTTGTCCTTTCCACTTTCTATAAGCTAAAATGTTCTTTATTGAACTAAAATGTCATTTTTCTATAAAATATGTGTATGTTATTGACAGAGGCAGTTGGTCCGTGAATGAAATGTATGCATTGCATGCGTAAAGAAATTTAGATTTTTCAATACAAAATAAATACGCAAATTCCCAATTAACTCTTTGAGCGAACCATAACCAACTGGCAATTAGCCTCATTGTTCTCACATCTAATTTTCCATTGTAATAATCCCGAAAAACATTTAGGTAACATGCATTTGTAGTTCGCGTTTGCATATACACCTATTATAAGCAACCTATTCTATTCGCTAGTTAAATGGATAAAACAATTTGATGGCTTTGATTTAATATATAATAAGCAAATCAATATTTAATCCATTTGCCGAGGAGTAAAGTGATCAAGTGCTCAAAAATCAAGATTATTTTTAACCCTTAAATGGTACACTTAAGAAAAATCACTTAAATGCCACATGGGGTCTTTTAGACCACAGCATGAAAATTGCCTGTTATTCCTTGAATTTTTCTATATTTAGCTTTGACAATTTTTTGCAATATAGTTTAAAGTTTACCAAGTGAGATCAAATTATTACAATAATGAAATTTTAATTTTATGATACCAAAAAAAAAGGTTTGTGAATAAAATAAGAAAATGGCTCGTTTTACATAAATTAACCGTATTTTTTTAATTTTCAATATTTTTAGCTAAAAATTTAGCGGTGTACCCTTGAGATAGTACCTTTTAGATAAAAATAAGTCCAATACTGAATCTTCAAAAAAGGTGTATATTTTGCAATATGAACGTTGAATTTTTTCTTATCGTCGGAGATGGCCGACCACGGCTCTGGCCAGCCGCTTGACTCTCTCCTACATACAAAAGCCGTTGATCCAAAATACCTTCTTCCATATCTTTCTGGTCTACTTCCATGGCACTCTCTGGAGCACTGCACATCGAAAAGTCTGAATCATTGTCTTTACTGTCCTCAAACATGTAATCTTCTCCTCCTGAAGATGCTTCGTCGATGGGTTCTCGATGCTTATCATCGCTTACTAGCACTTCTCGGACGGTTCGACTCCGACATCTAATAATACGTCAAAATCAAAAGAAATATGATAAACTAAACAAATTTTAACATCCAGCGCAGTCTTACTCATGACCAAAAACAATAAAACAACACAAAAAACGGCAAAAACAAATTTGAAAAATTATTTCGTATACAATACAAATATTTTCATTCAATTTTTATCAAATCCGATCACCTAGAGATCTTAGTCGTATCAATTTTTCTTGTCTGGTCAAGGTCTATTAGTCTGTCTTTGTTTCTTGAAAATCGGATAAGTACCTTTCGAATTACTTTGCTTACAGACAGATATCAGCAGCGGGTACATAAGGCATTTCTCTCGCTCGAGGTTTGCTATAGAGTTGAGATGCCTAAAAATTACTCCGATTTTCACACAAATATACGTATATGATACACTGGGGTTCGTTGGACCTCACCGTGATTTTGGGCCTATTTACACAGCTGCTAGCGGTTAACCGGCTTGCGCTGAGTACGTAAACCGGTAGTGCAATATCTCAACTGTAGCAAGGGGGGACACGAGATGCATTTTCAGCGGAAACATTTAAATGTACGATTGCAAAAGGTCTGGGGTCCACTGGACCCCATGTGTCATTTAAGGGCTAAGCTTGGAAGCAACTTTACTTTTTTCGGTCAAGTATCACATGAAAATTTTACAATTGAGCGCATAAAAATATTTGTGGAATGCATTTTTGAAGAGAAACTGATGGCCTTACCAATTGTATTGAGTAAACAAAGTACTCGTATAGTGTGGCATGCAAAGTGCACTTTATTTAAATATCGACCTATCATTAATTCCTCGCGCAACTCAATCGTTTACAAATTTCGAATAAATCTATTTCGCTTATTTCACATAAAAGTTGAGACCGCTGACACATCTATATCTATAGATTCTAGGTAAGATCAAGTAACTCAATGCTATATGCTGAAATTGATTAATATCGAAATTATTGAATAATCTCGAAAAATAATAAAATCTCGAACAATTTCTAGAACATCGGAAATCTCGATGTATCACTAATTCTGTAACTACAGTGTTTTGCAAATTTAATGCAATATTGAGAATATATCTCGATATCTCAAAAAAATTGGATTATTGCCGAAAATCTCGAATAAACTTAGAATAGTGGAATAATCCTCAATAACTTCAAAAGCCAAAAAAAATTGAAATACCTCAAATTATTTCGAAAATATTAAATAGGTAATATTGATAATTTTGAAACAAATCGACATACTTCTAAAAAAAAAAAAACTCGGATTTCGAGTATCCTGACTACGCTTAATTCAATCCAAACAAAACTAGCAATTTAATCGCCGCTAATGGCACTACAGTCTAAATGAGCCAAAGGTGTCAAACATTTTTTTAAGGAATAAGTGGCGGTACTTTTAAAATCGGAAGTCTTGGTTTAAAGTCAAATAAATGCAAGTGATATGAGAATTTCGGTAAGACATCTTTTGATTTTCTTCATTAAATTATTAAATATTTTTAATAGAAATTATCAAATAATTATAGTGAGTCATATTACTTTATAATTTTAGTGGTTTAATTTATAAAATAATGAAATATTTAATTTAAAAATACAGATTTTTAATTTTTCGTATACGATAAGACGACAAAATGATCAAATGGCTTATTGAAACATACAATTATGTAGGTTTTGAGTGAAAATATATTTTGGTTGTAAATATTAGTACCAAATTTATAATGTAGATCCACTGCAATTGTTCGGTAATTTCTATTAAAAAATATTTAATAATTTAATGAGATAACTCAAAAAAATGTTTAACGAAACTTTCATATTGCTTGCACTGTAGATGTAGCCAAGCCATCATCTTTAAAAACAACCCTAAAAACAATTGGTGTGTTTTGTTTATTACAACGCGTTCTTACTAACTTGGTCTGTTTTAAATAAATATAATCGTATGATTTTATCACCTTTGGCTATAGTGTAAAAGCCGTCCACCAGATGTCAGAAGCTTTACGTTAGCGAATAAATGTTTAAAACTACCAAACGATACCCGATAGACAATTTTGTAGCAACATAAGAGTTTCGAGATTTTTTTTGGACATTTGATGCAACGTGATTATTTAACACTTCAAGGTTTCGTAATTTTACAAAATTGCGATTTCTCGCAATTCCGACTTTATGAATTGCGGTTGACAATTCCTTCCCCTTGGTACCAGATCGTAACTATCAAAGATATTATCTTATTCTCTATATACCACTTATTGTTTGACTCTTCAGAAGTGCCGGCATAACGATGAACTTGCCTTCAAATTGCATAAATTTGTGGTAAAACCGATATTTTTAACTTGTTTTGCTTTCCATAATAAATTTCGACAGAATAGTAAGTAATACATGTCTAGTTGAAGTTAACTAAATTCAGTAACTCAATAAACATTGTTGGAGATTAAGCCTATATTGGTAATTTTTATGATTTATTTATAACAAATTTTTTTGTCTACAGTCTAGACACAGGAATTTTGGTTTCTACGGAAAAAGTTTCAATTTTTTTGGTTTTGTTTTTGATTGGTTTAAGGCCGGTATTCACGTATAATTAAATTGCGCAATATAATTGTGTGACGTCAGAACATTGCACACTATTCTCAAATTTTATTCAAGATTTTGGAATTTTATTGTGCAATATTGACGTCACACAATTATATTGCGCAATTTAATTGTACGTGAAGGTACCGGCCTTTATAAAGAAAAATTTTATTGAAACAATTTTAAAACGCTTTTGAAAATGGACTCGAAGTGAGTCCGAAAGATCAAGTTATTATAAAATATAAAACTAGTATAGAGCTATAGTAATTTATGCTTTAATTGAAACAGTATTCAACAAGTACAGTACAACGCAAACCAAATAGTTACAACAAATATAAAGTTTAAAATGTACACGTGGTGTAGCTTCCGTATTATGTACTAGGAAGGAATACGAACATGATTTGCTTACGTTATTAGTGTAAATGATTGTTTAGATTTATTGAATTTATCATGAATCATACTAGCTTCGGTTCATATTAGGTACGGTTACATATTTGTTCTTTAAAAGTCTACTAGTGCTCAAATGAAAACGTATTTTACTTAGTATACACCCTGCACATATTCGTTGTTGAAATTTTAAAATGCAAACAAAAAAATTAAAACAAATCAGTTATTCAATTCAGTCAGATCGAAGCGGACATTCTTTTAAACGTATCTTACTTTCATTTCATTTAATTTTTAAAATATAAAAGCAACTGTATTGTTATATAATTTATTCATTGAAACTATATATACATATTCATAAGTAAAGTGATAAAATACAATGAATATTTACTGTAGTTTAATTGTTATAACAATTTTATTGATCGTCCAATTGAATGGTGCAATATATCGTAAGTAACTTTTTACAAACTAAATGAACAATTAAAAGTGTCACTAATGTCGAAGTGCAATTATCACACAACTTGGTATTATGTGGTGTATAATATAATGTTGATATCAGTTTGTTAAGTGGTTTACCTTCAGCTTGATGCCTTGATTACAAATTATGTTATAAATCTTATTTATTGGCATTTATAATTTTCAATTCTCTGTTAAATGTTTGGGTTAACAAATTTCGCTTTTTTTTTTTGTTTATTTAAATTGCAAGCGAGAAAAATATGCATACGGCTGTGTTTTTTGTTTATGTAAATTTGTTTACAAAACCTAAATTAAATGTTTTTTAAAAATAAAATTCAACTAACGCACCCAACTAGTTAATTTATTGTTGTAATCTAGAATATTTTATTTACATGCATAAATATTAACAAGTTCCTGCATTGTGTTAGATATTTAGACCGTGTCCGAAACCTGTGATACAGTACACTTTTTAGTACACATTTTTGAGGTTTATTTGAAAAAGCCGCATACACCCACAAATCACAGTCTTTTGCTTCGATACATTTTTGAATAAACAAAATAATTGTTAATTGTTTAGCAATTCACATCATCAAAATAAAATGTCAACTAGTCAATGGTGATGTTATAGTTTACAGTGACACAAATAATATGGGAAGCGCAGCATTTATGAATAATTTCCTATTTTCAACTGCCGCTGCTTGTCGAGAATTATTGTCTTCTAGCGAGATGATTTGTCTGTGTATGTCAACTAATGGTTAACCTTATTTATATTACGATCTTGTTTTAAATGAAAAAGCTACCACTATTGCCTGACAGATTAATGACAGATTAATGAAGCTATTGTTGGATTAATTAGTTTTAAACGGTACATTGTATTCACTACATCATTAACCCTTTGAGTGCCAACATGATTTTTAGAGAATTAGTTAAAAGTGCGGGGATTAGAAGATCCCTCACTCTCTAATTCCAATTCCAAAAACAATAAACAAGAATCGACAAGTATGAAATAGAGATCGTATTAGTTCGTGCGGGAGCAAAAGCGCGATCGCACTCCTGGTATTTTCGGCCAATGTATTGAGAAGCACGATCAGGCTCCTTGGCACTCAAAGGGTTAATCATTTATCTTGATCCATAATAGAGTTGTCTCCTTTCCTTTATAAAAACCTAAATATACCGTAATGTATTTTTCAACATTTTTGCAAGAATTATTGTTTCATCATTCTCTCATATTATGCCCTTTCCTGCGCTACGAAACGAAAGCCAATTTAATACGTAAGACAGAGGCAGGATTGCTTGCTGGTAAAATTGAACGACAAGATGACAGTCGGGGAAATATTAAAAAAATTATTGCACGATTCAGGCAGGGTAATAAAAATTCGTGAACGCTGGGGAATATTTTTCAAATAAATCTCAAAAATTTGTACTAAAAAATAATTGAATCGATACTTTTGAAAAACCAAAGTAGCACTTTTTGAAATGCGACTTTGTTCGTTTTAAAATTAAGCCTGAATTCCATGAGAAAAATTGATTCACAGTTAAAAAAAAAACGAAAAGAGAAAAATAATCTGATACTCCATATAAGAGCCAAAGACAACGTTTTTTTTTTGTTTTTTATTTTATAGCAAAACAATTTTGAAAAAACGTTGACTTTGTCTCTTATATGGAGCTTCATATTATTTTTCTCTTTTCGTTTTATTTGACTGTGAGTCAATTTTTCTCATGGAATTCAGGCTTTAATCGATTCAATTCTCACATGGGTGACATGTTCTACCATCATTTTCGATGTTCGATCGAACATTGTATCTCTTTTTTTAAGAATAAAATTGTACGCTATTTCGCTTGTTTAATTACGATCTATGTATTATGCTCTCGACTTGTTCGATTCATTGTGCTATTTCTTCTCTAGTGCATCAAACATTTTTTTCTATACCGATTACGATGGAATTAGATAGTATGTATTCGCATTTAAAGCACAGCAAGAGGTGCCACGATCGCCACTAGTTAAAGCTTGGTTCACCAGATTTTTGCATTGAGCTCATCAAGAAAATGGCAACTTGACGGAGTTAAAAATATGTTATCTCGCTAGACACAAAATTTCAGGCATACCAAATTGTATGGAATTCTAATTGATTTTTGGATAAAGTTTTGGAATACATATGGGCAATAAGAATATAACTTAGCTATTTTTAACCGATTATGATGTATTTAGACGTTTCCAACGAACAGAAGGAAATGTGACCTAAAAATTATTTTTAGGGAGGTGGTGAGAAATATATCAATATGTTTTGTCTTCTATAATGTTGTCTATTTAGATTTCTGTGAATCATGCAGCTGTTGAGGTTTCTTTGAGACAGTGTAAACGTATACTATTTCAATCTTGATCGTTTATCAAGATTATTTCCGTACTAAAGATTCGGTTAGAAACTTTTCTTGCCAATCCTTCGCTTTAAACTTTGGGTTATGTTTTCTAAGTATTTGCTGTCAGAGCAGCAAATTTACAAAAAATACAGTGTGTGGCGGACAGACGCTGCAGTACTGAAACTACTAACGGTAGTGTAGAGTTATGGAATTAGAAATATTATGTTAAATCCTCATTCCCAATCTAGAATTTCACTATAATCGATTAAGGAATATCAAAGTTCCATCCTACTTGGCCACATTCCAGGGGATATTCCTGAATACGATACGAATACTTAAATATAAAATTCTTATTTGAATTGAATCAGATTCGCTCGTCTCTTATTTAAATCAGATATGAATCTTATACATTCGAATTCGTATCGTATTCAGGAATAGCTCCCCAAGACTTAAAAAAAGAATAAGAATAACAAATAGATAAGTTCCATCCCAATTGGTCATTCATATAATTTGCTAAAGGTTCAATTTGAAATGTAAAAGGTTCAATTTGAAATATAAAAGGTTCAATTTGAGGTTTGAGGTATTAACAGTGACCTTGTCTTAAACAATATTTGTGTAAAGTTTGGTTCAAATCGGGCAAGGCATGTGGATTTGTTTAAATATCATACACATATGCGGTACATATATACAAACACTCACTTTTATATATAGATTGCTCAACTGCTCACTAAACAGTAATCCAACCCGAACTCAGCTCCAATTTAACCCGCAAACCGCCCCCAACTTAACCCTTAACCCAACCGAAAACTCTCTTTCAACTCAATCCTCAAACCTGCATAAATAAAATTTGGTAAGCTCAAGAAAGCACAATTTCCAAAAACCACAAATCCCAGTCCATAAAACCACTTCGACCATATCGGTGCGGCTCGTACTAACTAATTGTAAGATACAGTATTTAATATTAGTTACACTCCGGCTTCCCTCAAAATTTTATCCAAATAATTTTTTTTTGCGTTTTATTTGAGTCGAAAATGAGAAGTTTTCATTTTCTAGTCCATCTGTAAAATATTGTTGAGAGAAAATTGGAATCCGCCCCGTTGGCGCAGTTGTTAGCATGCTTGCTTTAAGCCCCGGTGGTCCCGGGTTCGATTCCCGGCGGGTGATGAAAAAATCACGGCTGGTTAATGTAGGATCAATGAATTAATCTCTCATTATCCGTTAAAAAAAAAAAAAAATGATTACGAAACTTCAATATGAAGCGGCCAAATCCCTCTATGGGATGTAGCGCCAGCGAAAAAAAAAAAAAAAAAAAAATTGGAATCCATATATATTTTTAAATGTATATTTTGCTTAACATTTCACATTTGCAGCTACTTATAAAACATTGGTTATTATATATTATCACTCAAATGTTTTATTTCGCTTTCCAAATGTTTCACTTCAATATCTGAGTGTTTTAAAATATTTTAATATAAAATTCGCCTGAATGTTTACTATTTTACAATTTCACGCTTTTTAAAATTCTTTTAAAGAAATTAAATATTTTCTTTTTAAAATAAATTAAAATACTTTCACTTTCAACTAGTTTACGGTTTATTTTGTACCAACTATATTTAACTGTTTTCCTTCTATATTTTCAGCTAGTAATCTACCAAAATGCAAGTGTGGCGATTTAATATGTGCAAAAACAGCTGTCCAAACATTGGTGACCAATTTCTATACGGGTTAGAATTTTTTCATTATATAGGGCAATCCAAAAATCGGTCCGCCAAACTATTTTGGGCACTGGCTTTTAAATTTCCCTGGTCTTAACTTATCACCCAATGGTTTAATTTGTATTTTATATTAATTTAAAACAGGTAACAAAGGATTAAACTTAGTTCCCATCGATCCGCTACACTTGGATTATATTAACACAAATCCGGATGATCCAAATAGTGGACCACAAACAATTACAAATTTTAAAGTAACGGATACGGATTTAGTTGGTTTGAAAAAGGCTACAATTCACAGCGCTGAGTATATTCACAAAATATTTATACATAATGATTAAGATTATTACAATTTTGATTTATTTTATAGATTTATTCGAAAAGGGAATGCGGCCAAAGGAACCATAGAACTTAGCGCTCCCACTGTTGCATTAAAGGGAAAATATGAAATAAATGCAAATATTCTACTGTTACCAGTTGAGGGTCGAGGAAATTACGAAGTTAAATTAAGTAAATCATTTTCAAAACCTAACTTCTAAGCTCTTAATTACAAAAACTAATTAAATTATTTTTTTGTTTTTAGTAAATCCAAATCTACAAATTAAGTTCATTGGTAAGCTTCGAAAAGATGCCCAAAATAATGAATACTTGAAATTTGATAAATTTCGGGCACGATTTAATTCGACCGATGGCTCGATAGAATTTGGCAATTTATTTAATGGGAATAAAGCACTTGGAGATTCGGTCAATTCATTTTTGACGTTAAATTGGGCGAATGTTATAGAACATTTTAGTAATCCATTGAGTAAAATTTTTTCGGATATTTTTGCGAATGTGACACAAGGTGTTTTTGATTATGTACCTTTTAATGAGATGTGTTTAGCTTAACAATTTCGTTAGGCTTAAGATAGAGTATTTTACAAACTAAATATATTTTTGCAATAACAATAAAATTGTTTTTTTTAATTAAAAGTGAAATGAATAAATTATTTCGATAATTTAGTACACTGTTAACCGCATCGTCGTTTCCATTTAATAAGAGATGTCGCTGTAAGCAAATTTTGTGTTTGTTAATTTTGATGTGTGGCTTGGTTGGCTATAAAACCATATACATATTTGAATTAGTCTACACCATAGGCGCTTTTTCATTTGGCATTTTTGTTAACTGTTCTTAATATCATATCGTTATAAGGGCGCTACATACTTAGTCTAAATACTTTTTTTAAAGTATAGCAATTGAGGTAATCAACACTATAATACCACCTAGCGAAAATGTGTACAAATGTACTAAAAATGATCTATAAAATAAATTATGTTGAAAGCCATGACAAAGTTATTTAAATAACAGCGGCATTTTTCAATGAAAAGCTTATATCGATATTACCGGCTCCAACATATCGAAACGCTACCGGCATAATGGAAAAGCGTTCTGAGGTCTAAAACTCTGCACTACAGAGGTATTGATGTAAGTATTGCTAGGTTTCGTGTTACTCAGTATTTTCGTAATAACTAATGCTTTATAAGAATTATAGGTTATCGTTTATTATAATAATAAATTTGTGGGGTGTTTGCTAAACAATGTAAGATTTTATTTTGCAGTGCAAAGTCTTATCTTTCCAATCCAATTGATTTATAGTGTTAGCTTTCCATTGTTATGTTTGAACAATTTTTGAAATGATTAGAACAAGGAATCCACATTACGCGTTATTAGTCTTGTATTTTATAACAGTTTATACGTTTTCTGTTAATGTTTTAACTATTTGTTTACCATAAAGTATGGTACCCTGGTTTTTGATATTCGTCGACTAAAATCCAAAACGAATTCTTTCACTCTTAGAACGTCCATCCCTATTATGATTGCATCCAAATTATCTGCGACTAAGTAGCACTTCGTGTTGAAAGTCAGTATTCCCGATCCTTTTTCTTACGACGTTTTAACCCTTTATGACTGCACTTTGTCCATTTGCCATTCGTAATTGTAACCCACCAGCTAGTTGCATAGCACATTGATTGTTACGCTGCCACCTCCTCGTACAATTCTCGTAATAGTAATATATGTTATGGGCAATCGGTTGCTGGATCGAGCTTCTGTTCTCATACTGACTGCTTTTATTTTACCGAATGCCCTTATTGGCCCTCCTTCTTGGGCCTGCTTCCCTTTTGGTTTCTTGTATTGAATATAGCGACCCTTTCCTTTATAAGGAATATTCAAATATCTCGAACCACACTACAGCTAAGAAAGCTCTTTCAAAACCCTTTCAGAAAATGTACCTTTTTGTTGGTATAGAATTATTCTAGCAATTTTGAAACTTTTTTGGTTCATTTTTATTGCTAATTGATACAAGTAAAAAAAATAATAGCCTTGGTTCTAACTTTGAACAAAATTTTCATTTTTATTTCTATTCCTGTTCCTATTTCAGTTGCTAAAGTTGCCGTAGACAGTTTGATGTCGTAGCGAAAAGAAAAATCATAATAAATGGGGCGTGCGCCAATGTTTCTAAATTATACTAAAATTTGAAATAATTCATGATTAAGTTTTGATATTTATTTTATATAAAGCTATTGAATGTTTCACCACCGATCTGAAGCGCTAAAATGGTATTGTAATTTTAACGTTTTCAAAGTCTACTGAAGAAATATTACATTTCTTGGATTCACATCGGGTAAAACTGTCCCCCAACCAATATACTTGTTGTTTTCAACTTGTGTTAGATCGGAATATTATGCAAAAACATGGGGTTTATTTTCAAAACTCGTTATAACAATCTTTAGCATTTGGTGAGGAATTTGAATATTAATTTATCAGTAGATTTTTGGTTGTAGCGATGAAAATGCGAGAATAGAAATAAAATTAAATGAAATTTGAAAATTTTGTTTTATTTTGTACATTTAAATTTTAAAGTATAACGAAAAATGATCATAATAACCTTCGAAACATCTCATATAACCAGGGTTCTAAAGAAGATGAGTTCAAATTTTTGTCGCTAAGTATTGTCAAGTGAGTTGTATTTGCGCTAGTGTTGTTCTACTTTATACCCATTTTGAAAACTACCACATTAGAGATCATATTATTCACGGCAACTTTATATCTGCAACTTTAAAATCATCGGAATTGGTCAATACCTCCAGGAAACACTTTAATTTGATTCATGGAAACAAACGGTTTCTCCTGAGGACCCAATTCAATTCTCGTCAGCACCCTAGCTTAATAGAAAAAATTAATGTTAACCAAGAAATTAAAAAGGTTCAAGTAATTGCTGGTGGCTACATTGTAAACCAGAATACAATTTCAGCGCTAATCTCTGTTTTATTTTGTTGAGCACTATTGTGTTTCTTACAAATTTTAAGGTAAGGCACAGTGATAAAGCACGGGCAATAGGAAACAGCACAGGTAACGTTATCTTTAATTCGATATCCACTTGGTATTTCATAATTAACTCTTCTATGATAGAATAAGGGGTAGACTATAACAAATATTTTGGTGTAAATTGGGTGATTTACGAAACTTAAGGTTTTACCGAGGCTATTGACATTGAAACCATCATTATATGATAGTATGGTATTATGTATGTTTATATAGTGGGATGATGGTAAGATGGTACGATGTTACGGTGGTACGTATGATGGATTGATGGAATATTGGTAGGAATCATTCCATCTTAAAATAATATTTATAAAAGCACTGATTTAAATGAGTAACCACATTTTCAGAAAAGTATTTTTAGTTCTTAAAGTTCCACCCGTTATAGTTGATATCGAAATGCCTTTTCAGAAGGAAGATCAATCAAAAAACTTAAAATGCATTCAAGTCAAAACTTTTTTGATTGGAATTCCTTTTGCATTTGTGATTGAAATACCTTTTGAAAAGGTGATTCAGTCAAACATTAAAAAGGAATTCCAGGCAAAATTGTTCTCCGACAATTCAGTCAAAAAACGAAACGCATTAATTATTAAATTTCCCATACAAATATTATGAGTAAGACTCCTTTTAAAACGGAATTCCAAAAAAAGGAATTTCGGTCAGAAAACAGTTTGACTGAAATAAACAAATAATTTCCAACTGTCAAAAAAACTCTAAAAAAATCCAACTAAAAGAAGAGTTACAAATATACCGATCTTTTGGATGCGCTCGTTATATAGTATAAAAAATATCCGGATCTTTTTTATCCCTTGGTTATCAGTGAACACTAGTACCAGTATATTGTTGTGTTCACTGATGACAAGCTATGAAAAATATTCGGATATTTTTTGTACCAAAAACGAGCCGACAATAAATGCGCCTATTTTAGTCCATACTGACCATTTACATCACAAGAAATATAGATCTTATTTAGTCCATATGTCAACAATTAAATCATATCAATAAATGTACAATGTACATATTAATATTATAGGTTTTGCACTCCAAATTCAACCTTTTATAAAACAGAATCATCCTTTTCTAAATCAAATTCGCCTTTATCCAAATCAAATTAAACTTCTTCCTAACTAAAAATTCAACTTAAAACGCACCTTAAACTTCACCGTACAACCCTGAAACGTTGACCGTATAACCCCAGCCTTAAAGTTCATCCTAAAATTCACCACAAAGTCAATCCAAATTTTCCATCAAATTCATCATAAATTTACCCCAAATTTACTTTAAAATTCTTCCTAAAATTTAAACAAATTAATTCTAAAATTCACTCTTAAATTCTACCTACAAGTCACTCTAACATTAACCCTAAAATTTTACTTGAAATTCACTCTAAAATATACCTTTTAATTCAACCTATCCTAGAAATTACCCTAAAATTCACTAGAAAACCCTCTCTAAAACTAACCCTGAAGTTCACTCTAAAATTCACCCTAAAAGTCAGGAATTTAGAAAGCGAAAACCCTTAGAAGCTTAAATAAGAATTTTATCAAATTTAAGAATTCTGTTTGGAAAGAAAAGAAATTAAGAAATTTTGGAAAATATTTAAGTTTTGTATTATAGGGATATTAGAATTTTATAAAATTATTACGAATTTGGGAAGGTAAAAATTGCGACGTAAAAATTGTTTTCTAGATTCAATGATGAACCAGGAAAAACAATTGTTTGTACCGGCAGATGGTTGAGGAACTAAACTTGCCTGGCATCCCGTTTTTCCGGAATGGGACAGCCCATCGCAGTTTCGATTAATGAGTAGCTGTTGGTCTCTAAATTTTTCATTTTATACGAAAGAACCATTAAAATCAAAAATTCTAAATAATACTTTATGTTTCTAAATTATTTTAAATTTCCATATTCCTAGAATTTATCATAGAATTTCTATATTTGTTATCATAATTTTCTAAATTTCCAAAATTTTAAATTAAATGTATTGTATTTAGTATTAAATGTCAAATTAACTAATTCCTAATATAAATTCTAAATTTCAAAAATGTTAGATCTAAATTCTCATTTTCCATTTTTACCTTCCCAAATTCGCAATAATTTTATTAAATATCCACACAATAAAAAACCTCTAAATTTTCCTAAATTTCCTAATTTCTTTACTTTCCATCTACATTATAAAATTCGTTAATTTCTAAAATCAATAATTTCAAATTCAGATTTTATAAAATTTGTAAAATCCTAAATTAATTTTCCCTCTATTTAAAATTTCCAAACACCAGAATTCTTAAATTTGATAAAATTCTTATTTAAGCTTCGAAGGGTTTTCGCTTTCTAAATTCCTGATACTTAGGGTGAATTTTACAGTGAAGTTCAGGGTTAGTTTTAGAGAGGGTTTTATTGTGAAATGGTGTCTGTTTGTCAGTATGTCAGTCTGCGTCTCGCCTAGATGGTTTAACCAATCGAACTAAAACTTTAGATTTAAGCTTTTTTGATAAATTGGTTTGAAGCATGAGCATTATAATAAATTAAATAATTCAGACATGTGGCCTCCAGGTATTCTAATTTGACCTTTTATGAATCAGCCACGTAGATCAAAAAACGAGATGGGTATCCGGTTAGATTAATACCACCGTTAAATTCTTCTACCTTATCGTCATCATATCCAGTTAATTCATCCCCTCGTAGCTCAGCTCTAAATATTTATTATCTTAACGCGAGCGGTATACGCTCTAAATCGAGAAATCTATATTTAACTTTACTTGAGGAAGAATATGAAGTTGTCTGTATATCGGAGACATGGCTAACATCTAATTTTAAGACTGAAGAATATTTTCCGACATCATACATTGTCCATCGCCGAGACAGGCATCTTCTTGAGGCCACATATACGAAAGGTGGTGGTGTGCTAATTGTTGTTTCGGAGAAATTTTCATCTGTACCTTTATCATTGACTGATTGCGATTTGTACATAATCGCAGTCCGAATCAGGTATCACTCGTTTTCACTAATTATTTGTGTCACGTATATTTCAGGCGAGTCTAACTTTGGAGTGTATGATAAATTCATTGATATATCAAGTCCAGCATAGCACCCATTTTGCAACCAGATGATCGTTTATGTATATTTGGTGATTTCAACTTACCAAATGTTAATTGGCTTCGAGTTGATGATTTTTTAACTCCGTTGAACTTGAATTCGAATTATGGTAATTTCATGACCGGATTATTTTCGATGGGTCTCAAATAATGTGTGGATGTTAAGAACAATTGTGGGAATGTTTTGGACCTGGTATTTTTGTCCTTGGATCAAGAATTTATTGTCGATACGTGTGACGATTTAGCAGGATCGTCCAGCATTTACCATTTTCCTTTAAAAGTATCACTGTCTTTTACGATATGTGAAAGTGTCAAGGATGAGTTAATTGTTAAAAATTTTAATTTTAAAATTGGGGACTATGATTCCTTTAATGATTTTTTTGACAAATATAATTGGAGCGCATTTGAAGGTAACGATCATTTATGTAGATGAAGTGTTGGATGAATTTTAAATGTTTTAAATGTCGGAATGGAGAAATTTATTCCTAAATTTAAATCCCCGCATAAGAAAAAGGAACTGTGGAACCTGAAAAACCGTAAGGACAAGGCTCATAAGAGATTTAAACTTTTCCCTGCTTCTGATAGGTATACGCTGTTTTTGAATCTTTGAGAAAGGAATACCGAATAATCAATACATTTCTTTACAACAATTACATTTTGGAGATTGAATCGAATATAAAAGGTAGACCTGACGGCTTCTGGAAATTCGTTGATTCTAAAAGAAAAACAAGTGGATATCCGTCTACTATGTTTTTGGATGTTCGTGTGGGTCATAATTTGAATGAGAATTGTAATTTGTTCGCCGACTTTTTTGAAAGTGTTTATGTAAAGAAACCAGTAACGACAGATTCCACATCGAGCTATTGTCCTGTAGCTGGAAATATATTTTCCTGGAAATTAGATGTTGATACTGTCTTGAATGAACTACTATCGCTCGATACTAATCAGAGTGCAGGTTTCGATTCCATTCCTCCCTTGGTTCTTATAGGATGACAGCCCATGATGTCGCCTTTCCAATCACCGTCCCCACCGGAAATGCTCGTTAATTAAACCAGTATTTAAGTTGGGTTCCAGAAGTGATATTAAAAATTACCGAGCCATTAGTATTTTATCCGTTTTACCGAAACTTTTTGAAAAATTAGTCAAGGATTTTTTTTTTTTTATACTGTAGGTTTATTTCATGTATAAGCAACATGGATTCCTTCCTGGCAGATCAACTGTTACTAATTTGTTTTTACTGACCAATTTTATTTCAACTGCTTTCGAATTGGGGAAGGATGTACAGATTGTTTATTCAGATTTTAGCAAGGCCTTTGACAAACTTGATCACAAACTACTGTTAGATAAATTAGAGTCTTTGGATTGTAATATTTTACCTATTAGGTGGATTAAGTCGTACTTAGATTGTAGAACTCAAATCGTTAAGATTGGGAAATACACGTCTAGATTGATTCATGTATTATTTATTAATGACGTGATTGACTGTATTAAGTATTCTGAAATTCTCATGCAGTGGATTTACAATCTGATTTATTGGATTTTACAAATTGGTGTACTTGTCATAATTTATTATTGAATACTAAGAAGTGTAAAACAATGCGATTTTCCCGTAGAAGGAATGATTTGAACTTTAACTACGAATTGCTTCTTAATGACCATAGAATTAAGAAACTGGACACTTTCAAGGATTTGGGTATCACTTTGCTTCTAATTTATCGTTCCACATTCATATATAGGGTTTGTTAAACGATTCTCTAAAGACTTCTGGGATTCTTTTGGGATTATAATCTTGCATATTTCGTTAGTGCGTTCTCAATTGGAGTATGGTGTTGTTATTTGGGATTCATTTTATCAAGAATATTCGGATCTTATTGAAAGGGTTCAAAAACGGTTTTTAAAATATGCCTTGCGTAGATTACCGAGGGACAATAATATTCCCAATTATATTCTTCCTCCTTATAGGGGAAGATGTGTAATTTTAAGATTGGAACCTCTCTCTATTCGTAGAATTGCGACGTGTGCCACTTTTGTTCGTGATCTCCTCGTTTGTAGGATTGATTGTAGTGCGATTCTTGATTTGTTTTATATTTACGTTCCAACACGTATGCTACGATCGAGCGGGGATTTTGTTCTTAAATTGCCAATACGGAGGAGTAATTTAGCTAGGAATGAACCTGTTTATATTGTCTCGGTTGCTTTTAATAAAGTACGATCGATATTTGATTTTAATTTGTCAAGAGAATCGTTTAAGCCTGATTTTCTTTGTGATTTTTGGTAAACTGTTTAATTTTTGTATTTTTAATTGTATTGTAATTAAGTAATATTTCAAATTGTAACCAGTTTTTTTTAAAGTTGGTAAATAAATAAATAAATAAATTGGGACGTACCAGTCAAGTTTACTCTAAATCAGCTAACCGGAGTGGCCCCCTTGGTCCAGAAAATTTATTTGCAAATATTTAAAAAATTATAAGGTTTACAAACAACTACTTAATACAAAATGTTTCCAAAAAGTAAAAAAAAATAGAAAAATTATAAAAGAAAAAACAATAAAAAAATAAAAAAATCTTAGTTTGCAAGAAGTTTGCATAATAAGTTTCTCAAAATTCGCTGTTCGTAAAAGAAAGTCTTGTGTTGGCTACACCTCAATTTTTTTCTGTGAAAATGATAATATTAACAAATTGCATCCATTGAAAAATTCAAATTTCCTTAGGCCGAACCGTTTACTTTACACCATATTTTTAGTTGAGCTATTTTATGTCATCCCACACACTTACCTGATCTAATTTGGGTAACTAGCTTTATACCACGCGATCTATGCAGTTTAGATCGAATATAGTCAATAAATAGTCCGGGACTAAATATGGCGGTGTAAACTACCTCACTGGTTAATAAAACCCTACATGCAATATTAAAACTATAAAATCATATATAAACCGACCTTACTTTATCAGTTTTCAACAAAACCAAAAGGCGTTCCAGTTAAAAATGTTTTGACTTGAATGCCTTTTTAGCTGGTATTTCAGTCTAAAATTGTTTTGACTGAGTTGCCTTTTAATTTTTGACTGAACTGCTTTTAACTGGTCCCCGGAGCCAACATATAGGTCTACAAAGGCATTTCAGTCAGAAAAACCAACCAAACAAAAGGTATTCCAGTTCAAAAATTTGTGACTAAAATACCTTTTCACGCCGACCTTGGAATTAAAACCATTAAAGAAACAATTAAAGAATTCAGTTCGAAATATTACTCAAAACTAGAAGCACATCCCAACGAATTGGCTTGGGATATTCTAAAACAACCGCGATTTAGGCGACTAAGACGAACATATCCACTCGGACTGATGAACCTATAAATTTATTAATGTTTAGGTTATATACATATGTATATATATATGTATAATCTAAATTAATTAAACTGTGAAAACAAATAAAAGGTATTAACATTGGTTAATAATACTTAAAATTGTAATAATTTTAGGTTAAGATTTGAATACTTCTTGTTAGTTTCTTTTGTAGAAAGATTCAAGAATAAAGCCATTGGTAGCATTTAAAAAAAAAATACCTTTCAAGGTCAAAAAAAAAAAAAAAATACCTTTGTGGTCGCACACAATTATTTGGTATTCAATTGATATTCTAAAATGTGTATCAATAGACCTAATTATTTAAATGGCAAATTAATTCACAAATCATTGTGTATAATCAACATAGCTGTTATAAATACCTCTGGCCCTGGCGATGTCATTACATTAAAATAATAAAAATAAACTCGACTTCATTTAATAAAAATAAGTTTTATTTCATCATTAATTTATTTCTCGTAAATTATATAGTATAAAATTAATTAATTCACTTAATTAAAAAAAACTAAAATTATTTTTCATAAATACATAACGCAAAATGCAACTTCTTAAAAAAAAAAAAATTGATGTAATAACAAATGTTGTGCACGTCGGAAAATACAATATAATAATTTTTAAATTAATCAAATATTTGGTTTATTTTTTTTTTTTTACTTCTAAAATTAAAATCAATTAATTTATATAGTCAATCTTATAACAAAAAAATTATGTAACTAAAATGCATAATTTAAATTCTAATATTTGGATTTGTATTGCGCACATACTTCAATAGTGCATCATTTTCTTCGCACACCCACGGTTTACGATGATGACATGCAACATCATGCCAATGAACACCATCATTATAGAAATTATTTAGTATGGCTAAACAATTTTCTTGTGCACCACCTTGTTTCAATTCACGATTGTCTGGTTGTGGTAAATCGATACCACCACCTTCTGACCAATCATTTTGTAGTCGATTCGTTGTTGGTGCCAATTTTTGTAGTTCAGCTGTCCAAAACCATCCATTGATTGGGAGTGGTTGTAAATCGGGACGTTCGCAACCTTTAAAATCGCATAGACGGCCGCTGGTCCAAATGTATTTTTGCTGCAATTAAGGTGATGTAAAAAAAATTGTTAAATATTTATTTAGAATTTACATCTGCATATATATAATTGGTGTCAACAGATTAAATATTGCATCACTCTTGTTTGAATGCAAATAAGATTTATTCATGTAACAATTGTACATTGAGTATATTACAAATCAAGAAAATGTTCGTGAAATTTAGTATTTCTACAAATCTGTGAGATTCTTACACTTTTACTGTTTGGATGTTAAGGTTGATTTACGATTGGGAAATTACGTAGTTGTTATTGAAGTTTTCAATAAATTGAGTACACTTTCTATAAGAAAATGAGTAAACATTTTTATCGACTCATATTTGAAAGAGTGTTGTACGTTTGAGAATTTCACCTTTCATGTCCCATAGTTCATATTCAAGTTTGATTATTGTAATTAAAGGATTAATTTTAAAATTCTTCTATACATTCCATCTGTTTAATCCGGGTGAGAAAATGTGTCTATACAATTTAATTGAAATAAAACGGGTTTACGATAAAATAAACATTTATATTCCACACCTCGTATGCCTTATGAATTATAATGAAATCAACATAATCTTTAAGGTGCTAATCAACTTAATAAAAATATTTGCTAACCGCAACCAAATAGTCTCAAGGCCTAGTCAAAGTATTAACGAAAGCATATATGTATGTACACAAATTAAGCAACGCCCAAAGAAATTATACGAATGTTAAGATGATGAAACACAGGAATAATTTTTAAATGTGTGCAAATTTTCCCAATTCAACCAAATTTGATGGAATTTGGTCAAATTAGAGTAAAAAAGGGCGCGTGTAATCCATCAAATACTATATTATAAAATAACCACCAGTAATCAATTGTAATTCAATTCATGCATGCAAACAATTTCTAAAACTAACAAAAAAAAATTAATTTACACAAAATACGTCTATCGTTAAAAATAAAATCACAGTTCGAACCATATAGAAGAAATGTTTTAAATAAACGCATAAATATTAATAAATTAATTTTTAAATAAAATACTTTCTCCTGATTAAATAATTGTAATAATGCGACAATGCTGGTTAAGCAAAAACAAATCGCGTTTATCGATGTGTCACATTGGAAATTGTAAAATTAATCCATATATACATACATACATTAAATTAAGAACGGTTTACTTACTTTTCCCTCAACAATTCTCTGTTTAATCCATTCATTTTCTGTGCTTGTCTCAATCGATACAGAGTCCATGCACCGTTGACGACAGAAATTTCTTATATTTAGCCAATCTTCTTCTGCACCTTGTAAGTTTGGATCACGCCACGAGAAGAAATATCTAATTACAAAAAAAAAAATCCGTTGTTAAAGTAAATTTTGCACACATTATTTAAAATATATACCCTTTGCCATCTGGTGTACGCTCGTGTATAACACGTTGAGCACATAATGCTGGTACTGGTGCTTCTAATTTCCGTCCATTTGGAAATTGACACACAGCAACACTTATAAAAGCAAATAAAACAATAGAACCTTTGTTGTAAAACATTTTTTTTTTTTTAACAATACACTTGTCCAAAAATTTTGTAATCAATAATTTCACAAAAAATTTCACTTTTATTTTATATTTGCAATACAAAAAAAAAAAAAAAATTAAAAAACTTTAACTTATTTATGCAGAATTAACACTGTGCTCCCTTCTCATGGGACTGATTGACTATAAGTGTTTTAACTTAAAATTAAAATATGATACTGACAAATTTTTTGAAAAACAATTATTCTTATATCATGGTTTTTGGTTTCAATATAATCGCGCGCTGCTAATATAGTGGGGAGGAGGTATAGGTGAGATCTTCATTTTCAAAACATGTATTGTATGTATATTTTTACATATATATTTGTGTGTGTTGTTGTTTTTGTAAGTTTAGTTAATAACTTTTGTGAAGATAACTAAAATGAAAATTTTATCAAAATAATTGTAATTGTTTTTGTTATATACTCATATCCATATGTATAGTGGGGCGACCAATATGACGAGTATGTTAATAACTATACAAATGTAAACAATCGACAATAACATATTTATGGTGTACATTTTTTGAATGACGTTGTCCCATCAGACCACTTTACAACATACATCTTTTTGATGTTTTACTTTTAAGCCGATTAGTGTTAAGTGTTGTGTTATCTTCTCGGTTTGTTGGTAATGTGTATTTTTTGAAGAAGAAAATTTCAACAACTTTTTTCTTTTTACAAGATGGAATGAGATAATTTCAATTGATAAATTTATTTTTATCGTTTCATACGTCCTATCTATTTTTATTTTACAGGAAATCCGGTTTGTAAGTGCCGAGTTTCTCGTAAGAAATTATTTTTTCCTAATGTCTTCATTTTCTAAATCATTTTTTTTTTAATGGAGAGGTTTAGTGAGTTAGTACTTAAAATAATAACTCATTCATTCAGTACTAAAATGCAACAACTCGGTTTACAACGTCAAGATCTACGTATTTTCAAGGACATCGACAAAAATATTGGTGTTGGTCTTTATCAAATTAATTAGTAGACGAGTTATACTTTATAATTACAATAATTTTCTTTTATGCTTTGCAAATGCTAACGTCTGCCTTTCACCCCCTTTGAAAACGAGCCCTCCTTCCAATAAGCAAAGTTTTAAATTCTAAATTTGTGAAATAATCTAAAAACATTAATACCCGTGGTCAGTTTCATTCTGTTGTTAATTTTTTTTAAATCAGTTTATTTAAGTTCAATCAAAGCAAGGCGACTCTATTTGTGCTGTTCCAGATGAAACCAAAATCTAGAAATTAAAAACTAGTTATCTAGCAAAAGTCAGCACATCACCCATTACTCAATCTAAAATTGATTTATAGTTTATGATTATGACAATGCCAGGTTCAGGTTCAAAGTTCAACCCCCAGTAAAAGTTGGGCAACCCCTACACTATTAAACTTCTATATAACCCTTGAAAACTTTTGATGCTCTGTGTGCTAATATATGTGAAACTGAAACTGTACTAGAGTATACCTGTCAGGAACGATAGGTTAGGTTAGGTTAGGTTTGGGTGGCGGTCCACCAGGACCAGGCATAGTCACAAAAAGGTCCGTAGCCATACCACAAATTAAAAAAAAATTCCTTCAACTCATTGAAACCACTTTGAGCTTGCTATGAAGCGCTGGATACTCCTGACGACATTCTCGCTGAGCTCCGCCAGGTCGTTGAAAAGGGTACCCCTAGAAAATTCAGTCTGTTTCGTGCCAGACGAGGACAGGTGCAAAGAAGATCAAGTACTGTCTCTTCCTCCTCTTCGTCCTCGCAACTACGACAGTAGTCATGTGAGAAGAAACCAAGTCTATTCGCATGTCTGCCTATGAGACAGTGCCCCGTAATCACTCCAACAACCACACTGATCTGACTCCGCTGTAGTGAGATCAGCTGTTTGGATCTCGCCAAGTTCAACTTTGGCCAGATCTGCCGAGTTATTACGCATGAGGTACTATTTGACCATCTGTCATTCGTCAACTTACTGGCCTTCTCCTGAAGCAGCAGTTTACATACCGCAAGAGGCATTTCAATGTCCTTTTTGCTGTTTGAAATGTGGTCCGTTGTACTACGTCGAGCCAGTTCATCGGCTTTAATGTTCCCCGTACTAACGAAATGTCCTGGCACCCATATGATATGGATGTTGAACTGATCTGTCATCTCGTTAAGAGATGAGAAACAGTTCTGGACTACTTTCGACGTGAGAAGGTGTGATTGAAGCGCTTTAATAGCAGCCTGACTGTCCGTATATATGCGAATATCACAAGTCGATATTACATTATACCTCAACCACTCCACGACTTCCTTTATCGCAGTTACCTCAGCTTGAAAAATGCTGCAGTAGTCAGGGAGACAAAAGGAGAGGTTTAACATGAGTTCCTCGCAGAACACCCCAGCCCTACTCTTTTATCCCGTTTTGAACCATCAGTGAAGAAGATTAAAACTCCTAGTTCCAAAACTGCATCCATCATCCAGTCCTCTCTGGATGGGATAATAGTCCGGAACTTTCTATCAAAAGATAGTGACGGGACAGTATAGTCGGTGGTCTTGGGAAGCCCTTTGTTACAAAGTATAGATAAGTGCCCTGTATTATTGCAGGTCCACATTAACGTGGATTTCAGTCGTATGGCAGTGCAAGCTGCCCACGGTTTTCCCAAGATACCTAGAGGAGTCAGAAATAGCAGAGTCTCCCGTGCCTGAGTGGATGTGCTCCTCATTGCACCACTGATCCACAGAGAGATTGTTCTCTGAACTTTTGTCAACAACTTTAGGTTGACAGTTTTGTCCAGAGCAGGCCACCAGACTGTTACCTCATACAGAAGAAACGGGTCTAACTACTGCTGTGTATAGCCAAAGGACCATGTGGATCTCCAGCCCCCAACCTTCCCCAATTGCATTTTTGCAAGAGTATAGCGCTACCGTAGCTTTCTTTACCCTTTCCATAATATTCGGTTTCCAGTTTAATTTACTGTCCAAGACGAGACCGAAGAACTTTGCTTCACCTATAAAAGCCAAGTTGAAACCATTTAAAGTAGGAGGATCGATATGAGGAATTTTATATTTCCTAGAGAAGAGAACCAATTCCATTTTCTGTGGGTTCACATTTAGCCCACAACCATTGGTCCATAATAAAAGAATACCCAGAGCATTTTGAATAAGCTCGCTAAGTGTCCCGGATATTTTCCACGAACACCAATAGCGACATCATCCGCATAGGCAACCACCTTGAAGCCACTATCCTCCAGCCTCAGCAACAGATCATTTATGACCAAGTTCCAGAGAAGGAGGGACAGTACGCCACCCTGCGGCTTGCCTCTGCTTGCAAATCTTCTGGCGGAGGTTTCCCCAGACTGACATTTATGATTCTGCCTCTTAGCATCTGATCTATCCAGTCCTTAAGAGAATCATCCACTCCTAGATTCGAAAGTGACCGAGTTATAGCCCCTGTAAGCACGTTATTAAAGGCTCCCTCAATGTCCAAAAAGGTTACCATATAGCGTAGTCTCCATATTCGAAAGATTTTTCAATAAAATATGTGAGAGAATGAAGAGCAGTTTCTACAGATCTCCCCTTGCAATAGGCATGTTGAGATTTGGACAGCTTTTCCGGCACAATCGTGCCTCTAATATGAGCTTCTATTTGTCTTTCCAGTATTTTGAAAAGGAAAGAAGACAAGCTGCAATAAGGTCTTTGGGACTGCAGTGTGAGCGTTTTCCCGTCTTAGGTATGAAGACAACCTTCACTTCCGTCCATTTACTGGGAATGTGACATAGTTCTAGGCTGCCTCTAAAAATTACCTCTAACCAAGAAATGGTTAGATCCGTAGTTTTTTGTATATCCGCAGGGATAATACTATCAGGTCCTGGCGACTTATGGTTTAAAACTGCTTATCGCGCACAGAATCTTTCTTCTGCTAATAATTTGGCCTACGAGGCTACTTGCCCTTTTACCTGCTGATATAGTAGGTGCAGATTCGGAACAACCAGGAAAGTGAGTCTCCAATAGTAGTTTCAGCGATTCCATACTATTTGTGGTCCATGCTCCATCCGGCCTTTGAAGGAAGCTTGGGATTGAAGGGCTAGTAGATAGTACTTTACGCAGCCTGGAAATCTCTGAAGACTCCTGAATTTTACCACAGTATAGTCTCCAAGATCTGTTTTTTGCGCTTCTTAGCTGATATTTGTAAATTTTGTGGACTTCCTTATAGGAGTCCCAGTCTAAAGCTGCTTTTATTTTCCTTGCTGTTTTAAAGAGTCTCTTGCACCGTTGACGTGTTTGTTGAATCTCCTTTGACCACCAAGGTGGCCGAGATTTGCCCCTAGGACTACTAAGTGGGCAAGAGCCTAGTACCGCTTCGTTAAAAGTGCTGGACAGTTCGTCCACTAAGCCATCGAGTTCTACCGTAGTTTTTGGAGGTTCAGGCACCTGCACTGGTAGTGAATTTCCCAGAATGGTTCTGAAAGTATCCCAGTCGGTTTTCTCCTGTTCCTGTAGAGAGGGCTGTTCGGAAAGACCAAGCTCATTTCAAATTGAAGATAACAGTGATCAGAAAAGGAGTGGTCTTCCGACACCTTCCAGTTTAATAGACTAGTCGTCAAAAAGTTTGAGACAAGTGTAATATCCAATACCTCCTGTCTATTTCTAGTTATAAAAGTCGGCTTATTGCCTATGATACATATATGAAGGTTAGTACTTAGAATGTAATCAAGGAGTAACTCACCTCGTTCAATTGTGTCCGTACTTCCCCAAATTGTGTGATGAGAATTTGCATCACTCCCCAGGATGACTCCAACCTTGCGCTTTTGAGCCTCCAAAATTGCCTCACCCAGAATGACTGGTGGAATGTTCACTTCATCATAGGCTAGGTAGGCTGATATTAGCCAGAGGTTTCGTTTATTGACCTCAATGCTGACCGCTGCCACATCTTCATTGCTGAAATTTGATAGCAGAAAACAATTTATATTATTTTTAACGAGAATGCACGACCGAACCCTACCTTCTTTTTCCGTGTGCATTAATCTATAAAAGGGGGTCTTGAGTCCAAGTACCCGCTCACCAGCGACCCAAGGTTCTTGGATCAAGACAATATCCGTCCCTTCCTTGCCAATTTTTAAAAGTAGAGCAGCTGATGCTGCCTTTGAGTGGTGTAGGTTGATCTGCAAGAACGTCACCATTCTTAGACGTCCCTCTCTACCACTGTTATATCAGAGTCCTCCCCTGATGATGTGAAGTCCTCTGAGATTCTCCTTAATGACTCCAAGGACATTGTCATCTCCGTATCAGTAAAGATAGTTTCCCCCAAGCTGTTCCCCTCTTCAAGGAGCCCAGATGAGCTTTCTGCAGCTTCCCCCGGCTTGTCCGCATCCTTCTTGTAGATTTTGAGTGTGACTGCACTGAAACCATAGTTTACAATACCATTGGTTTTTTCTAGCGCAGTCAGTGACTCTCTGTTTAGAATTATGACGGCTGACCTGTAGTCGGCCCGTGGCTCCTCGAGCTTAGCAACTTTCCAGTTGTGCGTTGGCAAATCTGGGTTACCAACCTGCAACAACTATAGTATCACCTTTGGACCGCTAGGCTCCGAAGGAATCCACATCCTGGCTCTCGGCTTACAGGGGATTTCTTCCCTAGCTTTAACAGCAAGGCTGGCTCCGGGCCATACCTCGCCTAGTCTTTCCACTGCCTTCTTGTAGAGCAGAAGAGATCTCTGATCCACACATGCAGTCAGTTTCACTTGGTTCCTGTGCCAACCCACATCCCGACAAGTCGGAGCAGGTCCTGGGTTTTCTACAAGGATATTCAGGTAAATGGTGGTTAAGGCCCTTTCCACCTTTCTCCAATTGGCGGGCGTGATACTGCCATCCTCTTGGGACTGGTCAACAATTGCCACAACCAGCAGATCCTTGAGTACCTCGTTAAAAGGCCTCATTTCGGTAGCATGGAGCTTAGTTCGTTTTGCGATCTTTGGACTTTCCCAGCTGAAGAACCTTCTGACATCTGTTCGGTGACTTTTTTCGCCCACGCAAGCGTAGCTTTGTCTTTCTCCGACCTGTCTTCTGGAGGGATATTATTTATCTTCTCCAGGGCCCTCCATGCCTTCCTCCTAGTGTTATAGGTTGGTTTTGAGGAACCAGCTTCATTGGTGCTTTGGTTCCGCATTATATTTCTTTGCTCAGGTCTGGTGACCCGAGTGGAGGGACCAGCCTCATCTAAGCTTTTGTCCCGTTGTTTGTTAGTAGGTTTAGAGGTAGGCCTAAAGACCCGAGTCTCTTTCTCTACTTTTTCCGGTTTTGTAAGAGAACCGGGCTCTTTTGTTTTTTTGTTTGTTGGTCTACCATATTTGGTCCCTCGAATATAGGAGAAAAGAGTGTCCATCTGTGCAGAGATCCGCAATACACAGACAAGGCTACTTAATCCGGAGGGCGCCAGGTATCCGGATCCACCGTTAGCGACTGAGCTAGTTTTTAGACTGGACCCTCAGCCTGGCCGGTTATCGGCACGGTACGAATAACACCTTAACCCAGCCCAGTGATTTGTTTAAGGTTGACTCCTTTAGCGCCGTGTTTTAGCCTAGAAGCCGTAAAAAAAATCAGCAATCTAGTTACCAGCAGTCACCACGAGGAGGTAACACGAGCACTTGCGGAAGCTGCAAGTTACGGAGCCTATCGGCTTGCATCTTGCATTTTATTATTAGTGGCAAAGCGCGATTAGTGAACTAATCTCTCAATATTTTGAAGTTTATCTCTTTTTAATGAGTTTAGTGAGAGTACAAGTGGCGCCATTATATGTAAATGTTACAAGTTGCGCTATTTTAATATAGATGGAACTATTATCAACATTTTTAAAAATACAAAAAATTTCTGGTAGGTATAAATAAAATAATTTTAAATTTTAATTAATAATTAAAGCGTTTCAATTTTAATTTATTTTTTAATGTCTGTTGTTTTTATTTTGATTTAATTATTGAACAAAATCAAGAAAATCAACTCAAAGACGAGTGATGATATTTGTATTAATACCGATACCATAAACTTGTGGCGCCACTTACTAAATCTTAGTCTGTCAATGCAATTAGATAGTTGTATTCTCATCTCCAATTATTTTAAACAGGATGAAAATCCATTTTCGTTTTTAATTTCGTTCTAATTGACCATTTACAGCCAGTTTCGGTTTGTTTTATTTATTTAAGATCAAAACTCCCTCCCAGGTTCATTTTACGACGAAAATCCTTGTCTTGGTTTAAAAATCCAACACAAGTAAGCCTCCAGCAGTAGATTCAGATACACATGTAGTGATAAAATAGTAGCTGAATGTACGTGGTCATCAGCACCAAGGACTTGAACCAAAAATAACTTACTTTCACTGTACTTTGTTTTATGTTCATCTTCTGCCTATTTACTCGATATGACGTTGTGAATTCTTACAAGATTATAGGGCTATTGGAAGCCTTCGAGGATGACAAGGCAGATCGAAATTTCTAGGAGCTCTTCTCCCCAGTGACTTTACGGATCGCAATGAGATGGACGTCAGGTATATTCGTTGCTTCATCGTAAGCCTTGGATGTTTTAATGAGTAGAGTTGAGGAAATTTTTATGTGCCAGTCCTTTAGGCAACCACCTTAACCTAACCTAGTTAAGAAGCGAACTATGAAATTTCAACAGTTTAGGAAAGGAAAGTGTGTAGGTGCAAAAGAACAAATTTAGAATCACAAAAACTATGTTAAATTTATCAGCTGGCGGCACACTAAATTAGTCAAAACAGTTTTATCTTGTCTCTTAAATCGGTTTGAAGTTAAAAATCACATCGTGCTAAAGCAATTTATTCATTTCGAATTAGAGAAAATTGTTTTATTTTATGGTTTTAACTTTTGAATCACTAAGTGCAAAATGTACTCCAAAGAATTTATTTCTTTGAAATAAAATATTACATTTTTCTCAGCGTAATGTACTCGTGTGATTGAAAATCGGAATTTCTAACTTTACAGCAAAACCATGATTAACTTATCCACGGATTTAGATACGGAAAAGTTTATTAAGCCGTTTTTAACTTACTTAGATTATTAATTTTATAAACTAAACATGGTACATTTTCCATTTCTAATTACATAATTTGTAAGTATACGCTACAGGAATTTTTTCATTGAACGTAAAAATGAAAGAATACCATCGGAATTAATTAATTAACAGAAGACAATAATTAACATTGTATTGTTATAAAGTACATAATAATAATAATTATTATTATTATTTTGTACAGAATAGTAATTGTACAAATTGTTTACATAATGTTTACATATCTAATTGTAATAAAACCTTACACAAATATTCGTACAGCAAAAGTGGTTTACCGGTTTTCGCTTTTCGCGGTATTATTTTACATTATATACAACAATGTTGTGTATCAATTGATGTTGTCGCGATTTATTACAGTTTGAATTCTAGTTCCATATGCATTTGTTTTTATAATTAGTTTGACGAATCGTTTCGCTACATAACATTCTCATTTATAATATTATAACATAAACGACATAAAATATCTGATAGCATACCAAAAACAAAAATCTTATATAAGTCATTATAATACTTAACACTTTCAAGATTAACATTTATTAGAAGGGGCATTGAACTCAAAAAAATAATTATAAGAAGCGTAAAAGAAAATATCTCCAACCTTGACCAACACAATTTTGTATAAATGAGATGCCATAACACAGAGATGACTACAAAAAATTTCTATACAGTGTATTTTCTAAGGTGAATAAGGTGGGGGTCTATCCATATGGTAAAGTTGTTTTGTCGTATCTTAATTCCATTAAATTGTATTTAAAAAACCATACAGCAAAATACTTTCACGGTCAAATTATATAATCACTTTAGTATTTATGTTGTATTTATTTTGAATATAAATACAATTTATAATAAATTGTATGGTTAAGGTAACTTAACTACTCGTTTGTAAAAAAACTCGATCGTTTTGATTAATGATAATTTAATTAATGTACTCGCATAATGATTTGTTAACACGGTATTGACACTGAATTATGGGCTGATGAAATTGAAATGGAAAGTGATGTGTAACATTTTTTGATGATTTGAAATTAACTAACAACACATTATATCACGTAATTTATTTGTCACAGATATTGTTGGGTAATTTAATGTCACGGTTTGTTATGGTAATAATTTAAGTTATCATTGAAATCACATGATACAAGGATAATGTATTCTAATCAAACGGCGTATGTTCCAAATGTCATATTAGCAGAATATCACATGAGTCGTCAAAATACGAAAACAATGTGCAAAATACAAATTTTTGATTTGATTAATTTTATTCAATGAACTTGTGCACGTATATCTGTATAACTACTGCATACACGTCACGTATATATGGTTTTCTTAAATTTGTGTTAAATATTTGCTGACACTTAGAGGTGTATATACCCTAAATATTTATGGAGAAAATATTGATAAATTATTATCTGCGAATGAAGTGAATAGATCGTAATATTGAAGATTTGTCAGTATGTCGTTTTTACAATCTGTATGTTACTTGTGTAAAGAAACATAAATTTATAAAACAAAATTAACTTCACAGCGTGGCAGTCAACCCACTTGCAAAGAGTTTAATTTGAATACATAAAAATCTGTATTTCAGTTGAAATATATCTCACTAAAATATTTGACCTTGCTCCAACGGGAACTGCTAAACATCAATACAACAATTAAACAAAGTAATAACCATTGAACACGAAATTGAACTTGGATACGAGAAACACAATCATTGAAATATTATCTAATCACGGAATTGCCCAAAAATTAGCCCTAAAATTTTAACCTTGCTGAAACTGAATCGGAAACCGCTAGATATTACTTCAACATTTGACCACCGTTATAATTGGAAGGAAACGACATAAACACTATACTGATCATTTTGCTGCGTGGTGACGAAATAAATAACTGGTTAACATACAAAAGTCATAACTTGTGATTTGGGTGAATTATTTGTATAATATATCATATCAAAGCTGATTCGAACTACCCAAGTATCAACAATGCCATGAGAGTATTTAAAATCTCTAGCGATGGAAATTGCGTTTTCCATGTTATCATCGATCAATTGCAGCTATTTCAAGGAAAATCGCAAGAACAACTCATCTATTCCAGTCAACAAATGAGGTCTGAGGTAATTGAGTTAACCATTATGGATCCTTGTTTACAAGTGTATGGTTCTGAGCAATGTTCGGCCCTTACTGAAGCTGAACTAATCACCAGATATTTAAATGACTTACAACTGGATGCGTCTTTTCGGATACCGCTGAGTATCTATCTGCCATTTCAACAATGAAACAGTTCAAAATAAGCATTCATCACGTCAACACTCGTAATCAAACCAGTTTCACTCCAGCTAATGGTAGTTTTCGTCATGAAATTAATCTTCTGTATACTGGTTCTCATTATGACAGTGTTATAATAAGTCCATTACCGCATTCAAATAGTAGCTCTACTCCAAATTCTGCCTAAGCCTCAGAGTTCATGAGCCGCGCAATATACTCGAAACCAAAAATCCTATTGTACTCGTGGAGGAAACATCGACCGCGCATAGTGCTCAGTGCACAGCTATCATCACTTCGCTTTGCGATGGAACTTGAAACATTCGAAGTATCAATAAATCCTGCAAACGTAACAACATTGATATATGTGGTTTTCAAGAGACAAATATGAAAGCCGGCTCTTATGATACGGAAAACTATATGTGGTATATGGGTCGTGATCCGCAAATTCTAAAAGGAGAGGAGTAGTCTATGTTAGTACATTGTCCACCGTTTGGGGAACTTCTTTTGGTTTCCGGTTATGTACCATCACAAACAAGTACGTACAATCGTCGACTTTCTTCAAGGATCTTCTCGAAGCTGCTGTCCATAGTGGATCACTGTCCACGATCAATAGATCTTATTGTGTTTGGACATTTCAATGCTCATGTTGGATCTAGTGGCACCCGAAAGGAGCAAAACATTGGTTTCAATCTATATCATCGCATATCGAACAAGAATGGTGTTGTTCTAGTGCTGCTTGCTAAATTAGGACAACTTTTTGTCTCAACAACAAAAGGGCGAAGAAGGGCGAAGACAGGCTACCACTTCCTGGTCTATTTATGTACAAGCAGTCCTAGCAGACACTTTCCAATGTTCCATAAGTGACTTCCATAAGCTCACTACCGAAAGGGTCTAAGAATTACTAAAAGTCTACTTCCAAGCCATCCACTATAGATTCAGCTTCCCTTTATGCATACAAATCATTAAATTTGGTTTTGTTACAGGATGATGCAATATATTATAAACAATATCAGGACCTCCTAATGACCATTTGTCACAGCACAAATATGTGTACGGGCCGAAAAAATAACTGGCAGACATTTGTGGATTGTGTTAAAATTGTAGCACAACAAACCCTTGCCAATCGTACTTTCCACACTTCAAGGACAAGACCGGCACTAGCGTGTTTGAAAAGTGCTCTATATCAGAAAAACGCATACCCCGCGACCCAGTTGTTACTGTTCAATTAAAAAACGCCAGGGGGCAGAAGAATGTCAGCAGTTTTTTAGCAGTGTGTCTATCTCAAGCAACATTTGCGGTCCAATAGTTTGTCAAAAGGACAATATATTCCTATATCTACATGGGATAATGAACTGCGGAAAGCGGAAGGATATTGGCCTGTCTTATTGGAGGAGGCTGACTATATCCCCTTGGGACCTCCTCCAACTGCTACGGAAATAAATTCAATCATTCAACATATTTGGTTGTGGAACTGCCCCTGGAATAGATGGGATTCCAATTGAACTGGTTAAGCATCTCCCTACTGAATTGATGAATGCTCTATACCAGATCATTGAGACCGCATGAATAAAAAAAGAACCTCCTCCAGAATGGATTGAAACTGTTCAGGTACCGATACCAAAAGTGAAAAATTCTAAAGATGTCAATGCATATAGGAGAATCACTTTATGCAACGTGGGATATACAAGATATATGCGAAACTTCTTCTGGATCGTCTAGATGAATTTATGGCGTTACCAGCCACTTATCAAGTTGCCTTTTTAGCAAACCAATCAAGTAGAATACTTGACGAGGAATGGCGTGCCGGGCATCGTATCTATATGCTATCAATTGATCTGGCTGAGGCATTCGATACAGTAAAATAGAAGTGGTAGCCGAGTGTTTACAACAATATGTTCCATACTATTTAATCAATCGGATTATTAAGGCCTGTTTCTGGTAACATACCAGATTAAAATGGTTTAACATGACTACTTCAAGAATTAAAAAGAATAAAGGTGTTAAGCAGGGATGTCCTTTATCTCCACGGGTATTTAACTTCATTTTAAATGAGGTCCTGGTCAATGTTGTAGATCAATTCCCAAACTCACATTAGAGCAACATCAGACGTACTCAGATTCTCTCCACACTAGGGCCGGTACTACAGGAACTTATAACTATTTTAGGATATGCTCGACTGGAAACCTATCACCAGAAATGCACTAAGGTTATCTGAGATCCTCTCTCACAATTTGATCCTCCAACTAACATCACCTTGGCGAATATAAATTTCATGATAGTCAAAACCATGCGGTATCTTGGTACTCATTTATCCTCAAATTTAAGTAGACCATTTACCATTCGTACCAGATGCCATCATGCATTAGGAGTAGCCCAAATGATGCAAAACTTCATCAAAAAATATAATGTTCCTTTCTCAACCGCACTTGTGATGTATAACACAACCATTGTACCTATGATTACGTAAATGTATTACAGACCTCAGCACTTACCTACGTCAATCGTCGTCGCTTCAGGCAATATAAACTCCTTCGTGCTAGGAAATTATATGAATTCAATTCAAATAAACCTTCTGCAAGGAAACTGAGGCGCTCTAATTGAGGTATAAATTATTGGCTATATTTTTATCGTATGAGTAAAAAATCCCTTTAAAAGCAGTGTCACATTCTAGGGCATGGCGAATATGGCGTTCTCTTCAAGATGCCATTTATAGCTTGAAATATTGGAAGGAATAGTTCAATGGAATTTAAGCCGATCATACCACACAGACTTGTTGAAATTGTTAAATATTCAATACAGTTAATTCGTCTTATTTATTCTGTCTTAATAATTTCGGTTTATATCCTTTTGCCCTCGTTTGCCCCACCCCCTTCCCCCCCCTCCCCAAATTAACATCTTCTTAACTCCAAATTCAACATCCAACCCATTCCTCAAATCAACGCGGCTCGAAATTCCTCGCACCATCATACTATTAAACTATCATTGCATCATACCATTATTCCAAAATAACATCATGCCACTATATCATTAAACCATCAAACTATCGTACCGTAGTACCGTCGAACCTGGACTGATTGTAACACTACCATCACACCATCATACCATTGTGCCATCATACCATCATACTATCATATAATCATACCGTCACAATATTAGGCCATCATATTTTCATACCATTATCCTAACATCATACCATTATGCCATTATACCATCGTACCATCAGACATAATTTTGAATGTTAATTAATTAATTCGTGTAATTTCTAATATGCAACTGGTCCTTAGTTCATTTGAATATTTTAAATAGTCTTAATTTATCCGTGCAAAACACTGTGGCACCAACTTTTTGTTATCCAACCGCTAGCTAGTACCTCTTATTAACTTATTAACCATTTCATATATTTTACTAATAGCTCTATTTGTATAAAAGTTGATTTATTTTAATAAATAATTCAACATTTGTAGGATAAAATGCATAGTAATATTTCAAGTTCGTTTATGGAACTTAAAATTCACTTCAAAACCAACCAGCCCAGAGCCATACATAAAAATATGATTAACAATATGAATCGTGTAATAAACAATGCAGTTTATAAATTGTTTATATATGAAAAAATTTATTTGAAAGTCACATCATTTTATCATTAAAATAGACAGTCATTGACGTTAGCACCGATTTTATAATCACTACCAGTTCTAAGTATGCCGATGGTCAGCGATTAGGAAAGCTTTGAATACGATATTCAAAGTTCAAGAACAACTTTATTTTCACTCTTCATTTTATATTTTTAGAAGTCCTCAATATTAATTTTTGACAAACACGTATTAGTCAATACGTTTTATTCACCAGCCTTTGACCGAATAACCTTCCTGTTTGTCCAATATATTGTAGAATGATGAACATTCTGAATATGTCTGTTTTTATACTTTGGCATCTAACTTTTGGTTGTTTTTAGTTTTAATCTCGATTCTAATAATTTGTGTTAGTATTTCAAATTATTTTTAAAAATTGTGACTCATGCATCTCTTATACTGGGTAAAGTATAGCAAAAACTTCCTTAAAGTAAATATTCGATCAGGTCAAATTACCAGGTAATCGAAAAAAATCGAATTTTCTATGAAATGTATGGAAATAATGAAACAATCTAAATACGCTTTGGTACAACAATTGTAGGTCCCGAAGCCTATATTTAGAGGTATCAAGAACCGGAATCGGAGCACAATTGCAGATTTTGGATTTTTCTGGCTTTATGATTTATAGTAAGGTGATTTTCAAAAAAATCAAATGTTCTATGAAATGTATGGCAAAACAATTACAGGTCCCGAAACGTATCACTAGAGGTATCAAAAACCGCAATCGGGCACAATTGCAGATTTTGGATTTTTCTGGCTACGAATTTGATGATTTATTTTCAAAATATTCGAATTTTCTATGAAAAATATAAGGAAATAATGAAATAATCTAAATGCGCTTTGGCACAACCTAACGTGGGTAGTCACCTCACCCGCGACATTTTCACATTTCTCAACGAATTAAGTTACAAGGACTCTAAACCATCGATTTTAAAAATGTCGTATTCGTCCTTCCGTCCTTCTGGTCATATTATTTTATTTTTAATTCGATTCTCGCAAATATTGATAGTTTTGGCCAAAATTTTGCACAAAGACAGGTTTAATTAATAAGAAGTATGCGTTAATTTTTGATAATACGCCATTCTTTACAATAAAAGGGCTGCAGTTGCAAAGCGAAAACTTCCAAATAGATTTCCTCAAAAACGATGTCTACGAATTTTGTCTATGTTGATGTTAAATGTGACAATCCAGCATCGATCTACCTTGGTTACCTTGCGATGGCAAATAATATCGTATCAAGCTGTTAAGGCGAAGAAGGTTGGGAGATAGACGGTAGAAAATAGTGAAAATAGTATAACATTGTGTGACGAGGAGGTGGGGTATCGTTCACAAAAGCCAATTCACATTAATTGTTGAGGAAACTGATTTTGTATTGTTTGTATTTTATTTGGTTGCTTTTGTTCAAATTATCGGCAATGATGCTTCATCGTTGTAGCTATATGAAAAAATGAAACAAATCTTCAAAAATATAATTTCCAGAATATCTGAGATGTATATTATGGGAATTACTGGGTGTACTCCTTAAAGGTAAAAGAAGACGAAAGATCCAATTGCGTGTTCAATTGTGGTATCGGAAATGAAGTGCCCAGAATTAGGAAAACCCGTAACATCATTTAAGAACTCCCCCTGCTCAAAATAACGAACAATTATTGTAAATTTAAATGGTTGGTTAAGAGACAGATAAAAAATGTTTATAAAGTGTCGTCCGAGAAGTCGCATAGACCTAATTTTTTAAACTTTAACTCTAAAATAACCGAATTGTATGTACGCAATCAATCATCAAAATAGAAATCTTTAAGCGTTTCAAATATCTTTACCTCTCTTCGACAAACTCGAAATTAAAGGACTTTACACTTATTTAACATTTTATACATAATTTAAAGATAAAATGACGGTAAGTGATCAAACTTCTAGCCCTGAATGTTGTATTGCCTTTACTGTTTTGACAAATAGATGGCGCTGTAATTAGCTATCAATATCATTATTCAATTTTGAAAATAGGATCTTTTATTGGTCGCTATGGATCTTTTATTGCTCTTTTATTGGTCGCTCTATTTCCAAGTCGTTCTGTTATTTATTTTGCATTTCACAAGCAACATAATTGACGTATTCTGAATTTTGGGAAGAATGGATAAACTTCAAATTCGTGGTGCAATTCATTATCTTTATTTGAAAGGCTTATCAACAACCGACGATATTAAATGGATATGAATCTGACATTGGCCGAGTCTACACCATCCTACGAAACTGCCCGGTTTTGGGTCGATGAATTTAAACGCGTTCGCACGAGTGTTTTTGATGATGAACACTAGATATACATACATATAATTGAACCAATGCATGATATTGTATTGAGTGATCGTAGAGTGAACTTGAGTGAGATTGTTGATAACGTAACTTGCATGGATATTTGCATATGAAAAAACTTAAAGCTCCGTCCGTTCACTACCGATAAAAAACACGAACGAGTAACCACTTCACAGCAATGTTTGGAACAAAAAATGTTGAAAAAACGTAGAATGTAGTGTATTGAGTTAAAAGGAGATTATATTGAAGATTAAAAAAAAATCCCAAAAGAGTTCCATTGCATTGAAAATGTTGAGACGTATACTGAATTTAGAAATGAATTTAATGAAAAATGTGTTGTTGTTTGTGGGGCTGACCTTTTATTAAACCTTTTAAATGATCCCTTTAACGCAGACAGTCTCCCAAAACTTTAACGTCCGTATTTTATTTGTAAATGGAAATATCACCAAATAATTTTGCATGATTGCCAAACCAGGTTCATCTCTCTTAACTTTCTGAATACCACATTCATGATTTTTTTATGATTAGAACTAAATCAAGAAAGTAGATGAATTCTAATTCTCAAATGAGCATGAAAGAGCAAATGCATAGTATTAAATTGACCATTAGGTAGAGTTATAAATAACTTCCGTTTGTTTATTCGGCATTTATTTCGTTCGATGTTGAAAGGCCGAATGTCGAAAAGCCGAATGTGTCGAAAGGCCGAATGTGTCGAAAGGCCGAATGTCGAAAGGCCGAATGTGTGCAATACCTGCATTGGAAGTTATTTATGACTCAACCTATAATATTATTGAATGCAAATTTTGAGAAGCCTTAGATTTAATTTTCCAGATTTCGGCGGCCGCAGTATGAAAAGGTTTGAGAAACACTGAACGTTTAAGATGATGGACCGTAAATATTTTTTAAACAAATGTTCAAATGTTTCAAATCATCCAACCTTCAAAAAAATATATTTCTACAGATAACATAAGAGCTATATTTAGCATATAACATACATAGATTCCGGACGCACCTCATTTTTTTTTTAGATAATTTATTGGATGATTTAATTTACACCTGCTAATTGAAATAAAACCTTTTTATGAAAATTGCACAATGGTACTGTCGCTTCATAGACATTCTGTTCCAAATTTGAATTAAAAAAACTCGATCGAGTCTGTTACTACTCGAGATAGCTACATACTTACATGTCTAAACGTTTTGAAAACATATGTGGAAGTGGGCTTTACTTTCTGCAAGTGGAGTCAATGGTGGAACCATAGGCAACTTCTGTTGTCTCTGCTCTGATACCTCTACCATCGTATCGTACATAATTACGTTTCGAACATAAATGTTTGCTGTAATTGTTTCTTAAAATTTTTAGTTTTGGTAATTACGAAAAGAAGCTTGCCTCCTCTTGGTGGATGCTACGTTGATCGAAATGTTGATACTTTAAAATCCCGTAGAAATGGGATGGTAAACAACCTCTGTAGGTAGGTAACTTGGTGGGAGCTTCCGAAATGAAAAATACGCATTTAGCAAAGACACATTTCACAAATCTACGTACGATGTAATTCCACAAGCGGTAATCTAACTGGACTTCACTGACTAATTAAACCCCACCAGTTGTAATTTAATTATAGTTTGTATGTTAATCCAACACATTTTTAGTCTTACAAACTAAAATTTATAATTTTTTGGAAATTAACATTGTTCCTTCGAGGCGTATATAAACTATAGTGATTCAACCATAGTGCTGTCATGGATACAAGGAGATATTTAAAAATATAAAGCTTGCGTTGCCAACAGAATATTTTAGGTTAGGAATCTTACCCAAACACATCAAAGGAATCACATCAAATTGGGAAAAAACCCAGCCGACTACACGAGCCGCGGAGTATTGGTTGATGAACTGATCAATCATGAGCTCTGGTGGTCAGGACCTCATTGGCTCAAAAAGCAACCGACAACTCAGAAAGAGCTCAGAAGAGAGATAAACAACAGAACTAAAAATATCAATTTGCCTACACAGGATCATGACAGGCTAGTTCATTTAATAAATAAAATATCCAGTTTCACTAAATTAAAGAGGATTGTTAGAACTGTAATAAATTTTATATAAAGTTGTCGAAAAATCAAGGTGAATAAACATGATTTAAATGAGGCCGAGAAGATCATCATGAAGCACACCCAACGAAATTGTTACACCCTCTCATTTGTACGGAAAAAGCATTGGATTATAAGAGGACCACAATTAAAAACAATGATTTCAAAATGCGTTATATGGCACAGGTTAAAATCAAGCCAGGGAGTAACCAATTGATGGGAAATCTACCATTCGCAAGAGTTCAGTCAACAAGACCATTTACGCAAACCGGAGTGGATTATGCCGGTCCGTACAAATAAAGATAATCAAAGGCAGAGTAAAACTTATAAGGCAGAAGCATTTATTGCAGTCCTTAAAAGGTTCACATCTATTATTAGGCGTGGATTATGTATTTACATGTAGTGATAATGGCACGAATTTTGTTGGAGGCAATAATCTGCTAAAAAGGATACAAAAATGTCAAACAGCTAACTTCAACGATATTATTGATAACCTGGTATTTCTAGCCACCTGGATCATCCCATTTGGGTGAAATTTGGGAAGCTGGTGGCAAATCAAATAAAACCCACCTAAAAAGATCATGGGATATGCGAATCTCACTTTTAAGCGCTCTCTAATTTTAAGCGCTCCATTTTGCTTTGTCGCTATTATGATTGGTGCAGCCAATTGAGTAGCGCGGGCGGCAATGTATTTTAATGGTTCGAGACTTAAAATATTTTGTTTGGGCATATATTATATCAAATATAAACACATAACAATTCCGAAAATTAATCGAAATTCAAATTTTTAACTGTTAATTTGGAACTTTGATTTTTTTTCATTTTCAAAGTTTACACCAATGCAATTGACAGAATTAAGTTTTTTAACCGCGTTATACTAGGGCACGCAAACTGTGCATCTTTATATCAAATCATGTAAATCAAATTTTTCAAATAGTGCATTATTGCAATAGGGGAGGGAAATACAAATTATTTGTCTATTTATACTAATAAAAATGAAAATCTGTATGTATGTGTGTCATGTATGCTCTTTACAAGTTTCCATGCCATTCATCCCACGAGATTTAAACTTTGCGTATAGTGGTTTTACACGAAAATTACAGGTTTTCGTAGTATTTTCGAAAGGGTCTAGCCCCTTGGTCTAGGTGTCCCAATATTTTTTCTAAAATTATAGATTTAGAGGAGTTAAAATATGTTTTACCACCTTTTGAAGAGTACACTGGAAAAACGATATAAGTTAATTTAAAAAAAAAAATAAGATTTTGGTGCCAGCTTTGCTAAAATAAAAATATTTTATTTACCCCGGGCAATGTCGGGTACCTCAGCTAATTTTTAATAAAACAAACAGGAGGGGAAAATACATTTACGACATATTTGCGCCTGATGTTGATGTACACAGTTCGCTAATATATGCGCGTGCATTATTACACAAAAGGTAACAATTTTATTTGTTTTATTTAATAAACCCATAGTAAACTTAATCCTATACCGTTTCCGGTTCATAAATATATTACTTTATCACTATACGTGCATTATTAATTGTTATTTAGTAATAATAAATAAGACAACTTTCTCCCATGTAGGTGGAACAATATTTATCCAAAATATTTGCAGAATTTTTATACACGTAGGTACCTGTGTATTTATCAATTAGGTAATCTCACATGTTCTAAATTTAATTGTTAAGGTCTCGAAGAAAGTTCCGTTGTTTTCTTTATTTCAAAAATGAGAAATATAAAAAAATTTTAAAGGCTGGGTCCATATTACTATAATCAAATATACTTTTTTATGCACGTTTCATCATTTTTTAACATTTTGTTTTATGAATGAATTGTAAACTGTTTCGATATACCTGCTTATCTTATGTTATACCACACATACATTAAATTGTTAAATGAAAGTTAAATCGCACAAAGCTGAATAATGTGACTGTAATCGGATTATAATTTTACGATTATTAAAACGTGATACAGAATTTGACAAATAAACGGATTTACCGAAATTTGTATGATAAGCAGTTTCATCGTATTGTATATAGAGGTACATAATATTCATTGATAGAAATACGGGGAATTCCGTGAACAGCTTTTGGGTCAAGTTTTTTCTTTGCTTTGTAATAAACCAAATATTAAATAATGTCTAGCCTCGAGATATAAATAATTTTTAATAAATTAAATCGAAATCGAAAGTTAACAATGAAAGAACAGCATAATAGTTTTCCGTCCCAAAGGGATGATTTTGAAATTATAAACATTTTCTTGATTTTTAATAATAAAATAAATTTTGCAACTAGTTCCTAGAAATAAATAAAATTATATATTTTCCTTGAGGGTGGTTCGTTAGTTTAATACATGCAAAGTTAAAAGCAATTATTTTCAATATTTAATTTACGATGTTACGAATTACATAAATATGAGTTTTACTTGTTTTTGTGTGTAACTTGGAAACACACGACAGTTGCATTTGTAATTAATTTATAGACCTGTTTCTTTTTTGGCCTTGTCATGTAAATGCTTGTTTGATTGAAATATTTGTGTACAATTGTTATTGTCAGAATGATACTATATTTGACTATTTCTAATATACAAAACCTCCAGCTTTACGGACAGGATGCGTTCGTTCCAAACTGTCCGTAAACCGAAAATCCTTTAAACGAAACATGCATGCTTTTACTATGTGATCATAACTTATTAATGCGTTCGAAATAGTGAAAATATGTACTCATAAAACGAAACGAGATTGTCTCAGCTAGTCGAAAGTTCATCGGAACTATCGTTATAATTTGCCTTTTTGGATTTCTATGAGCTGGTGGATCGTTTATTTAAATTTTCGCCATAATTCGTATTAGCTGCTTCTTCAACACTGGATGCTGCAGTTTTTTTTTGAAAAAATAGCAGAAAGAGAAGTTTGTTGTCTGTATTAAATCAATAAGATTCTCTCGGCTTTTTATAGACACAGTAGTCGTATTTTCATGAGAATTTTACAACAACAATTGCTCGCGATACGAATTAAATAATTCAAACCAAAAGTTTGAATTATTTAATTCATTCCTAATTTTAGTTATACCACCCGACACCAGACGCCAACTTCGTCTTTCTACTTGTTGTTTTATTTCAATTCGAAAAAATAATTCGCGACTTGTTTCCATGAGAAAAAATAATTCAAAAATAATTTGAATTCATTTTTCTCATGGAAATACGACAAATATGTTAATAATAAGCGTATTTTGTTAAACAAAATTGAATTCGAATTAGTTTTTGTTTATTTGTTTTCCAATTTAATTGGCAAAAGCCAACTTGTCGAAATAAAATATAAATTTAATATGAAATATGACCTGGTGGCAGGTATCATAACCAAAAATTAGAATTGGGTTTAATTTAACCCAATATTTTTTTGGGTTAATGTTATTCGGGCGAGGGTTTATCCTATGCAATTGTTGTTGTAAATTTGTCAAGGAAATACGCTTAATAATGGCATTCACAACATTTTCGACTTGTTAATCAGAAATAAATAAATAGGCCAATCATTTATAATAGCCGCATTTCTTGACGCATTAGTGATCCGGATCAAATCATAGTTTAACATAAGCTGCATTTCTTGACGTTTGATCTGATCCGGATCAGATCATGTTTCATGAAACGACAAAGCAATGTAAAGAGCTACTCGGATCAAAATGTTGACTCAAAAACAAAAATTTGTTGAAATTTTGTTGTTGCTTTCAATGTAAACTGTGATCTGATCCGGATCATCATGCGTCAAGAAATGCAGCTATAGTAAACTTTGATCTGATCCGGATCACTAATGCGTCAAGAAATGCAGCTAATATATCTACCAAAAAAGTAAAAATATCAAAAGTACGTAGGACTTTAACCCGAGAGTCAATACAAAATGTATTGACTTTAAAAAATGAAAACCTTTCCTTGAGGATTCTGTGTGGTAGTTTGGTTTCGTACTGATAATCTCAAAAAAAAAAAGTTCGATCTACTCATCAGGTAGCTATGACGGGGGGAATTTTGATATTTCTACTTTTTTGGTAGATATATTATAAATGACTGGCCTCTTCATTTTTTCTGATTAACAAGTCGAAAATGTTGTGAATGCCATTATTATTAATATATTGTGTCTATAAAAAGCCGAAAGAATCTTATTGATTTAATACAGTACAGACAACAAACTTCTCTTTCTATTATTCGTGTGGGCATGAAACACAGAAATGAAAAGTTTTCCTTGAGTTTTTTTGATTTAGTGAATTTATAATTCGCTAAGTCACTACGTTCTTGCCTCATACTTAATGTATGAAGTTGGAATTGTATTTTTGTAGTTTGGTTGTGGCTACCTGATGAGTAGATCGAACTTTTTGTTTTGAGATCAGTTATCAATTTTATACTTGCAAGATTTTTTAACTGCAAGATTTTGGATTGGTAAGATTTTAATTTGCATGATTTTTAAAAATGCAAGATTTTGTACTTGCAAGATTTTGTAATGCAAGACAGCGAAGTTCCACCTTAATTGGCCATATCCCAGAACTTTATCAAAAAATCATTTTAGAATCCTATTACCATCGTCCACGTCAAATTTAATCATAATTGGTCAAAAAACAGCGAAATTCCACCTTAATTGGCCATATTCCAGAACTTTGTACAAAAATCATTTAAGAATCCCATTACCATCGCCCATGTCAAATTTCATCCTGATCGGTCAAGAAACAGCAAAGTTCCAACAATCAACTAATCCACGGTTAATTGTCCATACGATGAACTGATCCACGAGCAATTGTCCATACGATCAACTGATCCACGATCAATTGTATCCACGATAAATTGTTTCCACGGTCAATTATTGTACGATCAATTGTTGTACGATCAATTGTTCACGATCAATTGTTTACGGTCAATTGACAGTAAATCGTGTTGGATAGGTTACAAAATATTAATGTCAAAGTGAATTTCGAGAAATGTAGATTCTTTGTTGAAAAACTTACATACCTGACATGAGGTATCATGACAAGGTGCTAGTCCAAGTAAAGAAAAATTTCAAGCAATATTAACCACATCCTATCTAACACAACTCAACAACTTCATCGGATTATTGAATTATTACGGGAAATTTATGCCAAGGTTGAATCAAAAATGTAGCGTTTTTTATTGGTTATTTCAAAAAGGACCAAAATGGCATTGGGACGAAAAATGTATGAAAAGTTTTGAAGAATGTAAAAATGATATATTAAATAGTACAATATTAGAATACGACGATCCAAATAAGGAGATAATTATTGTTTGCGATGCAAGTGACGAAGGGTTGAGTGGTATAATGTGTCACATTATCAGTGGTATAAAGAAACCAGCAATTTTCGCATCACGAACATTAACAGCATTTATTCAATTTTACGTCAGTATGTATGTATATTGGGTATTTCAATTCGTCAGTATGTATATTGGGAAGGTATTGATAAAGACGTGGCTAAGTTTGTGAATGAATGTGAGGCATGTCAGTTAACACAGAATGAAAAGTAAAAAAAACATTTACATCATGTCCAGAATGTAGCCATACTTTTGAAGCAAAGAATTTTCAATATTAAATGATGCATACAGTAGGTGGTTGGAAGTGGTATATTAGGTAGTGGTAAATTAGAAGAATACTAGTTAGACAATATCTTTATTCTCAGATAATAGACCTCCTTTCGGAAGCGAACATTTTGGCAAATTTTGTGAAAAAAGGTATAAAGCTGATACATTCTCCACCATATCATCCACTAGAGCTGTCCAGACTAATAAAGCAACGTTAAAAAGATTTATTTTAAAAAATAATAATTCCGGTATACTTTCGGTTTAAAGAAAACATTTAAAAAAATGTTGTTTAATTATCATAATTTACCGTGTATTGAACAAAATTTCGTTCCCTCGAATAAAATATTTTGGATAAAATTAAAACAAATCTTGAAACATATAATAATAATACGAAAATGTAAATGAAAAAAATGTAACATTTAACAATAATAAAAACAAGGAAAGTACAAATAATATAAAAAAAAATTTACGAATTTAGGAAAGGCGATAATGTACTTTATTTAAGACAAGATATTAATTATGTTAAATGGGTAAAAGCGCAAATTGTCGAGCGAGAAAGCAATTTCATTTATATTATAATAATACACAGAAAAAAACAATACTATTAAATAGTTAATAAGACGCACGACTATTAATTTCAAAAAGCATGAATTAATATGAAAATACCTTTCTACTAAATTAAATTATTGATTCAATAAGATCGCGCATATTAACTATTTAATATTACAAATTATTTTCTTATTACTGAGCGTATTAAATTAATGCTGATTGGAATATCATTTTTAAAAGATAGTTCCGATAAATTTCATATTCTCTTCATATTATTTATTAATAGTTTTAAAACCATTAACTTTTACTTGAAATAACAAGATTATATATTAATTCTGTTTTTCTGTTATTGACGATTGGAGCATCACGGATTCCACCTAGTGTAAAATTTTTAAACTGAGCTATCTGATAATTTGACGTTCGAAATTATTGTAATCAATTCCAATTTTGAACTGTAAACACAATTTTTACTTACCGGATTGCTAATAATTGTAAATAATTCCAATTTTGGACTATAAAAAGCATTTTTAATTACCGCATTGCCAAATTTTCTTTCGCGCATTTGCGACAAATGTCATTTTATCAGGTACATCATTTTAACTTTTTTCCTCGAGAGGCGCTTTCTCTACTTTTATAATCGTTAATAGGATATTATTATTAATTTAATGACACACAGTTTTGTTTTAACGAGATTCCATTCTTGACAGAATAGGCGAGTATCTGACTTTTTTATTCTTAAAGAGATCCTATTAGGAATATACCGTTAAATGTTCTAGTTCGTTTATATGTTAGCAGACAACTAAAAATAAAAGTGTTGTGTCCTTCCAAATTTTGGAATTATCATATTGTGCTTCTGCGAACAAAACGAGTTTAATTTAAAAGTGAAAATTTACTTAGAATAAAAGTTAGTTTATGTCGTTTGAAAAATCAAACTAATAAAATAAATATAAAAAACCACAGTAAGCTTGGTGCAATGGAAACAATTATTTTGACATTTTAATTTGGTAAATTAGTTGCTTGGCTGCAGCAAAAATGGTAATTATTAATTTATATTTTAATTGCAGATTTCCAGATTGCAAAAGTCACTTTATAATAATCTTTTTTTTTTATTTTTGAACTACAGATATTAGGATGTTTGTATTTACGTACGTTATGTCTTTTGGTGACTAATGAAAGCAATATTGCTTTATAATTAGATCCCATAAATACCTATGTTGAGGATTCATGTATGGATACGAACTAAATATTTCTAAGATTTTTGATAATATTGAATTTAATTATTGAAATATTGATGGACATTTTTTTTATACTTAGGCCCACACAATTTCTAATGTCAACTTCATGTAGAGAATAGAATTATGGATTAGAAACCAAAATCCAAAGTGTTTGCGCCACTGAATTGCAAGCCACAAGAAAAAACCGAAACAAATTCACACTACATACTTTGTTTGAAATAAATTATGTTCACAGCACAAGAAAAAACGTGCAAAGCGTGAATACACTTCAGAACAAAGTACGTACCGTTTCACTTGTAAGAAAAGTCACAATTCATGGCAAAACCATTAACACAAAATAATTCTCTATAAAAATCGCACAATAAATCTTCACTGAACACAATACAAACCAAAAACTCCAAACATTGTAATATAAATTTTATTAAGTAAACTATTGTAGTTAACTGTTGAAATAATTGATGAAATGTTGTTTCCAGTTGATGCAGCTCCGAAAGTGTAAATTTTCAAAGATTGCAGATGGCGATGAACAATAATTGCAGTAGTGATGAATTAATAATACGCAGAATAAAGTTGGTCGTTGATCCGACTCGTATGATGGGAGAATGGAAAAGAGAAAGATTTTTTGTTTTACATGACAGTCGTCAATTTTGGTTATATGTCAAAGTGTGAGTACACTTTCATAAAGAGCGGTGAATTCATACAACAAAGCGGTGAATTCATTTTTTTGTTGATTCATTTTGTTCACTTAATTTTAATGTCTGTCTCTGTACCAGACATACCGGCCCACATGTCAACAACGTTATATTGATGAACGTTGGGAGATATAGTGCTCCGACTCACTTTTCTACTACGATGGTGCCTACATCTGCATACCAACAGTGTTAATTGGTAGTGGGCAAATCTTCCAAATTGGTCGTTTTATGCATATGGATTTAACCTTGAGTGTAACGACTCTTGTGAATCCGTCAGATCCTGTATGCTTCTCAAGAATTTTTGCCAAAGATTCGATGGAGGAAAATTCTCGTCTTTTACTAAAACCAGATCACCAATTGCTATTTCAGGTTCCTTGTGCATCCATTTGGGTCGTTATTGTAAGCGACTCTAGTCTGTCAACCAGCGTTGCCAAAAATGCTGGTAAATTCTTTGGGTTAGTTGCCATCGGGAACAGTAATTTTCATTTAAGTTGAGAACGATTGCTTCAGGAACAGAGCCCATAGCATCGCCTATTAAAAAATGACCGGGTGTCAGAACGGTTAGGTCATTATTTATGGGATACAGTGGTCGTGAATTAAGAGCACCTTTTATTTGGATAAGTACACGGTACTCATTTCCTCGTAGGTCAACATATTTTCTCCAATAGTCCTGCATAGATGGTATTTCATCGATTTTACACCCGCCTCCCATAAGCCGCCGAAGTGAGGAGATCCAGGTGTAATAAAATGCCAAGTTGTTCCGCCGTTGGATAGGTACTTAGCAAATGTCAATTGTAATCGTCTCATTGCCTTGAGGTGGCTAGATTTTAGTTCCGATGAAGCACCGACGAATGTAGTGCCACTGTCACTGTAGAGATCACTTATTTTTCCACGTCGAGAGGTAAACATTTTAAATGCCGCAATAAAGGAATTAGTGGTAAGGTCACTTACGATTTCTAAATGCACCGCCTTGGTACAAAGACACACGAATACACTGATATAGCCCTTATATGTTCTGCAGCCTCTCCCCATTGACATTCTTAGTATAATCGGACCTGCATAGTCTACTCCAGAACGCTGAAATGGTCGACTTCTTGTAACTCGTGGAGAAGGCAGATTTCCCATTAATTGAATTCTCGTGTTGGCTGCATAACGGAAGCATGTTGTACATTTATGAATAAATTGTCGCACCAAATTTCGTCCGTTAATAATCCAATATTGTCGTCGTGTAAATCCAAGTGTTTGACTAATACCACCATGCAATGTGTTGCTATGTGCTTGCGCTATGATCATCTTAGTGATTGGACTATTATGAAGCAAAATGAAGGGATCTTTGGTTGAATAAGATAAGTAACTGTGCTCTAAACGACCACCAACTCTTAATAAACCACAGTCGTCCATGAAGGGATTAAGAGATGCCAAGACACCTTTAATGTGTGAATTCGTTGAAAATCGGTTTTATAAATGTTCACCTTAATTTGCCGGTACATTTGTTTAATGTCTGCCGTGAATGCTACCATATAAGTGCGCCAATTCATGAGTATGCAAATCAGTTCAGGTTGAAGCGCTGGTCCCGTCATTAATTTTTTATTCAACGAGACACCATTTGATTTGATGACTTACGAGAGGCATCAAATACCATCCGAAGTTTAGTAGTGGTACTGCTCTGCTTGAACACAGAGTGATGCGGCATGTAGAAAGCTCGATTAATGTTAGTTTGTGGATTTTTGATGATTTCCATGTGCTGTTGCTCTAAATAATCCTTCATGAACTTGGTATACTCATCACGAAGCTGTTTGTTTTGACGAAAACGTTTTTCCATCGACAATAGTGTAGCAATCACTCCAGTTCGTGCCAAAAGTGGTTTCATTGGGTCTAGAATTAGCAAATGGAAGATTAACGATATATTTACCTTCGGGTGATCTCTTGTGTGTTCGTGAATAAAATTCTTCATATGCTTGGTCATCTACTGACTGAACTCTAGTTGTTAATTCCTCAATTTCCCAAAATAATTTCAATTGATTTATTGAGATATCGATGCACGAGTGGAAATTCAAGATGCTAGTAGATGGATTGTCATTCACTTGAAGAACCCAATGTTGTATTTTGTGCTGTGGGCTCAATTCTCCAATTACATCCACGCCTAATAATATATCGATGACACCTGATTTGTAATAGAATGGATCGGCGAGTTGTAGGTTTCATAAAATATCCCTGTTTCTCTACATTCCCATTTTAGCAATAAACAATTTAATTGACATATTTAAAGCAACAAACTATGTTCAATTTTGGGTGTGGACATTATATTTAAATAATTTGAAACTGTTTATATTTAAAATTCACGGCGTATTCTGGATATTTACATATTTCTAAGGGAATTAAATTGATTAAAGATGTTAATGACGATGAGGCGTCTGTGAAATATTTTTTTTGTTATTTGAATTTAAAAATTATAATAGAGATATATACATTTTATATTTAATATTTACCAATTCTTTATTTATTTATGAGTTTTGCACATAATTAGGTAGGTACGTGTTATTTTTTATTCAAATAAATATGATTTTGAATAAATTCATATTTGCTTTTGACTTTCTTTTAGCATTCAAATATTGGGTATTTGGCACTTGAGTGTAAGTATTTTAGGGGCGATTCTTTTGTCCTTTAGGGGCGGACTTTTGTTTTGGTGTATTATATGAGTTCATAGGCTATTCCATTATTTAAATATTAATGTTAAAACTGATTTTTTTAAACAATTTGAAATTAATAAGACGCTTTTAATTTTGCTTAGACAAATACCAAAGTCTCATGAAAACATTTAATTTAAGTTTTACGGTTTTCTAGTTACCAGCAACGTATTATTTTAAAACTAGAAGCTTTTTTACTGTTTTATTTTTATTGAGTTGATGAATAAATGGCAAGCTTACTTTGTCTAGTTGATAATCAATTCTAATAATTTTGCGTCTCTCAGTTGTGCTGTATCATTCCTAAATTAATTAAAAATATGAGTGAATCAAATTTATTAGTTATGGGGTATAATAAGAAATAAAATATGTTAACCAACGCAAATGGGGAATATGAGAATATATTAAATATAAATTAACAGTTTTTGTAATGGAAGGGCAATAACTGAATTCAGAACAGCGATCAAACAACGAATAAAACACATTTTCAGATTTTCAAATAACTCTTTTTATGAAAGCGATAGTGTCTATACCTAGTTCTGCAAACGTATTTGCTTAAAAAATGCTCATCAATCAAATCAATAAATTACTCGAGTTAACATATTATTAAAGCGCCATAAATGTATGTCGCATTGAACTTTCATTTTTATCGCACACTTAGTCATACAGATACTGAATGTGGTTATCAATTTATTTGGAATTTGTTTGTATGTTGTAATAATAAATGTTATTGAATGAAATTCCATAAATAATCCATAATAAATTTAACCTGATTACTTGAATAATTGTGCGTGCGATGCGATGTTTGAGGGTCACCAGAATTAAAATTTTGCAAACATGTTTGTTTTCTTTTAATTATATTAAAGAATGTTTAGATGAGTGAAGGAACTTCGTTTGTCCGACCACCCCGAAAGTTTAGCTCTTTATACCGATTTTATGCCTCAAGAAATGTTTTATTGTCGTTGCCGTGACTTAAATATTTCTGGAAAAGCTATGTTATCAGTCTTTATGAGGAAAATTCGATGGGAAGAGTAGAGGTAGTTTTACTTCTTTCTTTTCTATGTTTTGATACTTTTCTTTTTTAAACTGATAAACGCATTAGGTTTTTTTATAGAGCTTTTCTTTATTATGTTCTTCATCAAAATATGTATTCTCAGGGAGAATTGATTTTATTTGAAAGTAGAGTTTTCCGTAAATTGTACGGTATAGTAAACGTTTAGTACACGTATATTGTCTATATGTAAGTATATTGAGTATTTTGGAGTTATTCATTAACGTTCAGTAGCCATATACAATTAAACGTTTAGTAAACGAGTACGATTATGTATCAGCAATGCACAAGCGACAAATTGTGGAGAGCGGAATCGAATCAATATAGAAAATAATGCCTGCTGTAAGTTTGAACCAACAGCTAGTTACGGAACCATCAAAGACTACACTAAGATTTGCGGTACAGCTGCTATTTTCTAAAACGCCGTGGGACGGTAAATAGTAGTGTTCCCGACATTCATGCGGCTCTATCAAGCTCATGTTACCTAGAATCCAAGATTGAAATATTCTAACAAGAATGATTTATACAACTTTTCAAAGTACTGATCACGTTTGAATCGGGCTTCCATTGTATTTAGTCTTCTTAAAGCAATGTTACATGTTGACTCCAGCAACTCTTTGGATTCATTATAAGGAAATTTGACGCTAAATCGTCCATCCTTCGCTCGTAAGGTTGAATTTTTGAATTGAATTTCACATTTGTCGTACTCCAAATGTTTGTTTTCGGGGATTTTTCCCACCTCCTATAAATATGACGTATGTTACAATTCTGTACAGTTCTTTCTTCATTCGAAGCTAATCGCCCAGCGATAATATACCCGAAGCATTTAACTATGGGAAGGCAACACATTTATTGATGTAGCAAAAATTCTAACAAGCGAACGACATTCAGAATTGGCCGGAAGGTAACCAATAGAACACCTACAGATATAACAAATTTCCAGGCCCGCCATAATCCTGATCAGAAGAATGTTTTTTAAGTTTTTTTTTTATTCATTTTGAACTATGGGAATTGGGAAGGCAATACATTTATTGACGTAGCGAAAATTCTAACAAGCAAACGGCGTTCAAAATTGGCCAAGAGGTAGCCAATGGAATAATCCTGATCAAAAGATTTTTTTTTTGTATTTTATTTTTTATTCATTTTTAACTATACGAGAAAAAAGTCTTGTAATAAATAAAAAACTCTGGGATGAATTTTAAAGCTCGTACACTTTAATTAGTGTAGAAAAAGAAGTCTGCGATGCGTTTTTATGCTTGTGTTGTTGGAGGTAATTTCAAATTTTACGGGAATGAAAGTCTGGGATAACTTCAAGAGAGTGTTCAATGAAGTAATATTCATATCGACTGATGGTTTGTGAAAATCAGGATAATCACATCTTGAAATGTTGGCATCTATTTCACCAATATCCTATCGATATGTACGTCAAAGTTGAAACTGGGCGATTGACATTCATCAGATTGAACCAGACAAGACTCCGTTCCGAAGGTTATATTTACGTAGGTAAAGTTGTTTTACGTATGTAAAGTTGTTTACGCATGAACTATGCTGAATGTTTCCAGCCCCAGCAGTCTTGCTTTGAACATCCAATGTTTTGAAATTCCAATTCCATCATTGTTGGCCAAATGAAAATATTTTTTCGATTTCAAGATAACGACGTCTTCAACAAATCAACGACAAATAATCAAGAATGATGATTTTTGGCTCAGATGCGTACTAGAACATCAAATTCAGATTTGTAACTGAGCTAGGAAATACACAACAAGGCATTGATAATAATTGAGGACATGTGCTTGATGATATCGAACAAGGTATTACCTCAATTAGGCATAACAGCGACCAATCGTCCGATGCACGACATTGAGAGAATTAGTTCGAACGAACGTTTCGCTGTTGAATCGACAACAAAAATATGCATACGACACTCTCATGAAAGTTGTGAACGATGAAAGTGGAGGGATTTTCTTCTTGGACGCTCCTGGTGGAACTGGAAAACCTTTTTTGATCGCATTGGTTTTGCCAATGATCCGCTCACAGAATGAAATTATACTTGCAGCTGCGTTGTTGGAAGACGGTCGAACAGCTCATTTAGCACTCAACTTGCCGTGTAATCTGCAAATCAATGAATCTCCAACGTGCAACCTTTCGAAGAACTGTGCAATCAACAAACTTGTGTATATAAAAAGCCGAAAGAACCTTATTGATTTTAATACAGACAAACTTCTCTTTCTATTATTGGTGTGAGCATAAAACACATAGAAATGAGGGTTTTCCTTGAGTTTTTGATTTTGTGAATATAATTCGCTAAGTCAGTACGTTCTTGCCTCATACTTAATGTATGAAGTTAGAGTTGTGTTTTGTAGTTTCGTGGTGTGAACTGTGAAGAGTAAACCTAACGCCGAACTTTTCAGTACCAAACCAAACCACCACATAGAAAACTCAACGAAGGTTTTCATTTTTTTGGGGTCCATACACTTTGTAAAAAGTTTACTTTTGGGTTAAAGTAAAGGGGTGATTTTTGATATTTCTACTCTTTTGGTAGACATATTATAAATTATTGGCCTCTACATTTTTTTTTTTGATTAACAAGTCGCAAAATGTTGTGAATGCCAATGCCATTATTGTTAATATATTTTGTTTATAAAAAGCCGAAAGAATTTTATTGCTTCTATGATGTGTTCTGTAGTTTTTATACATATTGTGATTTGAGAGTTTGTCGTTTTTGTTCAAAGCTCTAATTCGTTTTATTTTAACTGAATAAGTACAGATATTATCTGTTGATGATAGCCACATTGCGCGTAGAGGCTAGAAAGTTTCTGAATAAATCATTAAAAATTAACCAGCTCACACCAACAAGGTTAAATTTCAATTTAAGTCCTGAGTAAAAATTTTGTGCGATTTAAAGCACATTATAAAATTATTTATTAATTTATAAGCCTATTAAACTACACTTAATCTGGTTTATTGTTTTATTTCTACCAAAATCACTTAATTTATTTTATTTGCAATTAATAACTAATTTTCAATACATATTCCATAATTTTTCGCTTTAACATCATCACTATAACTTAAAAAAATATTTATTTTAATTTTTATTATTCGAGTCTTATTTTGTACCTGCAGAATGTAATTGTACATAAATTACTTTTCTTTTGAGGTGAAAGTTATAGTTTTTAGTACAAAAGAAATAAAAAAATAAAAATAACGACAATATTGATGGTATTGTTTGTGATAATATCGCCGGTGTTAAAAAAAAAATTTCTCGCATCTTCTTATCCAATTTACCTACCTATATGTTGCTTTTTGACTTTTGATAATACATAAATGTTTATGGAAATTATCATTTTTATGATACATACAACTACCTACTATTTAAGAAACCTTATTTAGTTTAATCGTTATATGAATTTTTATAATTATGCAATTTGGAAAAAAATTAGTTTATTATACAAGAAGAAATTGTAAGGTTGTGGATTAATAAAAGTTAGAATAAATTAATAAATAAAATCCATTTAAATATTGTCACTTATGTTGATCCTTATATTATGAAAGAGCACAGAGAGTATTATTCACATAATAATGTATCAAATAGCTCAAGATAATTAATTTATGGATAACCGGATATAATTGCGACTAATAACTTCCAAAAAAAAACCTAAAAATTGAAATATATCTCTGATTAATAAATTGCCGAGCGAAAACTGTGCTCCATATTTTATCAGTTTTACGTTCACAGCTTTCGAACAAGATAACAAACAAATAAAAGAAAATTTAATTAAATATGAAATGCATAATTTCATTAAATTATTAATAATTTAAAAGAAATTTTATTTTCTTGTGAAAATGTGTTGATGATCACAGCGAATACGTAATCGGCGCAATAACTATTTTGTATGAAAATTATTGCACTTTGAAAGCGAAATTTGGCCATAGAAATAATTATGGCGTCATTTTTATAGTAGACCAATAAATCCATTAAAGTTTATTGCGCTTTGGAAATACATTATGTACTTTACCTACCTACCCGCAGCACCATTTTTTCTTCTAAATTTTGCTTTCAACATTAAATCTCCCGTTCACCAACATTCTTTAAATACAAATTTATCAGTGTTAGTATTTAGGAATTTTAACAATTGTTATTTTCAGACTAGCTGACTCGACAGACGTTGTCCTGTCCAAATTTCAATAAATTTGTTTTTCTCAAATCGGATAAAATACGTCAGTTTTCCGGTTTGTTATCTGTCAGCAAAATGAAGTATTCCACGACACTACATCGTTGCTAGGCAACTTACTAAAAACAGTACTGGAAAGTATTCCTTGCCTAGGCAGAGAATACTTTCTAGTACTGATTATCATCTGTTTTTAAGAAATACATGATAATGTCAGCGATATAAATACATGGATAGGGGATTGATCAAAAATCACATTGATTTACGTCACTAAAAATGGAGCGAATTTTATTGTATAGTCTTACTACTCTTTTATATACTCCTCTTTATCAAAAAAAGTATTTCCGAATAAGTGCCGTACTTGAATAAATTTCATTTCGAAATTTTTTGAAACAGATTTTTTTTGAAATTGAATGGGATAAATATTGGATAATGTATAATTATATTGAAAATAATTAATTAATTATATCAAATTTGAATAGTTAAACATTACGCTACCAGTTTTCGTACACTAATTAAAGAATTAATAACCATTTATTTCGTTAAATTTCAAATACATCCCTGAAAATAAACGACAACAACAAAAAATTCGAATAAAACGTCAAAAATCTAGCATAAACAAACAAATATGTTACCATGGCTACTACTACTTTTATATTATTGTCATATCTATTGTATTGGCATGTTTTGAATTTGCAACGTTTATTTTTTCCGTCTCTAGGCGACAGCTACTTTGCTTTACCGCCTCCTACACATAAATTTGAATTTGGTATTCGAAAATTCGAATTTAAAGACAAGGACGAAGGTTTTTTCTTTCTCTATCACACACTTAATACTTTTTCAGTTGCTTCATAAAATTTGTTCTATCCCCTATCCATGTATTTATATCGCTGGATAATGTATAATCGCACGCGATTGTTATAATTCTAAGGTAACTTTGATAGTGAAATCTATTGAAAATATAAATTGGAAAATTTTGCGTATTTTAAAGAATATAATGAATAAAATGGATAATCTGATATACTGCCGATTAGAGAAAAAATCGTATGTGCAACTCGTGGAAAAACTATAATTCCCGGACTCTTATGGTTGCTGGAACTCGGCTGACGCCTCGTCCCAGCAACTTCCATACTCGTCCGGGAATATATCGTTTTTCCTACACGTTACACAATATACTATTGTCATCTATTGTGAATTTATGAAAAGCTATAGTGGGAAAGTGTAAACAATGGGTTGTGTCCTCAGTTCTAAATTTGGTTTAGAAACATCCGGCTGTTTACGACCACAATTTTTTAGCCAATTATTGGCAATGCAACAAATGAGTACAGTGATTGTGTAAAATTGTTTTTATTGCCTTTTAAAGCAAAACGATTATTTTCTAAACAAAACTGTTTTGTTGCTGTTTGTACATATTCAATCGAAAAAATAATCATGCGAAAAATAAGTCGGGGTCACGTTACTAAGGGATACGTGCGACTAAGTAGTCAACAATGCGTAAAACAGGCTTTTTGTAGAACCAAATTTTATTTAATGTTCAACGTGTCCCAGTCTGTAGATGAAGCTTTTCAAATGCAAGGTGCTTTAACGATCCATCCTACAAGGAACTCACAGAGGTCGTGCGGAGACAAAAGAGAAACCGTTCACCTGGGGATTAATCGTATTAAGTATTTATTTTTATCTTTAAGGAGATAGATCAAACAGTACGGAAATTATTGTTTTACGTAGTATTGAGTTTGGGAACTCCCCCATTCCGCTAGCGGGGGCTATTATCAATTATTATTTATTACCAAGGAGGATATCGTTCGGATCGGTTAGCTACTTAACACATTTTTTCGCTGCAAATGACTGTTTCTAAATACTATACGAGACATATCTTCAGGTAGCTCAATTGTTCTTACATTTCTAAGAAACATATGACTCAATCAACCGATAGAACCTATAGTTTGCGTTGGAATACCTAAAGAAACTTCACAATATAATTAACATGTCGTTCGCGTTCGGCTCATTGTGCTGTGTCCCTTGTTGCAGTCTACATTTTGTGTTACAAGCTGAGGACAAGCTTCGGAAATTTTTTCAATAAGGTTCTATGTTCTTAAAACACCTTCCAAAAAAAGTCAAACATCTTATATCGACAATCCAATCAAGTTCTTAATACTAACTTGCACTTAGTAATTAAATTACTTTAAATTAGATAACTAGATCTAATATTTTTTTTAAGATGCCGGTATCTGGGCCTTTTTAAAATTTCCGTGGCTAAAGCATTGGGATGATGTTCTAATTTCAACTGGTACTTTTTACTGTACTGCTTGATTGTGTCTGCTATACTGTTTCGATGTGTAGGTCCCGATGTATGTTTATGTTACGTATATACCAGGGTGCATTTACCATTATTCTTAATATTCTTGACTGCATTCATTGCAGTTTTATTATGTTTGAAGCACAAGCGGACCCCCACAATTGAATACTATACGTCTAGGGCGTTCCTGATTTCAGAGACGACTCTATGAACTTGTTCTACGGTTCCGTGTTCTTCTCTAAATCCGAATTGATGATCAGGAATAATTTTTTTCTCCTACAGAATTGGTTTAAATTTTTGCAGGAGCATTTTTCGAATAGCTTAGCATCTTTACCATGTTTTGGAATCATAATGATTTGTGAGATTTTCCAGGTTTCAGGAAAGTAGAAAATGTATATTATTAATTTGATACATTTTTCCAGAAGATTTTTTAGTATTTTGCCACTTCCTGGTACTTTTCTTGGATCAATGTTTTCCTTGATTTTATTTTGCACTTGGCGCCACTTGTATTTAATTTTCTGGATTTCCTCAGCTTCTGCATCACCAGGTATAAATTCAGGGCTTCCAATCTGTTCGTTGGGTATAAATACCTTACTAACATGTTGAGCAAATATGTTTGCTTTATCTGCATCACTTCTTGCCCAGTTTCCGTCAGGGAGATGAATCAGAGGACATGAAAGTGTTGGTCGTTTCAGCTTACGTGTGACCTTCCACAGAGAATAATCTGTTGCTTCAGCCGCTGTGAGTTCACTGAGGTGATGTTGAACCCCTTCATCACGTTCTTTTAATAAGGCCATTTTCAGGTTTCTGGCCGCTTTATTTATATTTGATTTAAGTGTAGGCGATCTGTGTAGTTGCCATTGCAAAATTTTCCAAATATTCTGAGACGGTTTGTCCAACTTTAAGTAAACTGAGCTACTTGGTATCGCATCCGCTGCAGCTTGTTTTAATACAGCCGTTAGGCTTTGTATGCTACATCAATTTCATGTTTTGTTTTTAGCGGGATGCTTAAAGAACATTCTTTGTTTAACGTAGACTTGAATTGGGTCCAGTTAGTATGTTGATTCGTCAGGAATCTAGGTGGCGATAGTTTTAGAACTTGCATGTTTATAAACTATATACAAATATAGTGTTATTAATATCGGTGAATGATCAGAAGATAGATCATAACAGGTTTCGGCCATTATTAGAGGTCTAGCTACACCTTTTGTTACACAAAAATCCAGTAAATCGAGAATTTTTCGTCTCTCAGTTGGCCAATAAGTCCCACAATTGTTTTCCTTTCGAAGATATTAGTCTGGACCCTACTGGATATATTTGGCGTTGTAGTCACCTCTCGCAAGGAACTTATCTCCCAGAGTTTTGAAGTAGTTTGCAAACTGATGTCTTTTCACTGAATGTTTCGGTGGACAATAAACTGCAGATATGGTGCATTTTCCATGTCTTATTCTGTTCTTGATAAGGATAGCAGTTCCCCCATGCGATTTTCCGCTAGGATGCGTAGTGTCATAAAATGTGTATCCTTTGATTTTGAAATGGCTCGTAGTTGTAAAATGGGTTTCAGAAATCAGCATAATAGAGATGTTGTGTTCAATACGAAAATTTTGTACCTCTAGTTTACGTTGCACTAACCCATTGGCGTTCCAAACAGCTAATTTATGTTGATTTATTTTTGGTTTTTGATGAGATGTTGCATGAGGTACATGTTTTGGAGCATGAGACCCATATTGGTCTCCATCATTTGCATAAACTTATTCATTGATTCATTAAGCGTATTAATCACTTTATAAATTCCCTGGTCGTCGTTTGGGGTTGGATTAAGAGGTTTTTTCTCACAGCTACCGCGTACGATATTTTTGGATTGATTGTAACCGACATTTGAGCAGCATTGATGATGATTTTCACCACAATTACTGCATTTTCTAGCCTCCGGTTTGCTTTTATCCAGTTCACAGTTGCTGCTTTCATGCAGTTTGCCACATATTACGCAAACAACCGGGAGTTTGCAATAGTTTCGCGAATGTCCATATTCCTGATAGTTGGTACATTGTAAAACTGATTTACGTTTGTGTGGCTCCTTCACTATAACTTTTCTGTACAATAAATACCTAATATCGTAGATTGCATGTTTACCCTTAGTTTTTGTTACTTCGGGTTCCAACTCAACTTTAAACATTGGTTGAGGTTTTCTGTCACGATTTATAATGTTTATTTCATGCTTCACTTTGAAGTTCATTTTTGACAGATCTTCGCTTATTTCCTCTGGCTGCACAGTGGACTCGATTCCTTTTATTACGACTGTGATTCCTTTTGTGCTCTTTAGACAGTACGTGTAAAAATATTTTTTATTTTTTTCAAGAGTTTTGATGGCGCCTCTCTTAAGTAGATAGGAGGAGGTCTCTCTTTAGGCTCTTCCTCCTCATCCTTGTTATCACCTTCCGCTTGTAGAACTTCGAATCGGTTACCAGATATTATTCCGAATTGATTTAGTTTTACGCTCTTTAGGTTTGAAGCCGCTTCCTCTGGAGATTTTGGATTTCTTTTAGATAAAATGTAACAAATTAAAGTTTTCCACAAAAAACATATTTTTTATTGATTGAAAAATATTTTTAGTATTGTATATCCTCGGTAGTATAGTGGTCAGTATCCCCGCCTGTCACGCGGGAGACCGGGGTTCGATTCCCCGCCGGGGAGCAATTTTTTATGTTTGGCGGAAATAAGTTTATAATTGTGTTTAAAAGCCTTTTTCGTTTCTGCAATATTTTGATTTTCCACACTATTAAAACATAAAGCCCATAAGAAAATAAAAATACCGAAATAGCTCAAGAATGTGACACACCATATGACCACTTCCCACAATGCTATGCAGTGTATGAGATCCAGTTGAACGAGGGAAAAGTGCAAATTAAAGAAACAATCAGATACATTTTAAGTATTTTCTTTATTTACCTAATCATTAATTTTAGAAACGCCAAGGTTTTTGGTGGTTTTTGATAAGAAACTCAGTATTTAATTAAAAACAACAACTTAATCTACTAATTGGGTAATTCTCAGCGTGCATTCAAAGTCGAGTCATCAAAATTCTAAATGGAAATTAATTAAGGGAGTTTACATTTGCATACATGCATTTTGAAGCCTGAAAACCATTAAAGACGCCACCCCAAAACAAGTAAAACACATATTTATTTAGATTTGAATGGACACAATAGTTGTATGCCTGAAAATGGTATTTATTGGTATAATTGATACTTTTATTGAATTTTAAATATATAAACATAACGATTTTAATTTAAAAAAAATCCTCAAATCAAAAAATTTCTTCGTCGTTCAAGGTTTTTACATTTTTTGTACGATTATTTCTTCATTTTTTTTTTCTTTTGCTGTGAGTGTGACGATAGAAAAATATATCTTATAATAATTAACAATAAATAAATAATATGTAGTACATAGATTCTAATGATTTAAAAACAAAAAATAATAGTAATATTGAAGAGTTTCTTTATCTATTAATTTATCTGGTATTTATTGTGTTTGTATGCCTTAACTAAATTCAAATAACTTAAAAAACGTTTAACTTATTTACAATACAACTGTGTTTAAGCAGTAAATGAGTAAAAAATTATGAAATTTTTAAGCCGCTACATTATGCTCGCATGTTTTGATACCAGAAGAATTTTAGAAAATATTATTTATAACTTATTTAAAATGTTTAACATATTTACTCGGGCATTTCGAAGCTAATGTCCAAATCGACTTCCTTTGCTAGTTGAACAATTTTCGATAAATGTACAGCTAAATTTGCGGCTTCACCTAAATCATCACGTGGCAAAATACGTAGCTTTGATTTTTTAATGATATCTTTAGCTTCGTTCACCATTTGTCCTTGGAGGCGTACAATAATTGGAGTTTTAAGATTAAGCTCTTTTGCAGCGGCAATAATGCCTTCGGCAATAACGTCACACCGGATAATACCACCGAAAATATTTACCATAATACACATACATTTAGGATCTAATGTAATAATTTTAAATGCTTCCTGAAATGTAACGAATCATAATTAATCGAACTGATTGCACAAAAAAAAAAGCAACATACTTTTACAGCATCTGCTGTGGCAGCACCACCAACATCTAAGAAATTAGCTGGATCACCACCGTACAATTTAATAATGTCCATAGTAGCCATAGCTAAACCAGCTCCATTTACCATGCAACCAATTGATCCGTCCAACGCAATGTAGTTCAATTCAAATTTCGCCGCGGCAACCTCTTTTGGATCTTCTTGACTAGTGTCTCTCAAGGCAAAGAGTTCTTTCTGGCGGAACTGAGCGTTATCATCAAATCGAAATTTAGCATCCAATGCGTAGACTATATAATAAATAAAAATGTGGTAATTATTACTTTTTAAATTTTATGAACAAATTAGATAACACCATTCTCCCAAGCAAACTTATTAATGCTAATGCGAACATGCACAAACTAATTTGCTACATTTATATTCTTGTATTTTATCTTTTCTATTCCAGCAATCTTATATTTACCAACAAAACCTTCTTAATTAATTTGCTAAATTTGATTTGATCTGTTGGGTCATTTTAATATTGGGATTTGGGAATATTAAATGTCCCTTATTAATTAGATTCAATTCAAATTTTGGAAAAAAACATTATATAGTAGTGACAATGGTAAAGCCATCATCTTTTAAAGTTTCAACCGCAATGAGGTCCGTTCCGTTTCATTCGGTTTTTTCGCCCCAATTTTGAATCGACAAGGAAACTTCAATAGTATGAAATGAACATCACTTTGTTTGAGCCTTTAAAAACAAGATGATTTCAAAACCACATTTAGTGGCATAGATAGCTAACTGGTATTGTAAAATTTAAATATTAAGCCATTGAAAACATTCCTACGTTTAATTTTAGCAGTAATTTTTTAGGTAAAAATTTGTTGATATTTAAGAGATTTTGAAGAGTTTCTTACAAGTTTGTTATTAGGTTGTGAAAAAAATTGTTTGGAAAATAATTTTGGGAGAATTATTAATATTCGTGAAATTTAGGTAATTTAATATCTACCTCCATCAAATTGGAATTCAAGTTTTGATACTTCAAGAAAATGTTACTAAAAATAAAGCCTTAAACCGATTCATAAAATTGTTAGAAAACAACGGTTTAATATGAACTACCTAAATAGTTTAGTATAACCATCACCACAACATATTATTTGAAAATTAAATTTAACGCACTAAGCAAAAATATTTAAACCCCAATATGTATAGCGCAATTGTAGAAAGGTACAAAGGTCACTCTAATCTTAAATTTACTTACATGTTCCCGCTGAAAAAATGATGCATGAAAAATGAAAAATAATTTTAATTTAAATAATCTAATCCAATTGTTGTTTTTGTGTGGGGATATTCTTTATGAAAATGATATAACTAACAAAACGAAACAATAAGCTACTTACATTTCTCACACGCGTCTTCTGCATATGGATTAATTTCAACTAACAAAGCATCCTTTTTAACAAAAATAGCGTACATATTCATTAACATATCGGCAGTTTCTTCAGCTTCTTCACCCATTCCAACACGGTTAGCGATCTTTATACATTATACAAAATGAGAATAAGTAAAAAACGAATGTTTGAGACACGTTTAAATATTTCGACTTACATCAAGTGCACATTCTCGTGACAAACCATCCATTATATTAATTGGCTGATAAATAATCGCATTTGGATCTTCAGCAGCAACCTCTTCAATATTAATACCCCCTTGAGCCGAAGCAATTACAACAGGTCCGCCAAAGGCCCGTTCTAACATTACAGCGAAATAGAATTCGCGCCGTGGGAATTTACGTTCGGCTACCATAACTTTATTACAAATCCGTCCAGCCGCGCCAGTTTGTTTTGTGACTAGTAATTGATTAAGCATTTTTTTTGAAATTTGTGCTGCTTCTTCGGGGCTGGAATAAATAAAAAATATTGTGTAAACCAAATTATTTAATCGTACAAGACTTAGGTAGTTAATTTATACTCATTGACCATGCGAACTCCGCTTTTAAATCCATTTTTAAAGGTACCTTTACCGCGGCCTCCAGCCAAGACTTGGGCCTTCAATACCAAATTTTTGGTGTTTAGCTTTGTGGCAATTTCTCGAGCTTCTTGATCGGTATGAGCCACTCCAAATCTAAAATAATATACAATTTATTCAATAATGAGTTTTTTTTATCTCGAAATGATTCAATAAACATCGAAGGCCATGACGTATAATTTTTTGACTTTGTACTCAAACAATAATATTGTATCATTAGGAAGTTCAACTTTAGTGTTGATAACACAGTAAAACAACTGATTGAAGTCTATTTTTTTTTTTTGTTTACATTGGTATATCTATAAATACTTACTTAGGTGTAGCAATTCCACCTTCATTGAGTAAAGTATATGATACATGTTCCTGTACATTTAAGTTTCTTGCTTGAATACCAGCACCTAAAATCTAAAATAGTAATTCCGAAATTAGTTTTATACAATGTGAATTGCTACGTCACAAATCATTTAATTGTTTCCAATTCTTTTTATAAATTCGTGAAATAGGTATTTGCGTAACAAATTATTTTTCTTTCGTTTTTTTCGCAAATTATTGTTGTCATTACGTAAGAGGCAGAGTTAAGAAAAAAAATTATTCCACAATCAAATTAAACTATTAAAATTTGGTTAAATTACGAGAATTGTGTTTATTACGTCAACTTAACAATAATACCTTATAATTTTAACAAAAAAAACAAAAAAAAACTTATCACAAGCCGTAAGTGATAATGTAAGTCACGTTTTTTCATTTGCGATTGCTATGTATGATGAATCACTTTACTACTTACTTTAGCACTATTTCTGCGTAAAATTGAGCCAACGACAGCGGCCCCACAATTCAAAACAGATGCCATGTTTTTTATTGACTGTTTTATTTTCAGATATTTCTTTTAAATTATTATAGAAATATGCACGCAACGTAACCACCTTGGACGAGAGAATCACACACAAATGACAAATGTCACTTCGTTGAGAAAAAAAATACTGTCGAAGGTTTTAGTACATAAAAGTTGAGTACTAAACTATGTTGAATGTCATGCAACCGGTTCAAAATGAAATAACCGATTAAACAAGCGGGAAATCCCTACCTAGGAAAACGTTGTGTTTGTGTTCATAAATTTTAAATTGCAGCGAACTAAAAAACGCATCTAAAATTTAAATTTTATTGAAACTATAAATACATTATTAAAATCTATCAACTAATTGTAAAATATGGGATTCTTCTTGATTACGCCATTCCAAATCGCCAGCATCGCCCAAGTTACCAGCATATTCTGTGAAAATAAAAATTTTAATTTATTTTAGTTTAAGATCAAAGAGTTGAGCCAATATTTTCCGACAATACCTCGCATAATACTTCGGATGGTTTTCATCGAAGCCCCTCGTAAATTTAATATTTGAACAATTCTCTGTTTAACTGTATCTGCCGTTGTACTAACTTCTAGTATGATATATCCAATTAATTGTAATACAAACAGTCCACCCGCCAACCTCTTTGAATATATTTCATCCTCCGCTTCTTCATCATCGAGATCTCGCTCCACCTGGTCAATTTGCTTGTCAATAACATCGACTTTATCTAAGTACTTCAAATGCAGTTCCATTAATCGATCCACTTTTTCATGATCATTCTCTGTAAATTTGGCCAAAAGTCTTTGTCTCTGTGACCCTTTGCAATTTCGCAGCATACTGGAAATAATAGAAATAACATGTTCCTCATACTCTTCAATACTAAGCATACGTTTTTTGCTTCGTTTAGGCGTTTTCATGAATAACGGAAATATAGTTCGTAAGCCTAAAATATCGACAAATTTATTACAATTATCACGACCATCCGGGCCAGACATAGCATGATCCAAAACTTTTAGAGAACCATTTCGCGACAATTTTTTTTCACGTAGCATTAGATTCATCAATTGAAGCCCTTCACCTTTTAAGAATCTTTCACGATTTTCTTTGGCCATGAGAGCTGAACACATACAATTGAATAGATTTTCCATGAATTCTGATTCATCGGTGGTTGACGGATCATGCCGCTTGTAAACAGCCAGTTGCTGGAGTAAAACATCAATACCGTCTAGAGTTCCCAACAAGAGTCTATTGTCATTTGTATCTTGGAGCAAAATTGATAAAATTTCACTACAATACAAACGGTTCGGTTCGAATGGTATTTTAGCTTTTAATCGTTTTAACAACCATTGCATCAACCCTTGCTCGGCCGCTTCATTACAAATATCAGTTTTTATTTCGGTTAAATTTTCAAAAATTGCTAGTGTATTATGAACCCCGTCCGATTCTTCTTTAACACTTTCATCCAATCTATCTAAATTTTGTACTAGCAGTGCACATGCCTGTTGTTTTCGAAGCGTTTCTATCAGCACTTCAGCTCCATCCAAGCTTTCGTGTAATATATCTACATCAGTCATTTCTTGAAGCAAATCGACGACGGCCACACTGATATCTGTATTTTGATGCGACAGCAGTTCTAGTAAGCTTGGTACTGCATTCAGTTCCACAAATACCGGATATAAATCAGGAACAGTGGCCACCGCATGCAAATCATAAATAGCGGCATGAAGATCAACTTCACTTTCCATAAATTTCTCAGGTTGTTCGGAAAATTTTATACGCATTTCTTGGTTCTTGAGCACACGTTTTTCGAATATGAGAATCATTTTTTTCAGTCCAACATCATCGAGAACATCACCTTCGGCCTCTTCTTTTTCAACATACTGTAAAATATTTAATCGCTCTTCTTCAGTGATCTCAGGCTCTTTGGCTGATGAAAGCATCCGCTTCATTGATTGAGCGTCATTTCCATTGTGTGATTTATTCGATCTTTTATGAAATTGGCGTATTGGTTTTTCTTCAATTTCCTGATCCTCGTCATCGCTTTCGTTAGGACGTTTGGGGGTTTGATCAGGCTAAGTAGAAGAAAACATCAAGTAAAACATAACCTCAAAATATATTTTTGACAGAATTTACACAAAATTATTATATTTACTTTATAAGATAGCAATTCTCCAATATCCATTTTAACTTTTATTTATTTTATATTTTATCGTAAGCAAAAAAAACTTGATATATTTTTGTGACTTTCAGGTTTGACGTATAATTTACACTGAACTATTTTATTATTTTGATGCAGTTGAAGAAAACACAACCTGAGAACTAGAATACCACTACATATTCGAAATTTCGAACAGAGCAAAGTTAAGCCTGTCGGTCGGGTGAGGCTTGCGTCTCATGAAAATTGGTGAGCGACCCATGTACAACCTAACAAAGTTAAACAAATTGAAAATGTTTGATTTTATGACAGTAATTCCAATTCTACTTCCATAAATAACAAATAAATATGTAAAGCAACAAAGAACAGGCAAAAATTAAAAAAGCAAAAGAAATTTGTTTTCTGTGAAGAAATCACACTTTTTTAATTTTGTTAGGTTGTACATGGGTCGCCCACCAATTTTCATGAGACGGGCCTGAGGGACCGATGTGCAACATAACAAAGTTAACCCTCAACCACTGTTATGATTTTTATTTCATGTAATTTTAGAAAATCCGACAAACAAATCTCGTTTAATTCAATTATTTCAAATAAAAATCAGAAAATCTACAGTGGAAGAGTTTAAAATCTTCGAGTGGTAATATTTATACTGTTTTCCAGTTACACAAAAAAAAAAAACCCGGGCGAAACTAATCGCCCCGAAAAATTTTACCGGGCGACGAATGACAGCTGCTATCGCCCGGGTTTTTTTTTTTTGTGTAACTGGAAAACGGTATTAGAATAAAACAAATATTTAATATTTACATTCGAAATAGCCGCATCGGCGCATAAAAGTGGTTAAGGGTTAAAATTGTGTGGTCTGGTCACTGCCAACCTCCATTCGTTCTAAATTGTTTGCTTGCTTTTTGTTGCTGTGTCATGAGATCACACATTTTACACTTTGTTATGTTGCTCATGGATCGCTCACCTATTGTCATGAGCCAGGCTTGATTCTTTAAATATTGGAAATGGAACTAGTCCTGACTCATGAGATCACACAATTTTTAACTTCCCTATGTTGCACATGAGTCGCGACAGACTTCAAAATAGAACTCCGTTAAGGATGTAGCCATTTTTTGGCGAGCTCAAAAGAGAGTATGTAATGTACTACGTTTTCTTCCATCGTTGAATGGAAAACAAATGAGTGATTCATCAATGGTAGATTGAGGAACATAACGACTAAACTAAAATCAATCTGAAATACTTTCGCAGATCAACATCAAAAATAAGAAACAATTGATCTTTGCGGAAAAAGAAACACCGGTTGTTAGATCAACTAGATCGGAAACAAGAAACAGCTCCGGTGGTAAATTTGAATAAATGCCGGTGGAATTTGCGTGACCAATTAGAATAGGATGCGAATTGTCTTCTTTACTTGATCGTATGAACAATTTTGTTTACTTGATATTTGTAATCTGTTCTACTGCTCCCTGTTTAGCCTAAGAATATCCGAATACTTATCCAATCAAATAAGCAAAATAACGTTTTTTTTTATAAATTTTTTTTATTCATTTTTATATTGAATTATTATTGATTCATTCAACTTTTGGACCACTCACATCTTCTTTAACTTCCAAAGCGGCTACTGGTGGCTTGAATTTTAATTCAGTTTTAGGAGTAGCATAAATAATTTCTTCTTTTGGCTCCACAACAGAAACATTGTCTGGCAATGGTTTCTTTGGTCCAATTTTTCCATGTGTATCCCAAGGTAACATAATTTTAACTTTAATACCAAGAACTCCTTGTCTCAAGAGTACGTGACGTGTGGCTGTATCAACGTAATCATTACATGGGTCACCGGAATGGATCATCAAACCATCAACGAATTTCATAGATTTCGCACGTTGACCTCTCAATTTACCTGAAACCACTACTTCACAGCCTTTAGCGCCAGATTCCATGATAAATCGAAGAACACCATAGCATGCACGACGTACAGCAAGACCACCGATTAGTTTGTAACGAAGTGATTCGGCTTGAGCAATAGCACATAATCCACGAGTAGCAACTTTCTCGGCGTATAATTCAATTGTGCCTGGAGTAAAGTTGAATCTAAAATAAAATAAGCAATTAAAATAAAATTCAAACAATGGTCAGATTCTTGAATTACCTCTTTTGAACTACAGCAGTCAATTCTCGGATTCGGCGGCCTTTTTCTCCCAAAACACTTTGTGTTCGGGTGGCAATGATAATTATTTCGGTTCTTGCTGATGTTACACGAACCTCAACACCGGAGTAACCATCTTCGGCTAATTCTCTTGTCAAGAATTCGTTTAATTCTGCCTTGAAGATACCATCGGCAACAAACTGAAACAAAAAATATTGGAGGTTAGGAAATACTTTGGGTTCTCTATAATAGTATTTAAATAGCAACAATAAATTTTTAACTATTTATATCACAGGATTACACGGATAATTAAACTATTAGATTTTCAATTTTTTGAAATGCCCAGCGTGTAACATTGTCGAATATTTGTTTCTTTATTTTACTAATAAAAACTTTTCCACTGTATTATTATATATTATTTCGATAGGTTAATTAAAATGTATCAAATCAGAATCAAATCTAAATGGTTTTAAATTAATTTACCTTGCGTTTTTTAGAAATTGCTACACTCATATTTTATAAACTTCAATTTAACAAAACGTGGAGCGAAGGAAAGAAAGATGGATGGATTTCAATATGGCTGTCACAAAAATTTGCTATAAAATTTGCTATACAAAATCGATATTTTCGAGAGTGCTATAAAATGCTGTTCGTATTGTACATACTTCGTTTACATAAATACATAAATACTTCGTTTATGTGCATACGTTAGGCGTTTTCGGAAAGAGACGTTGAGTAAATTCACAGAACATTTAGACCATTAAATTAGACCACTACAATGTACCTATTCGCCTTTTAACGCAAAGTGGCTGACATCTGGTGGACGATATTGAAACTAAAGTTAAAGGTGAACAGCAATAAAAAAAATACAAAATTTGACTATTTTGTTTTTGATTTCGGTTCAAAACAATCATTTATTGCACATAAAAGTTATATTTGTTTATTCAGCGACAAAATAATTAAAAAATAACACACATAAAAATAAACGCTGAATTGCTGTTCACATTTAACTATTGGCGATCGTAGCGCCTCTTGCGGCCCTTTAAAGGCGAATAAAAAACATAACTATACTTTTCCATAGTAAACTTGCGTTCAATGATATAGGCAGATTTATCGATAATGCAGTATTATTTAATACGTGAAAACATAGTACGGGATAACTTCTAAAGATGTCAGCTGTAACTTTTTTTAATTTTTGGTAAATAAATAAAAAATAAAATTAATTTTTTTTATAATTCATGTCTAGTTGTAAAAAAAAAAATTTAAAAAAAAACTACTATAGTGCCACCTTTAGATTTAATCCATCTATCGGCGTTTTTTGACAGCAAAGACCTTTATTCGCTTTTTAACGCAAAGTGGCTGACATCTGGTGGACGATATTGAAACTAGAGTTAAAGGTACACACTAATGTTGAATTCTTTTCACCCAAATTCGTCAAACAAAATTGACGCACATCCAAAAACTGTGTTCTTTTCACCAAACTTCGTCAATTTTTTTGAAATGTGCATCAATTTTACGAGATGCGGATTTTTTCATGAATTTCACATCCGTAGCTACTAACACCAACAAAAATAGAAACGTCAATTTAGTTGTCAAAATTTTTCAATATTTAATAGCAGTGATTTTTTGTATCTCGATCATTTTTATTCTCGTTTTGTGTTTAGTTTAATGTGTTTAATATTTGTTGTGTTAATTATTTAATTTAATTAAATAGAATGAGCCGCCAAATTTCAATTTGACGTTTAGAAATGTCAATCAAGCAACCAATACAAGCACAAAACTTCGTAAATTTTGTTTCATGTACTTTTCACCCACAAAATTCGTGTTGACTTGAAAAAACGAAAAGAACACGACATTACACAGCAATAAAAAAAATATATTTTTGGACAATTTTGTTGTTGATTACGGTTCAAAACAATCTTTTATAGATTGAATACTAGACAACTTCATTGTAATTTTTTGTGTTAAGGAAAACAAATTGAACGTCAAAATTTTGTTCATATCTTTTGTATGAAGTGGTACAGATACATTTTTTATTTTAATCATTACAGACATTTAAAAATATTTTATAATAAAAATTGAATTGAAATGTTTTCATTTAATCTCATTTTAAGGTAAGCCGGTATTTTTTTTGTGAAAATTGAACCCAAAATAAAAATATAAAGAGAAGGCCAATTCATAATCTTTAGGTTAAACCTTGTGCCATTTGAGTTTTTTCTGGGGTTAATTTGTATTAAAATTAAGTTATTTTAAAACATTTTACGATAACTTCATATAAACTGCTGTTTGTTTTCCTTAACACTCAAAAAAATCTGACATATTTTAGCTGTCAAATTATCGATCTATTGCACATGAAAGATATATTTCTTTATTCAGCGACAAAATAATTAAAAAATAACACACTTAAAAATAAACGCTGAATTGCTGCTCACCTTTACCTAGTGGCGATCGTGGCACCTCTAGCGGTGCTTTAAAGGCGAATAGGTATTATAATTTATTTGAATTTAATAGGCGAAATTTACTGTCAATTTCCCCATGGTGTATTGACGACCTGCACCGTACGTCTAGCGGAAGGAATTGTAATCGAGAAATTGATGTAAACGAAATTTTGCAGTATGCAGTAGTTATGTATATGGAAATATTATTCTAATAATTTTAATTTTAATTAATGAAAATGGCAAAGAACTCAACTCAAAATGCTACCTATACATTATGTAAAGTACGATTTTCCTATATTTGATTGATTTAGTTCAATTTCAATATTAAAAGTACCATAAAATAGTGTCCAAATTAGTATAAATTTGATAATAAGTTAGCGCCATTTGTCGTTATTTTAGTTTTGTTACACTAAATATATTTACCACTATAATTACATCATATTTATTACAAGATAAAAACAAACCAAACTGCAAAATTATATGTTACATATATTGTATTCAATGGCGCTAAATTAATGTCAAATTTATCTAGTTGTGTCATTGTGCCGTTCTAATAGCACTTTATTATATTTTAAAATGAAAAGTTGTTTTTATTTTCTTTTAGTGATATTTTATTGAAAAATATCACTAAAAGAAAATAAAATCAACTTTTCATTTTAAAATATCAAATTTATGATATTTTAAAATGAAAAGTTGATTTTATTTTCATTTAATGATATTTTATTGAAAAATATCACTAAAAGAAAATAAAATCAACTTTTCATTTTAAAATATCAAATTTATGCAATTTTGAACATTGTTTTTTGGCACTTTTAATATTAAAATTGAACTAAATCAATCTAATACAGTAAAACCATACTTTACATTATGTATGGGTAGTATTTGAGTTGAATTCTTTGCAATTTTAATTAATTAAAATTAAAATTATTAGAATAAGATTTCCATATAACTACTACTGCGAAATTTCGTTTACATCAATTTCAAACTTATAAACCCGCTACTAGAGGCGCTTTTTATACTTTCACACTCGTCAATTTCCGAAAACGCCAGTTATCTAGTTTGTTCCATAACACAACCACAGAGGTAAAAACTATAGAGAAAGAAATAAACGCACGTCAAGTGTTCGAAAAATAGAAACTCTAACATCGTTCAGTTGACACAAATTTGACACATAAAAATACGGGGCGAAAACAGCTGACAGCAGCTGTTATTCGTCGCTTGGTCAAATTTTTCGGGGCGATTACTTAAGCATTGACCAGCGAGTCTTTAAGCATCCATAATAAAACCTTACAGAATTTAACGAAAATAAATTGTTAAGGAAATTTTGACAGATCGCCCAGCGAATCCGTAATACGATTTGACAAGAGAAAACAAAGAGTATTGTATTTGTATTATATCTTTTAATACAAATATGCAATCATTGTTTTATCACATTACACTACATAACACATTATGTACATATGTATATAAAATATTATTTTAATTAATAAAACATAACTTTTTTGTTGTTGTTGTTGTTGTTATTTTCGTTTGTTTAGGTCGACTAGCACTTATAGCTGTATATGACCTATTTTTGTATTTATATAAAACGGTTAGTCCAAACTTCTAGAAAGAAGTATGGATGTCCCGAGTCTAATTATTTACTTTCACTGAGTCGCACTTTGTGATACCACCGACTAGCACGGATATATAGGCCTTAGACATTAAAAAATGCAGTACCCAGCACCACTATCTATTTTATTGAGCTGTTATTTGTGATACCCTCGCTTTTGTACACGATATAACGGGCCTTTTACGTATATTACGCAGTACCCGGGACCACCAGCTCAATAAAGATGTTCACTCTTCAAGATTTATATTGCGACTCATAAAACATAACTGAATGTTCTTTATGACTTTACTGATGTTCACTCTAAAGGCTGGAACAGCGAGTCAGTAAGAATCAGTAAGAAACTTTACGGAATTTGACGAAAGTTTTTTCTTACAGAAAATTTGACATGTCGGCTAGCCAATCTGTAAGACCAGTTGGGGACTAATAATTAGGTAAATTAAATAATTTTGCACATATGCTGCAATGTACAAATTGAAAATTGATTAAAAACATGGCAAGAATTTAAAGAATTAGAAGAACCATTTTTATTTCATTCATATTATTTTCATCATGTGGCTTAAAGAATAAATCAGTATGACTCCTTGCAAAACCAACACAAATGTCTTATACAAGCCATATTATTTCCATGACGCACGCATATTATTAAATCCAAAACCTACTATTTTTTGTAAGTGTTAGTGATATTTTATACTGTTTTTGACACAAACTACAATTTAAAACCAAAGTATGTAAAGATTATACTGTATTACGACGTACTTACAGAAATAGTAGGTTTTATTTTGTGTTTGTATGGCAATAATATGGCTTGTATAAGACATTTGTGTTGGTTTTGCTCCTTGTCATAAACATGTCTCCACTAAACACTACATTGATGATATCCATTTACCTATACATATTTAATTTGTTATTTTCCATTTTATTTTATATAAATTAATATAAAAAATATATTATTATATCCTTTATATGCCCATATTGAATTAATATCTTATCCGGTGCTAGGTTTTTTGACATTACCTTAAGTTTGAGCGAAAAATTTCGCTCTGTTAAGTTGGGGTAAAGTGACAACTAAATTTAACGAAACTTAACGAAAAGTTCTTAAAGTTTCGGTGGTCGGTTTTATGTAAAGTCCATATATCGTATTCTTACGTTAAGTTCTTACTGACTCGCTGTTCCAGCCTTAACATTTACGATGGTACTTGTGATCAAGTTACTTGTAATGAGACTGTCTTGAATTAGATTTTGTTGATCCGTTCAGATATCTTGGATTAACTGTGGATAGGTACATGACATGGAACATGGAAGGATCATTTTGATATTTGTCATAAATATCTGGTTGCAGTTACATATTTGAAAATTTTACATTCTATACGTACACACTGTGCCTTAATCCGTTGGGGTGCCATATGTCGGATTAGGGTTTATCCGATTATCACTGCTCAAAATCATATAATTAGAATTATTCTTAGTGCAGAGAGGATGGCTGCATCATGGCCTCTTTTTCAGTTACTATAGAGACATCTCTTCTCAGGCATTTATTTGTATTAAAATTTTTAAACTAATGAAGGTTTTTGTTTTATTATAATGAGAAATGAATGAATATATTCATCTCCCAAGATTCTTGAGAACGAATTTTAAAAACTGATTTTTGGTCCTGGCTCCTAAGATATTCAACAATCTACCCACTTGCTGAATTGAAAATTCAAACAAATCTGAAATCGTTTATACGTTGACTTAAATTATTTTTGTTTGAACGTGACAGCGTCACAGAGCTGGGTTTGTCCCCATTGTACTTAAATTACGCGATTGAAGTTTGAATTGCCGCAATCGAACGTTAGCTAGAGAAAGAAAATACTTTTTCTACAAATATTTCACAAATCGAGCTACCATAAATTACAAATAATTTAAAAATAAATCTTGACAAGTTAGATTTGTTTTAACAACAATTATTTATTACGATGAGAACTGCAAATTTTATTGCGAATTGTGATTTTTTATTAAAACATTTATTACAAGAGCATGTTTTAATAGACGAGCTTCAGTCCATAAATCTAGCGTATGACGAAATTCAGTCCATAAAACTAGCGTATCATATTGCTGATGATGCTGTAGAAACAAAAAATATAATTACGGAATTTCCACGGATTTTATCCCAAATGAAAAATGTTGGTAAATTTCCACCGGAGAAAATGTTACCCATTATGAATAATATCCGTTTAAGAAAAAGGCCGATTTCGCTAAATCGAACCGATTTATTGGCAAGAAAGGCAACAAATTTCATGATAATTGCTAAGCCTGGAATCCAAACATATAATCTTGCGGAACAAATCCAACAGAAATTTCATTGTGTGCACATCGATTGTAATGATCTAGTTGAAAAAGAAATTCAAAGTAAATCACGACTCGGTATATGGCTGGATAAAAATTTGAAGCTAAATAAAATTCTACCAATTGAAATAATTTTATGGTTGTTACAACGTGAAACTGAATCTAATAAAATTTTGTATAGTGGTTACATCCTAACCGGATTTCCTATAATCCCAAATATGGATTTAAATGTTAAGAAGAACTATTTGACCGAAGATGAGTTGCTAATGTTTCAACAAATAGTCGACGAAATTATTGATGTCCCAATTACGAGTATGGCACGTGAACTGGCAAAATTAGAGAAAATGTTATTTACAGAATATCCTAATTTAGAAGAGGATGTCGATGAATTGAAAGACGATTTAACAGAAGAAACTGAAATTCCAAAAGGGTTTCGAGAGGTTCCAAAACTTTTTCATAAAATTAGTTGCGATGTAGATGTCCGTTATAGCATTAAGCGACAACTATTTTTTATGCTTGAGCTAAAGAGGAAGCCAACTATATTAATTTACCTGGATTGTGACGATGAGGATGTAATTAGAAAAAATATTTACTTTAATAAGAGTTCAGTGGATGAGCTAGAGAGAATACAAAAAAGTTTGGATCGGTATAACAGTGCGTTAGATGTTATACAAGAATTTATTTGCTATTTTCCACGGCCGAATCTTATCTATTGTCATGGCGTTTACACGTCCGAAGAAACATTTGAAAGCTGCTGTCACAAAATCAACGAGAGTGGTATTCGATTAGTTTACTTGGCCGATGATTTTTACGATACGTTTAAAGATGATGAAACTATTATCGAAACATTGGAAACCATCGCGGATCCCAATGGCATATTAGACGTTTTGTGTAAAATAAAACCAATTCGTCAGGACATCAGTTGGTTTAGATCATCATTTGAATATAATTGTCCAGTTATGATGGCCCAAGGAAAATGTGTCAAAGGAAAATATCAACACTCTGTTCGCTTTTTAGGTACAATTTACCTGATGTCGTCAGATGAGAATAAACGTACATTTCTAGAGAACCCGCAGTTTTTTGGAGACTCATTTCCAACATGTCGAGCATGCATAATGGGACCCCGGAGTTCAGGAAAATCAACATTTGCCCGATGCTTATCGAAATTTTTTGATTATGCCATTATAATTGATGTTGATTATTTATTTGAGTATTACAGAAAAATGGACGTTATAAAACTTGACTATGCATCAGCAGTCGAACAAGTTATTTTGGAGATGACTACTCAACGTTTGGACGTATATAACAGGGAAAAGCAGATTCACGTTGATCAAATTAACGATTGGATTAAAACAATGACCGAATATATCATTGGTTTTCTTAAGCCTATCCCGTACATACAAGGGAAACACAATAAACCGAAACTTGATAAGAAGGCAGCCAAAGAAAATGAAAGGCTGAGAAATTTACTTAATGAATTTGGGTTTGAAACAGACCAACCTGTAAACCTCAAGAGGTACCTAACTTTAAAAGATTTGTTCTTTAATAAATTACCGTTGGATCTTCGTAAAAATGTAATATTTCGTGAACCTCAGGCAACTGATATTGATGTAAAGAAATTAGCTACAGAACGCATGAACGAGTTAAGCAAAGATTATAAATTAACATTAGCACGCAAGATCGAAATTCTCGTAACTAAAATTCGATTATGTGAAAAACGACAAAAGATTTTAACGAATCAAAAGAAGTTGTATGGTTACTGGATATTAGATGGTTTACCACCAGATATTGAACTTTTTCAAGGTTTACAAGAAATGAATTGTTTACCTGATATCATTGTTAATATGGATGATTCGGTTGGTGAACGATTATCCGAAAATCAGAATGCAAAATGCCGACGAGAATTTTACGATATAAATTACATTGTTCACACTATAATGAGAATCAACAAAGTATTTTTCAAGGATAAGATGAATAAAATTAAGAAGCCAACTACTGAAAGTCCCAAATATTTTGAGGCACAGTTAGTTCGCCGCGAACTCGATCATATTTTGATGCAAGATTCATTACAGGGTATGAAAGATTTTGAAGAGGAAAATGGCAAATACCGTCAAGATTTTGAGAGTGTAAAATTATTTACGGAACCATTTGACACTCAATTAATTCAATTAGATATTCACAATAAATCATGGTCTGACGCTATTATTTATGGTCTTAGAGATTACATGAATTATTTTCATGGCCATCCTCATATATTACCGGATGGTTTTCCGAAAGATGAACCGGGTAGAATTCTACGAGGTGGCGTTACCTCAGAGTATTGCCCCGTACTGTTTGTAGATAAAATGTTAATCAAATTGGGGCACCCAGAAAATGCTGTACAAATAAAAAATCAAACATATCTTTTCTCAACAGAAGAGGCCATGCAAACATTTGTTAAAGATCCATTGCGATATATTGATATTGAGCGTCCATTTGCTATACCTCCGTATCGACTGTGCGTAATCGGAGGTTACCATGCTGAGAAGCGGGGCGATCTCAGTCGGGTTGCCGATACTTTAGGAACCAAATACGTGTCCATGATCACTTTAATAAATTTATACTTTAACCAAATTCAATCCAATAGGCAGTTTAATGTATTAACAGGGCAAGAAATTTTTGAACAGTTAGGTGAAAACATTGTGAACGATATTTTTGCCCCTTTATTTCGCGATGGATTTTTATTCGGTGATATAATGTACTACAAAGAACATTTGAATTTAACAATAATTAGTTTTCATTGCTTATTTTTAGAGGATTTTCCACTTACTGCCGAACATCTAAAGCAAATGATCAGACTAAATCATTATCCAGAACAAATATTTTATTTTAAGATCGAGAACGAAACTTTACTGAAAGATGAAATAAAATATTACATGAAGGAATATAAAGAGGTATTGTTAAATCAGGTAGAGGCTTTCAAATTGCAAAATGAAAATTGGATGAGTCAGCGTAGATTACGATTTAATGAGCTATTAGCTCAGCTTTCAGCTGACATTATTATTGAGGAGGATACAAGTTTTACCGATCGTTTAAAACCAGAAACTTTAACCGATATATTAAATGTGTTCTATGTAGAAGCCGATCAAAGTTATCAAGAGCAGAAAAGACAGTTATATGTAGCTGATATGGTAAACAGAGAAATGCCACCCGATCAGTATACCAAATTAATTGATGACATAATGAAATTATCGATAACACAGGAAGTAAACGATTTTTTAGAAAATCGAAAAGCAGAATATGATAAAATTAAATTAGTGGCCAACGATAACTTAGTTCCATTCATTCAGATACGGTTACACCCATACACAACGAGAGAAATTGAAAAATCTATTTTGAAGTATGTTAAAGAGAGCATGGCTCGACAATACTTGTTTGATCGAGCACATCCGATTAGTTATGAAGAAGCTTTGGATTATATTGATTATGGCCAATTTATGTTCAGCCGATATTTTCGGACTTGTCCTGTTCGAAATTTTGATATGAATTACCCCGTTAAATTGACTATACGTAAGTATTTCGAGAAATATTTTTGCATCCTGTAAAATGCTTTTTTTTTTTTTTTTTCATATTTCAGACACTACAGACCTGGATAAAAAAGTTCAACCGATTTTACAAAACGAACACATATATTTTGTACAACGAGTTAATCACAATGTGGAAGAGTTTATTGATCGACCCTATCGCTACACATCTGCAATGAATGTTTGCCAAGTAACTGCTCCAATTCGAGTAGCAGTTCACGGTCCACGAAATTCAGGATGCAAGACGCTGTGCCTTAGAATTTCAAAAGAATTCCAAATCAATTGTTTCACTTTGGACGGTATGAAAGAGTATGTGGTTAAAAATTTTAAATGGACCAAACTTGCTATGGACTTGATTGAGAATGGCATGCAAATAACCGATATTCAACAAATATGTGATTTGGTAAAAATTTCGATAAACTTTGAATTACAAGGGTGGATTTTGCGTGGTATACCCTTAAATAATGACCTATTGAATTGTTTTATGCTAAATGGTTTGGATATTAATTTGGTTATATATTTGGAACCGACCGGCCTGGATTTATGGTCCAATATAAAAAACAAATATTTCAATGAGAAATACAAACGAAAAGTGGAGGTGGTGCAACATCTATATGGTATGATTTCGGAGCTTGACAAATTTTCGAAGCATCCCACTATTTTTAAAGGTTTAAATCGAAATATCATAAGAATAAAAACTTTTACGTCATGTTGGAGTACATGGAATAAAGCGTATCGAGAAATACTCTTGTTGCTTAGGCTTTTTAATTTATATGAGCTTAGAGGCATTCAGCGAATAGCTGGCAGTTTATATAAACTAGAAGTCTCTGACTATGAGTTGGAATATCGTTTAAGCTCTTTAAAGATGTACTGTCCAATGTGCTGGATGCAAAATAAATTATTGGTTAAATGCCGATATCGTTACTTCGATGACGAGGAGGCAGAGCCACTATATTCTGATAATATGTACGAAAAAAATTTATTTCAATTTCAAAAATATTTTTATTGGTCCTGTAATAGTCATCTTGTTGAATTGATGGTAAATGCTGAATCGTATTTCAAAACATATGAAGAAAAACTTCCAGAAGAGTTACCAAAATTGATTAAAGGATGGGAAAAGTATATGCCTCTTGTTAATGATGGATATTGTCCAGTTGCTTATGTAAAAAGTTGCAATACTAAAATTTTAATCGGACTGCCAGAATATTCCGTGCTTTATTGTAATAAAGTAATTATATGCCAAATTATTTTTATTTCAATTAAATTTAATTCATTTCTATTTGCTTTTATCTGCAGGTTTATGCAATGTCTTCTCAATCATATTGTATGGAATTCCTGCAGGATCCAGAAAAATATAAAAATGTTGTAATCATATTTAACTATTCATATCCAACGTCTGACGATGAAGATTTCACAAATATGAAATTGGATTTTGGGGCAATAACTCCAACACTGATCACCAATGCACTGTTTGAATGCTCTTTTGAACGACCAAAACATTATAATCTTGAACCCGATCAATCATTGGAAATTTATTTGGCCCTATATTTGAAGAGTCACAATAGCAATTCGTCCAATTTCAAAATAGAAGCGTATCAAAAAATGTTTTTAAAGTATTGGGACGAATGTAGATTGATGCAGAGGACTCTGAATGAAATGCAAATTACAGGTAATCCCTATATAAAGGCAATAAAGAAAAAGAGAACTTCAGGGTTTGGATATTCTTCTGCTAGTACTTTTGGGATTTAATTGTAATTCGATACAAAATATTTGCTTTTGAGTTTAATAAATTACACGATGTTTACTCGTAGTTATGTGATTTAGAAATGGATTTCGACATTCAATTTTTTTAAATCACCATTAGTTTACATTGGGCGTACTCGCAGCGAGCTTAGGTGTAACTAAAGATATAAACCTGAGCCTCACCCGCAGGATACAAATAATGCCTTTCCAATCGACCACCGCAAGTACTTAAAAGCACTTATGGTTCATGCCTTTGCTAGATTATAGTAAAAATAGTAAATATGTGGTTATTTGGAAAGCCACTAAAATCTTAATAAAATCATGTATAGATAGTCTACATATTTAAATAGATATTGCTTCTACCATCGGAAATTCCGATACAAGGCGTTAAAATGTGTATCCTCATGTAAACGACACGAAGAATTCCTCAAAAACGCTAATAATATGGAAATCCAAAAAACTAAATTCATCATCACATGTAGCAACGTGCAATGATGCAACAAAATCAAGTCGCTTGAAATCAAGACACCGAGATAAAAACTAAGCGCAAATTTAGCGCACAGGAGCGGATGTTTCCGTAATTCCACGAATTTAATTTATTTCAGCTAACGCGACTAGATGACGAGTTCGAGCTTATGGCTCGAAAATACTCACCTTAAATCTACGCTTAAGAAATTACATATGGAAATTTATCATCACCGACATTTCCATACCCATAATAGGAGCAGATAAATATAAATCCGGAACCTGAATTATCTCATATTGATAACACTCGAAAATCTAGTTTCGGGCAACGTTAAACATATAGTGTGACGCACAATCTAGAAGCTCGTAGACCTCTGATAGCATGTAAAACCCACAGATTAGACTCGGACCTCTACCTCACCTACAAGATTTCGCATTCCAACTGGAAGGGTGCACAGTACTTTCTATATACTAGACCTGGTATGTGCATACCTCGCGACGATCATACTACCACCAATTTTATTTAGGCTAAGCACAGCCTTCTGCGATGATCTCCAGGTTACGTTACCGGAACTAGTTTACGGCAGTTCCATAAGCATACCTCTCCGGCCAATCCCTAGATGCAACCAAAGCCGGAATACCTCAAACAGAATTTGTAAAAATACTAAAAAATCATTTTAATGAAATTTCACCAAAGCCAGCCTCCAGTATAAGGAATTAAATTCCTGCAGTTACGTTTTGAGAAATAAAATTTTTGATCGATAGATTAAAACCGTGTTATCAAGAAAATTCAGAGGTCACATTATCGACACAGAGTGCAAAATCCCTTCACAAATCCAAAACAATACCAACAAAATTACATTCAACCTTGACACCCCGCAGTGTTTTCAACCAAACAAGATAAACAGTACCAGATAGAGCCCTAAAACTACCAGCACGTTTGTATGACAATATTGCCAAATCATACGATTTCACTGAAGGGGGACCGTGTGGCGTGCTGTCCCTGAGGCATGATCATCGGTTGGACGACTTCTTGTAACATGGTTAGCTCGAAAATGTCAATCAACCAGTTCTCATCAACAGACTTTGCATAACGGCACTTCAGCTGATTTGCGTGAGCTGGAACGGGGGTTTCTCGGTATTGTGAAGCACGGATTTGAAATAAATGGCGTCTCCGATATTGAACTAATTCCACTTGGCCCCGTGCTAATGTTTGAACTGGTCTTCCATTCTTGAGTTACACATACCGCCTCGTTCTACGGATGGCTTGATGAGATCCAACTATGTCTTCATCTCATATCCTTTCATCAGTTTGTACGGCGACTTCATTCTTATAGTGCATATACGAACCGCGTATCGGTAGCAAAACAGGAATTTCAGTAAAATAATATCAATGTTGCCTTCCCCGTTCAAGTTCTCGAGGGTTGTTTTTAACATGTTAACGAAACGTTCGGCCCGGCCGTCCGACTGTGGGTTGTTTATGCCAAATACCAATTTCATTACATATCTTCTTGAAACAGTCGGAAATGAATTGTGGGGAATTGTCGGAAATTCACTAACGATGCTGTCGTAAAGTCTAAGATGAGCGAATGCTTCCTGTGCAGCTTTATTTACTGCAAAAGCAATGTCTGGACGAGACGCTGTTGTAAGATACATCAAACAACCCACTGCTTCACGGTTAGGTACATTAGGTGAAATTGCTTCGTTGTGATCACTTTTTACGGCCTATTGTAGTTGAGACAGCGTTTGATTCTGTCATTTAAAATCTTTCCAGTATTTTCCTTGTGTACTTTTCTTGGCTCACAACAATTGATCCATTTTCCCGATTCTCTATTTTCATACCAAGAAAATTATCGAGAGAACCAGTCGTCGTATTAAATTCTTGTCGTAACATTCTTAAAAACTCAGTAATCTCTTTCTCTTCATTACCGACAACTAGACCATCATCTACATAAATTGCTACATACAATCGAACGTTATTGCTTTTTCGATAAAAGAGACAAGGATCTGCAACACCATAGTTCGATTTTCGAGTTCCGCTGCACCGTTTTGATCAGGTGTATAAGGCGGTGTAATCCATTACTTCAGGTGGGACAAACTCACTGTATGACATAAAATATTGCTTGTTGGGAGTGATATGCTTCGCAACACCACTGTCACAATACCACTTATTTGCAACGATGTTTTTTTCTAATTGATCTGCCCATAACTTGTGAGGTAAATATGGCGTTACTACCTTGCTGTTTGTTATGCTGCTTAATTGTGCTTCCATCTGCATTCTTTTGTGGACACTCTGCTGCCCAATGGCCCAATTGCTTACATTTATTGCAAAGAAATTTTTGCTTTGCCCGTTCCGTTGATGTTTTTGTTTTATTCGTGTTTCTTTTCGTTTTATATTCACCGGATGTGATGAATGCAGTTGTTTCTAATTCTACTTTTCTTTGATCACGTAGTTCAATCGTACATAATTTCTCGATGAGTATGTCGATAAAATTCGGTCAACCAATATTTGTTCAGACAGGATATTTTCGTTATGTTTTATTAATTCGTCATTTAAATCTACGAACAGCTTTTGCAATTTAGCGACATGTGCGCTTATATCTTCTTTCTCGTCTCGTTTTACTCGGAAAAGGCTTCAATTAACATATTCAGACGTTGCATACTATTACGTTCAAATCGCGCGCGTAATTTATCCCAGATTTCGTTCGCATTGTTACAAGTCAACACGAACTCAGCAACTGGTTTGCTTAACGCACTTACAATCACACTTGCAACTTTCGCATCGTCCTTATGCCACTCCGCCTATACAGCTTTTTCATCATTTTGTTGAGTCCACTTTTAATTGAACATATTCGCGCTTGCCATTAATAATACCTTCAAGTGCATATGAGCGCAACACCATAGAAATATGGCATTTCCATTTTGCCAAGTCGTCGAGCCCTTCTAATTTATCGACATTAATTTTACATTCACCGCTGGTAGCCATTTTTTTTTTAGTTTTGATGCTTTAATTTCTTTTAACTTTAGACACACACTAGCATTATACTTCTATTAATTACTTTTATCTATATTACCACGTATTCTTGGCACATAACCTGTTGTTAATTTATTATTACAGAATAAATTATCTCAGAACACAGTTACGAAAACACATGTATTTCAAGCAGAAGAAAATATTGAAGTGGTAGTTTTTATTCAATAATATATAAGAAGTTACATGACATGACCCTATATACACAAGTCCAAATACAATAGATCATGTTTTCCGAAAGAGGCAGCACGATCAAAGAAAAAGTACAGATCGTTTGCCACTAGATGTCACTACACAATCAAAAAAATATTCTGACGTTTTTCAAAAGAGGACAGCTAAAATCAATTTAATTATAACGTATTAATAATAATCACCTTTATAAACCGTAAATATTTTTATTTATTTTTACAAAATGCACACATAAAAATGTCATACAATTTTTGACAGCAAATACTTAGTGACACCTAGTGGCATTATGTAAAAGTTGCTTATATTTTCGGAGTTTTCTAGAAGATGGTAGCTCTGGCGGTTAAAGAAAATTTGACATCTGTGCCATCTATTAGAAAAAATGACCGTCCGGATGATGCCACTTAGGGAATCCAAATTACTCGAGTTTCAAAGTACCCGGGTAGTCGAGTACTAGTTTTTTCAATACCTGGGTTACCCGGGTACCCGGGTAATAAACAAAAAACATAAATTTACATAAAACTATAAAAAAAATCATAGATCATATGCTATTGTCACCCTCTCTTTGGATTAGTAAATGGCACATACTATATTCTGAGTCCTATTTTTCTTCCTTCTTAAAAGGGTCCCATATGAATTATTTGTTAATGGCATGCATTAGAATAAATAGATTAGATCAATTTTTTTAAAATCAAATCAGTTCAAATATTTGTTACATTTTTGTTGTACAAATTAAATTTGTAATTATTTTCTGTTGTACTCATGACTATAACTCAATCAAATTGAATCATTATACTTGATTAAATTAAGTTGAATCCAATTAATTTTTATTTTACCATGCATTATTAAAAAATGATTTTAAAATCCTTCATAGATACGTGAAGAATTTATGTTCTTGTATATTTAAAATATTTGTCACCATCTACTCGTAATTTTATAAATTAAATAATAAAACAAACTAAAAATTTGAAAGATAACCAAAAGCCGATAATAAAAGTTATCGAAATTTTAATTAATCTGGAAAATTGATAGAACGCTTCAAATTCATATTTATCACTCGACACAAACTAATGTCGTTTTAGATTGATTTGTTTCCTCTCTATGAAAAAGCAATCGCAATTTCGGCGTCAATCGAACAAGAAAATCTCATTGATCTTTTACGTTTGTGCATTATCCGGCAAAATATAAGAACCTTGCAAATTCCACATATAAATTCTAAAAAAATCGTTCGTTTTCCAAGCAATGCTTAGATTAATCTAATCAGCGCCGGATCTAGCTCTTTGGGGGCCCAGGTGCAAAAAGGAATTTTGGGGCCCTCTACTAGTTAATTAACCCTTGTGTCAACACGACATACCCGGGTGTGTTTTTGATTTTTTGTAACTAAACGAAGTTTATTTATAATAAAGGTAAATGACATATTTCATTATGATATCGTTTCTATATTTAGTGTTTATCATTCTTTGATGCAAAACTCTTCATTAAATACAAACACACCAAGGGTTTATCGTGTTGGTGAGAAGTCGTTTTATTCTCGTGTTGACACAAGGGTTAAAAAAACATTGTTTTAAGATAATTAAATAACAATACGTTTTGCTTATAATTCACAGTAATGTAACATAGCATAAAAATAAAACAAATAAAAGAATTGCACTAATTTAAGCCTTCTGCTGTTTCTTCCGTTAAAATGGATATTAATTGACTGAAATAGTTTTTGCTTTGTCCGACTCAATCGACATCAAGCCATAGACTTGTGCCATAGTAGAGCGAAGGTAAGTTTTAATTAGCTTCAACTTACTAAACGATCTCTCTGCGCTAGCAACGGTTACTGAAGTGATAAGGTTCAAATATACGCAATGCAATTATAAAATTGAGAAAGATATCAGAATATTGATGCGTTAAAAAATTTAAAATATTCAGAGGATTTTTGTCTAATTCTGCTGGAATATTTTTTACTAAAGAAATTTCTGATATTAACACAGTTAATACATATCCAACAATGACACAAATTCTTTACAAGAATCTTATAATTGCACGTCTAATAAAGTTTTGAATTTAAATTTGCTGTAAATCATTTTTTGCGCAAATCTGCTTTCTAATTCATATGAAACTAGGTCCATTAATGGAAGAAAAAAGACATCTTAAAATTAAAAACTGGGTCAGCTGGAATTTCGTCGTTACAAATTTCATCGAATAAGCGTTTTCGTTTGCGCAATCGAATCTGCGGAAAATCTGTTGAAACATCCATGGTAATTTAGGCTTCTTTAACAGCTTTCTCGAAGAGTGATAATGATGACCGATATTCTTGCAATTTTATTAGCACCGCTCCAACCAAATCAATACCTGCACTCAGAACTACTGCTTATACTATACTTAGTACTACTACTTGTAACATTTCATTTATTTTATTAATATTAAAAATAATATTTTTCCTCACAATCAATGATACAAGAAATGGTATTGTTACGATATATTCCAGTATAGAATTTGCTTTCTTAACTGTTTTTGAATCATTTGATGTTGCTGCTAAAAGCCTCACGTATTAGCGTTAATTGAGATACCACAGGTTTTATTGCCTCTATTCTGGCCTCCCAACCAATTTCACTCAACGGGATTAACGTGATTGGACGCGTTTGTATTTGCTCTGTAATTTTGAATGTCAATACAATTTCTTTCGAGCTCACATAAATAATTTAGTACGACTTTCTGGTCGTCTAGAAAACACAAAAAACTTTAATTTATAGAAAACCGTTTTGTTTCCAGATCCTGAAACACGTATCTTAAAATTAATGCAGTTTGTTCCTTATGGGAAACATCAGGAGTACAATCTACTTGAATACTACAATATTTTAACTTCTTCACTTTTGATACGTTTTTTTAAGGCTGAAACACACCAAGAGCAGCGCGACATGTCCCACATATTCCACTTGTGATAGATTTTCTTTTAATCGAAATTTATCTATTAAAATTATCAAATATTTGAATGTTTTTATAAAAATTGTTTATAATTTTGCTTAACATACGACTATCTATGAATACATCAGCAAATCAAGGTATACTTAAATCTGCTGCTCGCTGCCGCTGCTTGGTGTGTTTCATGCGTTAGACATCTCATTAGCGACTAATACAATAAAATAATTTTGAACGGTCTTAGAAAGGTAATGGATATGTATTTGTCTAGAATTAAATTTTTCAAGATGATCTTTCAGTATCGTATCATATTTGAAATGAGAATGTTCTTTTATGGTATAAAACAGAAAAAGGTTCAAAGGACATTACAAATATGAAGCAAATGGATGAATCAAATGGAAGTGTAATGGATTACAGTGAAGGAAATCATTTTGCAATGTAGTGTGGATAGATAGTTACATAAATTTAGTGATATATTTTGCTTGTAGTGTTAACCAGTTTAAATTTTAAAGCTGTTTAACTACTACATAGTTTTTATTAATGAACATGTGAGTTCAGTTTAAGAAAATTTTCTTACCTATAAAAAAATTATGGAAACATTAAATTTTTTTTATAAAAAATCAAACAAATATCATTAAAAAGTATTTTGCATGGGCCCCTTCGGGGCCCTTTTTGGTAGGGGCCCGGGTGCATTGCACCCTCTGCACCCCCCATAGATCCGGCCCTGAATCTAATGGCGTTTCTAACAAACACAATATCCAAAGTTGTCAAACTGAAAACGTCAGCCAATTAGCCAAATGGTTAATAAACCTTTACACATACTTATGTAAAAGGGGAATAAATCTACGGAAAATCTAAATCAAAAAAGTGGTCTCGAGCTAAAATATTTTACTCTCACAATAACGTTTTTTCTTCAATCGAACAAAATAAAATTCACCCTTCCAATATTTTCTTTGAATCAAGTTACTCGGGTGCTCGCTCAAATTACCCGGGTAATCGAGTACTCGAAAAAAGGCCAACACAGCCGAGTACCCGGGTACTCGATAATCGGTATTGGATACCCTAATGCCACTACATAGCTGTCACTACTCCTAGTGTTCGCTGATGACCACCGGGGTAAAACAGATCGGAGTTTTTTTGAGCAAAAAAACGAACGCATAAAATGAGTCGGTGTATTTTTAACTCTACTTTTATTTGGGTTTTTTTGACAACCGACAATTATTTCTTTTATCGGCGTAAAAAATCCAAAAATTTTGTAAATTGAAAAATTTAAAGTAAAATACATAATATTAAATGCTTCGATTTGGATCATGATATTAATAAAAAATAATAAAAAGAAAATGTAAAGTTGACATTTAAAACATCAAAATTATTTGTCAAGTAAAAAAGTTGTTCGTTGATGTATCATAATAAAAAAAAACTCGAGTTTTTTATTGAAGTGAAGTTTCCGGGGGTAAAATCTGTCAAAAAAACTCGGGTATTTTCTGTCAAAAAGCCATCAGCGAACACACGGACTAATGTAATAGAAAACTGTTTTGAAGCTAGATGTCACTACTACTGATAATTTTTGTTATGTGGAGTTCGATTGGGCAAAAATAATCAATTTATTGTCAAAAAAAGTGATTATAATCATTTTGCGCGTACGATTGGCAAAAATAATCATTTATGATTATAATCAATTTTGACAAATCTTGATTTTTTGAAAGATTTGCCAATACCAACAAAAAAGAAATTTCGTAATTTTTAATCACTTCTTAATTTTTACGAGTTCGTTATTTATTAATAAATAAGTTGTGTTATTAAAATAATTTTTGTGACAAAATCTGTGTAATTTTGTGCTTAATCAAACTAAAGATTTACTGACGGTTAACATAACCTCAAAAAAAATGTTCATATATATTCACCAATACAACAATCAGATAAGCCATGCTGCTTGTGCATACGATTGGGCATCAAAAACTTGATTATTTTTGACAAGCCCAATCGAACTCGCCATTATAATAATGCTGCCAAATTATTTTATAAAGGTGTCTTTTTGATGTTAAGTTTTCTACGATTTAATAATTTATTAATAATCGTAGTAAAATGTGAAAAAGAAACGTATGATACGTAGTGATAAATGAGCGTAAATTTTACCACTGATGTCGTTAGTGCTGCCATCTTTTAGAAAGCGTGAAATACTTTCGTTCTACTTTAGTAGTGACAACTAGCGACAAATGTACTTACCATTATACTTCTTTCGCTCTATCTGTCCTCTTTCGGAAAACATGATCTATTAGTTTAATATTAATTTACTAGATGTCACACATGTTATGTATCTATCTTTCAACATACAATTATATTTCATGTATGTACTTGTTTAAATGTAAATAGAGTATAAACTCAGAGTAACAAGTTCCCGTTATTTAGCTTTAAATATTGCAACATTTTGATGAGACGGGAGCTTGTATTTTGGGATTTGAACGTGTACACATTTATGATCAATAAACGTTTTTGTAATCGAGACTTCAGTTGGTGTGAAATATAATATTGGCGACGAGTTCGGTGCGTGTGTAAACATACAAAAAATAAATAAATAAAAAGGGTTGTGATAGTAAAATAGTAAAATAAATCGTAATAAAAAAAAATAAAAATACAAAGTTTAGTGTATAAATATGGCTTTGATCGGTTTATTAGAAAATTTTGATAAGACGAGAACAGATTTCGAGTATTATCTAGAACGATTTGAACAGTTAACAATCGTAAACAAAGTGGAAACTAAAATGAAACTGCCGCTATTTATAACATTGATTGGTTGTGAAATGTACGAAGGGTTAAAAAATTTGTGTGTTCCAAATACCCCCCGCGAAAAGACTTTTGATGAAGTGCTAAACATATTAAAAGACCATTATAATCCAAAAAAAGCAGTGGTATTCGGGCGTTTTCAATTCCATAAACGGGACCAAGCCCCGGATGAAAATATTTCCAATTATGTGGTAGAATTAAAACGGTTGTTATGGTCGTGTAACTTTGGCACGTTCCTTGATAACGCGCTACGCGATCTATTAATTTGTGGTTTGAAAACGGAATCTATAGGAAAAAAACTATTGGTAGAAGGCGGTGATCTATCATTTGCTGACGCTTACCAAAAAGCATTGACATTTGAGAGCGCATTGGTAGAAGCCAAATCCATGTGTGATAATACTGTAGCGAGAGTCGGTCACTTTAAGTCGAATTCGAGGTATGATGCGGATAACGTGGCATCGAAAAGTGAGAATAAAAATTCATGTAAATGCGGAATGCTTCATAAGGAAAATTCGTGTCCTGTAAGATATTGGCGATGTTTTAAGTGCCATAAAAAAAAGCACGGTAAAAAGTTTTGTAGAACACAAAATAAATCGGTACATACTTTGGAAGAAGAGTCAAATGACATGTTATGACAAACCATAAATTGTATCAACGCCGCCGTGTCAACTGTTAAAAGTGATCCGCATATAGTTGAAGTAGAAATTAATTCGATTCCAACCAAATTGGAAATAGATACAGTGCTTGTGCAACGGTGATGGAGTTATCGATGTATAAAGAAAAAATTTCCAAAGTGCTACTTGAAACCGAAGAATCCAAGTATAGCTCCGTTACAGGTTAAACGTTGTATACCATTGGAGCAGCCGAAGTCGATGTGCGGTTTAGATCGAAAAATTATCGTTTAGACCTTGTAGTTATTCGGTCAGACAAGAAGTTTACCACCTTGATGGGAAGGAATTGGTTAGACCAGCTTCTGCCAGGCTGGCGGATAAGTTTTGATGGCATTTATTCGGAGGTAAAAGATTTCGGAGTGAACCATTGTCTTTCGTTGGCCAATAATTTTACGGATGGATTAAAACTTAGGTATCCCATATTTTGCAAACCCTATTCCATGCCTTTTGCAATACGTTAGAAGGTGGAGGAAGAGATCAAAACAATGGTCAGTAATGGAGTCTTGGTTCCGGTGAAACACAGTGATTGGCCAAGTCCAATTATTGTAGTTCCGAAGAAGGACAAGGGAATCAGAATATGTGTCGACTTTAAGGTCAGCGTAAATAGATGGGTGGATTTCGAGCATTATCCCATACCAAACATCGAAGATGTTTTAGTGAGTTTATCAGGGTGTAACATTTTTACTACATTAGACTTGACTGGAGCATATCAGCAGGTTGAGGTGGCTGAGAATTCAAAAAATTTGTTTACCATTAATACTCACTGGGGCTTATATAGGTACAACAGGCTCACATATGGAATTTCCAGCGCACCAACAATCTTTCAGAGTATAATGTATGAAGTTCTTCAGGGAGTTCCAAATACAGCTTGTTACATCGACGATATCATCATAGCTGGAAAGAACCTGGTAGCATGTCAAAATAATGTGGGGGATGTGTTCCGACGTCTAGCTAGATACAACATTCATGTAAATGAAAATAAATGTTTCTTTCTTAGAGAGAGAGAGAGAGAGTGGAATATCTTGGGTATAACATCTGTGGTGAAGGAATACTACCAAGTCCACGTAAGGTCGCTTCAATTAGGAATGCTCCGCAACCGAAAACTATTACACAAGTGAAGGCATTCCTGGGGTTGGTGAATTATTACCGAAAATTCGTTCCAATGATGGCAACCGAACTAACGGTCTTATACAAGTTGACAGAAAAGGATGCGGAAGTCATTTGGACGAAAGATTGCGATGCGGCATTCAACCGATGTAAAGATTTGTTATCGGGCGATAAGGTGTTGTGTCATTATAATCCATCTAAGCAACTGATTTTGGCATGTGATGCGAGTTCTTTTGGAGTCGGGGCCATATTGAGCCAAATGGAAAATGGGATGGATAAACCAGTAATGTTTGGATCCGCAAGTCTGTCGAAGGCTGAAAAAAATTACTCGCAGCTAGATAAGGAAGCTTTGGCTATTATTTTTGGAGTAAGGAAATTCAGGAAGCAGAAGGAAGTGGAGATATCCCAGCAAACCTCAAGTCATATTAATTTTTTGGTTTGGTCTCATATCGGTCCTACATTAGTCATTTAGTGACATGCACATCAAATATTGGTCATTGTGTTGACCACTACTCGTTAGTGGGTCTTATTGTGATCATTATGCTGGTTACTTAGCCATAGGGTATCATATATTGGTCGGTCTGTCGACCACTAAAGCATAAGAAATCATATATTGGTTTTCCGTATGACATGAAGTTATAAAAAGTCATACGTTGACCATTTCTATGACTTAGAAATAATAAGAAGTCATTTTTCAATCATAATTTTGACTGGTCATTTATCGAGTATACTGGTGCTAGATAAGACACTTAATGACTTTTTTTTTTGTGATTTGTAACCAGCTTGTGCTTTATTTCGATCACATGTATTAAGTTATGGAATTCAATATGATCAAAATAAAACTCAATAGGATAATTCACTTTAAAGTCATTAAAGTGTCTATAATTTAGAATGAGTGTGACTAATATTCCCAATGGTACAAGATGCTGTCAAAATACGATTCAAATCTAACACAATTTAATTTTCACCAAACATGGATGACAAACTAAAAAAACCATCAAGTTGGAAAAAATTAAAAAATAATAGAAAACTCCAAAGACATTTCGAAAAATAGTTTTGTCAAGATTTTCAACATTTAACAATGAGGTAAACAAGAGATTTAGTGTTAAATTCAATGAACATGATGATAATTTGGAAAATGAAAACTCATCGTTTGCACATCCATCCCCATCAGGATTGAATAATTTATCAATTCAGCCATCTACGAGTTCACAACTTATTAGTCACATAGAATTCACGGAAAATCAAACTAATGTTGTTTGCTCTTATGCTCAAGATAGTCAAGACGATAGCATGCATGGTAGCGCAACTAGTGATGCTTTTAATGGCAACGACGATATTGATTATTTTCGTCCAGAAGAAAACTATGACGAAAAAGAAAATAATGATGATACTATTGATAATGTAATCCTCTACATGCGCTGGCACTAACGGAGAACGATTGCCATTCAAAGAATTTTTGAAATCCTGGACACACCAGTATAACATACCACAAGCTGCTTTAAAACCACTAATCAAAGGACTAAATGAAAATTTTAACGCCAATTTACAAAATGATCCCAGATCATTAATGCAAACTCCCTGTCAAACAGGGCACAGTTTCTTACAAATAGAAGGTGGTGCATATTGGCATCAGCGGCTTGAAGTATGTTTAAGAACATATCTCTCAGATTTAAAGGAATCAATGTCGATTTCATTAAATATTAATATTGACGGTTTACCTATTTTTAGAAGTTCTAAATCAGAATTTTGGCCAATATTATTTAACATATTTGAAATACTAGAATTTAAGCCTATGGTAATTGGAGTATTTTACGGAACGAGTAAGCCAAAAAAAATAGAAGAATTTTTGAAACCGTTTGTCGATGAAGTGATTCCAATTCTCGACAATGGAATAGATATAAACTACACTCTACCAATTGTGAAAATCCGATGTTTTATATGCGATACACATACATGGATGTATAAAATGTACAACTGTAGGAGAATATTCACATACCTCAAATACGACAGTCTTCCATAATCAAAATGCTCCTTCTAGAACAAATGAAGGATTCCGACCAAGAATGTATGGATTTCACCACAACAGCTATAAAACCGAAGTACCTGAAGGTCCGATTTTTCGCATAAAAATGGAACCAATCACATCACCATTATTACGAATAAAGTCGTTAGATATGATTAAAGATATAATCGTTGGAGATCCTTTACCCGTTTTACATCTGGGGATTGTAAAACGATATTTAGTGGGATTTAAAGACGGCAGTTTAGGATACGGTTCAAAGTGGGACTCGAAAACAACACATCTTATTAATGAGAAGTTATTAAAAATTAAATTACTAATTAGTTAGTTAATTAATTAGTTAGAGGTATAGATGTTATTGCTTTTTGGAAGGGGAGCGAATGTGCCTCTTTTATTAATTGTATAGTCATAATCATCCTAAAAGATCACTTACCTGTGTGTTATTCTGTGCAACAACTATTTTCTCCTCTAACCATTATAAAAAGTATTGGCCATTGGCCAGGTCTTTATCAGAGCATTTTGTTGACAACTATACTACATTGTATCCCGATCACGTAGCATCAAATCCACACAACTTCTGTCATGTAGCAGATGAGGTTGAGCGTTCTGGGCCAATGCCAACAATATCTACACTTTGTATCATATTAAAAAAAAAATAAAGTATGGCAGTTTGCCATTGACTCAATTGGCCAATAGGCTATCCGAAATATTTAAACGAGTGGGTAATCGAATTTCGACAGAAAATTACCCAGTTTTAAAATATCCTTTAAAAATTGATAACACAAATACTAAAAAATTTTTGTGTATGAAATTAAAGGATAATTTCATTATAAGAAATAATTTTGAAGATATTGGTTTCTAAATTTGAACAAAGATATTATTGAGATGGAATATGGCGTTGAAATAAACGAAAATCCTTTTATTTATGGACATAAGATAAAATATCGGGATGATTTTTTCTTAGACCCTATAGAATCGTTTAATATTAATGTATTTATACCTCAAACTCTACCGAATTTGGTGCTAGTGAGTCATATTCAATAAAGGAAATATTGTGCAAGTTAGTACCAATAAATAATGGAAATGGTCGTGTTGTATTTATACCGCTGCAGCACACTCTGAACTAAAAAATATATGAAGTCAAAATAATCAAATAAGACACAGAGTTGAAATATTTGTAAATGTATTCATGAATAAAACAAATGTATCCTAAAAGTAAAACTTAAATTCAGCCTTTTATTTCCAAAAAATTTCTAACTAATACCATAGACAATCATACTAGATTTCTCATTTCATTATAACTAAAGGAAAAAAACAAAACTTCTGATAATTCCAATGTATCGTTGTGTTGTGTATTTTATTGACGATTGGAGGATAGTGGGTACCACGTAGCGGAGAAATTTGGAACTGAACGAGCTATCCCAATTTGACGTTTAAGATATTATGCAACGTCATTTCTGTTTATATTTCGTTATTATGAAATGTCATTTAAGGATAGCTTCCTTTAATTAAAAAAAATATAAACACTTAAGTGCTGATGTGCATAATACGCGCGTAACTTTTTGTTATTATGGAATGTAATTTAAGGATAGCTTGCTTAATTTTGCAATTTCCTGGTAGGTCGGCGTTTTCGAACATTTACAATCGTCAATAAGGCAATGATTTTAGAATGCGTTGCAAATATAATACGTATAGGCAATACACCGATAACATTTGAATGGAACATTTTTATTTCTATTTTGTGTTTTTAGTCAAATGAGAAATCTATTATGATTATCTATGCTAATACTAAATAAAATTCATTTACTAAAATGGAGACAACATAAATTTGACCAAAAAATCAAAAATATTTAAATAAGTTTAAAAATGTATACCAGAAAGTAGAATAGAATCGTAGCAACCACCGGTAGCTTTGATGGTTAAGGCGGAACACGTTCTGATGAGGTTATTGCATGTATGGTATAAGGGTTCGAATTCCAGCCGGAGTCAATAAAAAATAGGTAAGTGAAAATAATAATATAATTAATAATAATTCCAATGTCAAAATATAATTAAAAAATAATTAAAAGTATCAGATGAAAAATAAAAATAATAATATCGTAGTATAGATTAAAAAAAAATAATGAAAGTGGGGAAGAATGGAAATAAATCTTGTGTTATTTTGATGAGTATTTTCCAAAATCATAAATCGGTTTTATATTAGTCATTAAGTGAAGCTTTATGACCAAATCATTTAAACACCAAAGAAGAGTTATTGTGTGATCGGTCTTTTATCGGTCATTATAAGTCATTTAACGATCCATTTTTAGTCATATTATTGAATCCATTTGATCATACAGTTGTTTCTAGGGTTTACATTTATGACCTGGTCATAAAAGAAAATCATACAGAATTATATATGAATGAATTAAAGTCGTAAAAATCGGTCATTTTCGATCATACAAACATCAAAAATTGGCAAATGATGATGTGTTTATGATTTTTATTTATGACTATATCATAAAATGAAACCATAGAAGAGGATATATACTCGATTTAAAGGCTCATTATACGATTTCTGGTTTGCTGGGATATTCGTACATCTGATAAAAACCTTTTCAGAAGAGGAAGTCGTTCCAATATGCTATAGAGATGTCGCGAAAGAAACACATTGGACGGAGCTATGACAAAGGTTTATTCGAATGTGCAAAATGGTTAGCCAGACTCCACTCGTGATCCGCATTTACTTCTGTTTTTCGTCAGGCGAGCGGAACTTTCTACGGAAAGCGGATGTTTAGTTTGGGGGAGACGAATGGTGATACCTACATCAATGCGTATAGTGGTTCTTAAATTGCTACATCAAGTACATCCTGGCGTCGTTAGAATAAAACTGCTAGCAAGATCCAGTACCAACGGTTACAGAATCGGAATAAAGCCGAATTTGATGGGAGTGATGCTGGATGGCCGAAATCGAATATTCCGTGCGGTATCGGCTGCATGCTGATTTTTTCCATTTTGCGGGGCGAACTTTCTTCATAATCATCGATTCTACATCGAAATGGATTGACGTGTATCTCATGGATGGAACATATTGGCTTCAGACGTAATCTGTCGACTGAAGCAATCATTTTGTGTTTTTGGACTTCCTCATGAATTGGTTACTGACAACGGACCACCATTCAGTTCAAATGAATTCAAAATTTTTGTCTTTCTAATGGGATCTCACCATTAAAGAGTGTGCCCTACATACCACAAGCTAATGGTATTGCTGAATACACATGAATGAGAATGGAAGATCTACTACTGGAGAAGTCTACCGATTTCAATTTAATTTCTTGTTAAGTTACCGCACTACACCATCTTCGGTTACGACTCAATCTCCTTCTAGTTTCCTTCTCAAAAGAGAACCTCGAACTAGACTATCGTTTTTGCGACCACCTTTGGAAATTCGCCTCCTAAGAAAGGTAATACAGATGACATACGTTTTTCTAATTCTCGAATTTTTTTAGAAAAGGATAAGGTATACGTTAGACTAAATGAAAACACGGAGTGGGAGTGAAACAATATTTTGTACAATTTGGCGATCAAACAAAGATTTCATACCAATATCAGATTCGGCCAAGGTTTGAAAATTCCACTATCACCTCGGAACAATCCCATGACACAGCTCAGATGCAGGAAAACCTTCCATCAGCGGATCCGCCTATAAATCCGAATCACAGTACGGTCCGTGAAAGTAATCCCAGCCCTGTCACGGAGAATTCAGAGGAAGAACACGCATCAACTTCCACCGAAGGCAATCTGCGAAGATCAGCTCGTACGAGAAAAATTCCAGATTTTTTGTTCTAATTGTTATTAAGAAGGGAGAAATTGTAATGTACCTCACTTTATCTTTCAACATAGAATTATATTTCATGTATGTACTTGTTTAAATGTAAATAGAGTATAAACTCAGAGTAACAAGTTCCCGTTATTTAGCTTTAAATATTATAACATTTTGATGAGACGGGAGCTTGTGTTTTGGGATTTGAACGTGTACACATTTATGATCAATAAACGTTTTTGTAATCGAGACTTCAGTTGGTGTGAAATATAATAACACATTTCAACATTTTTCTCCTCTCCTTTTTCTTTTATATTAACAATGGTGTTCTCAGCTAAAAACTGAATGTTACAAGGTCGAATTGTGAATGCCGCACGCGAGGCAATCATGGAACATGTGTTCCAACCGGAACTGGAAAGAAAATTACACTCCGTTGCTAATCGTCAGAGCTCTCTATATAATCTGAGACCTTCTAAAAAAAAAAAGAAGTTTTTTCTGTCCCCATACAACAGAGGTTTAGCTTATAATTACAACTTATCGGACAAAATATTTAATTATTTAATTCTTAGTTCTTTAATGAACCATTTGTAATTTTATTAGGAAATTGTCTAAAAAATTTTTATGAATACCGACAATTTTTTTCTGGCTGTCCATTGTGCTCAAGACGTTTTGTTTACTTGAATTAACACCTTAGGTTTTGAAATACTGTATTAGTGGCAGCTGTAAAGTTGTTGTGTAGTTTATTTAAAAATCAAGCTACCATTTTACTAGAAAAACAAAGTTTCGATTGTTCAGACGCTTATTTTGCTGTACGATGTATACCTCCAATTTTGTAGCAAATTGTGATTTTTTCGTAAAACACCTTTTGCACCAACACGTTCTAAAAGATGAACCGGATTCGTTCCAAATAATTCACGATCTTATCGAAAATGTGGCCGATACAGAAGATGCTATCTGCGAATTTCCACAAATTAATAGCCAAATAAGAAATATTGGTAAATTCCCGATGGAATTAATGCTGCCGATGATAAGTAACGTAAGGTTATCAAGACGTCCGATTTCGGTAAATCGCAGTGAATTTTTTCATACGAACACGAAGGAAGAATACATCAACCATGATGCAACAAATTACATGATAATTGCAAAGCCTGGAATCAATATAAATAAATTGGCCGCCAAACTAGAAGAACAGTTTAAATGTGTTCACATTGATGGCGATCGACTTATTGAAAGAGAAATTGAAAGTAAATCACGACTTGGTATTTGGCTGCATACAAATTTGCAGCTGAATAAAAATCTACCAATCGAAATAATTTTGTGGTTAATTCAGCGTGAAATGAGGACCAGCAAAGCGATGTTTAGAGGATATATTCTAACTGGATTGCCCATAATCCCGAATACGGATTTAAATGTAAAAAAAAATTTTTTGGCTGAAGAGGATTTTTTGGCTTTTGAACAAATTGTGGACGAGTTAATTGATGCCCCATTCGTGAATACGTTACGCGAATTGGCAAAGTTAAAAGCAAAGCTATTTTCGGAATATCCAAATTTTGAAGATGATATCGGCGAAGACGATTTTATAGAACAAAAAAATTCGTGGGAAGGATTTCGTCCGCCACCACAACTGTTTCATCGATTAAGGTGTGATGACGATGTCCGTTATAGTGTTAAGCGGCAATTATATTTTGTTCTTGACTTGGATCGTAAACCGACCATATTAATTTACGTTGATAGTGATGATGAAGATATAATAACAAAAAATATGCATAAAACCAGAAGATTGGATAAGTTGGACGGTATCCGGGTTGAATTAAAACGATATAATTATGCATTAGATGTTATACAACAGTTTATATGCCATTTTCCACAGTCAAATATAATCTATTGTCAAGGCATATTTACAACTGAAGAAACATTCAGAAACTGTAGTAATAAAATTAATAATACGTGCTGTTATAGGAAGGTGTTTCGCGCGATTGATTTTTACGATAAGTTTAAAGATGATGAAACTATTATTGAAAAATTGGAGGCCGCAACGACTCCACGGGACATTGCAGACCTTTTGTATAAAATAAATCCAGTTCGCGAGGATCTTGGTTGGTTTAAATCATCGTTTGAAAATAAATGTCCGGTTATGACGACACAAGGAAAATGTGTTTTAGGAAAATATCAGTATTCGGTTCAATTTACTGGAAAAATTTACCTGCTGTCATCAGATGAGAATAAACGTATTTTTCTAGAGAATCCACAATTGTATATGCCTTGCCATCCGACATGTCGAACAGGTGTAATGGGACCAAGCACATCAGGAAAAACGACATTTGCCCGATGCCTAGCCCAATTGTTTGAAAATTGCATCATTATCGATGTAAATTATTTATTCGAGTATTACAGAAATATTGACATTAGAAAGCTTTATTATACCGAAGCACTCAAACAAGCCATTTCGACGTTGCACTCTCAAGCTTTAGACGTACACAATAACGAAAAGCGGATTCGGGATGATAAAATTAATGAATGGGTTGAAATAATTACGCCATATATCATTGATTTTCTTAAGGCACTTTCACGCATACAAGGGAAAAACAATAAACCGAAACATAATAAGAAGGCAGCCCATGAATATGAAAGGCTGAGAAATTTACTTAATGAATCTGGTTTTGAAATAGATAATCCTGTACTTCTCAAAAGTTATCTAACGTCAAAAAAGTTATTGCTGAATAAATTACCACTGGAACTTCGTAAAGCTATCTTATTTAGAGAACCTCAAGCTACTGATACTGATGTAAAGGCATTGGTAGCAGAACTAATAAAAGAATGGGGTAAAGATTATGTTTTACCAATGCCAAGAAAATTGGAGATTCTCGTAACAAAAATTCGATTATGCGAGAAACGACAGAAAATTTTGACAAAACAACAGAAATTGTATGGTTATTGGATATTGGATGGTTTACCACCAGATATTGAACTTTTTCAAGGTTTACAGGAGACAGATTGTTTACCCGATGTCATTGTTAATATGGATGATTCGGTCGGTGACCGATTGGCTGAAAATCAAAATATAAAATGTCGACGAGAATTTTACGATACAAAATATGTTGTTGACACAATAGTAAAAACAAATAAAGTATTTTTCAAGGCCAAGAAGAATAAAATTTTGAATCAAACTATTGAAAGCCCCAAATATTTTGAGGCGCAATTAGTGCGCCGTGAAATCGATCACATTATTTTGATGCAAGAAGGAATAGAAGGCACGGATGATTATTTTCTAGAAGAAAATAACAAATATCGCGAAAATTTTGAGCGTATAAACTTATTTTTGGAACCATTTGACACTCATCTAATTCGTGTCGATATTCACAATTTATCATGGACCGACACACTTATCTGTGGTATCAGAGACTATATGAATTATTTTAAATGCCATCCTCATGTATTAAAAGAAGATTGGTTGACAGATGGAACGTTGCCATCGGATAGAATTTTAAGATTAGGAACCACAGCAGAATATTGTCCAGTTCTTTTTGTCGATAAAATGTTATTAAAATTAGCTCAATCACAGTACGCAGTTCAATTAAAGAATAAAACATATATGTTTTCCTCGGAAGCGGCATTGCAAACATTTGTTAAAAATCCTTTTAATTACTCGGAAATTGAGCGTCCTTTTCGAATACCTCCCTATCGACTGTGCGTAATCGGAAATTATCATATTGCCAGGCGGGCAGATTTAAGGCGAGTGGCTGATATTTTAGGGACGAGACACGTACCTACAGAAAATCTAATCAAAAGTTTCTGCCTAGAAAAAAATCAGTTAAATCAACCTTTAAATATCACAAATTTTTATGAAATTCTTGAAAATTCGGGTGAAGGTATTGTGAACAATTTAGTTGCACCTATATTTGAAGAAGGATTTTTATTAGGTAATATATAATGCATGCAATACAATGTAATTGTACAACAACATTATTCAATATATTTTTGGTTATTTTCAGACGGGTTTCCATTTACAGCTAATCATTTGAAACAAATGATTAGCCTAAGTTATTATCCAGAACAAATATTTTATCTAAAAGTCGAGAATAAAAATTTGATAAAGGACCAACTGAAACACTATATGCAAGAATATAATGACATAATGCTGAAGAAGGTAAATGCATTGAAATTGCAGAATAAAGATTGGATGGATCAACGAAAATTACGGTTTGAAGAACTAATTGCTCAGCTTCCAGCTGATATTGTTGTTGAGGAGGGGGAGGAGGAGGCTGATAGAGTCAACGATCGATTAGAGCCAGATATTTTACGGGATATATTATGTAAGTTCTATGTAGTGCCTGCTGAAGATTATCTAGAACAGAAAAGACAACTGTATGTTGCTGATATAGTGAACGAAGAAATGCCACTTGATCAGTATACCAAAATAATTGATGAACTGATGACATTTAAGATAAAACAAGAAATAAAGGGTTTTATGCGAGGTTGTATAGCAGAATTTGATAAAATTAAATCGGTGGCCGAAGAACATTTAATCCCATTCATTCAGATACGATTGCACCCATATACGACGAAAGAGATTGAAAAAACGATTTTGAAATATATTAAAGAGAGCACGGATCGACAATACATTTTTGATCGGGCATATCCGATCAGTTTAGAGAATGCAATGGATTATCTTGAACGTGGCCAATTTATGGTGAGCCGATATTATTGGAATTGTCCTGTTCGAAATCTTGATATGAATTATCCTATGAAGCTAATTTTACGTGAGTAGATTTATGTAATTTATAATCCTCCTTTAATACCAAATTATCTTTTTCCAGAAACTCCCGATTTAGATAAAAAACTTCAACCGTTTATACACCAGAATCATATATATTTTGTACAATGCATACATCACAATGTGAAACAATTTTTAGCCCGCCCCTATCTTTACACTACTCCAATGAACGTTTACCAAGTAACTAAACCGATTGGTTTAGTAGTTAATGGGCCCCGACAGGCAGGATGCCGCCTATTGTGCGACCGAATCACAGAAGAGTTTCAACTCAATAATTTCTCTTTGGACGAAATGAAAAAGTTCGTGATGACGAATTTTAGATGGACCAAACTTGCTAAGGACCTGTTTGATAATAGCATGCAAATAACCAATAACCAACAAATATGTGATTTGGTAAAAATTTCGATAAATTTCGAACCCCTTGGATGGATTTTACGTGATGTACCATTAAGCGCGGATTTGATTGAATGTTTTATACTAAATAGCTTAAATATTACTTTGGTCATATATTTGGATCCAAGCGGTTCGGATATGTGGAATTACTTCAAAAATACATACAATCAAGATAAACACAAACGGAAATTGGAGGTAATTGAAAAACTATATAATATCGTAGCGAACCTTGAAAAGTTTGCGAAACACCATACTGATTTTAAAGGTTTACATCAAAATGTCATAACGATAAAGGATTTTACATCAAAATGGATTGCTTGGCATAAAGTAAGTCGTGAAATACTTTTGATGCTCAGATTATTCAATTTATATGATGTAAGGGGAACTAGATTAGCAGCCGCAAGTTTATACAAGCTGGATGTACCTGATTACGAGCTTAATTTTCGTTTGAGTCATCTAAAGTTTTATTGTCCACTGTGCTGGTTACAATTGAAATTTTTGACATTACATTGTTATCCATACACGGATGACGATGAGGCAGAACCATTATATTCTGATAACTCATATGAACAGAATTTGTTTCAATTTCGAAAACATTTTTATTGGTCCTGTGATACACATCTTGTTGAACTAATGGTAAATAGTGACACGTATTTACCAACAAATGAAACAATTCCCGACGAGCTGCCCAAATTGGTTAAAAATTGGACAAATTATGTGATTACCAATCAAGGTTATTGCCCAGTTGCGTACTTAACATCTTCCAAAACAGCTGTTACCATAGGGCTGCCCGAATTTTCCGTGCTATATTTCCAGAAAGTAGGCTCTTAATAGCAATTAACAATTTTTAATATCCGCTAATTTTAATTGAATATTTCCTTTACAGATTTATGTAATGTCAAGTGAATCGTATTGCATCAAATTTCTACAGAATCCAGAATTATACAAAGACATCCTGATTATATTTGTCTATTCACAGTGGTCGGATATAAATGAAGATTTAAAAAATCAGGAATTAGATTTTGGAACAGTAACACCAACATTAATCACCAATGCACTATTAGAATGTGCATTTGATCGTCCTAAGCATTATGGACTTGATCCAGGCCAATCGTTGGAAATTTTTTTGGGCCTATTTTTGAAGTGTCACAATACAAATTCGTCCGATGCAGAAATTGAAGTTCAGAAAAATTTGTTTTTAAAATATTGGGATGAATGTAAATTATTGCAGAGATGCATAAATGAAATGCAAATGAATGGCAATCCATATATATTACGCCCAAAAAAACCTCGGTCTTTGCCAGGAGCGTCGACGAGTAGCGCATTCGGAATTTAATACATATAAGAAAAATAAAAACGGACAAAATTTAGTATGTACATAATTCTAAAGTTGTTTGGTATTTAATTAACTTGATAGGCATTTATGGGAATAGTAGCTAGCGAACCCTAAAAAATAAAAATCGTTCATCTTTTGTCAAGTTATTTGAATTCAAGTTTGCGTTCATATTCCTCTATATTCAAGTTAATTTAATGAAGTAGGTACCTAGTTTTTAAAATGTCGTAGAATGAGTTGGAAAAGTTAAATTTATCGAAAAGTTAAATCGATGTTCCACAAAACTTCTTTAGACTGGTAAATTTCTAAAAAAATTATCATTTCTACACTACTTCACTTTCTTTTTGTCGATGTTAAAAATTTAACTTCACTATTTTGATAAAGTACTTTCCAAACTATTAAATTTTATGATGTGGCTCATCTCAGATGACTCAACTTGAATACAAAAGTTGAAAGGTCCTCTACTTTACTTGAAATTTCGAAGTAAAGGAAAATTAAGTTGAATTCAAGCAAAATAACACGTTCATATTGGTCAAGTAGGTTCAAGTTACATGAATTCAAGTACTTCAATTTAAATAACTTGACTAATTAATGAGAACGAAGCCCATTTATAGTCCGGCTAAGCATGCGGAAAACATACCTTCGTTTAGCTTAGTTTAGCCTGCTTAGCCCAATTTGTTTCCCATATTAGCTGTATATAATTATTTCTTATTACAAACTTTGACGTTCTTGTATTGACATCGCTTAATTTTGTATTGTAATCCCACAAGCCACAATTTACCAAAAGCTTGTGTTATGTCCAAGAATTAAGCATAACAATATCTTTTTTCCTAAAAAGCTTCTTCAATTATTCTGTGTACTACATAGTTCTATGTTTCAACGCGCATTTAGACTGCTTGATTATTTCAATACATTTCATAAAAAATTCGATTTCATGAAAATCACCTTACTGTAGTTCAGCCGATTCAGAGCCATAAAAATCTAAAATCTGTTATTGTGCTCCGATTGCGGTTCTTCGTACCTCTAATGATAGGTCTCGGGACCTGCAATTATTGTGCCTACGCCCGTCTAGATTGCTTGATTATTTCCATACATTTCATAGAAAATTCGATTTCATGAAAATCACCTTACTGTAGTTCAGCCGATTCAGAGCCATAAAAATCCAAAATCTGTTATTGTGCTCCGATTGCGGTTCTTCGTACCTCTAATGATAGGTCTCGGGACCTGCAATTATTGTGCCTACGCCCGTCTAGATTGCTTGATTATTTCCATACATTTCATAGAAAATTCGATTTCATGAAAATCACCTTACTGTAGTTCAGTCGATCCAGAGCCATAAAAATCTAAAATCTGTTATTGTACTCCGATTGCGGTTCTTCATACCTCTAATGATAGGTCTCGGAACCTGTAAAAATTGTGCCAACGCCCGTCTAGATTGCTTGATTATTTCCATACATTTCATAGAAAATTCGATTTCATGAAAATCACCTTACTGTAGTTCAGCCGATTCAGAGCCATAAAAATCCAAAATCTGTTATTGTACTCCGATTGCGGTTCTTCATACCTCTAATGATAGGTCTCGGGACCTGTAATTATTGTTCCAACGCCCATTTAGATTGCTTGATTATTTCCATACATTTCATAGAAAATTCGATTTCATGAAAACCACCTTACTATAGTTCAGCCGATTCAGAGCCATAAAAATCCAAAATCTGTTATTGTGCTCCGATTGCGGTTCTTCATACCTCTAATGATAGGTCTCGGGACCTGTAATTATTGTGCCAACGACCGTCTAGATTGCTTGATTATTTCCATACATTTCATAGAAAATTCGATTTCATGAAAATCACCTTACTGTAGTTCAGTCGATCCAGAGCCATAAAAATCTAAAATCTGTTATTGTACTCCGATTGCGGTTCTTCATACCTCTAATGATAGGTCTCGGAACCTGTAATTATTGTGCCAACGCCCGTCTAGATTGCTTGATTATTTCCATACATTTCATAGAAAATTCGATTTCATGAAAATCACCTTACTGTAGTTCAGCCGATTCAGAGCCATAAAAATCCAAAATCTGTTGTTGTACTCCGATTGCGGTTCTTCATACCTCTAATGATAGGTCTCGGAACCTGTAATTATTGTGCCAACGACCGTCTAGATTGCTTGATTATTTCCATACATTTCATAGAAAATTCGATTTCATGAAAATCACCTTACTGTAGTTCGGCCGATTCAGAGCCATAAAAATCCAAAATCTGTTATTGTGCTCCGATTGCGGTTCTTCGTACCTCTAATGATAGGTCTCGGGACCTGTAATTATTGTGCCTACGCCCGTCTAGATTGCTTGATTATTTCCATACATTTCATAGAAAATTCGATTTCATGAAAATCACCTTACTGTAGTTCAGTCGATCCAGAGCCATAAAAATCTAAAATCTGTTATTGTACTCCGATTTCGGTTCTTCATACCTCTAATGATAGGTCTCGGAACCTGTAATTATTGTGCCAACGCCCGTCTAGATTGCTTGATTATTTCCATACATTTCATAGAAAATTCGATTTCATGAAAATCACCTTACTGTAGTTCAGCCGATTCAGAGCCATAAAAATCCAAAATCTGTTATTGTACTCCGATTGCGGTTCTTCATACCTCTAATGATAGGTCTCGGGACCTGTAAAAATTGGGCCAACGCCCATTTAGATTGCTTGATTATTTCCATACATTTCATAGAAAATTCGATTTCATGAAAATCACCTTACTGTAGTTCAGTCGATCCAGAGCCATAAAAATCTAAAATCTGTTATTGTACTCCGATTGCGGTTCTTCATACCTCTAATGATAGGTCTCGGGACCTGTAAAAATTGGGCCAACGCTTATTTAGATTGCTTGATTATTTCCATACATTTCATAGAAAATTCGATTTCATGAAAATCACCTTACTGTAGTTCAGTCGATCCAGAGCCATAAAAATCTAAAATCTGTTATTGTACTCCGATTGCGGTTCTTCATACCTCTAATGATAGGTCTCGGAACCTGTAATTATTGTGCCAACGCCCGTCTAGATTGCTTGATTATTTCCATACATTTCATAGAAAATTCGATTTCATGAAAATCACCTTACTGTAGTTCAGTCGATCCAGAGCCATAAAAATCTAAAATCTGTTATTGTACTCCGATTTCGGTTCTTCATACCTCTAATGATAGGTCTCGGAACCTGTAATTATTGTGCCAACGCCCATTTAGATTGCTTGATTATTTCCATACATTTCATAGAAAATTCGATTTCATGAAAATCACCTTACTGTAGTTCAGTCGATCCAGAGCCATAAAAATCTAAAATCTGTTATTGTACTCCGATTGCGGTTCTTCATACCTCTAATGATAGGTCTCGGGACCTGTAAAAATTGGGCCAACGCTTATTTAGATTGCTTGATTATTTCCATACATTTCATAGAAAATTCGATTTCATGAAAATCACCTTACTGTAGTTCTGTCGATCTAGAGCCATAAAAATCTAAAATCTGTTATTGTACTCCGATTGCGGTTCTTCATACCTCTAATGATAGGTCTCGGAACCTGTAAAAATTGGGCCAACGCCCGTCTAGATTGCTTGATTATTTCCATACATTTCATAGAAAATTCGATTTCATGAAAATCACCTTACTGTAGTTCAGTCGATCCAGAGCCATAAAAATCTAAAATCTGTTATTGTACTCCGATTTCGGTTCTTCATACCTCTAATGATAGGTCTCGGAACCTGTAATTATTGTGCCAACGCCCGTCTAGATTGCTTGATTATTTCCATACATTTCATAGAAAATTCGATTTCATGAAAATCACCTTACTGTAGTTCAGCCGATTCAGAGCCATAAAAATCCAAAATCTGTTATTGTGCTCCGATTGCGGTTCTTCGTACCTCTAATGATAGGTCTCGGGACCTGTAATTATTGTGCCTACGCCCGTCTAGATTGCTTGATTATTTCCATACATTTCATAGAAAATTCGATTTCATGAAAATCACCTTACTGTAGTTCTGTCGATCCAGAGCCATAAAAATCTAAAATCTGTTATTGTACTCCGATTGCGGTTCTTCATACCTCTAATGATAGGTCTCGGAACCTGTAAAAATTGGGCCAACGCCCGTCTAGATTGCTTGATTATTTCCATACATTTCATAGAAAATTCGATTTCATGAAAATCACCTTACTGTAGTTCAGCCGATTCAGAGCCATAAAAATCCAAAATCTTTTATTGTGCTCCGATTGCGGTTCTTCGTACCTCTAATGATAGGTCTCGGAACCTGTAATTATTGTGCCAACGCCCGTCTAGATTGCTTGATTATTTCCATACATTTCATAGAAAATTCGATTTCATGAAAATCACCTTACTGTAGTTCAGCCGATTCAGAGCCATAAAAATCCAAAATCTATTGTTGTACTCCGATTGCGGTTCTTCATACCTCTAATGATAGGTCTCGGGACCTGTTATTATTGTGCCTAAACCCGTCTAGATTGCTTGATTATTTCCATACATTTCATAGAAAATTCGATTTCATGAAAATCACCTTACTGTAGTTCAGTCGATCCAGAGCCATAAAAATCTAAAATCTGTTATTGTACTCCGATTGCGGTTCTTCATACCTCTAATGATAGGTCTCGGAACCTGTAATTATTGTGCCAACGCCCGTCTAGATTGCTTGATTATTTCCATACATTTCATAGAAAATTCGATTTCATGAAAATCACCTTACTGTAGTTCAGTCGATCCAGAGCCATAAAAATCTAAAATCTGTTATTGCACTCCGATTGCGGTTCTTCATACCTCTAATGATAGGTCTCGGAACCTGTAATTATTGTGCCAACGCCCGTCTAGATTGCTTGATTATTTCCATACATTTCATAGAAAATTCGATTTCATGAAAATCACCTTACTGTAGTTCAGCCGATTCAGAGCCATAAAAATCCAAAATCTGTTGTTGTACTCCGATTGCGGTTCTTCATACCTCTAATGATAGGTCTCGGAACCTGTAATTATTGTGCCAACGCCCGTCTAGATTGCTTGATTATTTCCATACATTTCATAGAAAATTCGATTTCATGAAAATCACCTTACTGTAGTTCAGCCGATTCAGAGCCATAAAAATCCAAAATCTGTTATTGTGCTCCGATTGCGGTTCTTCGTACCTCTAATGATAGGTCTCGGGACCTGTAATTATTGTGCCTACGCCCGTCTAGATTGCTTGATTATTTCCATACATTTCATAGAAAATTCGATTTCATGAAAATCACCTTACTGTAGTTCAGCCGATTCAGAGCCATAAAAATCCAAAATCTGTTGTTGTACTCCGATTGCGGTTCTTCATACCTCTAATGATAGGTCTCGGAACCTGTAATTATTGTGCCAACGCCCGTCTAGGTTGCTTGATTATTTCCATACATTTCATAGAAAATTCGATTTCATGAAAATCACCTTACTGTAGTTCAGCCGATTCAGAGCCATAAAAATCCAAAATCTGTTATTGTGCTCCGATTGCGGTTCTTCGTACCTCTAATGATAGGTCTCGGGACCTGTAATTATTGTGCCAACGCCCGTCTAGATTGCTTGATTATTTCCATACATTTCATAGAAAATTCGATTTCATGAAAATCACCTTACTGTAGTTCAGCCGATTCAGAGCCATAAAAATCCAAAATCTGTTATTGTACTCCGATTGCGGTTCTTCATACCTCTAATGATAGGTCTCGGGACCTGTAAAAATTGGGCCAACGCCCATTTAGATTGCTTGATTATTTCCATACATTTCATAGAAAATTCGATTTCATGAAAATCACCTTACTGTAGTTCAGCCGATTCAGAGCCATAAAAATCCAAAATCTGTTATTGTGCTCCGATTGCGGTTCTTCGTACCTCTAATGATAGGTCTCGGGACCTGTAATTATTGTGCCTACGCCCGTCTAGATTGCTTGATTATTTCCATACATTTCATAGAAAATTCGATTTCATGAAAATCACCTTACTGTAGTTCAGCCGATTCAGAGCCATAAAAATCCAAAATCTGTTGTTGTACTCCGATTGCGGTTCTTCATACCTCTAATGATAGGTCTCGGAACCTGTAATTATTGTGCCAACGCCCGTCTAGATTGCTTGATTATTTCCATACATTTCATAGAAAATTCGATTTCATGAAAATCACCTTACTGTAGTTCAGCCGATTCAGAGCCATAAAAATCCAAAATCTGTTATTGTGCTCCGATTGCGGTTCTTCGTACCTCTAATGATAGGTCTCGGGACCTGTAATTATTGTGCCTACGCCCGTCTAGATTGCTTGATTATTTCCATACATTTCATAGAAAATTCGATTTCATGAAAATCACCTTACTGTAGTTCAGTCGATCCAGAGCCATAAAAATCTAAAATCTGTTATTGTGCTCCGATTGCGGTTCTTCGTACCTCTAATGATAGGTCTCGGGACCTGTAATTATTGTGCCTACGCCCGTCTAGATTGCTTGATTATTTCCATACATTTCATAGAAAATTCGATTTCATGAAAATCACCTTACTGTAGTTCAGCCGATTCGGAGCCATAAAAATCCAAAATCTGTTATTGTGCTCCGATTGCGGTTCTTCGTACCTCTAATGATAGGTCTCGGGACCTGTAATTATTGTGCCTACGCCCGTCTAGATTGCTTGATTATTTCCATACATTTCATAGAAAATTCGATTTCATGAAAATCACCTTACTGTAGTTCAGCCGATTCAGAGCCATAAAAATCCAAAATCTGTTATTGTGCTCCGATTGCGGTTCTTCATACCTCTAATGATAGGTCTCGGGACCTGTAATTATTGTGCCTACGCCCGTCTAGATTGCTTGATTATTTCCATACATTTCATAGAAAATTCGATTTCATGAAAATCACCTTACTGTAGTTCAGCCGATTCAGAGCCATAAAAATCCAAAATCTGTTGTTGTACTCCGATTGCGGTTCTTCATACCTCTAATGATAGGTCTCGGGACCTGTAATTATTGTGCCAACGCCCGTCTAGGTTGCTTGATTATTTCCATACATTTCATAGAAAATTCGATTTCATGAAAATCACCTTACTGTAGTTCAGCCGATTCAGAGCCATAAAAATCCAAAATCTGTTATTGTACTCCGATTGCGGTTCTTCGTACCTCTAATGATAGGTCTCGGGACCTGTAATTATTGTGCCAACGCCCGTCTAGATTGCTTGATTATTTCCATACATTTCATAGAAAATTCGATTTCATGAAAATCACCTTACTGTAGTTCAGCCGATTCAGAGCCATAAAAATCCAAAATCTGTTATTGTGCTCCGATTGCGGTTCTTCGTACCTCTAATGATAGGTCTCGGGACCTGTAATTATTGTGCCTACGCCCGTCTAGATTGCTTGATTATTTCCATACATTTCATAGAAAATTCGATTTCATGAAAATCACCTTACTGTAGTTCAGCCGATTCAGAGCCATAAAAATCCAAAATCTGTTGTTGTACTCCGATTGCGGTTCTTCATACCTCTAATGATAGGTCTCGGAACCTGTAATTATTGTGCCAACGCCCGTCTAGGTTGCTTGATTATTTCCATACATTTCATAGAAAATTCGATTTCATGAAAATCACCTTACTGTAGTTCAGCCGATTCAGAGCCATAAAAATCCAAAATCTGTTATTGTGCTCCGATTGCGGTTCTTCGTACCTCTAATGATAGGTCTCGGGACCTGTAATTATTGTGCCTACGCCCGTCTAGATTGCTTGATTATTTCCATACATTTCATAGAAAATTCGATTTCATGAAAATCACCTTACTGTAGTTCAGCCGATTCAGAGCCATAAAAATCCAAAATCTGTTGTTGTACTCCGATTGCGGTTCTTCATACCTCTAATGATAGGTCTCGGAACCTGTAATTATTGTGCCAACGCCCGTCTAGATTGCTTGATTATTTCCATACATTTCATAGAAAATTCGATTTCATGAAAATCACCTTACTGTAGTTCAGCCGATTCAGAGCCATAAAAATCCAAAATCTGTTATTGTGCTCCGATTGCGGTTCTTCGTACCTCTAATGATAGGTCTCGGGACCTGTAATTATTGTGCCTACGCCCGTCTAGATTGCTTGATTATTTCCATACATTTCATAGAAAATTCGATTTCATGAAAATCACCTTACTGTAGTTCAGTCGATCCAGAGCCATAAAAATCTAAAATCTGTTATTGTGCTCCGATTGCGGTTCTTCGTACCTCTAATGATAGGTCTCGGGACCTGTAATTATTGTGCCTACGCCCGTCTAGATTGCTTGATTATTTCCATACATTTCATAGAAAATTCGATTTCATGAAAATCACCTTACTGTAGTTCAGCCGATTCGGAGCCATAAAAATCCAAAATCTGTTATTGTGCTCCGATTGCGGTTCTTCGTACCTCTAATGATAGGTCTCGGGACCTGTAATTATTGTGCCTACGCCCGTCTAGATTGCTTGATTATTTCCATACATTTCATAGAAAATTCGATTTCATGAAAATCACCTTACTGTAGTTCAGCCGATTCAGAGCCATAAAAATCCAAAATCTGTTATTGTGCTCCGATTGCGGTTCTTCATACCTCTAATGATAGGTCTCGGGACCTGTAATTATTGTGCCTACGCCCGTCTAGATTGCTTGATTATTTCCATACATTTCATAGAAAATTCGATTTCATGAAAATCACCTTACTGTAGTTCAGTCGATCCAGAGCCATAAAAATCTAAAATCTGTTATTGTACTCCGATTGCGGTTCTTCATACCTCTAATGTAGGTCTCGGAACCTGTAATTATTGTGCCAACGCCCGTCTAGATTGCTTGATTATTTCCATACATTTCATAGAAAATTCGATTTCATGAAAATCACCTTACTGTAGTTCAGCCGATTCAGAGCCATAAAAATCCAAAATCTGTTGTTGTACTCCGATTGCGGTTCTTCATACCTCTAATGATAGGTCTCGGAACCTGTAATTATTGTGTCAACGACCGTCTAGATTGCTTGATTATTTCCATACATTTCATAGAAAATTCGATTTCATGAAAATCACCTTACTGTAGTTCAGTCGATCCAGAGCCATAAAAATCTAAAATCTGTTATTGTACTCCGATTGCGGTTCTTCATACCTCTAATGATAGGTTTCGGAACCTGTAATTATTGTGCCAACGCCCGTCTAGATTGCTTGATTATTTCCATACATTTCATAGAAAATTCGATTTCATGAAAATCACCTTACTGTAGTTCAGCCGATTCAGAGCCATAAAAATCCAAAATCTGTTATTGTGCTCCGATTGCGGTTCTTCGTACCTCTAATGATAGGTCTCGGGACCTGTAATTATTGTGCCTACGCCCGTCTAGATTGCTTGATTATTTCCATACATTTCATAGAAAATTCGATTTCATGAAAATCACCTTACTGTAGTTCAGTCGATCCAGAGCCATAAAAATCTAAAATCTGTTATTGTACTCCGATTGCGGTTCTTCATACCTCTAATGATAGGTTTCGGAACCTGTAATTATTGTGCCAACGCCCGTCTAGATTGCTTGATTATTTCCATACATTTCATAGAAAATTCGATTTCATGAAAATCACCTTACTGTAGTTCAGCCGATTCAGAGCCATAAAAATCCAAAATCTGTTATTGTGCTCCGATTGCGGTTCTTCGTACCTCTAATGATAGGTCTCGGGACCTGTAATTATTGTGCCTACGCCCGTCTAGATTGCTTGATTATTTCCATACATTTCATAGAAAATTCGATTTCATGAAAATCACCTTACTGTAGTTCAGTCGATCCAGAGCCATAAAAATCTAAAATCTGTTATTGTACTCCGATTGCGGTTCTTCATACCTCTAATGATAGGTCTCGGAACCTGTAATTATTGTGCCAACGCCCGTCTAGATTGCTTGATTATTTCCATACATTTCATAGAAAATTCGATTTCATGAAAATCACCTTACTGTAGTTCAGCCGATTCAGAGCCATAAAAATCCAAAATCTGTTGTTGTACTCCGATTGCGGTTCTTCATACCTCTAATGATAGGTCTCGGAACCTGTAATTATTGTGCCAACGCCCGTCTAGATTGCTTGATTATTTCCATACATTTCATAGAAAATTCGATTTCATGAAAATCACCTTACTGTAGTTCAGCCGATTCAGAGCCATAAAAATCCAAAATCTGTTGTTGTACTCCGATTGCGGTTCTTCATACCTCTAATGATAGGTCTCGGAACCTGTAATTATTGTGCCAACGCCCGTCTAGATTGCTTGATTATTTCCATACATTTCATAGAAAATTCGATTTCATGAAAATCACCTTACTGTAGTTCAGCCGATTCAGAGCCATAAAAATCCAAAATCTGTTATTGTGCTCCGATTGCGGTTCTTCGTACCTCTAATGATAGGTCTCGGGACCTGTAATTATTGTGCCAACGCCCGTCTAGATTGCTTGATTATTTCCATACATTTCATAGAAAATTCGATTTCATGAAAATCACCTTACTGTAGTTCAGCCGATTCAGAGCCATAAAAATCCAAAATCTGTTATTGTACTCCGATTGCGGTTCTTCATACCTCTAATGATAGGTCTCGGGACCTGAAAAAATTGGGCCAACGCCCATTTAGATTGCTTGATTATTTCCATACATTTCATAGAAAATTCGATTTCATGAAAATCACCTTACTGTAGTTCAGCCGATTCAGAGCCATAAAAATCCAAAATCTGTTATTGTGCTCCGATTGCGGTTCTTCGTACCTCTAATGATAGGTCTCGGGACCTGTAATTATTGTGCCAACGCCCGTCTAGATTGCTTGATTATTTCCATACATTTCATAGAAAATTCGATTTCATGAAAATCACCTTACTGTAGTTCAGTCGATCCAGAGCCATAAAAATCTAAAATCTGTTATTGTGCTCCGATTGCGGTTCTTCGTACCTCTAATGATAGGTCTCGGGACCTGTAATTATTGTGCCTACGCCCGTCTAGATTGCTTGATTATTTCCATACATTTCATAGAAAATTCGATTTCATGAAAATCACCTTACTGTAGTTCAGCCGATTCGGAGCCATAAAAATCCAAAATCTGTTATTGTGCTCCGATTGCGGTTCTTCGTACCTCTAATGATAGGTCTCGGGACCTGTAATTATTGTGCCTACGCCCGTCTAGATTGCTTGATTATTTCCATACATTTCATAGAAAATTCGATTTCATGAAAATCACCTTACTGTAGTTCAGCCGATTCAGAGCCATAAAAATCCAAAATCTGTTGTTGTACTCCGATTGCGGTTCTTCATACCTCTAACGATAGGTCTCGGAACCTGTAATTATTGTGTCAACGACCGTCTAGATTGCTTGATTATTTCCATACATTTCATAGAAAATTCGATTTTATGAAAATCACCTTACTGTAGTTCAGTCGATCCAGAGCCATAAAAATCTAAAATCTGTTATTGTACTCCGATTGCGGTTCTTCATACCTCTAATGTAGGTCTCGGAACCTGTAATTATTGTGCCAACGCCCGTCTAGATTGCTTGATTATTTCCATACATTTCATAGAAAATTCGATTTCATGAAAATCACCTTACTGTAGTTCAGCCGATTCAGAGCCATAAAAATCCAAAATCTGTTATTGTGCTCCGATTGCGGTTCTTCGTACCTCTAATGATAGGTCTCGGGACCTGTAATTATTGTGCCTACGCCCGTCTAGATTGCTTGATTATTTCCATACATTTCATAGAAAATTCGATTTCATGAAAATCACCTTACTGTAGTTCAGTCGATCCAGAGCCATAAAAATCTAAAATCTGTTATTGTACTCCGATTGCGGTTCTTCATACCTCTAATGATAGGTTTCGGAACCTGTAATTATTGTGCCAACGCCCGTCTAGATTGCTTGATTATTTCCATACATTTCATAGAAAATTCGATTTCATGAAAATCACCTTACTGTAGTTCAGCCGATTCAGAGCCATAAAAATCCAAAATCTGTTATTGTGCTCCGATTGCGGTTCTTCGTACCTCTAATGATAGGTCTCGGGACCTGTAATTATTGTGCCTACGCCCGTCTAGATTGCTTGATTATTTCCATACATTTCATAGAAAATTCGATTTCATGAAAATCACCTTACTGTAGTTCAGTCGATCCAGAGCCATAAAAATCTAAAATCTGTTATTGTACTCCGATTGCGGTTCTTCATACCTCTAATGATAGGTCTCGGAACCTGTAATTATTGTGCCAACGCCCGTCTAGATTGCTTGATTATTTCCATACATTTCATAGAAAATTCGATTTCATGAAAATCACCTTACTGTAGTTCAGCCGATTCAGAGCCATAAAAATCCAAAATCTGTTATTGTGCTCCGATTGCGGTTCTTCGTACCTCTAATGATAGGTCTCGGGACCTGTAATTATTGTGCCTACGCCCGTCTAGATTGCTTGATTATTTCCATACATTTCATAGAAAATTCGATTTCATGAAAATCACCTTACTGTAGTTCAGTCGATCCAGAGCCATAAAAATCTAAAATCTGTTATTGTACTCCGATTGCGGTTCTTCATACCTCTAATGTAGGTCTCGGAACCTGTAATTATTGTGCCAACGCCCGTCTAGATTGCTTGATTATTTCCATACATTTCATAGAAAATTCGATTTCATGAAAATCACCTTACTGTAGTTCAGCCGATTCAGAGCCATAAAAATCCAAAATCTGTTGTTGTACTCCGATTGCGGTTCTTCATACCTCTAATGATAGGTCTCGGGACCTGTAATTATTGTGCCTACGCCCGTCTAGATTGCTTGATTATTTCCATACATTTCATAGAAAATTCGATTTCATGAAAATCACCTTACTGTAGTTCAGCCGATTCAGAGCCATAAAAATCCAAAATCTGTTATTGTACTCCGATTGCGGTTCTTCATACCTCTAATGATAGGTCTCGGAACCTGTAATTATTGTGCCAACGCCCGTCTAGATTGCTTGATTATTTCCATACATTTCATAGAAAATTCGATTTCATAAAAATCACCTTACTGTAGTTCAGCCGATTCAGAGCCATAAAAATCCAAAATCAGTTATTGTACTCCGATTGCGGTTCTTCATACCTCTAATGATAGGTCTCGGGACCTGTAAAAATTGGGCCAACGCCCATTTAGATTGCTTGATTATTTCCATACATTTCATAGAAAATTCGATTTCATGAAAATCACCTTACTGTAGTTCAGTCGATCCAGAGCCATAAAAATCCAAAATCTGTTATTGTGCTCCGATTGCGGTTCTTCGTACCTCTAATGATAGGTCTCGGGACCTGTAATTATTGTGCCTACGCCCGTCTAGATTGCTTGATTATTTCCATACATTTCATAGAAAATTCGATTTCATGAAAATCACCTTACTGTAGTTCAGTCGAGCCAGAGCCATAAAAATCCAAAATCTGTTATTGTACTCCGATTGCGGTTCTTCATACCTCTAATGATAGGTCTCGGAACCTGTAATTATTGTGCCAATGCCAGTCTAGATTGCTTGATTATTTCCATACATTTCATAGAAAATTCGATTTCATGAAAATCACCTTACTGTAGTTCAGCCGATTCAGAGCCATAAAAATCCAAAATCTGTTGTTGTACTCCGATTGCGGTTCTTCATACCTCTAATGATAGGTCTCGGAACCTGTAATTATTGTGCCAACGCCCGTCTAGATTGCTTGATTATTTCCATACATTTCATAGAAAATTCGATTTCATGAAAATCACCTTACTGTAGTTCAGCCGATTCAGAGCCATAAAAATCCAAAATCTGTTATTATGCTCCGATTGCGGTTCTTCGTACCTCTAATGATAGGTCTCGGGACCTGTAATTATTGTGCCTACGCCCGTCTAGATTGCTTGATTATTTCCATACATTTCATAGAAAATTCGATTTCATGAAAATCACCTTACTGTAGTTCAGTCGATCCAGAGCCATAAAAATCCAAAATCTGTTATTGTACTCCGATTGCGGTTCTTCATACCTCTAATGATAGGTCTCGGAACCTGTAATTATTGTGCCAATGCCAGTCTAGATTGCTTGATTATTTCCATACATTTCATAGAAAATTCGATTTCATGAAAATCACCTTACTGTAGTTGTGCTCCGATTGCGGTTCTTCGTACCTCTAATGATAGGTCTCGGGACCTGTAATTATTGTGCCTACGCCCGTCTAGATTGCTTGATTATTTCCATACATTTCATAGAAAATTCGATTTCATGAAAATCACCTTACTGTAGTTCAGCCGATTCAGAGCCATAAAAATCTAAAATCTGTTATTGTACTCCGATTGCGGTTCTTCATACCTCTAATGTAGGTCTCGGAACCTGTAATTATTGTGCCAACGCAAGTCTAGATTGCTTGATTATTTCCATACATTTCATAGAAAATTCGATTTCATGAAAATCACCTTACTGTAGTTCAGCCGATTCAGAGCCATAAAAATCCAAAATCTGTTGTTGTACTCCGATTGCGGTTCTTCATACCTCTAATGATAGGTCTCGGAACCTGTAATTATTGTGCCAACGCCCGTCTAGATTGCTTGATTATTTCCATACATTTCATAGAAAATTCGATTTCATGAAAATCACCTTACTGTAGTTCAGTCGATCCAGAGCCATAAAAATCTAAAATCTGTTATTGTACTCCGATTGCGGTTCTTCATACCTCTAATGATAGGTCTCGGAACCTGTAATTATTGTGCCAACGCCCGTCTAGATTGCTTGATTATTTCCATACATTTCATAGAAAATTCGATTTCATGAAAATCACCTTACTGTAGTTGTGCTCCGATTGCGGTTCTTCGTACCTCTAATGATAGGTCTCGGGACCTGTAATTATTGTGCCTACGCCCGTCTAGATTGCTTGATTATTTCCATACATTTCATAGAAAATTCGATTTCATAAAAATCACCTTACTGTAGTTCAGCCGATTCAGAGCCATAAAAATCCAAAATCAGTTATTGTACTCCGATTTCGGTTCTTCATACCTCTAATGATAGGTCTCGGGACCTGTAAAAATTGGGCCAACGCCCATTTAGATTGCTGGATTATTTCCATACATTTCATAGAAAATTCGATTTCATGAAAATCACCTTACTGTAGTTCAGTCGATCCAGAGCCATAAAAATCCAAAATTTGTTATTGTGCTCCGATTGCGGTTCTTCGTACCTCTAATGATAGGTCTCGGGACCTGTAATTATTGTGCCGACGCCCGTCTAGATTGCTTGATTATTTCCATACATTTCATAGAAAATTCGATTTCATGAAAATCACCTTACTGTAGTTCAGTCGATCCAGAGCCATAAAAATCCAAAATCTGTTATTGTACTCCGATTGCGGTTCTTCATACCTCTAATGATAGGTCTCGGAACCTGTAATTATTGTGCCAATGCCAGTCTAGATTGCTTGATTATTTCCATACATTTCATAGAAAATTCGATTTCATGAAAATCACCTTACTGTAGTTCAGTCGATCCAGAGCCATAAAAATCCAAAATCTGTTATTGTACTCCGATTGCGGTTCTTCATACCTCTAATGATAGGTCTCGGAACCTGTAATTATTGTGCCAATGCCAGTCTAGATTGCTTGATTATTTCCATACATTTCATAGAAAATTCGATTTCATGAAAATCACCTTACTGTAGTTCAGCCGATTCAGAGCCATAAAAATCTAAAATCTGTTATTGTACTCCGATTGCGGTTCTTCATACCTCTAATGTAGGTCTCGGAACCTGTAATTATTGTGCCAACGCAAGTCTAGATTGCTTGATTATTTCCATACATTTCATAGAAAATTCGATTTCATGAAAATCACCTTACTGTAGTTCAGCCGATTCAGAGCCATAAAAATCCAAAATCTGTTGTTGTACTCCGATTGCGGTTCTTCATACCTCTAATGATAGGTCTCGGAACCTGTAATTATTGTGCCAACGCCCGTCTAGATTGCTTGATTATTTCCATACATTTCATAGAAAATTCGATTTCATGAAAATCACCTTACTGTAGTTCAGTCGATCCAGAGCCATAAAAATCCAAAATCTGTTATTGTGCTCCGATTGCGGTTCTTCGTACCTCTAATGATAGGTCTCGGGACCTGTAATTATTGTGCCAACGCCCGTCTAGATTGCTTGATTATTTCCATACATTTCATAGAAAATTCGATTTCATGAAAATCACCTTACTGTAGTTCAGTCGATCCAGAGCCATAAAAATCCAAAATCTGTTATTGTGCTCCGATTGCGGTTCTTCGTACCTCTAATGATAGGTCTCGGGACCTGTAATTATTGTGCCAACGCCCGTCTAGATTGCTTGATTATTTCCATACATTTCATAGAAAATTCGATTTCATAAAAATCACCTTACTGTAGTTCAGCCGATTCAGAGCCATAAAAATCCAAAATCAGTTATTGTACTCCGATTTCGGTTCTTCATACCTCTAATGATAGGTCTCGGGACCTGTAAAAATTGGGCCAACGCCCATTTAGATTGCTGGATTATTTCCATACATTTCATAGAAAATTCGATTTCATGAAAATCACCTTACTGTAGTTCAGTCGATCCAGAGCCATAAAAATCCAAAATTTGTTATTGTGCTCCGATTGCGGTTCTTCGTACCTCTAATGATAGGTCTCGGGACCTGTAATTATTGTGCCGACGCCCGTCTAGATTGCTTGATTATTTCCATACATTTCATAGAAAATTCGATTTCATGAAAATCACCTTACTGTAGTTCAGTCGATCCAGAGCCATAAAAATCCAAAATCTGTTATTGTACTCCGATTGCGGTTCTTCATACCTCTAATGATAGGTCTCGGAACCTGTAATTATTGTGCCAATGCCAGTCTAGATTGCTTGATTATTTCCATACATTTCATAGAAAATTCGATTTCATGAAAATCACCTTACTGTAGTTCAGTCGATCCAGAGCCATAAAAATCCAAAATCTGTTATTGTACTCCGATTGCGGTTCTTCATACCTCTAATGATAGGTCTCGGAACCTGTAATTATTGTGCCAATGCCAGTCTAGATTGCTTGATTATTTCCATACATTTCATAGAAAATTCGATTTCATGAAAATCACCTTACTGTAGTTCAGCCGATTCAGAGCCATAAAAATCTAAAATCTGTTATTGTACTCCGATTGCGGTTCTTCATACCTCTAATGTAGGTCTCGGAACCTGTAATTATTGTGCCAACGCAAGTCTAGATTGCTTGATTATTTCCATACATTTCATAGAAAATTCGATTTCATGAAAATCACCTTACTGTAGTTCAGCCGATTCAGAGCCATAAAAATCCAAAATCTGTTGTTGTACTCCGATTGCGGTTCTTCATACCTCTAATGATAGGTCTCGGAACCTGTAATTATTGTGCCAACGCCCGTCTAGATTGCTTGATTATTTCCATACATTTCATAGAAAATTCGATTTCATGAAAATCACCTTACTGTAGTTCAGTCGATCCAGAGCCATAAAAATCCAAAATCTGTTATTGTGCTCCGATTGCGGTTCTTCGTACCTCTAATGATAGGTCTCGGAACCTGTAATTATTGTGCCAATGCCAGTCTAGATTGCTTGATTATTTCCATACATTTCATAGAAAATTCGATTTCATGAAAATCACCTTACTGTAGTTCAGCCGATTCAGAGCCATAAAAATCTAAAATCTGTTATTGTACTCCGATTGCGGTTCTTCATACCTCTAATGTAGGTCTCGGAACCTGTAATTATTGTGCCAACGCAAGTCTAGATTGCTTGATTATTTCCATACATTTCATAGAAAATTCGATTTCATGAAAATCACCTTACTGTAGTTCAGCCGATTCAGAGCCATAAAAATCCAAAATCTGTTGTTGTACTCCGATTGCGGTTCTTCATACCTCTAATGATAGGTCTCGGAACCTGTAATTATTGTGCCAACGCCCGTCTAGATTGCTTGATTATTTCCATACATTTCATAGAAAATTCGATTTCATGAAAATCACCTTACTGTAGTTCAGTCGATCCAGAGCCATAAAAATCTAAAATCTGTTATTGTACTCCGATTGCGGTTCTTCATACCTCTAATGTAGGTCTCGGAACCTGTAATTATTGTGCCAACGCCCGTCTAGATTGCTTGATTATTTCCATACATTTCATAGAAAATTCGATTTCATGAAAATCACCTTACTGTAGTTCAGCCGATTCAGATCCATAAGAATCCAAAATCTGTTGTTGTACTCCGATTGCGGTTCTTCATACCTCTAATGATAGGTCTCGGAACCTGTAATTATTGTGTCAACGACCGTCTAGATTGCTTGATTATTTCCATACATTTCATAGAAAATTCGATTTCATGAAAATCACCTTACTGTAGTTCAGCCGATTCAGAGCCATAAAAATCCAAAATCTGTTATTGTGCTCCGATTGCGGTTCTTCGTACCTCTAATGATAGGTCTCGGAACCTGTAATTATTGTGCCTACGCCCGTCTAGATTGCTTGATTATTTCCATACATTTCATAGAAAATTCGATTTCATGAAAATCACCTTACTGTAGTTCAGTCGATCCAGAGCCATAAAAATCTAAAATCTGTTATTGTACTCCGATTGCGGTTCTTCATACCTCTAATGTAGGTCTCGGAACCTGTAATTATTGTGCCAACGCCCGTCTAGATTGCTTGATTATTTCCATACATTTCATAGAAAATTCGATTTCATGAAAATCACCTTACTGTAGTTCAGCCGATTCAGAGCCATAAAAATCCAAAATCTGTTGTTGTACTCCGATTGCGGTTCTTCATACCTCTAATGATAGGTCTCGGGACCTGTAATTATTGTGCCTACGCCCGTCTAGATTGCTTGATTATTTCCATACATTTCATAGAAAATTCGATTTCATGAAAATCACCTTACTGTAGTTCAGTCGATCCAGAGCCATAAAAATCTAAAATCTGTTATTGTACTCCGATTGCGGTTCTTCATACCTCTAATGATAGGTCTCGGAACCTGTAATTATTGTGCCAACGCCCGTCTAGATTGCTTGATTATTTCCATACATTTCATAGAAAATTCGATTTCATAAAAATCACCTTACTGTAGTTCAGCCGATTCAGAGCCATAAAAATCCAAAATCTGTTATTGTGCTCCGATTGCGGTTCTTCGTACCTCTAATGATAGGTCTCGGGACCTGTAATTATTGTGCCTACGCCCGTCTAGATTGCTTGATTATTTCCATACATTTCATAGAAAATTCGATTTCATGAAAATCACCTTACTGTAGTTCAGTCGATCCAGAGCCATAAAAATCCAAAATCTGTTATTGTGCTCCGATTGCGGTTCTTCGTACCTCTAATGATAGGTCTCGGGACCTGTAATTATTGTGCCTACGCCCGTCTAGATTGCTTGATTATTTCCATACATTTCATAGAAAATTCGATTTCATGAAAATCACCTTACTGTAGTTGTGCTCCGATTGCGGTTCTTCGTACCTCTAATGATAGGTCTCGGGACCTGTAATTATTGTGCCTACGCCCGTCTAGATTGCTTGATTATTTCCATACATTTCATAGAAAATTCGATTTCATGAAAATCACCTTACTGTAGTTCAGTCGATCCAGAGCCATAAAAATCTAAAATCTGTTATTGTACTCCGATTGCGGTTCTTCATACCTCTAATGATAGGTCTCGGAACCTGTAATTATTGTGCCAACGCCCGTCTAGATTGCTTGATTATTTCCATACATTTCATAGAAAATTCGATTTCATGAAAATCACCTTACTGTAGTTCAGCCGATTCAGAGCCATAAAAATCCAAAATCTGTTTTTGTGCTCCGATTGCGGTTCTTCGTACCTCTAATGATAGGTCTCGGGACCTGTAATTATTGTGCCTACGCCCGTCTAGATTGCTTGATTATTTCCATACATTTCATAGAAAATTCGATTTCATGAAAATCACCTTACTGTAGTTGTGCTCCGATTGCGGTTCTTCGTACCTCTAATGATAGGTCTCGGGACCTGTAATTATTGTGCCTACGCCCGTCTAGATTGCTTGATTATTTCCATACATTTCATAGAAAATTCGATTTCATGAAAATCACCTTACTGTAGTTCAGTCGATCCAGAGCCATAAAAATCCAAAATCTGTTATTGTGCTCCGATTGCGGTTCTTCGTACCTCTAATGATAGGTCTCGGGACCTGTAATTATTGTGCCTACGCCCGTCTAGATTGCTTGATTATTTCCATACATTTCATAGAAAATTCGATTTCATGAAAATCACCTTACTGTAGTTGTGCTCCGATTGCGGTTCTTCGTACCTCTAATGATAGGTCTCGGGACCTGTAATTATTGTGCCTACGCCCGTCTAGATTGCTTGATTATTTCCATACATTTCATAGAAAATTCGATTTCATGAAAATCACCTTACTGTAGTTCAGTCGATCCAGAGCCATAAAAATCTAAAATCTGTTATTGTACTCCGATTGCGGTTCTTCATACCTCTAATGATAGGTCTCGGAACCTGTAATTATTGTGCCAACGCCCGTCTAGATTGCTTGATTATTTCCATACATTTCATAGAAAATTCGATTTCATGAAAATCACCTTACTGTAGTTGTGCTCCGATTGCGGTTCTTCGTACCTCTAATGATAGGTCTCGGGACCTGTAATTATTGTGCCTACGCCCGTCTAGATTGCTTGATTATTTCCATACATTTCATAGAAAATTCGATTTCATGAAAATCACCTTACTGTAGTTCAGTCGATCCAGAGCCATAAAAATCTAAAATCTGTTATTGTACTCCGATTGCGGTTCTTCATACCTCTAATGATAGGTCTCGGAACCTGTAATTATTGTGCCAACGCCCGTCTAGATTGCTTGATTATTTCCATACATTTCATAGAAAATTCGATTTCATAAAAATCACCTTACTGTAGTTCAGCCGATTCAGAGCCATAAAAATCCAAAATCAGTTATTGTACTCCGATTGCGGTTCTTCATACCTCTAATGATAGGTCTCGGGACCTGTAAAAATTGGGCCAACGCCCATTTAGATTGCTTGATTATTTCCATACATTTCATAGAAAATTCGATTTCATGAAAATCACCTTACTGTAGTTCAGTCGATCCAGAGCCATAAAAATCCAAAATCTGTTATTGTGCTCCGATTGCGGTTCTTCGTACCTCTAATGATAGGTCTCGGGACCTGTAATTATTGTGCCTACGCCCGTCTAGATTGCTTGATTATTTCCATACATTTCATAGAAAATTCGATTTCATGAAAATCACCTTACTGTAGTTCAGTCGATCCAGAGCCATAAAAATCCAAAATCTGTTATTGTACTCCGATTGCGGTTCTTCATACCTCTAATGATAGGTCTCGGAACCTGTAATTATTGTGCCAATGCCAGTCTAGATTGCTTGATTATTTCCATACATTTCATAGAAAATTCGATTTCATGAAAATCACCTTACTGTAGTTCAGCCGATTCAGAGCCATAAAAATCCAAAATCTGTTGTTGTACTCCGATTGCGGTTCTTCATACCTCTAATGATAGGTCTCGGAACCTGTAATTATTGTGCCAACGCCCGTCTAGATTGCTTGATTATTTCCATACATTTCATAGAAAATTCGATTTCATGAAAATCACCTTACTGTAGTTCAGCCGATTCAGAGCCATAAAAATCCAAAATCTGTTATTGTGCTCCGATTGCGGTTCTTCGTACCTCTAATGATAGGTCTCGGGACCTGTAATTATTGTGCCTACGCCCGTCTAGATTGCTTGATTATTTCCATACATTTCATAGAAAATTCGATTTCATGAAAATCACCTTACTGTAGTTCAGTCGATCCAGAGCCATAAAAATCCAAAATCTGTTATTGTACTCCGATTGCGGTTCTTCATACCTTTAATGATAGGTCTCGGAACCTGTAATTATTGTGCCAATGCCAGTCTAGATTGCTTGATTATTTCCATACATTTCATAGAAAATTCGATTTCATGAAAATCACCTTACTGTAGTTCAGCCGATTCAGAGCCATAAAAATCTAAAATCTGTTATTGTACTCCGATTGCGGTTCTTCATACCTCTAATGTAGGTCTCGGAACCTGTAATTATTGTGCCAACGCAAGTCTAGATTGCTTGATTATTTCCATACATTTCATAGAAAATTCGATTTCATAAAAATCACCTTACTGTAGTTCAGTCGATCCAGAGCCATAAAAATCTAAAATCTGTTATTGTACTCCGATTGCGGTTCTTCATACCTCTAATGATAGGTCTCGGAACCTGTAATTATTGTGCCAACGCCCGTCTAGATTGCTTGATTATTTCCATACATTTCATAGAAAATTCGATTTCATGAAAATCACCTTACTGTAGTTCAGCCGATTCAGAGCCATAAAAATCCAAAATCTGTTATTGTACTCCGATTGCGGTTCTTCATACCTCTAATGATAGGTCTCGGAACCTGTAATTATTGTGCCAACGCCCGTCTAGATTGCTTGATTATTTCCATACATTTCATAGAAAATTCGATTTCATGAAAATCACCTTACTGTAGTTCAGCCGATTCAGAGCCATAAAAATCCAAAATCTGTTATTGTACTCCGATTGCGGTTCTTCATACCTCTAATGATAGGTCTCGGAACCTGTAATTATTGTGCCAACGCCCGTCTAGATTGCTTGATTATTTCCATACATTTCATAGAAAATTCGATTTCATAAAAATCACCTTACTGTAGTTCAGCCGATTCAGAGCCATAAAAATCCAAAATCAGTTATTGTACTCCGATTGCGGTTCTTCATACCTCTAATGATAGGTCTCGGGACCTGTAAAAATTGGGCCAACGCCCATTTAGATTGCTTGATTATTTCCATACATTTCATAGAAAATTCGATTTCATGAAAATCACCTTACTGTAGTTGTGCTCCGATTGCGGTTCTTCGTACCTCTAATGATAGGTCTCGGGACCTGTAATTATTGTGCCTACGCCCGTCTAGATTGCTTGATTATTTCCATACATTTCATAGAAAATTCGATTTCATGAAAATCACCTTACTGTAGTTCAGTCGATCCAGAGCCATAAAAATCTAAAATCTGTTATTGTACTCCGATTGCGGTTCTTCATACCTCTAATGATAGGTCTCGGAACCTGTAATTATTGTGCCAACGCCCGTCTAGATTGCTTGATTATTTCCATACATTTCATAGAAAATTCGATTTCATGAAAATCACCTTACTGTAGTTCAGCCGATTCAGAGCCATAAAAATCCAAAATCTGTTATTGTACTCCGATTGCGGTTCTTCATACCTCTAATGATAGGTCTCGGAACCTGTAATTATTGTGCCAACGCCCGTCTAGATTGCTTGATTATTTCCATACATTTCATAGAAAATTCGATTTCATAAAAATCACCTTACTGTAGTTCAGCCGATTCAGAGCCATAAAAATCCAAAATCAGTTATTGTACTCCGATTGCGGTTCTTCATACCTCTAATGATAGGTCTCGGGACCTGTAAAAATTGGGCCAACGCCCATTTAGATTGCTTGATTATTTCCATACATTTCATAGAAAATTCGATTTCATGAAAATCACCTTACTGTAGTTCAGTCGATCCAGAGCCATAAAAATCCAAAATCTGTTATTGTGCTCCGATTGCGGTTCTTCGTACCTCTAATGATAGGTCTCGGGACCTGTAATTATTGTGCCTACGCCCGTCTAGATTGCTTGATTATTTCCATACATTTCATAGAAAATTCGATTTCATGAAAATCACCTTACTGTAGTTCAGTCGATCCAGAGCCATAAAAATCCAAAATCTGTTATTGTACTCCGATTGCGGTTCTTCATAACTCTAATGATAGGTCTCGGAACCTGTAATTATTGTGCCAATGCCAGTCTAGATTGCTTGATTATTTCCATACATTTCATAGAAAATTCGATTTCATGAAAATCACCTTACTGTAGTTCAGCCGATTCAGAGCCATAAAAATCCAAAATCTGTTGTTGTACTCCGATTGCGGTTCTTCATACCTCTAATGATAGGTCTCGGAACCTGTAATTATTGTGCCAACGCCCGTCTAGATTGCTTGATTATTTCCATACATTTCATAGAAAATTCGATTTCATGAAAATCACCTTACTGTAGTTCAGCCGATTCAGAGCCATAAAAATCCAAAATCTGTTATTGTACTCCGATTGCGGTTCTTCATACCTCTAATGATAGGTCTCGGGACCTGTAATTATTGTGCCAACGCCCGTCTAGATTGCTTGATTATTTCCATACATTTCATAGAAAATTCGATTTCATGAAAATCACCTTACTGTAGTTCAGTCGATCCAGAGCCATAAAAATCCAAAATCTGTTATTGTACTCCGATTGCGGTTCTTCATACCTCTAATGATAGGTCTCGGAACCTGTAATTATTGTGCCAATGCCAGTCTAGATTGCTTGATTATTTCCATACATTTCATAGAAAATTCGATTTCATGAAAATCACCTTACTGTAGTTCAGCCGATTCAGAGCCATAAAAATCTAAAATCTGTTATTGTACTCCGATTGCGGTTCTTCATACCTCTAATGTAGGTCTCGGAACCTGTAATTATTGTGCCAACGCAAGTCTAGATTGCTTGATTATTTCCATACATTTCATAGAAAATTCGATTTCATGAAAATCACCTTACTGTAGTTCAGCCGATTCAGAGCCATAAAAATCCAAAATCTGTTATTGTACTCCGATTGCGGTTCTTCATACCTCTAATGATAGGTCTCGGGACCTGTAATTATTGTGCCTACGCCCGTCTAGATTGCTTGATTATTTCCATACATTTCATAGAAAATTCGATTTCATGAAAATCACCTTACTGTAGTTCAGTCGATCCAGAGCCATAAAAATCCAAAATCTGTTATTGTACTCCGATTGCGGTTCTTCATACCTCTAATGATAGGTCTCGGAACCTGTAATTATTGTGCCAACGCCCGTCTAGATTGCTTGATTATTTCCATACATTTCATAGAAAATTCGATTTCATGAAAATCACCTTACTGTAGTTCAGTCGATCCAGAGCCATAAAAATCCAAAATCTGTTATTGTACTCCGATTGCGGTTCTTCATACCTCTAATGATAGGTCTCGGAACCTGTAATTATTGTGCCAATGCCAGTCTAGATTGCTTGATTATTTCCATACATTTCATAGAAAATTCGATTTCATGAAAATCACCTTACTGTAGTTCAGCCGATTCAGAGCCATAAAAATCCAAAATCTGTTGTTGTACTCCGATTGCGGTTCTTCATACCTCTAATGATAGGTCTCGGAACCTGTAATTATTGTGCCAACGCCCGTCTAGATTGCTTGATTATTTCCATACATTTCATAGAAAATTCGATTTCATGAAAATCACCTTACTGTAGTTCAGCCGATTCAGAGCCATAAAAATCCAAAATCTGTTATTGTACTCCGATTGCGGTTCTTCATACCTCTAATGATAGGTCTCGGGACCTGTAATTATTGTGCCAACGCCCGTCTAGATTGCTTGATTATTTCCATACATTTCATAGAAAATTCGATTTCATGAAAATCACCTTACTGTAGTTCAGTCGATCCAGAGCCATAAAAATCCAAAATCTGTTATTGTACTCCGATTGCGGTTCTTCATACCTCTAATGATAGGTCTCGGAACCTGTAATTATTGTGCCAATGCCAGTCTAGATTGCTTGATTATTTCCATACATTTCATAGAAAATTCGATTTCATGAAAATCACCTTACTGTAGTTCAGCCGATTCAGAGCCATAAAAATCTAAAATCTGTTATTGTACTCCGATTGCGGTTCTTCATACCTCTAATGTAGGTCTCGGAACCTGTAATTATTGTGCCAACGCAAGTCTAGATTGCTTGATTATTTCCATACATTTCATAGAAAATTCGATTTCATGAAAATCACCTTACTGTAGTTCAGCCGATTCAGAGCCATAAAAATCCAAAATCTGTTATTGTGCTCCGATTGCGGTTCTTCGTACCTCTAATGATAGGTCTCGGGACCTGTAATTATTGTGCCTACGCCCGTCTAGATTGCTTGATTATTTCCATACATTTCATAGAAAATTCGATTTCATGAAAATCACCTTACTGTAGTTCAGTCGATCCAGAGCCATAAAAATCCAAAATCTGTTATTGTACTCCGATTGCGGTTCTTCATACCTCTAATGATAGGTCTCGGAACCTGTAATTATTGTGCCAATGCCAGTCTAGATTGCTTGATTATTTCCATACATTTCATAGAAAATTCGATTTCATGAAAATCACCTTACTGTAGTTCAGTCGATCCAGAGCCATAAAAATCCAAAATCTGTTATTGTACTCCGATTGCGGTTCTTCATACCTCTAATGATAGGTCTCGGAACCTGTAATTATTGTGCCAATGCCAGTCTAGATTGCTTGATTATTTCCATACATTTCATAGAAAATTCGATTTCATGAAAATCACCTTACTGTAGTTCAGCCGATTCAGAGCCATAAAAATCTAAAATCTGTTATTGTACTCCGATTGCGGTTCTTCATACCTCTAATGTAGGTCTCGGAACCTGTAATTATTGTGCCAACGCAAGTCTAGATTGCTTGATTATTTCCATACATTTCATAGAAAATTCGATTTCATGAAAATCACCTTACTGTAGTTCAGCCGATTCAGAGCCATAAAAATCCAAAATCTGTTGTTGTACTCCGATTGCGGTTCTTCATACCTCTAATGATAGGTCTCGGAACCTGTAATTATTGTGCCAACGCCCGTCTAGATTGCTTGATTATTTCCATACATTTCATAGAAAATTCGATTTCATAAAAATCACCTTACTGTAGTTCAGTCGATCCAGAGCCATAAAAATCTAAAATCTGTTATTGTACTCCGATTGCGGTTCTTCATACCTCTAATGATAGGTCTCGGAACCTGTAATTATTGTGCCAACGCCCGTCTAGATTGCTTGATTATTTCCATACATTTCATAGAAAATTCGATTTCATAAAAATCACCTTACTGTAGTTCAGTCGATCCAGAGCCATAAAAATCCAAAATCTGTTATTGTACTCCGATTGCGGTTCTTCATACCTCTAATGATAGGTCTCGGAACCTGTAATTATTGTGCCAATGCCAGTCTAGATTGCTTGATTATTTCCATACATTTCATAGAAAATTCGATTTCATGAAAATCACCTTACTGTAGTTCAGCCGATTCAGAGCCATAAAAATCCAAAATCTGTTGTTGTACTCCGATTGCGGTTCTTCATACCTCTAATGATAGGTCTCGGGACCTGTAATTATTGTGCCAACGCCCGTCTAGATTGCTTGATTATTTCCATACATTTCATAGAAAATTCGATTTCATGAAAATCACCTTACTGTAGTTCAGTCGATCCAGAGCCATAAAAATCCAAAATCTGTTATTGTACTCCGATTGCGGTTCTTCATACCTCTAATGATAGGTCTCGGAACCTGTAATTATTGTGCCAATGCCAGTCTAGATTGCTTGATTATTTCCATACATTTCATAGAAAATTCGATTTCATGAAAATCACCTTACTGTAGTTCAGCCGATTCAGAGCCATAAAAATCTAAAATCTGTTATTGTACTCCGATTGCGGTTCTTCATACCTCTAATGTAGGTCTCGGAACCTGTAATTATTGTGCCAACGCAAGTCTAGATTGCTTGATTATTTCCATACATTTCATAGAAAATTCGATTTCATGAAAATCACCTTACTGTAGTTCAGCCGATCCAGAGCCATAAAAATCCAAAATCTGTTATTGTGCTCCGATTGCGGTTCTTCGTACCTCTAATGATAGGTCTCGGGACCTGTAATTATTGTGCCTACGCCCGTCTAGATTGCTTGATTATTTCCATACATTTCATAGAAAATTCGATTTCATGAAAATCACCTTACTGTAGTTCAGTCGATCCAGAGCCATAAAAATCCAAAATCTGTTATTGTACTCCGATTGCGGTTCTTCATACCTCTAATGATAGGTCTCGGAACCTGTAATTATTGTGCCAATGCCAGTCTAGATTGCTTGATTATTTCCATACATTTCATAGAAAATTCGATTTCATGAAAATCACCTTACTGTAGTTCAGTCGATCCAGAGCCATAAAAATCCAAAATCTGTTATTGTACTCCGATTGCGGTTCTTCATACCTCTAATGATAGGTCTCGGAACCTGTAATTATTGTGCCAATGCCAGTCTAGATTGCTTGATTATTTCCATACATTTCATAGAAAATTCGATTTCATGAAAATCACCTTACTGTAGTTCAGTCGATCCAGAGCCATAAAAATCCAAAATCTGTTATTGTACTCCGATTGCGGTTCTTCATACCTCTAATGATAGGTCTCGGAACCTGTAATTATTGTGCCAATGCCAGTCTAGATTGCTTGATTATTTCCATACATTTCATAGAAAATTCGATTTCATGAAAATCACCTTACTGTAGTTCAGCCGATTCAGAGCCATAAAAATCTAAAATCTGTTATTGTACTCCGATTGCGGTTCTTCATACCTCTAATGTAGGTCTCGGAACCTGTAATTATTGTGCCAACGCAAGTCTAGATTGCTTGATTATTTCCATACATTTCATAGAAAATTCGATTTCATGAAAATCACCTTACTGTAGTTCAGCCGATTCAGAGCCATAAAAATCCAAAATCTGTTGTTGTACTCCGATTGCGGTTCTTCATACCTCTAATGATAGGTCTCGGAACCTGTAATTATTGTGCCAACGCCCGTCTAGATTGCTTGATTATTTCCATACATTTCATAGAAAATTCGATTTCATAAAAATCACCTTACTGTAGTTCAGTCGATCCAGAGCCATAAAAATCTAAAATCTGTTATTGTACTCCGATTGCGGTTCTTCATACCTCTAATGATAGGTCTCGGAACCTGTAATTATTGTGCCAACGCCCGTCTAGATTGCTTGATTATTTCCATACATTTCATAGAAAATTCGATTTCATAAAAATCACCTTACTGTAGTTCAGTCGATCCAGAGCCATAAAAATCCAAAATCTGTTATTGTACTCCGATTGCGGTTCTTCATACCTCTAATGATAGGTCTCGGAACCTGTAATTATTGTGCCAATGCCAGTCTAGATTGCTTGATTATTTCCATACATTTCATAGAAAATTCGATTTCATAAAAATCACCTTACTGTAGTTCAGTCGATCCAGAGCCATAAAAATCCAAAATCTGTTATTGTACTCCGATTGCGGTTCTTCATACCTCTAATGATAGGTCTCGGAACCTGTAATTATTGTGCCAATGCCAGTCTAGATTGCTTGATTATTTCCATACATTTCATAGAAAATTCGATTTCATGAAAATCACCTTACTGTAGTTCAGTCGATCCAGAGCCATAAAAATCCAAAATCTGTTATTGTACTCCGATTGCGGTTCTTCATACCTCTAATGATAGGTCTCGGAACCTGTAATTATTGTGCCAATGCCAGTCTAGATTGCTTGATTATTTCCATACATTTCATAGAAAATTCGATTTCATGAAAATCACCTTACTGTAGTTCAGTCGATCCAGAGCCATAAAAATCCAAAATCTGTTATTGTACTCCGATTGCGGTTCTTCATACCTCTAATGATAGGTCTCGGAACCTGTAATTATTGTGCCTACGCCCGTCTAGATTGCTTGATTATTTCCATACATTTCATAGAAAATTCGATTTCATAAAAATCACCTTACTGTAGTTCAGTCGATCCAGAGCCATAAAAATCCAAAATCTGTTATTGTACTCCGATTGCGGTTCTTCATACCTCTAATGATAGGTCTCGGAACCTGTAATTATTGTGCCAATGCCAGTCTAGATTGCTTGATTATTTCCATACATTTCATAGAAAATTCGATTTCATGAAAATCACCTTACTGTAGTTCAGTCGATCCAGAGCCATAAAAATCCAAAATCTGTTATTGTACTCCGATTGCGGTTCTTCATACCTCTAATGATAGGTCTCGGAACCTGTAATTATTGTGCCAATGCCAGTCTAGATTGCTTGATTATTTCCATACATTTCATAGAAAATTCGATTTCATGAAAATCACCTTACTGTAGTTCAGTCGATCCAGAGCCATAAAAATCCAAAATCTGTTATTGTACTCCGATTGCGGTTCTTCATACCTCTAATGATAGGTCTCGGAACCTGTAATTATTGTGCCAACGCCCGTCTAGATTGCTTGATTATTTCCATACATTTCATAGAAAATTCGATTTCATGAAAATCACCTTACTGTAGTTCAGCCGATTCAGAGCCATAAAAATCCAAAATCTGTTATTGTACTCCGATTGCGGTTCTTCATACCTCTAATGATAGGTCTCGGGACCTGTAATTATTGTGCCAACGCCCGTCTAGATTGCTTGATTATTTCCATACATTTCATAGAAAATTCGATTTCATGAAAATCACCTTACTGTAGTTCAGTCGATCCAGAGCCATAAAAATCCAAAATCTGTTATTGTACTCCGATTGCGGTTCTTCATACCTCTAATGATAGGTCTCGGGACCTGTAATTATTGTGCCAACGCAAGTCTAGATTGCTTGATTATTTCCATACATTTCATAGAAAATTCGATTTCATGAAAATCACCTTACTGTAGTTCAGTCGATCCAGAGCCATAAAAATCCAAAATCTGTTATTGTACTCCGATTGCGGTTCTTCATACCTCTAATGATAGGTCTCGGAACCTGTAATTATTGTGCCAACGCCCGTCTAGATTGCTTGATTATTTCCATACATTTCATAGAAAATTCGATTTCATAAAAATCACCTTACTGTAGTTCAGTCGATCCAGAGCCATAAAAATCTAAAATCTGTTATTGTACTCCGATTGCGGTTCTTCATACCTCTAATGATAGGTCTCGGGACCTGTAATTATTGTGCCAACGCCCGTCTAGATTGCTTGATTATTTCCATACATTTCATAGAAAATTCGATTTCATGAAAATCACCTTACTGTAGTTCAGTCGATCCAGAGCCATAAAAATCCAAAATCTGTTATTGTACTCCGATTGCGGTTCTTCATACCTCTAATGATAGGTCTCGGAACCTGTAATTATTGTGCCAATGCCAGTCTAGATTGCTTGATTATTTCCATACATTTCATAGAAAATTCGATTTCATGAAAATCACCTTACTGTAGTTCAGCCGATTCAGAGCCATAAAAATCTAAAATCTGTTATTGTACTCCGATTGCGGTTCTTCATACCTCTAATGTAGGTCTCGGAACCTGTAATTATTGTGCCAACGCAAGTCTAGATTGCTTGATTATTTCCATACATTTCATAGAAAATTCGATTTCATGAAAATCACCTTACTGTAGTTCAGCCGATTCAGAGCCATAAAAATCCAAAATCTGTTATTGTGCTCCGATTGCGGTTCTTCGTACCTCTAATGATAGGTCTCGGGACCTGTAATTATTGTGCCTACGCCCGTCTAGATTGCTTGATTATTTCCATACATTTCATAGAAAATTCGATTTCATGAAAATCACCTTACTGTAGTTCAGTCGATCCAGAGCCATAAAAATCCAAAATCTGTTATTGTACTCCGATTGCGGTTCTTCATACCTCTAATGATAGGTCTCGGAACCTGTAATTATTGTGCCAATGCCAGTCTAGATTGCTTGATTATTTCCATACATTTCATAGAAAATTCGATTTCATGAAAATCACCTTACTGTAGTTCAGTCGATCCAGAGCCATAAAAATCCAAAATCTGTTATTGTACTCCGATTGCGGTTCTTCATACCTCTAATGATAGGTCTCGGAACCTGTAATTATTGTGCCAATGCCAGTCTAGATTGCTTGATTATTTCCATACATTTCATAGAAAATTCGATTTCATGAAAATCACCTTACTGTAGTTCAGCCGATTCAGAGCCATAAAAATCTAAAATCTGTTATTGTACTCCGATTGCGGTTCTTCATACCTCTAATGTAGGTCTCGGAACCTGTAATTATTGTGCCAACGCAAGTCTAGATTGCTTGATTATTTCCATACATTTCATAGAAAATTCGATTTCATAAAAATCACCTTACTGTAGTTCAGTCGATCCAGAGCCATAAAAATCTAAAATCTGTTATTGTACTCCGATTGCGGTTCTTCATACCTCTAATGATAGGTCTCGGAACCTGTAATTATTGTGCCAACGCCCGTCTAGATTGCTTGATTATTTCCATACATTTCATAGAAAATTCGATTTCATAAAAATCACCTTACTGTAGTTCAGTCGATCCAGAGCCATAAAAATCCAAAATCTGTTATTGTACTCCGATTGCGGTTCTTCATACCTCTAATGATAGGTCTCGGAACCTGTAATTATTGTGCCAATGCCAGTCTAGATTGCTTGATTATTTCCATACATTTCATAGAAAATTCGATTTCATGAAAATCACCTTACTGTAGTTCAGTCGATCCAGAGCCATAAAAATCCAAAATCTGTTATTGTACTCCGATTGCGGTTCTTCATACCTCTAATGATAGGTCTCGGAACCTGTAATTATTGTGCCAATGCCAGTCTAGATTGCTTGATTATTTCCATACATTTCATAGAAAATTCGATTTCATGAAAATCACCTTACTGTAGTTCAGTCGATCCAGAGCCATAAAAATCCAAAATCTGTTATTGTACTCCGATTGCGGTTCTTCATACCTCTAATGATAGGTCTCGGAACCTGTAATTATTGTGCCAATGCCAGTCTAGATTGCTTGATTATTTCCATACATTTCATAGAAAATTCGATTTCATGAAAATCACCTTACTGTAGTTCAGTCGATCCAGAGCCATAAAAATCCAAAATCTGTTATTGTACTCCGATTGCGGTTCTTCATACCTCTAATGATAGGTCTCGGAACCTGTAATTATTGTGCCAATGCCAGTCTAGATTGCTTGATTATTTCCATACATTTCATAGAAAATTCGATTTCATGAAAATCACCTTACTGTAGTTCAGCCGATTCAGAGCCATAAAAATCTAAAATCTGTTATTGTACTCCGATTGCGGTTCTTCATACCTCTAATGTAGGTCTCGGAACCTGTAATTATTGTGCCAACGCAAGTCTAGATTGCTTGATTATTTCCATACATTTCATAGAAAATTCGATTTCATGAAAATCACCTTACTGTAGTTCAGCCGATTCAGAGCCATAAAAATCCAAAATCTGTTGTTGTACTCCGATTGCGGTTCTTCATACCTCTAATGATAGGTCTCGGAACCTGTAATTATTGTGCCAACGCCCGTCTAGATTGCTTGATTATTTCCATACATTTCATAGAAAATTCGATTTCATAAAAATCACCTTACTGTAGTTCAGTCGATCCAGAGCCATAAAAATCTAAAATCTGTTATTGTACTCCGATTGCGGTTCTTCATACCTCTAATGATAGGTCTCGGAACCTGTAATTATTGTGCCAACGCCCGTCTAGATTGCTTGATTATTTCCATACATTTCATAGAAAATTCGATTTCATAAAAATCACCTTACTGTAGTTCAGTCGATCCAGAGCCATAAAAATCCAAAATCTGTTATTGTACTCCGATTGCGGTTCTTCATACCTCTAATGATAGGTCTCGGAACCTGTAATTATTGTGCCAATGCCAGTCTAGATTGCTTGATTATTTCCATACATTTCATAGAAAATTCGATTTCATAAAAATCACCTTACTGTAGTTCAGTCGATCCAGAGCCATAAAAATCCAAAATCTGTTATTGTACTCCGATTGCGGTTCTTCGTACCTCTAATGATAGGTCTCGGGACCTGTAATTATTGTGCCTACGCCCGTCTAGATTGCTTGATTATTTCCATACATTTCATAGAAAATTCGATTTCATAAAAATCACCTTACTGTAGTTCAGTCGATCCAGAGCCATAAAAATCCAAAATCTGTTATTGTACTCCGATTGCGGTTCTTCATACCTCTAATGATAGGTCTCGGAACCTGTAATTATTGTGCCAATGCCAGTCTAGATTGCTTGATTATTTCCATACATTTCATAGAAAATTCGATTTCATAAAAATCACCTTACTGTAGTTCAGTCGATCCAGAGCCATAAAAATCCAAAATCTGTTATTGTACTCCGATTGCGGTTCTTCGTACCTCTAATGATAGGTCTCGGGACCTGTAATTATTGTGCCTACGCCCGTCTAGATTGCTTGATTATTTCCATACATTTCATAGAAAATTCGATTTCATAAAAATCACCTTACTGTAGTTCAGTCGATCCAGAGCCATAAAAATCCAAAATCTGTTATTGTACTCCGATTGCGGTTCTTCATACCTCTAATGATAGGTCTCGGAACCTGTAATTATTGTGCCAATGCCAGTCTAGATTGCTTGATTATTTCCATACATTTCATAGAAAATTCGATTTCATGAAAATCACCTTACTGTAGTTCAGTCGATCCAGAGCCATAAAAATCCAAAATCTGTTATTGTACTCCGATTGCGGTTCTTCATACCTCTAATGATAGGTCTCGGAACCTGTAATTATTGTGCCAACGCCCGTCTAGATTGCTTGATTATTTCCATACATTTCATAGAAAATTCGATTTCATGAAAATCACCTTACTGTAGTTCAGCCGATTCAGAGCCATAAAAATCCAAAATCTGTTATTGTACTCCGATTGCGGTTCTTCATACCTCTAATGATAGGTCTCGGGACCTGTAATTATTGTGCCAACGCCCGTCTAGATTGCTTGATTATTTCCATACATTTCATAGAAAATTCGATTTCATGAAAATCACCTTACTGTAGTTCAGTCGATCCAGAGCCATAAAAATCCAAAATCTGTTATTGTACTCCGATTGCGGTTCTTCATACCTCTAATGATAGGTCTCGGAACCTGTAATTATTGTGCCAATGCCAGTCTAGATTGCTTGATTATTTCCATACATTTCATAGAAAATTCGATTTCATGAAAATCACCTTACTGTAGTTCAGCCGATTCAGAGCCATAAAAATCTAAAATCTGTTATTGTACTCCGATTGCGGTTCTTCATACCTCTAATGTAGGTCTCGGAACCTGTAATTATTGTGCCAACGCAAGTCTAGATTGCTTGATTATTTCCATACATTTCATAGAAAATTCGATTTCATGAAAATCACCTTACTGTAGTTCAGCCGATTCAGAGCCATAAAAATCCAAAATCTGTTGTTGTACTCCGATTGCGGTTCTTCATACCTCTAATGATAGGTCTCGGAACCTGTAATTATTGTGCCAATGCCAGTCTAGATTGCTTGATTATTTCCATACATTTCATAGAAAATTCGATTTCATGAAAATCACCTTACTGTAGTTCAGTCGATCCAGAGCCATAAAAATCCAAAATCTGTTATTGTACTCCGATTGCGGTTCTTCATACCTCTAATGATAGGTCTCGGAACCTGTAATTATTGTGCCAATGCCAGTCTAGATTGCTTGATTATTTCCATACATTTCATAGAAAATTCGATTTCATGAAAATCACCTTACTGTAGTTCAGTCGATCCAGAGCCATAAAAATCCAAAATCTGTTATTGTACTCCGATTGCGGTTCTTCATACCTCTAATGATAGGTCTCGGAACCTGTAATTATTGTGCCAATGCCAGTCTAGATTGCTTGATTATTTCCATACATTTCATAGAAAATTCGATTTCATGAAAATCACCTTACTGTAGTTCAGCCGATTCAGAGCCATAAAAATCCAAAATCTGTTATTGTACTCCGATTGCGGTTCTTCATACCTCTAATGATAGGTCTCGGAACCTGTAATTATTGTGCCAATGCCAGTCTAGATTGCTTGATTATTTCCATACATTTCATAGAAAATTCGATTTCATGAAAATCACCTTACTGTAGTTCAGTCGATCCAGAGCCATAAAAATCCAAAATCTGTTATTGTACTCCGATTGCGGTTCTTCATACCTCTAATGATAGGTCTCGGAACCTGTAATTATTGTGCCAATGCCAGTCTAGATTGCTTGATTATTTCCATACATTTCATAGAAAATTCGATTTCATGAAAATCACCTTACTGTAGTTCAGCCGATTCAGAGCCATAAAAATCTAAAATCTGTTATTGTACTCCGATTGCGGTTCTTCATACCTCTAATGTAGGTCTCGGAACCTGTAATTATTGTGCCAACGCAAGTCTAGATTGCTTGATTATTTCCATACATTTCATAGAAAATTCGATTTCATGAAAATCACCTTACTGTAGTTCAGCCGATTCAGAGCCATAAAAATCCAAAATCTGTTGTTGTACTCCGATTGCGGTTCTTCATACCTCTAATGATAGGTCTCGGAACCTGTAATTATTGTGCCAACGCCCGTCTAGATTGCTTGATTATTTCCATACATTTCATAGAAAATTCGATTTCATAAAAATCACCTTACTGTAGTTCAGTCGATCCAGAGCCATAAAAATCTAAAATCTGTTATTGTACTCCGATTGCGGTTCTTCATACCTCTAATGATAGGTCTCGGAACCTGTAATTATTGTGCCAACGCCCGTCTAGATTGCTTGATTATTTCCATACATTTCATAGAAAATTCGATTTCATAAAAATCACCTTACTGTAGTTCAGTCGATCCAGAGCCATAAAAATCCAAAATCTGTTATTGTACTCCGATTGCGGTTCTTCATACCTCTAATGATAGGTCTCGGAACCTGTAATTATTGTGCCAACGCCCGTCTAGATTGCTTGATTATTTCCATACATTTCATAGAAAATTCGATTTCATAAAAATCACCTTACTGTAGTTCAGTCGATCCAGAGCCATAAAAATCCAAAATCTGTTATTGTACTCCGATTGCGGTTCTTCATACCTCTAATGATAGGTCTCGGAACCTGTAATTATTGTGCCAATGCCAGTCTAGATTGCTTGATTATTTCCATACATTTCATAGAAAATTCGATTTCATGAAAATCACCTTACTGTAGTTCAGTCGATCCAGAGCCATAAAAATCCAAAATCTGTTATTGTACTCCGATTGCGGTTCTTCATACCTCTAATGATAGGTCTCGGAACCTGTAATTATTGTGCCAATGCCAGTCTAGATTGCTTGATTATTTCCATACATTTCATAGAAAATTCGATTTCATAAAAATCACCTTACTGTAGTTCAGTCGATTCAGAGCCATAAAAATCCAAAATCTGTTATTGTACTCCGATTGCGGTTCTTCATACCTCTAATGATAGGTCTCGGGACCTGTAATTATTGTGCCTACGCCCGTCTAGATTGCTTGATTATTTCCATACATTTCATAGAAAATTCGATTTCATAAAAATCACCTTACTGTAGTTCAGTCGATCCAGAGCCATAAAAATCCAAAATCTGTTATTGTACTCCGATTGCGGTTCTTCATACCTCTAATGATAGGTCTCGGAACCTGTAATTATTGTGCCAATGCCAGTCTAGATTGCTTGATTATTTCCATACATTTCATAGAAAATTCGATTTCATGAAAATCACCTTACTGTAGTTCAGTCGATCCAGAGCCATAAAAATCCAAAATCTGTAATTGTACTCCGATTGCGGTTCTTCATACCTCTAATGATAGGTCTCGGAACCTGTAATTATTGTGCCAATGCCAGTCTAGATTGCTTGATTATTTCCATACATTTCATAGAAAATTCGATTTCATGAAAATCACCTTACTGTAGTTCAGTCGATCCAGAGCCATAAAAATCCAAAATCTGTTATTGTACTCCGATTGCGGTTCTTCATACCTCTAATGATAGGTCTCGGAACCTGTAATTATTGTGCCAACGCCCGTCTAGATTGCTTGATTATTTCCATACATTTCATAGAAAATTCGATTTCATGAAAATCACCTTACTGTAGTTCAGCCGATTCAGAGCCATAAAAATCCAAAATCTGTTATTGTACTCCGATTGCGGTTCTTCATACCTCTAATGATAGGTCTCGGGACCTGTAATTATTGTGCCAACGCCCGTCTAGATTGCTTGATTATTTCCATACATTTCATAGAAAATTCGATTTCATGAAAATCACCTTACTGTAGTTCAGTCGATCCAGAGCCATAAAAATCCAAAATCTGTTATTGTACTCCGATTGCGGTTCTTCATACCTCTAATGATAGGTCTCGGAACCTGTAATTATTGTGCCAATGCCAGTCTAGATTGCTTGATTATTTCCATACATTTCATAGAAAATTCGATTTCATGAAAATCACCTTACTGTAGTTCAGCCGATTCAGAGCCATAAAAATCTAAAATCTGTTATTGTACTCCGATTGCGGTTCTTCATACCTCTAATGTAGGTCTCGGAACCTGTAATTATTGTGCCAACGCAAGTCTAGATTGCTTGATTATTTCCATACATTTCATAGAAAATTCGATTTCATGAAAATCACCTTACTGTAGTTCAGCCGATTCAGAGCCATAAAAATCCAAAATCTGTTGTTGTACTCCGATTGCGGTTCTTCATACCTCTAATGATAGGTCTCGGAACCTGTAATTATTGTGCCAACGCCCGTCTAGATTGCTTGATTATTTCCATACATTTCATAGAAAATTCGATTTCATGAAAATCACCTTACTGTAGTTCAGCCGATTCAGAGCCATAAAAATCCAAAATCTGTTATTGTACTCCGATTGCGGTTCTTCATACCTCTAATGATAGGTCTCGGAACCTGTAATTATTGTGCCAATGCCAGTCTAGATTGCTTGATTATTTCCATACATTTCATAGAAAATTCGATTTCATGAAAATCACCTTACTGTAGTTCAGTCGATCCAGAGCCATAAAAATCCAAAATCTGTTATTGTACTCCGATTGCGGTTCTTCATACCTCTAATGATAGGTCTCGGAACCTGTAATTATTGTGCCAACGCAAGTCTAGATTGCTTGATTATTTCCATACATTTCATAGAAAATTCGATTTCATGAAAATCACCTTACTGTAGTTCAGCCGATTCAGAGCCATAAAAATCCAAAATCTGTTGTTGTACTCCGATTGCGGTTCTTCATACCTCTAATGATAGGTCTCGGAACCTGTAATTATTGTGCCAACGCCCGTCTAGATTGCTTGATTATTTCCATACATTTCATAGAAAATTCGATTTCATGAAAATCACCTTACTGTAGTTCAGTCGATCCAGAGCCATAAAAATCCAAAATCTGTTATTGTACTCCGATTGCGGTTCTTCATACCTCTAATGATAGGTCTCGGAACCTGTAATTATTGTGCCAATGCCAGTCTAGATTGCTTGATTATTTCCATACATTTCATAGAAAATTCGATTTCATGAAAATCACCTTACTGTAGTTCAGTCGATCCAGAGCCATAAAAATCCAAAATCTGTTATTGTACTCCGATTGCGGTTCTTCATACCTCTAATGATAGGTCTCGGAACCTGTAATTATTGTGCCAATGCCAGTCTAGATTGCTTGATTATTTCCATACATTTCATAGAAAATTCGATTTCATGAAAATCACCTTACTGTAGTTCAGTCGATCCAGAGCCATAAAAATCCAAAATCTGTTATTGTACTCCGATTGCGGTTCTTCATACCTCTAATGATAGGTCTCGGAACCTGTAATTATTGTGCCAATGCCAGTCTAGATTGCTTGATTATTTCCATACATTTCATAGAAAATTCGATTTCATGAAAATCACCTTACTGTAGTTCAGCCGATTCAGAGCCATAAAAATCCAAAATCTGTTGTTGTACTCCGATTGCGGTTCTTCATACCTCTAATGATAGGTCTCGGAACCTGTAATTATTGTGCCAACGCCCAATTGCTTGATTATTTCCATACATTTCATAGAAAATTCGATTTCATGAAAATCACCATACTATAGTTCAGCCGATTCAGAGCCATACAAATCCAAAATCTGTTGTTGTACTCCGATTGCGGTTCTTCATACCTCTAATGATAGGTCTCGGAACCTGTAATTATTGTGCCAACGCCCAATTGCTTGATTATTTCCATACATTTCATAGAAAATTCGATTTCATGAAAATCACCTTACTGTAGTTCAGTCGATCCAGAGCCATAAAAATCCAAAATCTGTTATTGTACTCCGATTGCGGTTCTTCATACCTCTAATGATAGGTCTCGGAACCTGTAATTATTGTGCCAATGCCAGTCTAGATTGCTTGATTATTTCCATACATTTCATAGAAAATTCGATTTCATGAAAATCACCTTACTGTAGTTCAGTCGATCCAGAGCCATAAAAATCCAAAATCTGTTATTGTACTCCGATTGCGGTTCTTCATACCTCTAATGATAGGTCTCGGGACCTGTAATTATTGTGCCAATGCCAGTCTAGATTGCTTGATTATTTCCATACATTTCATAGAAAATTCGATTTCATGAAAATCACCTTACTGTAGTTCAGTCGATCCAGAGCCATAAAAATCCAAAATCTGTTATTGTACTCCGATTGCGGTTCTTCATACCTCTAATGATAGGTCTCGGAACCTGTAATTATTGTGCCAATGCCAGTCTAGATTGCTTGATTATTTCCATACATTTCATAGAAAATTCGATTTCATGAAAATCACCTTACTGTAGTTCAGCCGATTCAGAGCCATAAAAATCTAAAATCTGTTATTGTACTCCGATTGCGGTTCTTCATACCTCTAATGTAGGTCTTGGAACCTGTAATTATTGTGCCAACGCAAGTCTAGATTGCTTGATTATTTCCATACATTTCATAGAAAATTCGATTTCATGAAAATCACCTTACTGTAGTTCAGCCGATTCAGAGCCATAAAAATCCAAAATCTGTTGTTGTACTCCGATTGCGGTTCTTCATACCTCTAATGATAGGTCTCGGAACCTGTAATTATTGTGCCAACGCCCGTCTAGATTGCTTGATTATTTCCATACATTTCATAGAAAATTCGATTTCATAAAAATCACCTTACTGTAGTTC